>JAIRCK010000004.1:0-654699 GCA_020744315.1 Curvularia eragrostidis | reverse complement strand
GGGTTGGGGGGGTGGGGGGGGGGGGGGGGGGGGGGCGTGTCCTCGTCTTGTAATTGTTGGGGGACGTTGTGAGTCAGTGAGACACTGTTTCGGGATCTGGAGCATGGGATATCATGGACATGCATGGAGGGATTTCATGGGGTTGGGAGCGGGGGCGGGAGACGTGGAGGCGCTGGGAGAGTGGCTGGCCTAATACAGGTCTGTTTTGGTGGATGGGTTAGCGTCGACGTTGTGCTTGTCTAAAGTTTCTTAGAGTTTTGATAATATAGCGAAGGGGAAGGAGGTGGCGGAGTTGAAACAGTAGCATGCAGTCACTACTTGGGCATTGAGGGTTTCTCTTATGTTGTCCTTGTCCTTGTGCTGAGGCGGTGGTTATTGGGTTCTTCACTGTTCCCTCGTTCCACTAGGCATTGGCAACGGCTCTAGCCGTAGAGGGATGTAGATAAAATGAAGCAGGATAAAAGGAGTGAGGTTGAGTAAAAAGAGAACTGGTATTGGTTATTTTATGTATTCTGTGTGCGTATCTCATCATGTACATTCATGTATATACATGCATACGTGAGTATCATGATATACTTTTGCAAAGCACATATTTTGCTACTTCTTCTTCAGAACAAATTACATCTCGTTCCACTTATCCAGCCGCTGAGATGTCACAGGTGTATTTGCCATATATGTTTTGAAATAACGAAATGCAAAATGATCTGTTTTACACTCAATATATCTTGGGTACTTCAAGCCCTTTCCCCCTTTTGTTCTTGTTCTATTTGCTGCACATTATGTTGCTTGCAAAATTTTCCAAAGCCTATCACTCAATCAGACTTTCTACTTCATTTCTCTTAAGACTCTACTTCTCGAGAATTCGGAAGTGATGGATGTACATGTTGCACATTGACCACCTACTACCCAGCTCTTCTGCGCCCTGATCAGATACCAGAGATAAGATTTTCCATAAGGAAGTTTAGTAAATTGTTATTGTTACTGGCTCATAGTTAACAGTTCCAGTGATTAATTCAAGACTTTATATGCGAGCCGTAGGATTGAATACTCGGATGATATTTCTGGGCCAACATAAATCTCTTAACCACAAAGTGATTTCTAAGCTGTTGCACAGTTTACTGTGCTTACACATGTTTCATCGATAATGATGGGTATCAATCACAAAAAATACATTCTTCTGTCATGCTGGTATTCGGAAACTGTTCTGGCGTCGATTGCACCCCATGTTGAATCTCGCTTTCTTTTGTGCAAGGGGTCGTTATAGGTGATGGATTGTCTTGATGCAGAACCCAACGTTCAAAAGCAATTCCATGGATATCTTCAGTGTCCTCAACTGTTGCCCAGTGCTGACCTAAGAGAACAGTGATTGTACAGAGTATCCAAGACAGTGTTACCCTAGTAGTCTTTTCGGATATTGATCATATGAGAGTCACACTTCTTTCTGTAGCTGAAAACTCTATTCCTTGCGAATGATTTAATAAATCTATTTTGATGAAAAGGCTGATAGATAGCTATAGATATATAAAAGTTGTATTTCGATCTTTAATTTTTGGTGGGCTGAGGGCAGCCTACCGTTTTTTGAGAAATTCTTGGAGAGCCGGCCACGACAAGGACGCCAGAGGCTAGAAAAACAAAACGAATATAAAAGCTGTAAGGCAATTGCAAGAGGCTAGTCTATTGTGCCATCTTCAGTTGGCACGCACGCACTGCATCACCTCATCTACTTTGATACCAAATGAAATTCACCCATATCGTCTGTGCCGCAATCATTGCCAATTCCTTCTCGGGAACATTCTAGCCGCTCATATTTTGCACCCACTGGCCTGTAAATAGCCCTGACTCTGAGCAACTTCATATAGCAATGATGTTTATCCCAATATTGACAGATCGGTTGAAAAAATGTTATTGTCGAAAAGACTTCGAATGAGGTAACTTGGAAGCAATCTCTGCCTATAAGAGGACGTACCATGAGAGCTTTTGGTATACCATTTTCCTTCACTAAGCCAAGTAAAACGAGCTGTGGTTCTAACTTCGTTTCATGCTGTCCGATAATTAATCCCCCAGCTCATATGCGAACACACCGGAGTTGGCAACATGGATTTTATCAACCAATTTAAAATCGCTCAGTGAAGGGACAGGTTGTGTATATGTAGGGCTTTAGTGAATATATAGCGTCAACGATGCTGTCATTAAGGCAAGGGCTATTTACGTATGAGTCAGAACTGACACTCGCAAGCACGCCTACAAGAGAACATGGTATCTGACGATATCCCCAATAGCACTGCATACAAGCAACAACAGCCATGAACAGGCTTACTTTGCTCGCTCAAGATCTATATCAACAAGCCACGGCCCATTCCATGGATCGTACCGGAGAGTCATGATGCTGGCATTGACCATCAATGTCTCTTTTCCGAACTCTACTACATTATCGCTTCCCTGGCCAATGTCCAAAGTCGCCGCCCTCTCGGCCTTGGCCTTCTCATTATCGACGTTTATGGTGTTAGCCTTTTGGATGTAATGCTCAGGCTTGACATCGAGGTCATCATTATTCCATGTCACTTTTTGTGCACCCCATCCTTCGTGTATGTGTCCAAAGCAATGCAAACGAGGTCTACAGCGTCGAGCAGCTCGAAGCAGATGTTCGCAACCGACCATCTCGCCTGTCCTTGTTTTGTCTAGGACACCGAAAGGGGGACCATGGGTCATCATGACGTCAATACTAGGGTAGTCAGGAACGGGGTTCTCGGCGATGGGTTTAGCATTTGGGGTGCATTGGTGGGATGGATTAAAGCGGTCTTCATGCCGATCGTAAGGAAATGCCCAGCGACAGAACTCTGGCTGGTAGGGAGATGCATAGACCTTGTGGATGTTAGCTGTGACAGGAGGATCCCACTGTGACAATGCGCTTTACCCGCAGATTCGCGCCGTTGTCTAGCACGAATTCATGCACTCCCTCGTCGAGATATGTGACACCAGCCTTTTTGGCTCGCTCCCCTGTCCACAACGCTCTTGCCTTGGCAGGTAAACCTTTCTCGTGTTCTCTCCTGTGCATGCGCTGGCCCTGTGTATCGTAATACTCTGCATCCAAAGTTATGTCATGGTTACCAGCAATAACGAGCTTCAGACCGGCATCGATGCCTTCCAACATGTCCAGGGTCTTTTCGTACTCCCTCAGCAGACCAATCATGGTCAGATCGCCGCAGTGGAGGAGCACGTCGGCTCTAGGAAGTGGTGGACGGAAAGCGGTGTCATTGTTGGCAGCATTCTCCGAAGGAGAGGCAGAGTGTGTATCAGAGATGACAAGGAAGCGGGTTTTAATGTGAGCAGATGTTGAGGGAGCAGTTGTAGCAGACATGCTGAAGATATAAAGCCTGGAGCCTAGGAAGGCGATGCTTGGTGAGGGGTGGTGGGGTTGCGACGTAGGTGCCTCGAGAAACCATAGACATCTACACCCAACCCACTCGCCATGTTCCGAGTCAGTGACATTCCGTTTACTGCGCAAACAATGGCCTGGCACTGCTGAGGTCCTGGTGTCTATTCGCACTGCCTGGGAGACGGATGCAGAATCGACCGGCGCGGTTGTCCAATGCTCATTCTGTTAGGGGACACCTTTAACGATGGCCAAGGCAGTTAAAGGAAAAAAGCAGACCTGAAGCGGGAATAAGAAGCGAGGTAGGCAGTCCACAGCGGTTGCCAATATCCATGAATCTTGGCACACAGTCATCCTAGCTCAAGGCCGTAAAATTTACCGGATCGGGTTATGTCGGCCCAGTGTCACGCCATTTTCACCAACTAGACGGCCAATGCGCCAAGCTGGCCACAGCCACATGTCCAATGCAAGGACGTGTCGATGAAAATATCCAGTCCGCTTCCATCATACTGTCCGGACTATTTCCAGGCCCTGTAAGGGTAGCGGAAACGCCCGTGGCACTCCCCGGCGCTCCGTGTGGCGCTACAACGAGCGTCCCGAGTACGCGACCCGCCGTTTACACGTGAAAGCAAAGTTGTAGGATCACAGGGTCTTGATCAATTTTGCTCCTTGCATTCCGACAATCAGTTGGTAAGCGGCCCTAGGGTATTCCGGTGACTAAGACAGGACTAGGCACAAGGGTTGACAGACATGTGCTCACAGGGGTCGGCGGCCTCTGACGAGGACAATACGTACAAGCGATCAACGACCTTTTCAAGGGTATTCCTATATAGCATTTCCAAATCATAGTACGACCGTCAAAAGGCCGACGTTTTACAATTGAGCTCCGCGGATACTACAGCGGCACTACATACAACAACTGTGCCCGGACGCCATGGCCAGTTGTTGAACTACTTGCCTAAGAAAATGTTTCATCCTTGCGGCGTGAATCAGCGGTACCGGCATCTCGGTTTCGGGGCATACGCGGAACACGACTTTTATTCGGCCCAGTGGATGTTTGCAATCGGCACAGCACGAGATGCTGTCGTTACCGGGCAATGCCGATGGGGTGCTCATCGTTCGACAGGTGCATCTTTGAAGATCCCAGATTCTGCAATGGCCATTAGATGCTTTGCGAAGCATGCAGGACCGGTCGGCGTCGTTGGGCATGCCCGCGAGGATTAACGGGAAGATGGATCCACAAGTACCTTGCGATTTTGGGATAACCCTACAGCTGCTCGAAGCATCCGCAGTCGACTGAACCATTACGTCGGAAATTGATTGGCCTACGACATGAATTTCAGGCAGGTCACAAGCAACAATTACCCACCTCATTGGCTATGCCGTTCTGGAATCGTCGATACAATTACGTTCTCGTATCTTTGTCTTATTAAACTCTTGGTTGTGCCGACCCAGAGCGCCATTGTCATAGCTCGTCAATCCTTCAGTTACGGCTGTTGGCTACAACATAAGTCCTATTCCGAACATTCAATACCGTCCAATCAACCTCGACTCTATTTGAGCTGATGAACGCCCCTAACAATACGAAAGCGCCCAGTACCCAAGACTCTCCGCCACCTGAGACCATGCCTTACTCGAATTACTTCGACAATCCCTATCTCAGCGATGTCTTCAATTCAGGTCCCGACTACACGCTGAACACCTTCTTCGACTCGGACACCTTCTTCGACCAACCCACTACCTCTGTCGAGAGCGCCTCTCAAATCTCGTCCAAATCTCAAGTAAGAGTGCCTTCAAAGGCGCCGGGGTCTGGAATGCCACCTGCAGTCAATCAACAATCATTCCCCCGCACTTTTGGTCACCCGCAATTTGGGCAATATGCGCAATATAGATGTGGTTTCTCAATACGCCCTACACCACCTCAAGCCGGCGAGCCTGGTTCTTTCTCTCCGGTAACGACGGCAACTACAACAACAGCAACGTCACAATCCTCGTCACATTGTGGAGACGCGCCGCATCAAGCCGTGTCTCCATCATTAAGCCCCCACATGCTCAAGCGCGAGTCCCCATCGTCACCTGCATCCGCCTCGGAGTCGTCGACACCCAAACGACCAACCAGGAAGCGGGGTCGCCCGAAGATGGACCGCAAAAGCACCGATGGCCAAACCGTCGCAACGTCGCCGATATCGAAGAGCCATTCTTCAAGGCGCCAACCGCATAACCAGGTCGAGCGCAAGTACCGCGAAGGGCTCAACTCGGAGCTTGAGAGGCTGCGCAAGGCGGTACCGATACTCAGACAGAGCGATGGCGCGGGCGCAATCGGACAACCGAAACCAAGCAAAGCAACTATTTTGTCAAGCGCAATTGATTATATCCAAACGATTGAGAAGGAGCGGGATGCGTTGAAGCAAGAGCTGGAGCAATTAAGGAGAAACCAGGCAGGCATGATGAGAGGAACAGATGGAAGAAATCAATCGCTCGATGAATATCTTATGAATTCATAGGTATATAAGAGGAGGAAGCAAACAGGAATAATTGAAAAAAAAAACATCTTTCTTTGGAGCTAGGCTTGTTTTCAACTGGAAATGGGGAAAAACTCAAACTGAAGAGATAGGGTTTCCTTGTACCAGAGGTCGAAAAAACTGTTTCCGCTCGCACGAAAGATTGAGTAGCCGTCACCGTACTTATGGTGCACATAATTTGCTGTTTGGGTTAATCAGCTAGGAGTACAGCGGCGCCTGGAAGCCAGGTTTTTTTTTGTTTTCTCTTTGATTTTCTAGAAAACTATATTTGTATATAGACTTGTGTAATGCCTGTCACGAACCAATAGAACTATTTCGTCTTTGGGATACAAGGCGTCCTTTTTGACTTCTCATGGACAGGTTGTCAGACTACTGTGGTTGGACTCGTAGCGCGCTTTGTAATCTGTGAAAACGAGAAGGAGAGAGAGAGTCATGGCGGATTGGATGAAGATATCAGAACAGTATTCAGATGAATCTTTGAAGTTCCCCTTGAGGTTCGGATGGAAATTTTATGCTGCATGTGCTCTTAGCCCATACTAACCTACGGAATACCTGGTAGAGGCCTGCGGGTCACCCTTCGGTTATACGTCAAAGGCACATAACACTCTCCCAAGCCTTTTTTCATGCTTTGTTAGACATGTAATTATCTTACGCGATTTTTATAGCTATATAAGGTATTTGCGAGGCTCACTTCACACCTAGGCTTAAGTCCTTACCGTACTAGTGTTGAACTAGAACAAGCGCTAAAATTGTCAAAAGTTTTCACCACCTAGTTTTTCACGCTAAGCCACTAAGAAAAACCTTCTGACTGTGTAGGAGATGGATGTGAGGTACACATTTTGATAGCTCTCTAACACAGCTATGATTTTTACTATATATTTTGTCCAACTCTACATTCCTTCCATCAATAGCCCGGCTAGCTCAATCGGTAGAGCGTGAGACTCTTAGCTTTCACGTCCTAATCAGACTCGATTGGTTATCTCAAGGTTGTGGGTTCGACCCCCACGTCGGGCTTTTCTTTTTGTGTTTCTTTTTGCTTTTTTTTATCGTTTCGCCTGTCACTTGACTTTTGTTTTGCCGTGTCATGTTGATGTTTGATGCTACGCCTTTGGCAATAGCGATATCTTTTTGCCTAGCACAGCGCCCATAGTACAAGTAGGAGTCAAAGGAGAGAAAGGGCAGGGAGACGCATGCGTTTTTTATCCATTTTCTCTTTCTCGTTTTTTCAGTAGTTTCTCCTTTGTGCCTACTCTTTCCTGGCTAATTATACCTGCTACAATCATATCAAGAGACAAGACTACGAGGGCACCACGGCTTCGCATGCGCCATTGGCAGATGTTATAACTCTGCAGGTGGCACAATGAAACGAGATGCCAGTAAACTCTGTAATGGCGCAAAGGGATAGAACAGCTTGAAACTGATAGTATGATAATTATTCTACACACGCCCCAAGCGACACGCTAGGCTAAAACTCTGCTTCCTATAATCTCCCACGCAGCTGCGATGTTCGGGAATTATACTATAGCTTCCTTCGCTTGCTGGCCGTGGGGGGCTCCTCTTCTTCGGCGGCAGGCGTGCCCTCGTTGCCTGCTTTCCCACTGTCTCTCTCGACGTCGCGCCACGTACTGACGAGTCCTTGGACGGTTTGGAACATGTCTCTGGCATCGTTGACCACGCCTTCTTCTCCAGGATTGAACATGACGGCATTGACAAACATGCGCATGAGCTCCTTTTCCAGTTGCGCCGCGTTGACAATGGCCTTGGGAGGTACATTGTCTGCTGTATATGGAAGCTCGACGACGCCTCCTGTTGCACCGCCAGGACTAGCAGTTGGATTTTCCGATGCAGCAGCAGCAGCAGCAACCTGCTTTGAGCCTGCTGCTATAGCCTTCTTGATCGAGGACAGATCGGTCGGACGCTTGATGATGTCATAGTACCCTTCTGCGTCCTTGGCGCGAACCGCGGTGTTGAAGGTAGATGCATGCTTGTGCGAGTTGATGTCATACATTATGGGGGCTGTCATGCGCGCAAAATTCCGTGGTGCAATAATGGTTCTAGGAGGACCAGGTGTACCAAAAGATGGGTCTTCAGTGTCTTCGAGGGAAGCTTCACGCGCGTTACGCTTTCGGCGAGTTGAGAGTGATGAGGTTGGAGCTGCTCCTCGACGTCGAGTCGACATGTGCGACGGTGTTTCGACCGCTGCTTCCTCGTCAATGGCATCGACCGAGGTTCCGCGCTCCGACTTGATCCTGTTGCCAGTCTGCGACTCATTGTCTGCAGCTACTGTATCGGTATGAGAAAGAATCGACTGGCTCCTGCTTCGATCTCGCACAGAACCACCGGCTCGTGAAGACGCAATACTTCCGGGTCTTGTTCGCTTTGCTGGAGCTTTTCGTCGAGAGCGCCCGGATCGGGTTTCAGGCTCAAGCAAAGATTCTTCCTCGTTGTCATGGACCTGCTTGGAGTTTTGTGGCGTTTCAGCATCTGCTACAGATTCCTGATCCGCTTCCTTTCCTTTGCCTTTGCCTCTTGACTTGCGCTGCGACTTGGTTTTTGTGGGACTCTGTTTTGGTCGAACCAGCGGCGGCACGTCATCGAGCGGCTCCACTTCAGGCCTTGGGCTTGAGGAAGCGGATTGTGTTCCATTGAAACTAGATCGCTTCCAGTAACTCTTCGCGGATACAGGAGTTCCCAGGGAACTTTGTGGAGAGCGCGCACCCAAGGGCGTTGAGAGCGATTGTCGTGCCTGGGTGACAAGAGGATGCATCGGGGGCGCGCCCGCTCTGCCACTACCAGGCGTTTGCAAGTTTGCCCGCGACGGCTGCCGGCTACTCGTGGGTGTAGAAGTCTGACTGTGCGGCGGCGGCGCAGCTGCTTGGTGATGAACACGCGACGGATCCTGTGGGGCGACCTGGAAGGGTGGAAGCATGAAACCTGCCTGCGGTGGTGGATGTGGCATTTGGGGCTGTAAAGGAGGGTACGGCTGGTGTCCAGAATGGGGATACTGAGGCCTTTGCTGCTGTAGAGCTGGTGAGTGAGATCCAGTGGGTTGCTGAAGCGGGAATTGCTGGTGCGGCGGGTGGTATTGCGGATGCGCTCCTGGAGGGCCGTACTGAGGCACCCCGTTTCCACCATAGTTCTGAACCGGTGATGGTTGATATGGCGGCGCTGGCGATCCTGCCAACGAGGGTGGGGGCTGGGACGGGTGACTGGCATGGTGGTGTGGACCAGACTGAGACTGTACGTTTTGAGGTGTTTGCGCTTGAGAGAAGGGAGAAATGTTGGGATGCGGGGCGTTGTTGTAGGTTGGGTGAGGCTGCGGGGGTTGGCCTTGATGTGTTGCTGGTGGAGGAGGCGTTGGGTGTGATTGCGGCGTGGAAGGCTGCTTCTGGGACTGAGACGGTGACGGCTGTCCGTTCTGGGCAGGCAGTGGTCGCGGAGACTCCAGGCCAGATGGCTGGGCGGAATCTGGTGAAGGAGCGATAAGAGGGCCACGTCGCGCGCCATTCTGGACCGGCTGTGGGCTTTGGCTCGGCTGCAAAGGTTTCTGTGCCAGATGGGGCGACTTCCGGGGTGGTGCAGGACTGCGCAAGCCCGACGTTTGTCCATTGATCTTCTCCCTCAGCTGGTCGTCCCACTCGCCTCGCTCGATGCTCTTGAGCTCGCGCTGCAGGCGCTCATACCTGTCCTCCTCGGCCCTGATCTGCTCGGCAATCTCGTAGCGGTAGGAAGCGTACAACTTGGTGACGAGCTTGGGGATCAGGTGCTGGTGCTGGAGCGATTCCTGGACCGTAGGCAGACTCGGGCTCTGTCTCTTTCGCTTGGCCGGGCTGGCGGCGTCGCCGTTGGGGCCATCGCTGTCGGCGGCCTGCTCGTGCTCGAGCTCTCTCTTCAGGCGCTCGAGGTAGAAGTTGCGCAGGGCATCGGGACTGAGGCGGCCGGCCTGGAAGTACTTGTGGGTGGTGATGTCCGGGTTCTTCTTGAGCAGGTCGGAGATGCGGGCGAAGACGGAGGGGCCGACGCCATAGGCGTGCAGGCACTGGAACAGCAGGAGCGACTCGAGGTTGGTGTAGGCAGAGACGCTAGTCGTCATCCCCCAGGCGTCTGCAGCGCGAGGGCGATGGGCGTGGGGCGGGATGGGAGCCACGGCGGCGAGCGAGGAGGGCGTCTAGCGGAGGCAGAGGGGCATCGCACGCGACGGGGGAGCGAAGGGCGATGGGCGAAGAGCGAGGGGCGCGTCGGGCGGCGAGGCGGCGAGGCGGTGGCAGATGGGCTGGTCGCTTGGTTTGATGAGGAAATTATTCTTCGCAGGCTGTTCGTCGGGGTGCGTCTTGCAGCGTGCCAGCCAGCCCAGCCCGCCCAGCAGCTGGCCCCGGCGCCCGGCCAATCAGACGCGTGCAAGCTCAGCGCCTTAGCCTCGCGCGGAGCCGTGACTGACGTCCAGCCTGAAACGCCGTGTCTCCAACCATGGGTCTGTCGCGGGGGCGCGCCTGAGCGCGAATCGCACATGGCATGCCATGTCATGCGCATTGCCTCATTTGGTGGCTGTCTGCCCTCGATTCTTCTTTTTCTGCGTCGGGCTCGGAGCTGCGGCGCATCTTCCTGCCCTCGTTCCCAAGCTCCACTACTGATCTACGCCCCCAATTAGTTTGGGGCATGGGCGTCCCCTTTTCCCCCTACACAGCGCAATCGCCCTGCAGTCGCTCTATGTCAGGGAGCCATATTATGCCCCCTCGTCCCTCGACGCCGTCTGTTCAGCTTGCATGAAACCAGTCTGACCTGTTGAGGCCATTGCCCACTGCCTGCTTATTCCACTACCATCCCTTGCACTAGCCCATAAATACATCCCCTCCTTACCTCTCCCACCCCAACCTTCTCCAGAGCCGCTCCCGCACCGCCCATACCGCCCGCCCACCACTGACTGCCCGCCATGGCCTCATACTCGCCACAATCCGCCCCCATGGACGATCCTGACCATGGCTGGAAGCCAAACAGACGCCCTCAATCGTGAGCTCTCCCCAGCGCCAGTATCGCCCTCGCCTGTTCTGACCATGCCTGCAGCACCATAGCACGCAACTTCATGACGGAGCTCGACAGCCTATTCAAGTTGGACGGCGGCATCGAAGACCTGGACAGGACAGTGCACGAAAAGTAGGCCTTTCCCAACCCCATCCATCCGCTCGTTGCCATGGACCGCCCACTGACCCCCCGCCCAGGAAGGCAGCTGTCAACACCCAGACCAAAGAACTCGAAGCTCTCGAAGCGAGGCTGCGCGCTGCCGAAGAGCGCCTCAACCAGGCCAAGGGCAATTCTCCACCATCCAAGACCGACAAGCAGCAAACAGCACAGCAAACCGAGTCGCAGCCAGAGGCGCCCGAGAGCCCTCTCGCACAAAAGACACCAAACATGCCAGGTGCGCTCCCACAGACACCAACTCCTTCATCGACTACCAGCGCTGACTATGTCCTGGTAGAGAGGCCATCGTCTGCCAAGCCCGAGGCTGCATAGTTATATACAATTGATGATGATACCACGATACCCAGGCACTGCGCCCACCTTCATCATACACTTTGACCTCTGCCATGACGAGTCGGCATTTTGGACAGGAGCATACATTTTATAATCAACAGAGGCTTTTTCTTCTTTCTTTCTTCTACTCGGGCGACTTTTTGTTCTGGTTCACTCGCCGAGAGAGCTTTTCTGCTGCATGATACGTCTCACTTTGGATTATCTAGCTGGGAATGCTATACTACATCCATTTTGTTTGGTCTCTTTGTCTTTTCTTTTCTTTTTGTGGTGTTGCCTACGCTTGTGGTCGTAATCTCACTAATCTCTAGGGCGCACGGGCCGACAGTAACTCGTACCTGTCATCTTAGAGACTCACCGACAATTTCCGAGCCACCAACTTTCAGGCACATCTGCACTTGGAACATGGCCGCCGTATCAGAAGCTGGGCTTGTTGAAACCTTTGACCTACTCGCCAACGAGGGTGTCATTGTCTACGGTCCTCACGAAACCATAAAAGTCGAGGATAACGGCTATCCGGTACGAAGGCCTACAAACACGAGCCAAGTGTCTTGCTCATGACCCTTGCAGCTCGAATTTCGCATCTGCCCAGCGCTAGCAACAAAACCTCATACAGTCGGTGCAACAAACCACGCCTTCAATCAGTCGCGGAAATGGGGACCGGGTAGCGATATGTTCTGTCCTGATGAGCGGCTAATCATCGCTCCCCTGAACAAGACCCACGACTTGGCACTTAATCTATTTTGTGTTGATAGACCACAACTCCTCATGCTGACGCTCGACTCGTATAAGCGGCAGCACGAAGCCTTGGACGCGGATGATTTTACCGTCATGCTTCACGTGTTGCGCCAGTTCCCAAGCATGTATGTCATTTTCAACTGTGGCGAGCGGGGTGGCTGTAGCCGCGTACATAAGCACCTACAAGGCTTGAAGGGGCCGCCACATGCTTTTGAACACCTCATCTCGGCTGTCAGTGATAAGACAAAGAAGGTTCCTTTTCGGTATTTCATGCATCACTTCAACGAGGGGTTCATGAATACCTCGGCCTCGGACGTACTGTCTGTCTATACCACACTGCTTGCACAGTGCCAGCCAGCGCCCAATGCCGATGAAGAGCATGCGCCTCCGCATAATGTTGCCATGTGGGCCGACTATCTCATTGTGATTCCGCGACGGAGTGGCAGTACGGAGGGTGCAAGCGCGAACACTGGGGGTATGCTCGGCAGTGTTTGGGTTACGGGTCAGCAGCAAGTGGATGAGTGGCTAAGAATTGGGTGTGCAAACGTACTTAGAGAGCTGGGCGTACCTTCCTAGGAGAACAAAATGCCTAGTAATGCAATCGTCTCTAGCTTTCGCTCTCGACAAAGCTTATTATAGCGCGCATATCTGTTTACCACTTGGCGGACGCCTTCCGATGCTCTCCTTCCTAGTCCAGCCCTCGCTTCGAAGCGAATACTCACTACACTGCGTCAGGTCAGCCAGCACCCATTACCACAAGATCACGTCTTTCAACTACCCAAGCCTCGATTCATCCTATCGTGCGGCCAAGACCAGCCAGCAGAGTCTCCGAGCCCTCCGAGCCTTACACCTGCCCAAAGCGGCAAGTGAAGACGGCTCCGGACCAATCACCTTGTCCGCGCCCACGTCTCGCAACCAGCGCGCCAAGTATCCCATAAATTAATCATCCACCCAGGTTGTGAGCCTTCATACCGACTCCCTTGAATGACCGTCTTCCGCGCTTGGAGCATCGATATCGGGCTCGTTCGAGTGTACATCTCCCGTTCATGCAGGCGATCTACTGGGAGGATGGGGTACCTGCCTATTCCATGTGGTTTATACATGGAAACCGGCAACACGTCGGCGGTGCTACTTGACAGGAAGGTGGACTGGGAAAAGGCGTGACTACGGCCAAGCATAAAAAGCAGCGCCTCGCCACAGTCTGAACGCTACCACGCTCTCACACAGTCGGTGTCTGTATCTCTAATCATGAAGACCACATTTCTTACCTCCGCCCTTCTCCTCTCTTCCACCGCCTTGGGCACCGCCGTCTCAAGGGCTGGCAAGAAGATCAACTACGATGGCTTCAAGGTCCTGCGTGTGACCAGCACCGACGGTGTCAAGACTCAGATTGAGAACTTGGCTGCCCATGTCCTCAACCCTGGCAAGTCATCCGAGATGGATGTCGTCGTTGCACCCGAAAACGTCGAGGCATTGACTGCATTGGTCGCTGATACCAAGGTGCTCAACGAGGATGTTGGTGCTGCTCTCAAAGAAGAAGGCGAGATGAGCACCTATGCCGGTTTGTGGCTTGGTTAACATATCGGGCGCTACATACTTACCAAACACTAGTCCCCAGCGAGTCTTGGTTTACAGCTTACCATCCGTATGCCGACCATCTACAGTTCCTCCGTGATTTGCAAGCGGGCTACACCAGCCAATCAGAGATTGTAACCCTTGGTAACTCGGTCCAGGGACGAACCTTGACTGGCATTCACATCTGGGGTAGTGGTGGCAAAGGCTCCAAGCCAGCCGTTATCATCCATGGAAATGTTCACGCAAGAGAATGGATTACTTCCATGACTACTGAGTAAAGCCACCCGACCATGAAATTGGTCTTGGACAAATGTGCTAAAACACTACCTCAGGTACTTTGCATGGCAGCTTCTGACCAAATACGCCTCAGACTCAAGCATCAAGGCCCTCGTTGACAAATTTGACTTTTACATCACCCCGATTGTCAACCCAGACGGATTTGTCTACACACAAACCACGGACCGTCTTTGGCGCAAGAACCGCCAAACTGTTAGCAGCAGCTCATGTGTTGGCCGCGACATCAACCGTAAGAAGCATAAAAAAATATTTCGTAACCAAGATACTGATATTGATCCAAGGTAACTGGCCGTATAAGTGGGAGGTGACTGGTGGAGCATCAACTAATCCCTGCTCCGAGACATACAAGGGACTCGCAGCTGGAGATACCCCTGAACTCCAGGCTATCAAAGCCCAAGTCGACGCTCTGAAAGCTTCGCGCGGAATCCGTCTTTACTTAGACGTGCAGTATGTCTTTCTGATTGCTTTTCACTCTTAACAATCAACTGACGCGTACACTACCAGCTCCTACGGCCAATACATACTCTGGCCTTATGGTTATGACTGCAGTCTCCGTCCTGAGAACGACGCGCAGCACCGTAGCCTTGCCACAAGCGCTCAATCCGCTATCCGCGGTGTTTCAGGCACTGCCTACACTATTGGACCCAGCTGCTCCACTCTGTATGCCACCACAGGATCGTCGACAGATTACACCGATGTTGTTGGCAATGCGACTTACTCGTACACATACGAGCTAAGAGACAAAGGCACGTATGGGTTCACGTTGCCAGCGAACCAGATCCAGCCGACGGTTTTGGAGACATGGGCGGGTGTCGCAAGTATGCTCAAAGCCGCTTAGAGTGCCACGATAGTTGGCGTGGAGCATTCATATGTAGTGTGGGTTAGCATGAGTCAAGATTAATGAAGGCAATGGCAACTTGTCAACTTGTCAATGTGAAAACTGTAGCATTCTTTGGATTTATGTTGTCGTCGATGATTCTTCTCGACTAAGAATTTATACTACTTAAAAGCAAGCAGAGCGCATATACCCATCGGCCAGGTGATGGAATTAGTGTCAAGTCTACTTTTGGGAAATGCAGTCGCAGTATCATTCTATTACTATGGAACAATTACGACATATATCGAACAGTTCGTTCTTCTGTTCTAAAGTTGTCATATGCTTCACCCGGCCATATACCAACATCCTTTCTCAGTGCGCGGCAGCCCTAGCCATGAACCTGCCACAGACTAGGCTTCCAAGGAAAACGCCTCCAAGCACCGACATGAAGTACCCCACGTTCATGGTCATTACCGCTATCATGCTATTTTGTACGTCAGACTCAAATTTTCCTGAATCCACTGCAACACATCTAATGCTACAAGACAGAGAAGGCAAGAGTGGTAAGACAAGAGAAATAACTTACAGCAAATATGACACTCCAGCCAGCAAAACGTCCGCACTGGCAATCCACACCGCTTCATCCGCTCTCCAGCGCCTCTTTTGCACCCGCACGTCCTTCTCTACGGCCTCGAAAGCAGCATCGTTGTCGACATGACCCTTGACTTGCGCCAGGACGGCGAATAAATTGAAGCGGATGGCGACCAAGGCGCGGAACAGTGCTGCGAGCACAATGAGGAATATGCATGTTCCAGTGTACTGGCCGGCTGTATGTGGGGTCCAGGATGCAGAGAAGAGGGATGTCGTGGTCGAAGTGAAGAAGGTCATGGACATGGTCGACATGTCCATGTTCATTGACGACATGGATGTCGAGGTAGATGTCGGCATACTCATATCCATGGTTGTTGTGGGGAGGGGGGATCTTCTCCTTCCTCAGTAACGCCCTTTTTTTCTTGTCTTCTTTACCCGAGCTGCTGCGATGACTGGCTGTGAATGAAATGTGTATAAATTGCGAGGCCCAACTGCTTATATTTCGTATATGGGCTAAACCAGGATTCAAGAAGGGAGGGTGACTTGGGGGTAACGTAAGTTAAATCAACAAGTCTCACTACCTCAATATATGTCGATTAATGTATGGTAAGAAAAAGAGGAGAAAGAGCGAGAGAAAAGAAAACGGTCAGATGTATTCATACTACAACACGCGTCCCCAACACAAGCATCCACTAGCCTACTTCACCCCTCGCACACCCGAATCCCGAATAGCCTCAGCAGTGTTTCTACGCAGCCTAGTTGAACTGGGGTATCAGTTTTTTTGCGATGAGATGTGAGCGGGGGGGGGCGGCGGTCTGCCGAGAAACTTGCTCAAATATGCTCCAACCATTACCCACTCGCACACTCCCCATTGGGTGCGTGTCGCGCACTAGCCCCGGTATTCCCGGTGAAACTAGGGTCAAGCTCTCGATAAGCAATCGCAAGCTTTTGTGAGTGATGCGGCCCGGTGGAGAACAACGTGCGGCAGGTAGTACCCGAAGGCTGGGTTTGAGCTAGATTTCCATGGGCTGCCGGGTAGAGTAGCGTGTTGCGTGTTCGGTGTGGCGGGTTTTGAGCTGGTTTTATTACATATTGTTGAGCATCGGACGCAATTAGGGTCTTTGATGTTTAGATACTGAGATTTCGTGTCCCACTCTCACTTTTTTTGTTCTCGTTGAGATATTCTACATCTTGCTGGTCGAAACCGGGATTGTATCTCGACTCTGTTGCGATGGAGGACGCGGCTTGGCTTTCACCGGGCGTTACGCTCACGGGCATGCGTATGTTCACATGTGGGACCAAGACTCCCGAAGAATGTGCGTACTATACACAGCGTTGGCACTTCTGGTAGGTTTGTGTTCATGACTTTTTCCTTACGGCTTGTGGTGTTCGTCATTGATTTCCTCTAGGTACATTGCAGACTATGTCTTTGCTCTACCGACGGTCGCTTTCTTCATGAGTGCTATTGGTATATTTATTATTGCACACCTCGTCTCCTCTATTCTTTTGCGACAGCGAAAAGCTCAACAAATATCCCTATGGCGAAAAGCAGTAGCTGGAACGCGGTACCTGTCATATCGTGGTTTCCATGTGCGACAGCTTCGATGGAACTCTGCACCTGTCGGAGTACTTCTGCTAGGCGCTATTGGAACGATCTACTTTTTCTGTGAGCTTTCTAAAAACAGGTATTCTCTTGGACATGATATGCTAACGATTCCACCAGGCATGGATCTAGCACCTCAACCGTATTATTGGGCCAGCAAGAAGTTCGGTAATTCACCACCGTTGGCTACACGATCTGGGTGGTTGGCATTGGCTTGTATGCCGTTCGTATTGTGCGTTCCATGGCCATTTGAAAGAGTTGAAATTATATACTAACTATTGCCAGTGCTACTGCTAGCAAAACGAATTGGATTACGCTGCTCACTGGAGTGTCGTATGAACGGCTCCAGGTGTTCCACCGGTGGATCGCATACGCCTTTTTCATCCTTGCACTGTTACACACGTTTCCCTTCATTGTATATCATGTTCACTGGCATGATATGGAGGACCATTTCTCGAGCAATCTATTGTTCTATTGGACTGGAATAGTAGCACTCTTCTTTCAAGCGTGGCTTACTTTCATGTCACACAGTGTTCTTCGGTCAGTAACTATCCTTCGAACTCGAGCTTAAAACTAACTCGTCATTCAGAAACTTTGGATACGAGTTCTTCAAAGCAACACACTTCTTTGCTGTTGTTATCTTCATGCTTACCTTCTTCTGGCACTGCGACTATACGCTAACAAGCTGGCATTACTTTGTTGCTACAGCTGCCGTATACGTTCCTTGCTTCGTTTACCCCTGGCTTCGTACAGCATTCGAATACAAATGGACTCAGCGAGCACGGCTATCGGTCGAAGAAAACGGTTTTACACGCATCACCATTCCGGCAGTGTTTCACTGGACACCAGGTCAGCATTGCTTTTTACGCTTTACAGGTTTTGGTATTCTATCAGCCTTTACCTCTCATCCGTTTACAATCTGTTCCTCGCCGAACAAGAGATCTGGAGAAGCAAATGAGCTAGTATTCTACATTCGCCATCAGGGTGGATTTACAAGCAAGCTCTATCAGCATGCACTCATGAAACCAGACAGTGACATACCTGTCATTGTAGATGGCCCTTATGGCGGTGCCAGTTGGCTACGGCTCTGCAATGCAGACCGTCTTCTCATTATTGCTGGTGGTTCCGGTGCAGGATGGACCTTGCCATTCGTTGAGTATTTTATTCAATCAGCTACAACTTCTAAGGACGAAGAGCAAGGGTCATCTGCAAGTATCAAGAAGGCAGCGTCTCGCACTTCGCGCCGGAACCCCACGTCACTACGTGTTGTACTTGCGACCCGCGATAGCAAAAGTCGCCTGTGGTTTGAGCAAACCGTACAAGACATTCTTGCACAATACCCAACCGCAAGCTCGTCCGTACAAATTCAGGTCTACCTCACTGGCGAAGCTGCAGAACAAGTTGACCTGCCATCGAAAACAGTACAACCGACGACTCGCTCAGTGCCATCTGAGGCTTCGAACGACATGATAGTAGATATTGAAAAAGAAGATGGAACTGCTGCACCCAGCAAAGAGTATACAGGGCGACCACAACTACCCCTGATCGTGCAAGAAGAAGCGGAGAAAGTAGCACACACAAACGAGACGCTGAATGTATACGTTTGCGGTCCGGAGACAATGCAGAACGATGTGCGGAATGCTGTCGCAGCGGAAAACTTGAAGATAGTTAATGGTGCCAAAACAGGAGGCGTCTACTTGCACACTGAGCATTTTTCATGGGCCTAGATACACTATAGTGTGTTATCTCTACAGGAGTTTTATATCTAAATATATCCCCAATTTTTAGCGTTTGCAAAAAGCTTTCTTTCTCTATATCAACGGATCTTCAAACAGATTAGACATGTGCAATCCTTCAACTTCACAAGTACTAGTATTATAATGATTCGTTAACTTTTAGCATATTGTCCGGAAGAGCCTACAGGAGAACTAAACTCCGATAATGTAGTGTACATAGGAAACAGTAGTTCAAGACAGAAGAGTCTTTTTCGCACAGTAAAACTGATCGAAACAACGTTGAACAGCCAGAATCAAAGACAGGGTAGCCTATCTGCAATACCCCCCGGATTTTCCTTCAACGCCCATTACACAACTGGACTCTCACCTGAAAATCTCTTATTCAAGGCCCCCCTAGTACTCCCTCCTCGGCAAACTCATCCCATTCCTTCCTCTCTCCCACACTCCCGCTTCCCCATCCGCCTCCCCATCCCCCCTCCAACCCTCGCTCCAACTC
Source organism: Curvularia eragrostidis (assembly GCA_020744315.1). Lineage (NCBI taxonomy): Eukaryota > Fungi > Ascomycota > Dothideomycetes > Pleosporales > Pleosporaceae > Curvularia > Curvularia eragrostidis. The sequence goes on along the minus strand of JAIRCK010000004.1, from coordinate 635,425 downwards.
TCCCTCGCACTGCTTCCCCCCTGCCCTTCCTCCTCGCCCTCAACAACAATTTCCACCCGGCTCTCCAACACCACATTCTCCTTTGTCTCCATCTCGCGCTTCACGCCATCTAGCTCGACGCCGCCCTGCTCCGCCTCACACGCCGCCTGCTGAACCACGCGAGCGTGTCGCTGACGCCCAAAGTAAGTAAGTTCGAGGGTGAGCAGAAAAAGTAGGACGACGACGGCGACACAGGCGGTGATGATGCCTGCTTTTGCAGCAGGGCTGAAACTCGGAGCGGGATCCGTGGGTGTGAGTGGGGTAGACGGCGTGTACGTTATTTTCTCGGGAAAACGATGGGCTGGGGCTAGCAGGTTGGGATTGGAGGAATGTGGTGAGAGCTCTACAGTACGTGGCTGGTAGGAAGGTTTAGTGTTATGTGCCGGTTGCGGTTTCAATCCTCTTATTGTTTTCCTCGTTTGTGCCCGGAGACAGAAATGAGTGGAAACCAACGGGATGGGGTATACTTTTCTCTTTCAACTTACATGTCTTGCCTCGCTTTTGTACCTTCTACCTAGTTGGTCTGCTCGGTCACTAGACTGCGCCATGGCACAATTATATAATAGGACCATTTTTATTAGTACCAGAATTTTATCTTTTGTGCTGGGAGGACGGTAGATAGGGCAAGAAAGGGCTTGAATTCCAGGACAAGAGCATACAAGGAAACGAACGAAGCAAAAGCGATGACAAGAAAAAAAAGACAGGGAAGAGGAAAGGGGGAAGCACAAAAGTCCTCGTGCAAATATACAAACAATAACCCCGGAATTCTTAATGCATGGCTCATTTGCCGCAGTGCTACCTGCAGTGCTACTTCACTTGCCTACGCCTCTTAATGGTATTGCAACGAAGAAGACAAGGGCAAGAGTGAGGGGAAAGCTAGAGGGAAGAAGTTATTTCCTCCAGTGAACCGAAAAACACTTATTTACATTTCCTATCATCCCTGTTGAGCTATTGTGCAGAACACGTGTATCTATTTACCCTCGAAATGTATCACGAAGCATACACAAGGGAAGCGAAGAAGAACATTAGCCAATGACCAAACGGACAAATGTACAGGATAGAAAAGCTAATGTGGAAGTCAGCTCACCAAGTATCCTGAACAGGCAGCCACTCCACTGGACGAGCATCTTCTTCGATTTCTGTCATCGCTATTGTTCTTGCATTAGAGGAAACAAACATGCAGTGCATGGTAATGAAACCCGCGTCTTTTTCGTCTCCCCACGTTGTACCCGTAGCACAGCGGGCGTGCTGTGGCGGCAGCCGTGTAACGACGAGAAAGGAAGCTAGAGAAACAAGATGACCACACTTGCCGCGTCTGAGATATTAAAGACACTCAGAAGCCGCGAGCACATTCGTTACGTGTGTTTGAGTATTTCGCACATAGATAGAGCTTGTCAAACTTATTTAAGACTATTTATTTGGTGTTTGGAACTTGTTTACTTAAGCCTAGTGCTTGACTCCTGGTACATGTATCACATCACTGACCCCTACATGGGAGGGAGCAGTTGAGACATGAAAATCACTTGAACTACGGCTACTAAGGTATTTTCTCCCCTACACTAACACTATTCTATTCCAGGGGCACGACTGCTACGTCTGTCTAGCAATGTCGTGGCTGAAAGCAGGCGACTGGGTCTTGACATGCACGTACGTGAGAGAACCAAGTACCACAATACAATTCTGCTGCAAGCGACATAATACTCCAAGGCCGAAGGCAGTTACTGTGGAAGCCCACGGCACAGAGCAAGTGAGGGGTATATAAGCATAAATATCTAATATCGTGTCCTCCACCAGTCCCATGAACATCGAGAAAATCAGTAAAACTACCCTTGCTGTAAGGGTTAGTTCCCGAACGCCCTACATATGCATGAACGTTGTGATACATGTTGTATAAATGCACTAAAACCCTTCTCTTCTTCCCAATCCAACTCACGCAACAGTAATACCTTTCCTCGTCCTCAATGCAATTCTAGCCATGCTACTCAAATCCCAGCCGTCCCTCAGATTCTTCGAATCAGGAATATGCTCTCCAGAATTGATAACATGGACCTTCATCTTGGGGTGGAACTTGAGGCCAGTCAAGAGCTTTGGTGTAACAAGGAAATATTGGCTTGTGCGTTCTTGGCACGCAATGTCTACCATGCGCTCGTGTACCATGCGTTCGTTGCGCGGGTCCATACCTTGATTGATTTCGTCGACGACGCGGAAGGGCGACTGGGCGAGATCCTGAAGGGCCATAAGGTAGAATATGGTCGAGACGGCACGCTCACCACCGGACTGGCGGTGAGAGTTGAGAACACTGAGCGGCTCATTTTCACTATTTGCATTTATTAGCCAGACGTACGTATAGACGAAGCGAACTGGGACGTACCGAAAGCGAACTGAGATCTGGATGGACCAGTTGTCAAAATCCTCCTCGTCTTTGTATACGGCGACCTCGCCAGCACATCCAATCTGCTGGAAGTTGTGTGCAAAGGCATTGCTGATTTTGCTGATGAGCACGTCGAGCTGGGGCTCCCACTGCTCACGGATCTCTGTGATATTTCCCTTGATTTCTTCGAGGCTGGATACGCATTGCTCTAGTTTCTCTCGTGTCTTATTGATGTCCTCTTCGCGCTTCTCGTAGGCCCTGATGGCGCCAGGATTGCCTTCAGCCATCATCTCCAGTCGTGCAGCCACGGCTTGAACTTCCTGCTCAAGATCATCGAAAGAGGGAAGCTCGCGGTACTCCAGAACTATTTGCTTCTCCTCTTCAGTTAACGTCTCAATGTCTTGCTGAGTGGCTGCTGTCTTCTTTGTGTACTCATCACGGAGACGCTTAATGCGATTTGCAAGTTCTTGGACCTCGGTCTCTTTCGTCTGCTGCCTTTGTAGCATTATGCTGTTTTCGTTCCTCAAAGCGTTGAGCTCTGACTTGGCTTCAATGAACCGGATTTCGGCTTCAACAAGCGACTCATGAAACGTGCGCATTTGGGTCACCGTTTTCTGTACAGACATCAGCAAAGTGCGACAGCCATAACAGCAAAGACTTACAGCATAATCTAGAGTCAAGGTCGCTACACGCAAAGCCGTTTCACGATCTTGCGCCTTGATCTCACGAATGCGATCGTTTGTTTCTGCGTTTTGTTGGGTATACTCCTCCAACTGAGTTTGTTTGGAGGCTTTGCAACGTCAGTGGACGACTCATCGATTCAATGAAACAGACCTACCGATCTTGTCAGGAATAGCTCGCCACTCAGCAAGAGCCTTTTTCGTCTGGTCTTGCTCTGTTTGTATCGCATCCTGGTACGAAGTTAGAAACCGGTAATCATACACTATTGAAAAAAAACAATACCCTTTCGTCCTTTAGCTCTTTGATTTCTTGTTCGAGACTCTTGATTTCCTTTGTGACGGAAGAGTAATTTTCTTGCATCTCTTCTTTCTCTCGTACTAATTCTCTCATCTTCGCTTCAATCGCTCGTATTTCCTCCGTGTTAGTTGGCTGGTCTGTAAACCATTGTGCGGGCCTAAGTTTGGTAACAGCAGTTGAAGTAGCGTTGTATTCTCTACGCGTGGTGACGCGAAAGGTTTCTGTGCCACTGACCCAGCTGCGAATGGGGCTATTCGACACGGCTGCATGCTGCTCATCTGAGATGGGCGTCGGAGCATATGCTATCTGATGCAGACGGTTGTTGTCGCAAAGCATGGCCAAAACAGCGTCAGGTCCTTGGATAAAATCCAGCATATAGCCTTCAAAGCCAAATCTTCCGAGGTCCTCTTGCATGACAGGTGGTTTATATGAACTGAGAGGTTTCAGTGATGTTCGAAGATGAACATCGTGGAGTCCCTGGCCTCCGCTGGCTACCTTAGACAGGAGATGTTTCGATAATAGCTTCTGGTCATCGTTGTGAGTACAAGTGATTGCAACAACATCTCCTCGTCTCAGCTGGCCTTCTAGAGCTTGAGCATACTTTGCATCTAGGATGGAACATTCCAGGATTGGCGGGCCAATGACGTCGCCTTTGAAATTTAAAGTGTGTTTGTTGTCCTGAATCCATTTCCAAGCCTTTGCTGTATCTTTAGAGACTCTATGCAGAAGGCTTGCCTGCTTACCGCTTTGAGTGTCCAACTGCTCTCGCTGTGCTTTGAGTTTTGTGCTCTCCTCTGCGATTGCACGAGCGCGTTCGCGTATGCCTAATGCTATGTTTTTCTTATCAGTCACGTCGTTGCTGATAGATGACATCTTCCCTCGGATTTCTGTTTTGCGTTTTTCGTATGATGCACTATCGTATTGCACGGCCTCGTTCTGTCGTTGTTCCAACCTATTGATGTCTGCATTCAGGCGGACAATATCCTTGTCACGCGACTTTTTGGAACTCAGCTCGGCCCTGATCTGGTCCTCGAAGTCATTTGCCTTGGCCTTTTCTGTGCCAAGGTCTTTGAAGAGCTTCTCGGCTTGTGCCTTGATCATATTGACACGATTCTTGCGGAGATTTACAACTTGTTCGATCTGGTTCCGGTATGTCTCCACTTCCGACAAGGCTCTACGCGCTGGTTCCATGTCTTCCTTGATCTGATCCAGCTCTACACTGGCCAGTCTCCGGTCTTCTTTAAGTTTCAAAATATCGGATTTCAGCAGCTTGATCTCGATCATTGGCCTAACCTTTTTGAGACATTTGGATTTGCGTAATAGGCCTTCGCGTTGATGAAAGCGGTCCACGTCATCCCTGGTCGCGTTTTGCTGTTTCTCTAACTTTTCTAAATGGCTGCGCTCATTCGCCTCTTTGTTCTGAAGATTCCGTTCCTCGGTGCGTAGGGCCTTGAGTTGGTCATGCCACTCGACCATGTGCGGGGGCGCCGCGGCGCGCTGAGTCTCTCGCAAACGGTCCACATCGCTCATTCTGGCGAACTCGACGACACGGTCTTGAGGCAGGAATTGGCAAAGATTGTCAATTTGAATGGAGAACTGTTTAGCCATGGTCGTAACAGCGACCTGGGAGACACGTTTGCCGTCGAGGAAGAATACAGATTTGTTGTCTTCCTTGCGGATGGTGCGTTGGACGATGCGGTTTGGACCGTTGCCTGGGCCTGTTGCGACCTCGATTTCGATGACGGCTTCAGTAGCACCATGCTTGACAAAAGCGCCCAAGTCCTTGGCTCTTCCTAGATGCTCGCTGCCCCATCCAAGGCCTAGACATATTGCGCAAACAAGCGTACTCTTTCCTGTCCCGTTTGGACCAATGACCATGTTCAGACTGGGGCCCAGATGGAATTCGGCAGCCGTGTATGTGACGAAGTTCTTCAACTTTACCCTCACAAGAGAACCCGGCTGGAAACTGTCCTGGACGTCTGCGCTCGTGTCGTTCGCCTCGTCGCTCTGCGTATACGTGCTGCGGGCGGGACTATTGGACGCGTCTCGGTCATGGCGGGTGCGTTTGTTGCTCGATGCAGAGGAGTCGTCAGACTGCTCGTCAACATGGTTGCTGACGGCCAGAGACGGGCGTTTCCGCCCTCTTCGAACTAGGCTGGGCATTGCCGCAGCGTGGGCGTATGGGTGGGGTTTATTGTCGAGTGCACTGTCTCCAGAGAGGGGGGATGATTGATAGAGGGGAACTACTGATTCGCGTGGCGCTCCGCGTCCATGCGCTGGATTGCAAGGCGCTGTCACCTGACAGCGTGTTTGTTTCACCGTCCAGTAAGAACGGTGCAAACGAGCATCGCGTATTGTGGTACTTTGAGGACAAATAGTGAAAACAGTGGTCATGGTATTCGTGCATTCGTTGTCTACTAATACACGATCTCTCAAATGCATGCCGCGCAATTGCCTGACAAAACAGATACATAGGGCTCCTCCCACCAAACGCCGAATCTAAACTATTCCATGTCATCATGGCTCAAGTCATGAAAGCGTTTCCTCTTGTGCATCCGCCTCATTACTCCCCCCAGATTGCCGAGTACCAGATGCTTCAAAGGACACCCCCAACCCCCTATCAAACACATAAAAGCGCCGTCGCAACCAGTGCTACAGCGTGCTGAACGAGGACAATGCCTCTAGAAAATGGTACCAAAATTCTCGTCGACCATGGGTAGCGGCTTTCTAGGGGTAGACGATTTGCCATTCTCTTCGGCTGGTTTCTTGTGACGGAAGGTGACTGCAACCCTATTAGCGAAGTGCTGTAGCACGCGTTGGGACCAGTACTTACATCCAACGAAGAGACTTTTGCCCATTTGGACATTGCGGTCCTGCATTGCTTCCAAAGCAGCCTGCTTCTCGTGCACCTCCTTGTACTTGGCCATGTCGGCTTCGTTGCCAAAGTCATCAAAGTAGCCGGCGTCCGTCTCACTATCCAGCTCCGGTACGAACGGTGCCTTTTGCTCCCTCAACCTTGCCCAGTCTACCTCAGCAAAGTACTGGTGGGCGTGGATCTCGGAGATGTTGCGGAAGCGGGACGACTTGGAGGCCACGAGACGCACGATGAGGTCCCAGGTGCGCTTGGACAGAAAGTACGAAGGGTCTTCATACACTGGCTTCCGCAATACCTTCTTCCACTGCTTCAGGTTCTGCCACGTCTCATCAACCGTAGCGCCAGCGAAGGGCGGGTACCCGGCTAATGCTTCGAAGAGCATGCACCCTAAACTCCAATAGTCGACAGTGAAATCATACTCTTCGCCCTTGAGCACCTCGGGTGCCATGTAATCCGGACTGCCTACGATACTCTTTGCGTAATTGACATCTCGCTCACGAAGAGAACGATAATTGTCTCGTCGCTGTGCCGCAGACCGTTCTTCAATAGGCCGACTGAATGGAGAGACGACATCGCTAACGGATTCCAGCTTTATACGCATCGATTCGATCTTGGAAGGGGCAAGGATACCCGCAGCAAGACCAAAGTCGGTTAATTTCACGTGTCCAGTGCTGTCAATCAAGAAGTTTTCAGGCTTCAGGTCTCGATGAATGTACCCTAGCTGATGCAGTGAGTCAATACACGTGAACATCTCGGCAATATAAAAGCGCGCATGACGGTTGTGCAGAACACCAGTGTTGTTGAGCAGCGTACGAAAGTCACCTCCAGGAACGTATTCCTCATAGTCGTTAGCTCCCAGTCATGTCACTCTAGTACTGTGACTCACCATCGCAAGGTAGATGCTCTTGTCGTCCTGGAAGGCGTATAGCAAGCGTACAAGCCACTCGCTCTTAGCGGTGGTCAAGATGTCGCGCTCCGTCAGGACATGGCGGACCTCATCCAGCTTGAACAATAGCTTCTTGCTCATGACCTTTAGTGCGCAGACTTCACGAGTGTCCTTTTTCTGGGCCAAGTACACCTGTCCGTAACCACCCTGACCAACTTGTGTGAGGATTTGGAAATCGCCCTGTCGTAATCGAGTGCGTCGCTTGCGCAGGTTGGCACGCTCGCGACCGAGGTATTGTGTAAGGGCATTGTTGTAGTCTTCTTCGGGTGTCTCAGGTGGAGGAGGGTTCTGGGCCTTGAATTGAGAAAGGCGGGTTTGGCGGGTGTGCACGTAGGTAAGGAGGTCGTAGTAATAGTCGAGGAAGTCTGCCAGAATGATTAGTGTTGTTCCAACCTGAAAGAGGACGGTATACCTACACAGTTGAGTGACGTTGGCAAGACGCTTTACTGCCGGCTTCCTCGCCTTCTCCAGATCTTCAGCAGAAAGGCGCTGTGGACCGTTCAAGTACCGCGTTGACTGCTCGGTGTCGCGCGTCCGGTAGGGCTCCTGCCGCGACTGCGCTGCATGTGTCATATGGCCATTGTCCTTGTGCAAATTGGAGCGTCCGCCGGGCGGTGCATTCTCCTGATTCGACCTGCGTGTCGGGGAGCCCGAGCCAACAGTGGTCGAGTCCGGCCCCGCGAGGTCTGCATCCTCGCCGCTGCCTCCCAGCTTCAATCTGCTGGGCGATGTTGGTGATGTCGGCTTCACTCTGGGAGAGCCCACGGTGGGCAGCAATCGCATGGCATTCTCGAAAACATGTGGTAGATCAAATGCGCCCGGCGGCTGGTGGTGTTTGCTTGGGCTGCCTTGAGGCGTCTGCTGCGGGCTGATGAAGGCCTCGCTTGGCGTACCGGGGCGGTCCATATTGTTGCCACGAGTATGAAGTAGTGGCGGTGGAGTAGGGAGCTGGATGTTGTCTCTGTTGTCTTCCATGCTCATCTACGCGATAGCGACGGAGAAGGGGCGTCTGCGAATGAGGGGTGCTGTCGTCGCAACGACGGGAAACAAGAAGGAGCAAGCCCAGTATCGGATTCACTATACAAGCGCAAGCAAAGCAATCGTCTAGATGGATAGCTAGCGCCAGTACCTTGCAAAGCCTGCGACAAAACAAACGCGGGCGGATGGCGCTCAGCTTCGTGTTGATGGTGGGGTGCGTGTTTTGGGCTAAGTCTGCTCCGGGCAACGATGAATTCCAGGTTCCCTGGCATGTGGAACCCCCTTCTCAGATCGCCGTCAAGGGTTAAGATTGCCATTTTTAGTATATGTACGGGTGTGCTGGTATCGTCTTCATTGCTCTTCGTGTATTATGTACAAGCGCCCTTCCTAAGCCATGCCTCGAATATCCAAACTCCAGCCCTTGCAGTAAGTTCATCTGTCCGGAAAAACACCATACCCCGCCCGCAGAAACGCCGTACATGGGGGCCAAAACAGGCAATCCACGCCAAAGAATGATATCATAGTTCCAGACATTCTGTCCACCCCAGGCACACGGTGACATGAAAACGACGTGTACCGGGTTACAATCTCATGCCACTTGTTCCTTGCTATTGCGTGCGTCTAAGACTTGTTGTCGTCCAGGGTCCTCACAAATTATGGATCTCACGTGGTACTCCATTGACGACAAGTTGCTCGCGAGCCAAAAGATCAACAAAAGCCTGACCATTGCGAGGAAAGGCGTGCATCATGGTTTGGAAATATCGTGGCATGTCAATGAGCTGCTTCCGGCACATGGGACAGGTGACTTTGTTTTTGTGGGTTCTGCACGTATCAAACTAGTTTAGGGTCAGCCAGCATCATTGCGTTGCTAATTGTCAGCACTTACCCATTGGGAAATACAATATTCTCCAAAACTATGTCCACACGACAATAGCACCGCAATTTCCTCTTCCTCTGTAGGCGAAACATGTGACGTGGAATAGTCCTTTTGGCAAATGTCACAAGCCTTGGACGCATCATCGGGAAGCTCGCTTGGCAGACGCCGCGGGAGACCGTCTTTGAGTTCCTGGATCTGTCTCGGGGTGGCAATATTGGGATCAATATGTGGGCGGTACCCGGTAAATCGCGGCCGCATTTCTCTTTGTCGGTTTCTCATGCGATTCGGAGGTGGCGCTCTGGCGGCCGCCTCTTCTGCGTCAGATGACGTGCTTGAAGGTGAGAGGTCAACCGAATACCTCTCAAAACTCCGGCGATTTGATGTTCGCGGAGAGATGCTGCGGTCTGAACGGCGGCCTTGGTCTCCAGGTGACATCCACGGACGATATCCTGCGACGAGGTTTGTTTGATCATTTAGTTGACCGTGTTCGTGGGGCTGTGACCTAGTGCTGTGCAGCCGCACATCCGGATGTGCTGATTCCCGATGCTCTTCGTGAGGGGCGCGCATACCCCCCGCATGAGGGCTCCGTGCGAGTGCGTCCATTGTCGCCCTGTGCTCATTACGACGTCGAATAAACTGCGGAGGTGCTGTGTTCAGAGATGCTGCCAGTCGGTTGTTTGGTGGTGGTGGTGGTGGTGGTGTTCCTATTGCTTGAGCAAGCGGATAGCCTTGCATAGTGCTGCCAGTGTTGGGAAACGACTGATTGGAATGTATCTGCTCGGTTCCGTGCCAGAAAGAGGGTGGTGGCCTTGGATGACCCGTGAACTGATACGAGAACATGTGCGGATGATAGTATGGGTAACGAGTTCCAGCAGGCGGGTACGGGGAGCGATCATGTAGCTGATTGCTAGCTGGGTTATCCAGTACGCTGCGGTCCTGGGTGCTTGGATGGTTGCTCATGGGCACATACACGCCTCCGTATAAAGGTGGGAGTTGTTGTTGAAACGGTGCATGTGCAGAGAGAACCGGGGCGGCCAGCTCTGCACCTTGATGCCCAGAGCCAGTGGTAAGTTGAGCCCATGAAGCGGCCCCGTAGTCAGGCTCAGCCATACGAGCTTTCTTTGCAAAGGTTCAATAGGGCGCACTTGAATAAGCCCAGGTGGAAGCAGTGCCAGCAAACGATGAGCGGAGGCTTTGTTGAATGAGCGCAGATGTCGAGATTGTCAGAGAACAAGTGCAGATGGTCGGCCGCTCCTCGTTGGGGCAGTGGTTGAGTAGAGAAAGGTGGAGCAGAAGGGTCGAACAGCGGTCATGGAAGCCTTATCGGCGGCTTAGCAAGTGCGTGGGGCCTTTGTTGGTACTGACGGTGCACGAAGTGAACGGGGTCAAGAGTGAAGCACGGTGGAGGACTGGGTGCTAGGCCACGAGGCGGCAATACCTAGAATAGCGACAGAGGCGGGCAGGACCGTTTGTCGAAGCTGGAATCAGGCCTGTGAATGAGGTGAGGGGTCATTTAGCTCAACGTCACGTTGGCACGCTCAAGAGCGAGCGCCCAGATGGATCGCAAGAACGGTGGAGACGGATCAGGTGCCCTCGACTTGACTCGCCTGCATTAATCTAATCATGGCCAGCCGTCGGAGGCCGGAAGGTGCAGGGCTCACGCTGCCGGGCGTTACAGTGCGGCCTGTTTACTTTCACGTACTTGTGCGTTTGCCTCTGCGGCTCTACTAAGCTCAGCTGAGCGAGCAGCATGTGCGTTTGCCGCCCGCCCAATAAGCCAGAGCATGGAGCGGGACCGAGCACAGCATGGCGGACGGAGCTTCAGCGGAAAAAGGACCATGGCGGCGCGAGGTGTTTCACTCAACAGGGTGTGCCCGATCATCCCGAAGTTTGATCGGTGGCTATGCAGACTTTCCACTAGGGCGGCCGAAGGAAGCAAGCAAGTAAGTGGGTAGACAGCAGACAGCAGACAGCAGACGGGCGGGTAGGCAGAGCGCATGTGGGCAGAGACATGGCCGTGGAGTCCACTGCAGGCGGGCAGGCGGGCAGGCGGCGCGAATCGTTACTCTGAGGAGCAGCCGCTGGCCATTCCGCCTGCCTCTGCACGACTGCAATCACAGTCAGTGGCTGGGAGCCGGCGCTGCATGCGGATGGCAGGCTCGGGCTAATAGTGCTGGTGCTGGTGCTTTGCTTTGCTGTGCTGTGCTGTGCTGTGCTGAGAAGTTGGGCGCCGACTTTGGGGCCCAAGAAGCGCGACCGGGAAGGCAAGAGAAGCGATGGCAGAGGGCGCGGCGGGCGGCGGTCGAAGGTGACAAGAAAAAAAAATCCGCGTCTTTCTGGCTGCCCTGTCTCTCCCCACTTGCTCGACGCTCTCCATCGCAGATTCCGCCTGCATCTTGGCATCGGGCGCATCACGTGACTATTCGACGGGAAAGACCGGAGGCGTGTCCCGCGGGCGTCATGGCTGGGGTCAGAGCTTCGAAGCTCGACATTTTTGTCTCGAGCCATTGTCTCTCTATCGTCTCCCGACTGGCGCCCACTGTCCATCCAGCACGCTAATACCATCCAACCCGCCATCTTGCCCTCGACTGTCTCCCCCAATTGGACCCCCCAACACCCGCTGCGACCATGTTCCGAGGCGCAACCAAGCTCCGCGCTGCCGAGGCCGGAGCATTACGATCACTCGCACATGCGAAGGCCAGCAGCCCCTCCTTCTGCTGTGCCCGCAGCACGCGCCCGCTCTCCACCACCAGAGCTTCGTCCGTCAAGTCTCAGACCTACTTCCAGCGCCGCCAGTTCAGCGCTACCACCGCCGCCATGTCCAACACCAGAACCGAGAGCGATGCCTTTGGCGAGATCCAGGTCCCCGCCGACAAGTACTGGGGCGCCCAGACTGAGCGCTCGCTCGAGAACTTCCGCATCAACCAGCCCCAGGACCGCATGCCCCCACCCATTGTGCGCGCCTTTGGTATCCTCAAGGGCGCTGCTGCCACAGTCAACATGAAGTTTGGGCTGGGTACGGTGCACGCAAAGAGCGCGAGGCTGCACTGCTAACGCTACGACAGATCCCAAGCTCGGAAAGGCTATCCAGCAGGCTGCCGAGGAGGTTGCATCGCTCAAGCTCATCGACCACTTCCCGCTCGTTGTCTGGCAGACGGGCTCGGGCACACAGTCCAACATGAACGCCAACGAAGTCATCTCCAACCGCGCCATTGAGATCCTCGGCGGCACAATGGGCACCAAGAAGCCTGTCCACCCCAACGACCATGTCAACATGTCTGCCTCGTCCAACGATACCTTCCCCACTGTCATGCACATTGCTGCCGTTCTCGACTTTGAGGAGTCGCTCCTCCCTGCCCTCACCAGCCTGCGGGACGCGCTGAAGAAGAAGGCCGACCAGTGGGAGAAGCTGATCAAGATTGGAAGGACACATTTGCAGGATGCCACACCTCTGACCCTGGGCCAGGAGTTCTCCGGCTACGTGCAGCAACTGGACTTTGGCATTGAGCGCATAAAGTCATGCCTGCCGCGCCTCAAGATGCTGGCTCAGGGAGGAACAGCTGTTGGTACTGGAATCAACACTTTCAAGGGATTCGCCGAGGACATTGCTGCCGAGGTCAGCAAGATGACCGGCAAGGACTTTGTCACTGCTCCCAACAAGTTTGAGGCTCTCGCTGCCCACGACGCCATTGTCGAGGCCCATGGCCAGCTCAACACCCTGGCTACTTCACTTTTCAAGATTGCCCAAGACATCCGCTTCCTCGGCTCTGGCCCACGCTGTGGTCTGGGTGAACTCAAGCTACCTGAGAACGAGCCTGGCTCCTCCATCATGCCCGGAAAGGTCAACCCCACACAGTGCGAGTCCCTCACTATGGTCTGCGCCCAGGTTTTCGGTAACCAGGTCGCCACTACCTTTGCCGGATCCCAGGGTAACTTTGAGCTCAACGTCTTCAAGCCCGTCATGATCCGCAACCTGCTGCACAGCTCGCGCCTCCTTGCTGATGGCATGAGGAGTTTCGAGAAGAACCTTGTTGCTGGCCTGGAAGCTGATGAGAAGCGTATCAGCTCTATCATGAGCGAGAGGTGAGTCAATAAATATTTTCCGTTGGTTATGCCAGTACTAACTCAATCCAGTCTTATGCTTGTCACCTGCCTCAACCCTGTTATTGGCTACGACGCCGCCAGCAAGACCGCCAAATACGCACACAAGAACGGTACCACTCTCAAGGAGGCTGCCCTCAAGCTCGAGGTTATTAGCGAGGCCGACTTTGACAAGTATGTCCGACCAGAACTTATGGTCAACCCTTCCGAATACAAGCCGAAAAACTAGAGCTGTCATGAAGATGGGTTCGATAGTGAATAGTAAAAAAGTTGACAAAAGTAAATGCAATATACCTCTTCATATAAATGAAACATGGTTGTGGTAGGCGACTGGTTTGTGTCTATCGATTCGTGTCTACAGCATGTCGTATACTATGCGCAGACTCAAGGAAGGTGAAGGCCACGGGGATGATTGGGTAGTGTATGCAAGTAAATATGTTAGGCTGGACATGTTAAGACCTCTGCATGTTTTTATCTCTGGTCCGTGCTAGTCGGTATGCCTGCCAGCAGCTGCTACTAGTAGCTACGTGTGCGGAATGCGACTTTGATGAGCATGACCCAAGGCAATAGCTACCGCGACATCATTAGAGACTAAGTTCGTTCCAAAAGGTAAGCTAATATGAGGCTGGTGAGATTGTGCCTATTGCTAGGTTATATCCTCGTGTCTATGATTATCGTAATAAACACAGGCGTGGAAGGGGAGAGTGTGCGCATAGAGCCGACAGGGTCTATCTTTGAACATGCTCTGCATCGCGGATAGCCTTGGCCACTCGACTGCATTAATCGTGTGAATACTGTGATTAGAAGTCTGGCATCTCGATGTGCAACCCCGTGGTTGAGGTGGGTCTCTCACGTGGCTATAGCACGTGGCGATGACATAACCAAAACATGACTTGAAGCAAAACTTGAGCCTGATTCTCCGATTATATCAAGTCTATATTGTTGCAAACTTGAATAATTAGTACATACGACCATAGGGCATCTAGAATTGCGTACCCCGTCCGATCTACGATACACAAGCGGTGCACCGGCGGATTAGTAGTTAGGTGGGTGACCACTAGCGAATCCCCGCTGTCGTATGTTTTTGTTCTTTTAAGATCGTGTTATTTTTGCTGAACTTGGGTGGATGCGTTCTGAGTTCTGCCTGTCACGTGGACTCTAGGCGCAGTTTGGCAAGCGCTGCGCACGGTCCAGGGCTCTCATCATAGTCCCACTCACCACATCTTTCTTGGGCATTCCTTTCGTCGCAGTATAGCAATTTGTGTAGACACCCAAGCGCATGAGAACGTCATAGATCGTTGCATCGTACGCATTGTATCTAGTGAAGACTATACGAAAACACTCACGAAAATTTTATACACAGTTCAAGTGTTTTGTTTTTTACGGTCAACTGGGTTCGATTGTTCAGTCGTTCACCAAAGCCAAGTACCGAGGCCTCTTGAGTCTGTCCACGCGACATGTTGACTTGGCTGTGCGGATACTTATCCGCAGCTTGGTTGGCATTAGCATATATCAAGCTGATCTCTGCCCCCAAGTATCCCCAATCGTACCTCGCAATGAATTGACTCCCCGAAGACAAAGTTTTCGCTACTTGGGACCACAACTTTCTCTAGCCTATCCCTTCGGTCGGGTGGATCAAGGGATCAGCGCACAGCTACATCCAGGTATCTGGTTAAACGGTTTGCTCCACAGCACCCATGGGGCCCCATCTCGCGCCCGGTTGAGGGATCGTCGCTGTCATCGTCACCATTGCCTCCACATCTACCCTTCCGGCCGAAAATTCTGCTTGACGAGAGAGACAACCCGAACCGTTCTCTAGAGCCCGAATTCCTCACATTGTTCAACGCCACAAAACGAGAGCGGACCGCATCCGTACTGCCCAATTGATCACTGATTAGTCTCCGGTGGCACAGCATAGCTGCCATCACTATCAATTACCGCAGCATGCACCTGTAATACCCCGTGGAGATACCGAGAAAGTTTGGCGCCGTGCGTGATAGTTCAGCCAAGACGTGGACTATTCCGCGGATGGGCTTGGCGGTGGCGTGATTGGCTCTTTCACAGCGGAAGAAGGTCGGAGCCAACCTCCTTGGCAATAGTCTCGAGACGAAGTCACTCATACGAGCGTTTGTCCTCCAAACATGCGGCCAAGCTGCAGCGCGGCTGAGAAACCATGCACCATTAACACGCTTAAATCATCATCTATGCATCAAGCCCCATCACCGACTCTAATTTCCCCGCAACGTGTCTAGGGCAAGATCTTGGAGATCTTGGGATGATCTGGGCTTGCTTGGCTTAGACCTTAATTGGAACAGTAAGCTGGTTTTCCCTGTTACCAGGTAATCTGACATCGCGAAACACCAAGAATGTGTGGCTTGCCAAACCACTTGTCTCCGCGACAAGTCCAGGGTTCATTCTAGGCAGTTGACCGGAAGCAGTCACGAGCATCCCTTGGGAGAAAAACCGACCACGGAAAACCTAGTCAATAAGGCTTGGGGTACCTCACGGATTACCCGCCCGGGATAGCATATGTCTTGTTTTCTAAGCCAGTGAAGCGTGTTTGACGGAGAGTCTGGTCTTCCGAGAAGCTTGTTAATACTCACGACGTTGTGCTCAGCATCAAGAAACCAGCCAAAAACATGAAACAATGTGCCTTCACGATACTCAACACTGGTTTCCTTCGCACCGAATGCAACACTTCTACCAATTGGGTGTTGCTGGGTTATTCAGCCATAGCTATCGGATGTGGGGAGAGACTAGTGATGCCCAGCTTCTAAGGCAGACCACCCTCCGGCCTTTTACAGACGTTGATGGATACGTACGACTCAAAGTCGGAACTCTTACCCAATCGCCACGTCTGGACACTAGGCAGTGGCTGTCCGGGGACCCCGCACCCCAGTCTTGACCACACCGGTAGCTTCAGACACGTTCCAAGGCGGCCGAAAGAAGTGCTCTTAGGTTGCTTGGAAGACATGCACGCGCGGAGTTACCTTGACAAGATCGCGTGTTTTCGGAAGAGAGTAGCTAGAGATGATCTTAGGCAACATGGATTCTCGACTCCAGAGTGAAGCGTTGGGCAGGCGTATAAGAGGACGGGAACACGTCCCCAGATTGCTGCTTCTCCAGGTCATCCAGTTCATCTTCGGATGATCTAACAGCACTCGTCCCATATTTCGTCCCAACCCTGTATTCCTGTATACCTGCATACCAGTGTATTCACTGCAGCATCGAAGCAAGTCGCCACTATGCAGGAAACAAAGAAAGACCATGCCGTCATGCTAGAGCGAGCACAGACTCATGATGACGAACCTATAAAGCCTATCCCCGTGGTCACCAAGGTGGACTATTCCGGAGCCCACGAAAAGACCGACCCACGAGAGATAGCACTCGTTCGTAAGCTGGATAAATGGATCATGCCAATGTTATGGTCTATGTACTGGTTGAATTATCTCGATAGGAACGCCATTGCACTGGCACGCCTTGACGACCTGGAGGAAGATCTCAACCTCACCAGCACACAGTACCAAACGTGCGTGAGCATCCTCTTCGTCGGATACCTTCTCGGCCAGATTCCAAGCAATATGTTCCTCAACCGCACGCGGCCATCTCGCTACATGGGAATCTGCATGGCTCTGTGGGCCGTCGTCTCAGCGCTCACCGCGCTGTCCAAAGACTTCACCGGCCTCCTCCTTACCCGCTTCTTCCTCGGCATCACAGAGGCTCCCTACTACCCTGGTGCCGTGTACCTTCTCTCCATGTTCTACACTCGCAAGGAGGTTGCCACGCGTATCGCTATCTTGTACACTGGCAACATCCTTGCTACCGCTTTTGCTGGCCTCATCGCCGCAGGCATCTTCCACGGTTTGAGCGATGTGGGCGGCATCAGCGGCTGGAGATGGCTGTTTATCCTCCAAGGAGCCGTGACCTTTGTCATTGCCATTGCTGGCTATTTTTTGTTGCCCGATTTCCCGCATAACACTTGGTGGTTGACCCAAGAGGAGCGCGATCTCGCCACTAACCGCATGGCCATGGATACAGTTGGCAACAAGGGTGAGACGTCTGTATGGGCTGGTTTCCGCCAAGCTGGAAAGGACCCAATGGTTTGGATCTTCGCGTTTATGGCACATATGCACTTGGCCGCGAATGGTATGTTGGAATTCCTGGTACACATGACACAAATAGCATAAACTGACCTTCTTTTCTTCCCCTCTTATACAGGTTTCAAGAACTTCTTCCCAACTGTCGTACAGACGCTCGGCTTCAACCAAACCATCACGCTTGTGCTGACATGCCCGCCCTACCTCATTGCGGGTGCCATCACCATTCTCGTATCCTGGTCGTCTGGCAAGTTCAATGAGCGAACCTGGCACATCACCATCTCCAAAGCCGTGGCCACGTTTGGGTTCGGGCTGGCGTGCGCTGAAATTGGCGTTGCGGGCCGGTACGTAGCCATGGTCATCTTCACCATTGGCACGTATGGCGTCAACTCGCTCATTCTAGGATGGTGCGGATCGACGTGCGGACAGACGCCGGAGAAGAAGGCTGTTGCTATTGGTATCGTGACGACTGTGATGAATGCGTCTTTTATTTGGTAAGGGCTTCCGTTTCCTGGTCTTCAAGAGGATTGCTCATGAGATATGGTGCTAACGAGATACACCAGGACCCCTTACCTCTGGCCCAAGTCCGACGCCCCCAGATACGTGATTGCACTGAGCTCGTCGGCCGCCTTTTCCGTCATGACTGCGGTGCTAGCATGGCTCGCCAAGATTCTCTTCCTGCGCAAGAACAAGCAGATTCGCGAGCGGGACAGTGAGGCTCAGAACTTCTATGTCTACTAGAGATGGAGGCGTGAAGAAATGAGAGATATACTCGAGTGCCATTTGCGTGGGAGAGGAATACAGCCAGAAGGAGCGGTTTTCAATGTATCCTTCGTATGCTGGAGAGTTCTCTATTTGCCATGTTATAACGAAATGATAAGAAATGATGAACTAGTACTTGTCCTTTTTCGTTTCGCATGTGTATGCGTTCCATCTGTGACGAGGCCAACGACACCAGTAGAAACAATAGGATCATATCGTATGCATAACTGTGCCATGAACGCCACTGTATGCCTACTTCCAAGCATACGGCAGCCTTCTCGCGTGCTCCTTCCATATGCGGAGCAGGTACATACATGTAAAGAAGCCGACTAGTCCCAAAGCGTGCAACGGGCGAACACATGTTCTGGGCAAGCAAAAAAAGCATTTTAGGCAGCCATGTGTGGGGACCAAGGGAACAAGAGGAGCTTGCGCGTTTGAAGGTAAGAAAGCTAGTACCCGCCCCCAGTTTTATTGGGACAGCGAATCGGATGAGGGAGTTGACGATGGCTGGCTTAGTGCGGGGCGGTCGCGGTTGTGGGAAGTGAGGTATATAAGGCGTTTGGCGAAGGAATGTCTGTGTTAATTTCTTTTGATGCTTTCGTCACGGCGAGGATTTGAGTGATCTGGGGGGATGTTATTTGAATATGAATTATTAGAAGAAAGGTATGATTAAACGGCTCAGTGGGAGAGTCGGGCAGGGGAAGCTGCTGAAGAGTGGGGGGTTCTCTAGGCAACAGCTTGGAGAGGGGAAGCGCTAGGAAAGAGAAAGGGAAAGGTATTGTGCAGTTGTCCAAAAGAATATCCATAAAAACGCCGGGGCTATGCTTTTTCATGTGTCCATGGTATGCCAATTTGTGGATAATGGTCGAAGAGATGTGCGAGGACTGAAAGAGAAAGAGCAAGGAGAAGATCAAGAGGCCAATCAAGCACCAGTACGAAGGCGAGTGTATGGTCAAGACTGACGAGATGCCGGCTGCCGCGTCATCCGAACATGCTGCGTTCGATGTGGTCTTCCACCTCTCTCTCGTCGCCCGCCCGTCTGGACGTAGTTTCCTGGCGGATGGGTCAAGTTGTGGTTGCCAGCCTTGAGCTCCTTCAGATCCTCGGTGTCAATCAAGCGTCTTTGCCACAGATAGTCAAAGAGCTCGAAATCGGGTCGACTCGTCCGCAGCGTCTGGCCGTACATGACGTGTTGGGATGCGACGTGGTGCATGCGTGCCGCCCAGACGACGTGGCCGCCGCCTTCGCACGCGTGTGCAGTCCAGTGACATAGTGGGCATTGCACCTTCAAGGGGGGTTCCTCGCCGCGGAAATGGGATAAGCAGTGCCGCTCCCACTCTTCCTGGTTGTGGGAGACGTATGCGCAGTCTAGGAACCAAAAAGCACACTCATAGACAGGCGCTCTGGTCTGCCCTTGGGGTATCTCCAGCACGCCCTCGTGGCCCTCGTCGAGCAGCGGAAAGCCTGCTAGGTGACTGACGAGCCCAGTGCTTATGCTCGTCTCGGTGGGAGTCGCTTCGGTGCAGCACGAGTGCAGTGATGGGGGGCTGTGAGTTGAGGCATTGGACTGGTGGATGAGAGCGGGCGCCATGGACGATACACTCTTGCCCGTCTCGGATAGCACCAGACTGGCCGTGTCCGGGTCGTGGGTACGGTGCAAGTATGACTCGTCAATCTGTACCAATCGTGCAAAGAGGTCTGGCTGCTGGACCCAGTCATGGAGGATAGGTGTTACACCATGGTCGCGCTGCCGGAGGGCTGCCAAAGACATGCTGGTGCGACTTGCGGGGTTCGCTGGCTGTGGCGCATGCAGCATCAGCCTCGGATTACCAGGAGTGATTGGATAGAGAGACAAGCAAAAGGCATTCCATAGCCTTGCGAAGAAGCGCAGACAAGCCAAGGCAAGCGAATCAGGACTTACTGGGTATTCACAGGGCTGGCGAGCTGTACGCCCAGCACCAAGGGAGAGAGGGATGGGGAAGGGTAGGGCTTAGCGTGGGCGTCTGTGGGGTTTATCCGTCGGCGTCGAGATCAAGTTAGCTCGACCGACAGACACAGTGTGGATGCATTCATTCATTCATTCATTCACCAACGAGCGGATAGTCAGTCTTCTTATGTCGGAGGACAGGCACAGCAGAGCGAGATTGGGTGGCATGCGGCTCTGCGGTGGCCGTCATTGTCTCCATGCTTGCACCGCCCACGCGATGGATGCCAGGTCGTCTACCACGAACCAGAACCGTTAGCCAAACCACCACGACAGCGCCACGCCTACACTCGACCACCCGCCTTGCCGTCATCCTCGCCCTACTGATTGGACCGGGAGCTTGCAGGTGACGGCGGTTGGCAGAAGTGGGGTGACGCCTCTTGACAAGCGAAGACCCCTCCCCGCTGCACCGCCGACCGCCATTGTGTCGCTCTCTGTCACTACTTTTTGCCTTTTTGTATGCTGCTTTGTCGGTGTGCCGTGGGTAAAGTCGCAACCACCAGCCATCGTCGTGGGCTTGGCACACACATGGCCCTGCACGTCGGAGCGCTCCGGCCGCAGATTCGCTCCCATTGAGCACGCATTATGCCGACGGTACCAGGCCTCAGTCACCCACCCTCGCGCACCAGTACCATGCCGTGGCCGCGGAAGACATTGAAACCCCAAAGAACAAGCACATGACTGGCCCTTGGCGCCTTTATGTCGCGTTTCATACGCGAGCGATCTTTGCTGCATCCAGCCATCTGCGACACAAATCAGCACAAGACCACTGCGCATACGTAGCCCTCACAACCACCGTTATCACGACCTGCTGCCCTTCCCCGGCTCCAGCCCCGACCATTCCATGTGAACTGGCTTTTTACTCAGCCTCGACTTGCCCTGCACGGTACCGGCCGCCCAAGACCCTAGCATCTCGACGCTACCGTCTCAGATCTTTGCGTCAGGACGCTGGTTGTCACGGCCTGTCTTAGCCCCCAGAAAAACTGGAGAACAGCCTTGCATTGCAGCCGCAGATGCCCCTTCATGCGCATGGGCACTTTTCCCCCCAACCGCCATAGTGTCCGCGGTACCCTGGAAGTTTGCTCTTCACCCTTAGTTTGGGTTCCCGCCTGACGAACGACACCGTCGCTGCAGTCGTAATCCTTCTTTGCTGTACAAGAACAAGATCTGCAACCCGCCCATGCCCACAAAACGCGACAACACCAAACGCAAATACCGATCGACCCGACGGCCGCCCACCGCTTGGGCGACATGCTCGCCTTCGCCTCGCTCTTCACCCTTCCTCCCATCCTCCTCAGCTCCCTCGTCGCTCGCGCACACGCATCTCCAGACGGTGTCATTGGCGACGACAAGCAACCCCCTCGGCCCACGTTCGCGACCACCTTGACCGGCGGCGAGAGCTGCAATTTCGCCCAGATTGACCACATCCGCGATGGCTTCGCCGAGATGACAGCCCTATTCGCTGCTGCTACGCCTTTTGATCCTACCTCGCAGCCGGCGCGAGAACTCTTCGGCCCTTCGATAGCAGCAAACTACACGGACATGATTGCCAAGAGCCTGCAACGCGCAGCAAACTATGGAGTGCTGCAAGGACACCAGGGCGCCGTCAACGCCGACATTCACATACGGTGCGACGACCCCATGCACCTGTGCGATAGGGGCAACAAGCGTGAAGGAAACCATGCCGCCTACAACATCGGCAACGAACCACACATTGTCTTCTGCTCCGACTACTTTCGCATGGACCCACTGCGTTCGCGCGTGAACAAAAAGGCCGCCGACCAGATCCAGAAGGATCGTCTGATGGAGTACTACAACCGCGCTTCGCTCTGGGCACGCATGGTCATGCATTTCTCTGCCATCGGCACCGCAGTCGTCCAGCGGCCCATCCCTGCGCCTCCAAACTCAACCACCGAATGGCTCATTGACTCTTCCGAAGGTGCAATGAACACTTCAGTCCTCGCCGGCGTGCTCAACGAACAAGGCGACGGCCCAGCCGACCGCCACACCCTCAAGTATGCATACGGCGCCACACGCGCCAAACTGCTTGCTAGCCTATCCACGCAAATGCCATACGATGCCGCCAACAATGCAGAGAACTACGCCCTCTATGCCCTGGCACAATTCATCATCAAAAACAAACAATTCTACCCTTCCGTTCCCATCATGGATTTCCCCAATGAAGCAAGCGTGCTTACCAATGAGAATCTGCAGGACGGAGAAAGGTGCAAATATGCTTTTTTTGACATGTCGGATGTCATGTAAGTTCCTCTAGACCCCGCCTCCTTCATCTCATTGTAGATGTATTGCAGACGTGTGCAAGATTGCTAACGTGATAAACAGCCCAAGGCCATCCAACATGCAATTAAAAGGTGGGCCGTTGCCTTCCGCCGGCTCCTCCATTCACGCCTTGCCATCTACCATGGTGATCTTGACTGGCGCTGTCCTGGTTTACGCCTTCATGGCTTCCTCGATTGGATGATATGGTTGAAAGATTCGACAACTGTGTCAGTGTTTCTGTGAAACAGATTTCAAAGAAGCAGAGCACGGATAGACATTTCTTCAGCGCATCTGCATAGCATAAGAGTCATGCATGCGCTCGAGCCCCCGCTCCCTCCATCAGATCTTGTGTACGACAGGCGACATGGATTACCCAGCAAGCCAGTCGTGAACAGACATCAGATGACGCAACATGATCCCAGACAAGTACCCATTCTTGCATCTGGGTCGACATCACCCCACCCAGCCATCTCCCTTAACAGCGCCCTCCCGATCTATACGTAAATACTCGGATAGTATGCAAGCGCAAGTCGCCATTCAATGGCTTTTGAACGATCCCAGTGGAGGCAGTCATGGGCCACTGAGCTTTTAAAGGAGGTTTGGATGAAAGGGATCTAATATCGGTTTTGTCGTGGTATTTTAGGACGGAATCTCTCATGATTGCAATCTGCCAGTTGGTCGATTGGACAGTAAACGTAGATATCAGATGGCGTAGACGTCTGTGACTTTGGTGTCCTGGCCTAGCCTGGCGGGTTCAATATCAACCACAGTAGTAATAACGATAATACGAATTAACAAACAAGTCTTGGTCCAGGAAGCGTTGTATTGTGACTTGCGTGCATCCTCTTGTTTAGTCTGTGGATTGTCCTGTGATGGTGTGCTCCTCTTTGTAAAGTTGTCATAGATGTGGTTCCATCACCCCACACGCTGCTTGGAGTACTGTTTTCGAATTCTGGGTAGAGGCGTGCGTTGCGGAGAAGAAGAAGGGAAATTCCGCTCTGGCCGTTTCTTTGTCGGCCTCAGAGAAGCATATTCGTTTGCTCCATTCCTCATCTCCTGCACCACAGCCTCAATGACACGTCCTGTCTCTGCACGCAACTCTGCATATTTTGCAGGGATCAAGGGCGGCTGGACGTGCAGTCTCAGACTGCCTGTTAAATTCAGCGTCTTGCCGGCCCTCAGTACATTCATCAGGTCAGGCCGCTCTCGAATCGCTTTGACGTCGACAAACATGCCATGCTCGTCATAGCCGCGCTCTTTCAGCTCATCTTTGACTGCATTGCGCAGACGGCGCCTTGCCCATGCTCGCACACAGCTCGACTTGTTCAGGTCGACGCCCGTGGTTGCATGCCACCAGAGTCCTTCTTTCTTGCGCTCGGCCTGTCTGCGCTTCTGCGTTTCGTGCAGAGGATGCGAGGAGTCGATTACGACGTGGTTGATGATGAAGTTTCTGTACTCTGGCGAATAGCTTACTTTGAATGTTTTGGGCTGATGCCTAGCGATGGACGCAAAAAAGCTCTTCATGACTCTCTTTTTTTGCCGTCACAACTAACAGAATATGCACGGTGACGTTGATGCGATGGAAAGGTTCGAAAACGGTCACAAGGAAATGAGTTTGCTGTTCGGGTGAGCGCCCAACGCTAGGCTTAAGGCGGGCAAGCGCGTAGCTGTTAGCGCGCAATGCGCAGGGCAGGCAATCCCACAGTGACTGTGCCGGAATCCACACGAAGCAAGCGGCTGTGGTGCAGACAACGGGTCCCGCCACTACATAAGAACTTGCGCCCGTCTCGAGTTTCCGACTCCCCACCCTACCTACAACCACAACAAAAAAGGAAAAAACAGCTTCGACAGCCGCCAGCATGCCGAAGAACAAGGGAAAGGTATGTCATCTTGTTTGCCTCGTTCCTCTGGAGGGGCAAGGCTGTCCCCACTACGTCGCACACAACGTCCATGATAGCTGCTGGCCTCGAATCTATGCAGCGCCTTGCCCCATTTCTGTCGTTCAAGAATGAACAACTTAAAAAAAAAACGCCGGCCCCGACATACACTGTTCTCACCAAGAAGCACATACACAAAAGGCAACAAGATCGCATACTAACGCCATGTTCGCGCGCAGGGAGGTAAAAACCGACGTAGGGGCAAGAACGAAAACGACAACGAGAAGCGCGAACTCGTCTTCAAGGAGGACGGCCAAGAATATGCCCAGGTAGTCAAGATGCTTGGAAACGGCCGTCTGGAAGCCCAGTGCTTCGACGGCGCCCGCCGCCTCGCGCACATCCGTGGCAAGCTGAGGAAGAAGGTCTGGATCAACCAGGGCGACATCATCCTGCTCTCGCTACGCGACTACCAAGATGAGAAGGGCGACGTCATTATGAAGTACTCTGGTATGTATTTCGACTCTCTCGTTTCTTCTCCAAGCCCTTCCCTTTGTCTGGTACTACTGTATATCGGTCAGGCGAGGCGGAGAGTACACAGTACTATAAAAAGCAAGGTTCTTTATAACTAACATGTCATAAGCCGACGAGGCCCGTTCATTAAAGGCCTATGGCGAACTCCCCGAAAACGCAAAGATCAACGAGACCGACACCTACGGCGACCAGGGCGACGAGGGTATCGGCTTCGAATTCGACGAGGACCGTGATGACAGCGATTCGGATGAGGCTGAGGGCGGCAAGAAGGAGATTGATATCGATGATATCTAGAGGAAGTTGCAGATACAAGGAGAGAAGGGGAAGGGAGAAGGAGAGAGGTCCGCCATGCTGTCTCGACTCTTTGCTTTTCGCTTTCCGCAGCTTCTAGCGGTTGTTATTTTGCGGTAGCGAGGGTTGAGCTGCTCAAATGCTGCTTCTTGCGAGCGGGCGGATGAGAGAGGAAGGAGGGGTTTATTTTAATCAAATCGATTGCAGTAATGGACGAGCCTTGTGAATACTTTCTTGTTCCGCTTTTTCAATTTGATGCATGTAATCTAACTAAACACTTGCAACTGCACATCTTCATACACGCTACGATTCAAGAAGCGATGCACCCTCCTCCCCACATCGGTGCCCACCAGCCAGCAAATCTCGCGCTCACTCATATTCGCCACCTCGACGATATTCTCGCTCTTGAGCATCAGCGTCCGGACGGCATTCTCATTGATGCCCGGCAGCGCCCTGAGCATATCCTGGCTCGTCTGATTAAAACTGCGCATCTCGTCACCGCTCAGACTAGGGTCGAGACCTAGTTGGACTGCACGCAACGGGTCCGGCTCGTCCTGCTGTTTCTTCAGCTCGGCGAAGATTTCGGCCGTTTGGTACGGCGACGAGGACCAGATGATGCGCAGACGGGGAAAGGCGAGGGTGAGCATGACGAGTTTAGACTGCAGATCCGGTGTCGCCGCGGACATGGGCGCGCTATTGGATGCTGCAGGAGCAGAAAAGTCGGTAAAGGGTTCGAGGGTGAAGGACTTGTTTTGGTCGAATTCAATCAGGAGCATGGGGTACTTGTAGTGCTCCGTCATTGATTCGACTTGGTTGAAGAGACGGCCGTTAGAGAAGGACTGGATCAAGTCGCGAATGGATTTGCGCTCAACACAGATCTGCGGCGTGAGGACATAGTCGCCGACTGTGAGCATACAGGGCACGATTACCATGGAGCGGCCGTGCAGCAGGGAAGGGAGAGATGAGCGGAATTCTCGCACATCAACGACTACGCGAGGCGGTTCTGCAGTGGCGGCAAGCCGGCCTCCTCCTGCTATCCTGGTGTTGATTGTGCGCAAGAAGGATTCTTCAGGTGCAAGGTTGGCGGACGGATTTTGGGTAAAGGCCATGTTTGCGCGCTCTTTGATGAGTCGAGTGAAGGCGTCTTTTTCACGGCGGACAGCTGAAAGATAGCGCTGTTCTTCCACGCTGCCGCCGTAATACATAAAGAACACTTTGACGGTCCGATCCGTGTGTGAGGACCGGTACACTTCAATGCGCCGAATAAAGGCGGCATCTGGTTCGTACATGATAACATATCTTGGCTTCGTTTCGTCGAGAATATGCTCGTCTAGATCACCAGAGTATGGGTGTACAATGATCAATGAGTCCATGTCGAAGAGCTCGTAGTAGCTTTCCATGTTTTCCAGAGGGTCGAAGCCTATTTCTCCTGGTTTTTGCGCTGCCTCCACCTCGGTAGGCTCTAGTTCCGCCATAAGACTGGCAATGTGTGCATCACGATCCCCTGCTGTACGAACTGCACCTGTGTCACCTCTTGAAGGACCGGCTGCTGCGTTGCCTCCGCCTCTTACGCGACGTCGCTTGTTGGGTGGAGGCTTGCCAGCCGTCTGGCGCATTCCGCTCTGGACGTTCTTGTCTGTGCTGGTGTTGATGGCCTTTTGATTTTCTGAAAACAGAGCAGCGCTGACTTTGCTGAAGTCGCGTTTCCAGGCAAGGTAGTTACGCAGCTTGCGTCGCATCATGAACTTTGCGGATGGCTCATACTCGTCTTCGTCTTCATTTATGTCACCTTCTGGTTTGACGTACATGGTCTGCAGATATTCCCGTAACTGTGAGGCGGTGCCCTGGTCGCCACACATGATGAGTATGGATCCGTTCGACGAGTCCTGCGGCGTGGGATTCAAGTATGTATCTTGCTCAATCTCTTGCAGAATTTCTGCTAGCTGCACCCACTTGGGAAACTCTTCCAGGACAGGCTGTAATGAGTCTGGTACTGTATTTGCGGCGTTGGCCAGCTCGGCATTGGACACTTTACCTGTGTACACCCTCCGCTTAGCCGTTGTAAATATAGTATCAGCAGCGTCCAAGAACAACCAGGGGGACTGGTTCTGCTTCGTTGATCCGGGTGGTGGTTGGGAGGCTGCCAAGACAGTATCGAGGTACTTATTGAAGTTCACAGCATCGTATGTGAGGAGTGCATGCAAAATCGTGCGCAAGAGCGACAAATCGCGAACAACCTGGCGCGTCTTGAATGTAGTTCGATGCCAAACAGGATCCAGCTGCCGCCGAATGATCTGGTCAAAGTTTTTATGCAGGGCGCTGTCCACAGTCCAATCTTCCACTTCCAAGCCTGGATTGGCCTTCTTGAGCTCGCTGATGCTGGCTTCCACACATGCCAAGACGGCGTTCTGTATGTCCTGCATTGCTTCCGTCATGGGCACTTCCAGCTCTATGACCTCGGCCTTCTTGCGTCCTTCGAGCGATTTCGCAACTGAAACATGGAATCTTGGATACAGCGCTGGCTTCGTTAAGAACAGGTTCTTCATCATATTGGTGAGCGGGGAGAAACCAGTGGTGAAGGGCTCTGGTGTGTCTGAAAAGGCCTTGAGGAAGCCAATCTTGTTCTTCTGCCGGTATATTCTCAAGATAAAGGCTTCCAATGATGTTGCCACGACTCTTTCAGCGTGCAGAACCACTACACCAGTCACCGTCTCAGGATTGAGCAGTCCGGACAAAAAATCCACAATGAGAATGCGCGATGTGATGCTGAATATGCCGCCTTGCGCGTACATCTTCTCGCGCGTCCCAACGCTCATGAGATCTGTGTTTACCAAGCTTAGGCCGCGACATTTTGGCGCATTACTGACTGCCGCATGCTCGGCCAGCGCCTCACCAATCCACACATTCTCGCGGTCATCGGCTCCAACAAGGAGTATGAGATTGTTCCCAGCGGCATCGTACGAGTGGAGGAGATTGGTGACAATGCGCAAGAGGCCGAGGCCGCGCGCAAGGAGGACGAGCTCATCTTCCCCGCGCAGCTCATTGAAGATGTCCTGCTGGAACTCCTATGATGTCATTAGTTTCAGGTGTTGCATATCATCATGGGAACAAACAAGAGGCAACGAGAGCTTCACAGGGGCTTGTGCATCGCTGGGCATTGGATACTGCTCCGACTGTCGTGGCGGGGCGGGTTGACAAAGTTGTGGTTGTGGTGCGCGTTCAGAGGTGTGCGCGGGCCTTACGCCAGGTCACATGGGCGCAAGCTTACCACCGGTGCATCAGACGTGATACTTGGGAAACATGGGGCCACTTTTTTTTCGGAGGAAGCTATGCGTCAGCCCAATCTAACTGTAATAAATTTGCTATAAATATCGAGCATACAGAAAATGGGTCCAATCTTATCAAGCGGCTTCGAGGGTGAGATTCGTGATACATGTAAAAATACAAATGACATGGGACGAGGATCAAATCAGCCGTGCTCATTCGCTCATTCAGCGCTGGCCCGGATTTCCGCCTGTCTTCTCCTGCTCTCGGCAGCATAGGCATCTCGCTCATCCCTACGAGCCTGCTGCTCCGCTGCTGATCTCTTCGCATCCATTTCTTTCTGTGCAGTCCAGACTAGATTTGGTTAGCAGGCTGGTTACGCAGTGCTGGTGGTCAAGGACATACTAGGCTTATCCGACCGTGAAGCTTCCTTCAGCTGACCAACGAATGCATCAAAATCCTTTTGTCTTTGCTCCCTTCCTGCAAGAGCTTTCTTCTGGAGTTCTGGGCTATACCTCTGCACAAGACGTAAGCAAGTTGCCAGGCGCATGCACGCGGCAAAGTAGATGTATGTACCTTGAAGATTTCTTCCTCTGTGGGCGTGACATACCAGACAAGCGCCGGCCCACCTATGCAGAGGACTGCACCTCTTTTGAGAAATTAGTGCTCTGCTTGTGGGGAGCAATGGAGCATCACGACATACGCTGAGATGGCCTTGATGTATGTTTGGGCAGACGGCATATTTGTCTCGTTTGCAAGCTCACTCGATACTCAAAAAGGCTTGTGCAATTGTTCCGGCAATATCGGGAACGACGGCTCGGTGTGTGGCGGGTGAGGGCAGAGACGTGCACAACCCAAGTGGTGAAGTCAACATTCTACCACGGTGCAAAGAAGCTAGCGGAGGCGCCACAACGGCCGTCACGTGGGCGCGTTGTTGCACCGCCACTGTGGCTTATCCGCACGGTCCAGGATGTCGTGATCGGCAGGGCTTCTCTCGCTTTAATTGGGCGGCTTGCTTCAGCTGCATAATCTGTATGATCCACCCGCTCTGCAACCAACTCGGTTCGTAAAGAGTCTCTTCTTTCCCCCGCTGACGGTTCCCTCCTCGCCGCCGGGCGTCTTAGCCGCTCGCATGCTACCCCGAGCCATCTCGGCTGACGACCACGATGCTGATCATATCATGGATGATGACATTGCCGTCGTCGTCGCTGCTAGCATTGCTCATTTAATCTACCCGGAGGGTTGCTAATTACCGGCTATGATTCGTCTGTTCCCCGACAACCCAGTCGCTTAATGCGGCGTTTCAGGGCCCCCGGAATGCTGGTAATGTCACACTTTCTTCTTTATTTCGTCAATGCAAGGTTGCTTTTGTGCTCAATGGACAGGCCGGCCAGCTCGGGTTGAAACGCGACAGACGAGTAATTGGATCTCACCCCGTGTTTGAGGAGCGCAGCCGCAGCCACAGCCGTACCCGTAACCCCCCAATAGGCGTCTGCTGCCGACCATCTGTAGTCGCACAACCTCTACCTGTCCACACCCTTCCCTAGCCTCTTGATTTCTTGCTACTGTTTTGACTTGCCTGCGTCCTGCACCTGTACGACCCTTCTTTAATTTCGAGCAACCCTTGCAAGTACCAATACTACCAACCAATTCCCCACGTCCACTAGCAGCCTACGTACGCGACAAACACGCCGAACCAAGTCCGGCCCGTGAAAGCGCGCCTGCACAGGCACGCTTAAGAGCTACACTCCCCGCCCTTCGCACGCGGATGCCAGTTTGCTTGCGAGCCCCTCGGCAGAGATAGCGCTGTGCCCGCATTGTCTCCAGCAACCCCGCCCAGTCGCACCGTCGCAATGGCATACCAACAGCAGTACGGCAACTACGCGCATCCGCAACAGCAACACTACGAACAAACAAGGCCACCGCAGAGGCAGCAGCAGCAACATCAGGGCTATGACGACTACCATGGCCAGCAGTACGACCAGAACTACTATGATTACGGTTATGACCAAGGAGGCAATGAACACTGGGACAACGGCCACTATGATCAAGGGGCGTGGGGGAATGGCCAGCAACATGGTGGTTACCAAGATGTGAATGGATATTCAAGACAGGCCCCGCCAAATCAAGGTCGTCGACCACCCCCACAAGACCAATACTACCAAGAAGAGGCATACGGTGACCCGTACTACCAACAGCCGCCCCCACAGAACCAAGGACGAAGACCGCCTCCTCAACAGCGACAGGACCCTCGCAACCGACCGATGGGCAGGGGAAATGGACCCCCACCAAACCAACAGCAGGGACGAGGTGGGCTGAGACCGCCAGGTACGTTGCGCTGTCCTTGGGCGGTTGACAAGGGCTATAAGGTTATGAGATCGAACAGCATGCTAATTCCCAGGCATAGGTCTTGACCGGTCTCTTCTGAATCCCCCAGCACCAAAAAAACTGCCCCAAGACAATCCCTTTCCAATTTTCCCTTCACAAAAGCAAAAGCAACCAGGCGCAAACCCCACAATCGACCAGAGCATGGCGCAAATGAACATCGATGACAACGCAGGGCAAGCAGGGTCCAGAGGCCCTCCAGGGCGAGGACAACCTATGCAGCCTCAGAGAGCGCCGCCCAACACCCGGCAGGATTCAGGGCACTTTGAAGATCAAGGTCAACGACAGCCTCGGAATCAAATGCCGCCAGGCCAACGTCCGCCACAAATGAATGTTGATACCAGCAGAAGACAAATGCCGCATCGTACATCCGACCCTATGTCTCCCTCTAGGCGAGCTTTTGGTCCAAACACCCAGCGTTCCGTAACCATGCCGCACAATCCACCAAATGGCAATACGATTGGCGGTTACAACGGCCAACAGCAGTACTCCCAACCTGGTGGTCACCCTGGCCCTGCATCGCCGACTTACGCTCCACCCAGGCCAAGTACTACTGGAGGATCCAGACCGAATGGGCTCCCGATGCAACAAGGACAAAGACCTCCAATGCCACAAATGCCACCTCAACAACAGCCTCATCAACCTCAGCAAGCGGAAAACGATGACCACGCAGGCCTAGACAACTTGTATGATGACTATTATAACCAGGATGACCGTAAGAGCATGGGAACTTCAATTGATATGCCTGACTTTGATGCTATACCGGAAACCAACAACAAGCACCGACGAGGCGATTCCATCGATGGCCACCTGAGTCCGGGCAACGAGGCACAGGCTCATGCACTACCAACCCCTGCTGCACATACAATGGCTGATCCTAACGGTAACGCGCAGGGCCAGTTGTCGCGAAGTCGGTCGCAGCCCAATCTCAATAATCAATACGCAAATGGTGTCCATCAAATGGCTGCGGATGCTCCTCCCATGCCGGGGCCGCCAAGAGCGAATACTGGATTTGCAGGTCCGACTGGTCCACCAAACGGTGCTCGAGGTCGGGGCCCACCACCTAGAGGGATGACAACCGATGGCGCGTATCGTGGACTGCCTAATCATGGCCCTATGCAGGGACAGCCGCAAAATTTTGACCCTAGGTATGGGCGCAACCCACCAGGAGTTCAAAGGCTCTATTCAGACGAGTCAACTTACTCAGAGCCGCCACCGAACACACGAAATTTTACATCACCACCGGCAGCTGGTAATCTCATACCTCGGCCAGGAACAGCGGCGCCGGCGGCAGGACGTAACCTCAGCGATCCGATGGGCAGAAGGCCTGGTACTACTCGGCCTCCTTCAAACCCAGACGCCCTACCAGCACACCCAGTCCCCGTGCGGGCGGGTCTGATGCAACAAGGACCGCCACAGCAACAACCACCCCAGTCATCGGTGCCTCAGAACTCAAGACCACCGCCAGTCCGTCAGTACAACAATGAGCCGGGACGCCCAAGTCAGGATAGCCAGCACTCATCTGCAAAGCGAAACAGTGGCCAGAACACAGCGCCGCATCCGGTTACGTATGATGAGCTCAACAGGTTGCGGAATACCTGGAAGCAGTCCGAGTGTTCCGATATTGCCACGGGCCTGAGACTAGCAAAAAGGCTTGTCGAAGCGTCTAGCGTGCTCGCTGACGAAGGAGGCACGGCTGACAATCGGACAAAGAACAAGAATCGTGAAAAGTTCATGCAGGAAGGCTACAAGATCGTGAAGAAGCTGGTCAGCATCGGGTCTCCCGATGCCATGTTCTATCTTGCCGACTGCTACGGTCAGGGGACTCTTGGCTTACAGGTGGACACAAAGGAGGCATTCACTCTCTACCAATCTGCCGCAAAAGCAGGTCATGCTGCGAGTGCGTACCGGACAGCCGTCTGCTGTGAGATGGGCCATGAGGAGGGTGGAGGCACAAAGAAAGATCTGGTCAAAGCAGTGCAATGGTACCAGCGCGCAGCAGCCTTGGGCGACACGCCTGCAATGTACAAGATGGGAATGATTCTTCTGAAGGGACATTTGGGCCAGCAGAAGAACTTCGGCGAAGCTATCAACATGCTCAAGCGCGCTGCCGAACGTGCTGACCGAGACAATCCTCACGCCCTTCATGAGCTAGCGCTCATCTACGAAGCACCAACCGGCAACGAACGCGTAGCACGTGACGAAGCATACGCTCTGCGACTGTTCCATCAAGCTGCAGAATTGGGCTACAAGTTCTCTCAATTCCGCCTAGGACAAGCGTATGAGTACGGACTTTTGGGATGTCAGATTGACGCCCGCATAAGTATTGCGTGGTACACTAAAGCCGCCGCTCAAGAAGAACACCAGAGTGAACTCGCCTTGTCCGGATGGTATCTGACTGGTTCGGCTGGTATTCTCGAACAAAATGACAAGGAAGCTTATCTCTGGGCACGCAAAGCAGCGTGTGCGGAGCCTCCACTGCCAAAGGCCTTGTTTGCCATGGGTTATTTCACTGAGGTGGGTATTGGTTGCTCGAGGAGTTTGGAAGAGGCGAAGAGGTGGTATGGAAGGGCCGCTGGTAAGTCTTTTTTTTTTCAATTTCTTTCCCCTTCTCTTCAATGACTTTCATGTCATGAGTAAACTCACTTGATGCATATGACTGACTTGCACTTTTTAGCATACAAATTTCCCAAAGCCCAGGAACGTCTCGAGGAGCTTAAGCGGGGCGGAAGTAAGGCCCAAATGAAGAGGGAGAGGCTGAGCAGGACGAACCAGAAGCAGCAGGAGGAGAATTGCGTGGCCATGTAGAACTTAAACAGGTTCTTCCACTAACGATCATGCGTTTGAATGGGCCAGACACTCTTTTTTTGCATTTGAAAAATGAGGAATACGCGTTAGGAGTATGGTGGTCGTTTAGGTGGTACTTGTCCAGGTACCGGAGGGGGCCCTCCTGTTTTTTCCTTGGTCGGCTATAGTCAATTGGAATCACCCCCGCGTGGAATGTGCTTACGTACTCTATGTACTTATGGTAGTTATGTATGAATACTGCCTCTCTTTTCAATCTTCATTACTAGGCCAATTTGCTTGCATGACCGTGACCATCCACTGCGTCACGTCTGTGCCCTTTTTGACATTGCGTTCGTGCAATTGCCACATGTGTAAGTGCATGTGCGGGGGTAGAATAGATTGGGGCTGAAGCCTCGTCTAGGAAGTTTTGGCGTTCCTTCCCCGTTGATTGCGATTGTCAGCTGCCCAGCTTTCGGCCTCGTCATTTGTTCTCAAGTTGGGGTTCCTTCCTTTTCCACTTACACGTTCGTCTCACCTTATCTTCAGGATCGTGCTGCGTCAAACATTGGCCGGCTAGTCACAGCCACTTCGTCGCTAGCGTGCTCGAAAGGATAAGCTGCGATCCAGATCACGTTGCGGACAGGTGCATATCAACATTATCGCGAGACAATACGTAGCTGTAACAGCACAGCCTTACGTTACATTCTTGAAAAGTTCCTATAAGAAACCTTGTTGCATCCATCAGTCGACCCGAAGCTTGTTTTTCAGCACCCCAGGTCATGCATTTGATCAATACCACCACGCTTGAACTCTATTCGTTCTTGGGGAAAATTCCGGCCTATGTCATCCTGTCACATACCTGGAGCGACGATGAAGTCACGTTCGAGAACATGCACCAACCTAATGCATCGACAAAGACCTCCAAGGGATATGCAAAGATTAAGCAATGCTGTGAGCAAGCAAAAGAGGATGGCTACAACTGGGTTTGGGTTGACACTTGCTGCATTGACAAAAGAAGTAGTGCTGAACTGTCGGAGGCCATCAATTCGATGTACAGATATTATTGGGAGGCCGACAAGTGCTATGCATATCTGTCGGATGTTTCTGTCATACATAACCCGAATACAAGGCTAGACATGTCAACAGGTACCGAAACTTGCTCTGAGGCATCTGCCGAACGCCCAGACATGTCAGAAGTCTTGGACTTATCGAAGAGCACATGTCAGACGTCTGCGTTGGGCCCGCAAGGAATGGGGGGATTTCTAATAGGCTCACGCTGGTTCAAACGTGGCTGGACCCTGCAAGAGTTGCTCGCACCTGCGGTAGTCGAATTTTATGACAAACACTGGGTGCTTCTTGGAACTAGATCAAGTCTAGCCACCGAAATTCAAGCGATAACAGATATCCATGTATGCTATATGCTTGACAGGAGTTCCATCAATACTGCCAGCATGGGGCTTCGGCTGAGCTGGGCATCGAATAGAAAAACAACTCGGGATGAAGATATTGCGTATTGTCTGCTGGGAATCGTTGGAGTCAATATGCCACTACTTTACGGGGAAGGTAAGCGGGCTTTCCGAAGACTGCAAGTCGAACTCCTCAGGAAAACAAGAGACCATACCATATTCATATGGTCAGCTATCAAACGATGGCCGTCCGATGAATCGCCTGATTTTAACGACAAAAAAATCTTCCTCGCACCATCACCAACCCATTTTGAGACTACTCGTTTGGAAAGCGTTCGCCCAACGTTCTTGCAGCCGTTGGTTGAAAGCAGTGTACTAGAAATGACAGCTCTGGGTCTTCACATAACCCTACCTTGCATCGAAGAATCCTTCCCTCACGAGATTACCGCAATATTAGACTGTCTGAAAGGAACAAATACTCGAATAGGTATCGTATTGCTCAGACGACGTGACGGCCGCTATGAAAGATCCAAAACTTGGGGGCCGGTAGAAGTGAGTCCTGCGGATGTCAAACTCGCGGTCACAAAAGAACTGTATATCCTTGATGAAGACTTGGAAGAACGAGAAGATGTGGAAAGACCATTGTGCGCGTTCAAAGTGGATAGAATCATCATAGAAGGCATACCGGAATCCAATGCCTGGATGTATACGATAAACAGAACGTCGGTGGTGAACGCGCGCGCTTTCTGTGATCAAGTTGTCAATTGCCCGCCTGATGATACGGTCGAATTCACCATCGCTTTCTCTTCTTTGAGAGTCACAATTTTGGTGGGCGATTTTCACGGGCAATCCTGGCTAAAGCCTATGATAAGGGAAAGCATATTGTCTGCGAGAATGGCCACGGAGATGAGAGTGCAGTTCCGTAGAGGGGTACTATCAGAATATCTTCGAGACCATGTAACTGCTTCTAGAGGTACGCAGATGAGGGTTGACGTACATGCCAGAAGAAGGCTCCTTAATCAAGATGGATATGAAACCCCCTGTTGGCTGCTGGTGATTCATGTTCGTGCTGGCTCCGCCATGCCATCGTGCTGACCATGCAGATATCCTGTTGGTACTGTTACAGGTTATCTCTTATGTAGCGCTTTACTTGTAGATTCAGGCGAGATTTTAATGGGAAAAAGGAGATTTTTGCATAGACTAAAGCTCTAGATAACGCGCTTTTTACTATCGTATACGATTGGTTAAGAAAACTGCATCTAGAATAGGTATCTGAACGGAGCCCTAAAGACAGTAAATAGAAATAGTGATTGGTGAAAGAGGACATTCCTTCCGGCTCCGACCGCAGCTCTTAGAAGGATTTCTACTCTTGGATCAATTCATGCACATCTCCTCACTCCGGTCCTGCGTTCACAAATCAATCCAAGCACACGCTAAGATACTATAACACCATGAACATTCATTTCAACATGAACATCGAAAAAGAAGCTATATACAAGCTCAAGCATATGCCAGTCTCTCCTCAGTCCACTTTGGCCTCAAGTACTCGCCATCAAACCTCGACTTCCAACTACTCTCGACCGCAAACTCCTGCACCATGCGCACATCGACCCGCGCACCGTCTTCCTCCTGTGCCCAAACACTCAGACCTACCACGTTCTCTCCACTGTAGTTAAGAATACCCGGTGGAACAGGGAATTTGACTTCATTACCCACATACGGGTTGAAGCGTGCATACTGATAACCATTTACAAAGAGCTGAGCGCGAATCGTCTTCGCAGCAGGCGCATTCAGCACGAAAGCAAAAGAAGCATCGACGTTAGCGGGGACATCAAGCGAGAAGGTGGTGCGGTAGAATTTGATGTCTGCGCCTGAGAAGCCAGTAGAAGGCGAAGCGGTGGTCCAGTTTGCGTCGTTAAAGCCAGGGAGGTGCCAACCGAGGCGTTCGGCGACGAGGCCGCCTTCAGCTAGGGGGCCGCGGACGGGGTCAAGTTGGACGGAATCACCGCCGGCCTCGCCGGCGATCTTCCACGTCGTGAAGTTTGCGGGACCGGAGAGGGATGCGCGGAGGATGCCGCGGGGGTCAGTGGCGCCGCCGCGGAGATCGTGACCTGTGTTGTCCTGAGCAACGAGGAGTACGTTGGTTCCGTTTGAGTGGACTGTTGCATTGGCGAAGGAGAGCGTTGCGTTGCCTACACCGAGTGTCGTGTTGCCCAGCCAGGAGCCAATGTGCTCGCCGTTGAGCCATGCGCTCCAGCCGAATGCGAGACCGCCTTGAACAGAGAGTTGGACACCAGTGGCCGCGCCGTCAAAGTAGCCGCGGAAAAGGTGGAAGCTGTTGTGGAAGCCATACTCATCGACGTAAAGGACGGGGAGAGTGTCGGGTTTGGTAGGGTTGGGGGTACTGAGGTGGTCTGCTACAACCCAAGCGGCACCGCTGTCGTCGTAATCCGACTTCTTCTCGGGGAGGCCTTCGTTAACTTTCCAGTTGTCTAGAGAGGGTAGCTTGATAGTGCCATTGAAAGCGGCAATGTGTGCTTTCAAGCTACCGTATGAGGTTCGCGAGGTAGAGAGCTTCTTTCCATTCCAGGAGAGTGTTCTAGCGTCGTGACAAGCAAAGACTTCGATATCAGTGCTGTTCATGATGTCTCCCTTCAAGGCAAGGACATGGCCATCGAGGGCCACGTGGCGGACAAGGTATGGTCCCTGAACCAAAACTGTGCTTATGTTAGCTTGCAAGAACCAAAAGGTCAGAATTCTCAATGAACTTACCGGACTGATCAACGGGTGCAAAGGGGTCGTTCGACAGATTAGGTGCCCAGAACAAGTACGCGGTAGGCTTATCCGCAACAACAACCTTCAAGCCATTGTCGAAATGATACACGCTCATACCTGATACCTTCTGTATGCTGGTAGTAACACCATGGGCCTCGGTGTAGAAAGAAGCGTTTGAGCTAGCACCATTGCTGACAATAGAACCCTTCTTAGCGCCCTTGATATGGAACTCAGCAGATTCGCCAACACCAGTTGATAGCACAACAACTGGTTTAGAGTCAATGAGAGCATAGGTGACAACTTCCGCAGTGGAGTAGGTCAAGATACTATCCCCCATTGCGAAATCGGTAACAACAATCTTGGATTGATGACCGTTAAGAACGATAGAGTCGGCATGCTGAGGAATGGTGAGGTTACCGATAGATGTGCTAACATGAAGCTTGAACGATTCTTTTGTCGCTGAAGACGACGTAGCGTGAATGGTTACATAGAACGCGCCGTTGGTAACTGGGTTGCGGAGTTCACTAGCCTCAACTGCCGAGTTTGTCGTGTACGAGGTAGAGTTTCCAAGACGATTAGTGACTGTCAAGTCGTGAGCAACACGAGTGAACATTGCCAAGTTCTTGGTTTCGTAGAATTTGGCGCCAATCTCCCGGTTCTCACTGATAGGGCTGCTATAGTCATATGACGTGGCTGTGACTGGAGCGGCGATGGCTCCCCAATTCGTGCCTCCGAAGACCATGTAGAGTGAGACTGCAGTAACGCGTTGGGAAATCAGGTTTCGGTAGAAAAGGTTTGCAAAGTCAGCACCAATGTCGCCAGGGCAGCCGCCTTCAGGACCACCCCAGGGGTTGTATGAACCACCCTGGAATTCGGGGAAGAAGCTCGGCTGGGTTGAAGACACCTCTTTGAAATGATCAAAGTAGTTGATGGTTTGGTATGCCACGTATCTGGAGTAAGATGTTAGTAACTGCTGTCAGAGTATTTGGCATTTTCAACACCTACTCTCCGTTGGTACCCGTGCACTCGTCAAGATTGCAAGACCAGCAGGACGGGTAGCTGTCAAGGCCGGCAACATCAACATTCCCGATAGCACCAGGGGCATAGTCTTTGCTCCAGCTCTTGGTGTTCAGGTTGGGGTCATTGTGGATAAGGGGAATATCAATGCCGTGAGCCCGCGCCATATCCTCAAGTTCTTGCATGTATTTTCCAGCGCTTTCATTGGGTATTTTCGCGACTGCGTCTTTCCACTGCTCTCCATACTCGTTTTCGATCTGGTACACAAGCGCTCTTCCGCCCTTGGTTACGAGATGCTCAGACGTGAGCTCGGAGAACTTGGAGAAATAGGGGCTCAATGCCTGGATGTATCTGGGATCGTCATTACGTAGCGTACCATAAGCTCCCGTAGTGAGCCACAATGGGAAACCTCCCGCGTTCGCCTCAGCATTGACATAGGGACCAGGCCTGGTGATGACGTAAAGGCCGACGCGCTCCGCAATCTCAAAGAGCTTTGTAAAGTCACGCGCGCCGTTCTCAAAATCCAGGGTGTTGTTATTTGCGCTGTGGTAGGCCCAGTTGCCGTAAAAAGCGAAAGCTGTGAAACCTGATGGTTGTTAGCCATGATTGGAATGCATCCCGTCTAGGTAGAAATACTCACCAGCCGCCTTGATCTTCTCCAGCAAATCTTCCCAGACCTCATAGACGGGGATGCGCCAGTAATGAATCTCTCCTGAGAAAACAAAAAGACGCTTTCCATTCACTTTGAACGAATAGTGATCCCATTGTACAACGTCATTCAGACCATTGTCGTGGAGCGGCCATGTACTAGGTGTGTTGTTCTGGGCAGCAACACCTGAGCCATTTGGTAGCGTCGCCAACGAAGACAAGGCCGACAGGCACGAGAGCCCAACGAAAGTCTTCATGGTGCTTGAGGTCTAAAGACGTCGAGGCCAATTAGCGCTGTCGCCATTGTGCCGGACATCTAGACAATTTATGAGCAGTAGGCAAATACCATTACCCCGGTCACCGCGGGATGGAAGCAAGACGCTACTGCTGAGTTGGGATGAAGTGCATCTTGGATTGCGGGGACGCAGGGCCATTCTTAATGGTGGAATTTAGACATCCATGTAGAAAACGTTCCACCGGGTGTGCCGAGGCCCGGGTAAACATATCGGAGGCACCGGACACAGTGTCGGACGACGGAAGGGTTCCTGCAAAGCGTTAGTGTAAAGAAGACATTGGACCATCCGTGTCAATTCCAAGGCGAGAAACGGGAGCACGGAAAAAGGGACAATCTTTTTTACATGTATTACGACAGTTTGTGGGGTGGGCAGGGCTGGGGGCGGCCGGGGTCGGTTGGGGTAGCTTAAAGCGTGGGCTTACCGGCTAATCTGACTATAGAGACTTGTCCCCTTTTAAAGAGACAAATGTCGCATGCATTGCATGAACATATCGATGGAAAACTAAAGCATTCAAGAATCTAAACCATGGGATTTACAAATTCTTGCTTGCGAGAAGCATGAAAGACCAGGGGTGGTAAAAGCTTGTATAAAGAGCAAGAAAACTTCAGCTAACCTGCCAATGGTATCTTCTGGATATGTTAGTGGCACATCCCTCTTCAAAAATAAATTGAACAACATAATTGATTGATGGCGTAAGGATTCTATATAGATTGCTTCTGAATGTATAGGCAGAGAAGCATAAAATTTTACTCGTTGTCCTTGACATCGATAACGGTAGACTTGAATTTCCTGGCAGAAACCTTGCGGTTGAACAGAATGTCCAACTCGCGGTAAGAGCGGCCCTTGAACTCAGGAAGACCAAAGTACGCCGATACAAAGCAAACGCAAGCTGTACCTCCCCAAACATATCCGCACTTGCCGGCCATATTCCAGCCGGTCGGGTTGAGCATTTGCGAGGCCAAGTAAATCATGGGAATCTCGGCAACGTAGTATGCCGCACGGCCGATACCAGTGCTCAGAGCACGAAGACGGACTGAGGAAGCTTCCGCAATTATGCTGTACGTAATCGGGCCCATGGCCAAGGCGTAGACAAACGAGATGATGACACCAAGACAAGCTTGCGCGTAGTTGGTCGCGCTGGTCTGATGGATCGACGCAAAGATACCGAGAAGAAAGAGCATAGCAACGTTGGTAGCCGTGCCTGCAAGGTAGATTGTTCGTCGACCAAAGTATGCGCTGAGAGGCCAGGCGCAAACGTTGGCAATCAGCTGCAAAGACGAGTTGATCAGGTTGAGCTTAAAGGAAAAGTCGGTAGACATTCCGGCCTCTGTAGAAGGTCAGTCGTTTGTGATTTGGATTCATGGAGAAGGCACTTACGCTCAAAGAAGAATGTGGCTTGGTTGGCGATCAAGTTACCAGCAAAGTTTTGTGACGCGTAGATCAAGCAAGTAATCAGTGTTCGGCGAAGGTCAACTCCCTTGAAGAGATCGAGGAATTTGGGCTGACCACCCGCGTGGGCTTCAATCTCAGCGGTACGTTCCATCATGGCAAGTGTGTCCTCGGCGGCTGCTTGAGTTCCATTCCTGCGGCCAAGACGCTTGATCGACCTCAGAGCCTCTTCCCTACGCCCTTTTCGCACCAGCCACCAAGGGCTCTCAGGAGCGAAAAAGATGAGAACCATGAGCGGAACCTATATCAGTCAGTTTTGCTATAGCTAAGTGGAAAGGAGGAAATTACAGGAAAGACCCATTGTAGGGCAAGAGGTCCTCGCCAGGCCCACTCATCGTTTCGCTTATTGAATTGATAGGTGACAGCAGCGACAATGAGGCCACCAATAGACCAAGACAATTGCAGAGTCGCCGTGCAGGCACCACGAAGGACGAGTGGTACGACCTCACTAGCATAAGCGGGCGAGTTTGCGATGAAAAGACCCCACGGTACACCCTCAAGAGCTTGCCCAACTACAAGCAAGGCCAGTGAATCGGCCTGCATAGATTCTGTCAGCTAAAAGCGTATCATATATGGCCACAGATTACTTACAAAGAAAGAGACGAAGATAGTAGCGTTCATGAGAACGAGAGCCAAGAGAGTCGTCCAGCGGTAACCAAGACGGTTGGTGATCGGACCGGCGATGAACACACCAACAAATGCTCCGCATTGCCCCGCCTGAAAGAGCGAACTCTGCCATTTTGTGGGGATGGTTTTGCTAGCCTCTCCGGCAACCTGGACTCCGTATCGTTCTTTGAAAGCAGTAAGAGCGACAAAGTTACCGTTCAAGAACATGTCGAAAGATTCCATGACCTGGTCCGAATTAGCATCGAGTCGAGTTGTAGTTTCGCCATCCAATTCGCAGCAACTTCATCTTCGAGGATAATACTCACAATGGTAAAGCAAAAGATAAAAGCCCAGAAACAGGCCATGGGATGATCCTTGATGGCCTCCCAGAGCCCCATCTCATGCTCGCGTGCCTCAGCATTCTGAGCATCGGTCAAGAGGTCCTTGTTGCCCAGGACCTCAGTATGTTCGCCGCCGATGCTCTTCTCTCGCATCACGTCGCCCGTAGACTTCTCATCGTAGTTGGTATTGGCGAGGCCCGACATCTTGCATGCACGGTGGTACGTTGGCGCCACGGAAAGCAAAGAGCTGGTGAGCCAAAGCGATTCGAAAACAAGATAGACTGGGGAAAGCTGAAGGACTTATATATGGGGCAATTCCCCATGTGGGCCTCGGCGTGGGTTCAAACAACCCCAAGCTGAGCCCCATGGGGCTCCCGCACAAGCTTTCGAGGGGTGCTCGGGGTGCTTGTGATGCTTGTGGTGCTTGTAGGTACCGTGCGCCGCCATTGGTGTGGGTCGCTGGGGTTTCGTACTAGTGGTGCCAGTGGTGCTTTGCGGCCTGTCTAGCCCAAAGTGAATACATTCCACGTCTTTCTATTGACGCAAAAATTGTAGGCCCAAGCGCCCTGAGTCGCTGTCCTACTCAAACCTGTTGTAGAACAGTGGATGAATCCTCAGAGCCGCGCACGCGTGGCGGGAGTACTCCTTGAAGAAGTCTAGTGAGGCTCAGCGGCAGTCCGTAAGGGCTGCCAAGCTCCGTATGTTTGAGATGCTCGTGACAGCTGTGGATTGATGAAGGTCATACTGGCCGGCAGTCTTCCCCCTTTGGGAGCCATGAAGGTTGTTGCCAGAGCCCAGCTGTGGGCCTGCCAATTCATGGACTCCGCAACCGCGAAACAGGGCAACATGTTGAAGCTAAAGACGCCTCCAGTCAAATTGCCAGCAAGTACACTATGCGCCTCTAGAAGAAACACGATCAGGACTATGTGGTCGGAGCCATCGCGCCACCCGTCCAAGCAAGCTCTTTATCCTACAGAAAACGCCGAATATTGCCTTGTACGTCTGCGCCGGGGCTACTCAACGTGATCATGGTTCATCCCGGTAAGCGTCGGCAAATCGGAGAGAATAGCCCAGTTCGTAAGTGCTAAACCCAAAGCCCAGAACATTCCTTCAATGCGAGTTCGGGTCGCTCAGAAGCTAGGAAAGCATGGAAACAACACCACGAACGTGGCGGTAATCGAGCAAGCCAATATGTTGAGAATATGGGGGATCCGTCACTAAGGGTTCGTGGAATTAACCCATGGGCGGCGGTTTTCATGACGCTTGCCGTTAGTGGAAGTGTCAAGCTCCACACTACGGCGGCTCTTCGGTGGTATATAGCTTGATGGCCGTGATGTCATTCGGTCGCCGCGGCATTTGCACACAACGTCTTGCTGAGGAGCGGCTCGTTCCCTGATAGTATGATCCTTGTACATAACGGCTTGTTGCCGATGGTGGATATCGCTTTATACGCCAGAGGAATTTCTTGGTGGTATGACGATCCTCCTTCACAGATGTGGTTAGAGCAAGGTACATAATTATAGACATACCATTGCTCAGCTACCGTCATATGACCCCGTAACCAGAGAAGGCTATCGCTATTGCCGACACTTATCTAGCAAGCAGACGGGCCGCTAAGTTGCAGACGCGCAACTGCGGCGTGAGGTGAGAAAGTAATATACTCAGGAAAGTGGGGCATTATTTTTAGAAAGCCAACTGGCATTCATCTCGGGTAATCTACACAGTTGCATGATCGGGCTCTAAGAGCGGAGAACCAATTCCTCCATATTGGCAAAGGCGCCGACAATTTCCGCAACGCAAATATCACGCTAAATGGTATGCCTGGTACTGTCGGTTCCTGAGCTGTCATGTTAGCCTTCATAGCAAGCGAGATAGAATCGTTCAATCACGGGGTAAATAAGCCGTCTACCTCACGCATATGTTGGGATAACTAGTTCGTAAAATGCAGGTTGCCTCTTCGAACCATTACAAACGTTCCTTTGCAGTTGCGGTCGGGCGCTAACCGTCTTTGTATGACACATGTCTCACTGGATGATCTTGTTGTTGGGAGTTCTCCAACACTGCTTTTGAATCCTGGTAGTATTATTGTACTAATTATACAGTATATCAAACCAAAGAAAAGACCCAACAAGAAACGCCACATAACCCTTTCAAAGAGCTTCTTTGGACCATTGCAAACGCCGAGTAGAGTTCTGTACAAGTATTGCAGATCGATACGTCTCTAAAAAAGACACTGGAACGGCTCATGCCACCTTAAAGCTGTCGCAGTCTTAAACACTAACCCATTCGTAAGGTGGCAAGCTGGACTCATCAGGCTTATCAGCCGGCAGCAACTTGTACAGCTTGGACTTGCTCACGGTCCATGCAATCGCATCTCGCAATTTAATCGCCCACGCCGTCTGAGGAAAGGCAGTCTGCGGAAATCCAGGCGGCAAACCACTCTCCTTTGCCAGAACAGCTTGAAAAGCCTGCTCGTATGACTTCAGCGCACCAGGGATATCATCGCTGGTTTGAATCTTGGATAGCTCACCAGCAAGGAAATATGCACCCTGGACTGCGAGCGTTGTTCCTACTCCAAATGTGGCATGGGCCGCGTCGCCCAACAAGGTGGCACGATTGTTCGTCCAAGTGGGAAGTTTGACGTAGGCCATCCTGCTCATGTAGAAATCTTCGCATTGGTCCATGCCTGCCAGAATCCGCTTGGCCTGCCATCCTGCATTTTTGAAGCAATCGCGCAGGAAGGCTTTCTGGGCGTCTGGTCCTGCATCCATGGCCTTCTCGGCTGCGGGATCGTGTTTTCCATGTCCTGGTGTAGTCACGACCGCATAGCATCCTATCGTTTTCTCGTTGCGATGCGGTCGCATCATGAGCCCCAAGCCTTTTGGTGCGTTATACCAGTACCAGTGTTT
Source organism: Curvularia eragrostidis (assembly GCA_020744315.1). NCBI lineage: Eukaryota > Fungi > Ascomycota > Dothideomycetes > Pleosporales > Pleosporaceae > Curvularia > Curvularia eragrostidis. Next base: position 590,555 of record JAIRCK010000004.1, on the reverse strand, counting down.
GGTATCAGTGGGTTGGCGAGGAATGCTGAAGAACGCACAATACTGTCCGATGAAGTTGTAGCTGCCCTTCCTTGCCTCTTCACTCAGAATGAATGATCGGATCTTCGAGGTTGAACCATCAGCGCCCACGATCAAATCGAAACTTTCTTTGGCACCACTTTTGAACTCTACGTCCACTTTCTTTTCAGTCTGCTCTACCGCCGTAACGTAGTCACCGTATATGTATTTTACGTTTCCCAGATCCTTTGTCGCGTCTAGAAAGAGACTGCATAGATCTGCCCTTAGGATCTCGTACTCGGACGTGAATGTCTCTCCCTTGCCAAACTCGGCAATAACTTTGTTGGATGCATCTACGAGACGTGTTCCTTCTTCTGTCGTGTTGCGCGCAAGCACGGCCTCGAGCAAATTCATTTTCTGCACAATGGAAATAGCCGGACCGCGAATCTCGATAGATTGTCCTGTTGTTCGAGGGGTTGGTGAACGCTCGAGCACGGTGATGGAAGCATTGAGCTTTGTTCTGGTCAACCAGTAGGCGAGGCAAGAACCGGCTATCCCAGCACCGTTGATGAGGACTTTCAATTGAGGAGCTGTAGCTAATGACATGTTTTCTGATGATTGCCTGCTAATTTTCGAGTTGGGTGTGGTATTATTCGGGCGTAACGATGTTTATGTATGCTCGACTTATTGCAGTCGTCTTCTAGGCATCCATATACCTAGTATGGGCGGAAGAGACCATCCGACCGCCAGGTTTCTGTGTGTCCAAACAGAGCGCGTTACCACACGCACGGAGCTGCGAAGCTGACGCTTGACCTTCGACACTTGTTGGGATCAAGTGTTTCCAAGTAGTGTCATCATTATACTGAATCTTTCTCCTCTGGTTGTGCTGCATGGCTGGAAGATTGCGCTCTTCGCTGTAGACAGGTCGGTGTTTTGAAATTTCCGCAGCCAATCACCACTCTCAAACAGGCTCTTGCGTAGCCCGAGATCTCCGAAAGTCCGAAGAGGTTTTGGAATATCGGTAGACTTGCGATGGTGATATTACTGCAGTTAGTATGTGTCCCTTCTTGAACATTGATGATGTCATTGGGCAAGAAAGGCGGGCAAGGCCTCCCTCTCATCGAAATGATGACTCTAGCTCAATCTGCAACACGCCACTTGTACCACCACGTCGTCTTGCCCACCCACCGCTATCACCATCATGGCGCGAATCCTCATCACAGGCTCCTCTGATGGCCTGGGCTCTGCCGCTGCCCAGCGTTTAATCGCTAAAGGCCACTCTGTAGTCCTGCATGCCCGCAACGCTCAGCGCGCAAAGGACGCCACAGCTGCGTGCCCAGGCGCAGAAACCGTTGTGACCGGGGACCTATCAAGCCTCTCTGAGACCAAGAAAATGGCAGATGAAATCAACAAGCTAGGCACCTTCGACACCGTCATTCACAACGCCGGTCTGTTCCGAGGCCCCTTCCGGAAAACAGCTGAAGGAATTCCCGCCCTCGCCGCTGTCAACACGGTTGCGCCATACGTTCTGACCGCACTCATCAACCGGCCCAAGCGCTTGATATTTCTCTCGTCAGAAATGCACAAGTACGGCTCTCCCGAGCTGGACGATGTTCTTTGGGCCAAGCGCGGTGAGTCGGCGTATACTGAAAACGCCGCCTACTGCGCAAGCAAACTTCATAATGTCATGTTCGCAAAAGCATTTGCCCGAAGATGGCCAGATGTCAAGAGCAATGCACTAGACCCTGGCTGGGTTGCAACTAAGATGGGCGGCAGTTCTGCCCCAGAGAGCATCGATGCGGCCGTCGAGAGTTATGTCATGCTTGCTGAAGGCGAAGAAGAGCTGGCAAAAAAGAGTGGATGTTATTTTCATCCAAGTAAAAGAGAGGGCAACCCGCACAAGGCCACTGAAGATGAAATGGCTCAGGAAAGGTTGTTAGAGATTTGTGCAGAGTTTTCTGGAGTCAAGTTGCTATGACATCCTCCCTGTTCACGACAATGCATGATCGTATAGTCTACTTGATGCATTCGTGTGCTACCAGCCATATGCAATCGCTATAGTCGATCATTTGATTCGGAGTTCCAGACCCCCTCCATCGATGCACCCTCACACCTAAAAAAAAGAAATTATGTCCTCAGATTCCAACTGAAGCAGGTCGTCACCTCGTCGGACTTCGTATCCCTCTCCCCGTCTTCCTTCCCCGAGACTTTCTCTTCATATTCATCGCCAATTTCAACACGACCTCCTGTCTTTCTCGCTGCAAGTCTTCTCGCGACCTCGTTTGCTTCGACCAGACTAACGAGCCTTCTCTTTTGACCCTTGCTTTGATTTGCAGCAAAGTCTTTGCAAACTTGCAATACTTTTGTGATGCCAGAACGCTCATATTCAGCCCCCTTGATGAACGACTCTGGATCTCTTCTAAGTATTCCTGTGGCGTTATGATGTGCCCAACGTGATACACCAAGTCTCATACGATCTCCTGTCGGTGGAGGTGACGGATTGATGAAAACTTCTTGTGAGAGATAAGAGTCTTCTGCAATTTCAAATGGCGTACGACCTGATGCGTTCTCGTAGAAAAGAATCTCAGGACGACAGTTGAGCATCATCTGAAGTAAGGTATCTGCGCCGTGCCTTACCGCGGCGTGGACAGGCGTGTCTCCATCACCATTGATTATTCCAAGGTCCTCACCTTTGCTGAACTCGAGTAGCAGTTGCACCAATGTCTCGCGATTTTTTCGATCGGGTATTCTTTCCCAGCTCTGCGCATTATAGTGGATCCAGCGTGCAAGTGGTGTAGCTGCACCAGGTGCGTTCTGTGTTCGTTCGAGGAATAAGTTAGGAAGAAGACGAGCATCAACCAAGCCCAACAGCTCACGAAGAGTGCTGGGATCACCCTCGGGGAGAATATAGAACTCAAGTATAGAGTGGATGATATTGTTCCCATCATTGCTTCGTGTTGTCTGATCAGCTCCAGCTTCTAGAAGGATCTTGACCATTTCGACACGGTGCAAAGCGAAAGCGAGATGCAGTGGCGTCATGCCACTCGCACAGCGCTTTTCAAGAGCCTCAGGATGGTTCTTGCACAAACGCCGGAGCAGTAACAGGGAGTTTTCACTCTCTAAGCTCAGCACTACGCAATGGAGTAGCAAATGAGAATGCAAGTCGAGCCATTTCGTAATGGCAGCCTCAAAACCGCCTTTTGCTTTCGCCAGATTCTGAAGTCGAACGTCGTCGCGATGGGTATCGGCAAACTGCAGGTAGCAACGTAGCGGCGCATCCCCCAAGAACCATTCGACACTCTGGAGGTTCCCAAAGCGAGCAGCACACAGCAGGGGTGGATCTCGCATATCAGAGACTCTTTCTTGAGCTCCTCTCCCAGCATTTGCCCAGTCTGCTCGCTTCTTGCCATGAACAGAGAGTCCTTGATAGTATCTGGGCTTCATAGGCATCTCAATACCACACTTTTCAACGAGATTGTTCAGCGGAAAGCCTGCTCCAGTCCGCTTGATAATGACTTCAAGCAGCTGAACTCGTCCAAGGCGAAGAGCAAAGAGAAAATCAGCTTCGGCAAAACTAAAGAATTTTGTTTCTTCGGAGGCCCAAGGTGTGGGTTGGGCATACTCTTCGCACCTTGCAATCAGGAACTCAAGTAAATTGGAGTCGTCCGAATAGATGGCAAATTGAACAAGATTGCGGGGTCGGCTAGCCTCATAATCTCTCTTCTGCTGACCTCGGGCGCTATCAGAGAGCTTCCGAGACGAAAATTGCTCATTTGATGCGCTGTCATCCAGACTGAGCCCTGCTGTAGGGCAAATCCATTGAATCATCTGCAGTGGTTTTGTAGTACTTTGGACCTGCCCTTGTACTTCACCAATGTTTTCGATGGTAAAGCGGTCATCTACAATCTCACTGTAGATCTGAATATCATCTTGGGAGTCACCGGTGCTGCTGTCTTCGTCTGCTAGCTGGATGGTGTGTCTAGTCAACGGGGTTTGTTCTGGAACATGTTGCGCGTGTGCAATCTCTAGAATGGCTCTGGCGATGCCATAGTGCTTGCGTAGTACAGCAATGGAGAACGGCGATAAATCATCTCCGTCCCTTACAGCAATCTTAAGGGGAGTTTGGTTTTTGCCCCAGATAGCTAGGGTGAGCTCCTTGATTACCGAGAGATCGCCTGTCCAGCATGCTTCAAACAGCCTTATATAAGCTTCCCTTTGTTCATCAGTCAAATATTGGGCTTTGAAGGTCAAAGCTGGTCTCCATGGCTTTGGTTGCTCTTGGTGGTAATTGTAGAAATTGGGCCCTGGGATTTGCCCGTTATTCACTTCAGGGCGAAGCTCGTTCAGAGTCTTTGCACCACGCTCAAGTAAATAACGCTCAAGTGCTTCGAACTCTTTAATCAGGGACTCGACAGCCGCCTTCTTTTCTGCAGTACCTTCTGGATCTTTCTGGGACTCCAACCAATCCTGATAAGCTTTCAAGTCATTCCGGTAGGCTGCCTTAGCTTTTTTGATCTGCTTGCTCACGATGAAGTGAGCATAGGTGCCTGGTTGGTAGCCTTCAAGATAATGAGCGTCGTCCTGTAGGGGAATCGGCGAGAAGCGCCTGTAGTCGAAACTGTTGTCTATCCAACCAGTGCTTCCCATGTAGCCGTGCACGCCTTCAATTTTGCCTATTGTTGCGAACGTGTGCAGGGTCCGTGTTCTTTTGCGAATGGCGTCCAGTAAAGTACCCGCATCGTTTTCCAAGCGTCCAGGATAGTGGACCAGTTTCCAGGCATTCTGAGATAGACAATTGATGTCTGCACCGGCATCAACGAGCGCTCGAACCACTGAAGGCATATCGGAATGAACAGCAGAGAACACAGGCTGCTCAAAGCCTTCCTTGAAGAACCACTGGTTGCTCTCAGTATCGCCAGTGATGCTTCTGTGATTTTTGGCAGAGGTTATGTAGGTGTCGAAATCGACCTCAGGTTTAGTCCCAAGTTCGAGTAGGGCATCTACAGCTTCAATGTCGCCACTTTGTATAGCCAGGTGCAAGGCGCTCTTTGCATCTAGCATCCAAGAATCAGGACTCATGGAAAGGTGGTTGGCAGCTCGTTCAGCAGCAGACTGGTTCGATGAGATCATGGTCCTTAATAGATCCCCTCCGTGAGCAGCAAAGTAGCTCAATGCTGTCATGTGATTGATATCCCCTTGAGCTGATGAGGCGCCGAGACTGATCAGCGTTTTGGTCATCTCCTTAGCCTTCTCAGGTGGGAGGTGCAATGCGAGGACTAACGGGAGAATTGCAACCCGCGGGAATCTTGCACGAGCGTCAACAAGCTTGACAGGGAGCAGAACATCAGCACCAAACTCTTGAACGAGGAGTTTCACCATGTGCACATGACCGTTTGCAATGGCAAGATGCAGCGCCGTAACTGGTGTATCCCAGGCCAACACATTTACGTCATAGACGTCCGGTTCATCATCCGCATCTTCAAGAGCGGCTTCATGACTCTGGGTTTCCCGCTGAGTGATCTTGATGAAGGAGCCTTCCGTCGTCGCGTCTTCATTCTCAGATTCGTCATCGGAACAGTCAGTGTCATCATGATCCTCATTTTCTTCTTTCAGGTCTGCAGAGTCTGCGCCACTGCCACTGTTGAGACCTTTACGTTGCCTCTGTTTGAGAGCTTCTTTCTCGGCCTCTTTCTCTTCGTTGGCTTCGCTTTTCATAAGTAGTGCTCTGACCATCTCCGTTTCGCCGCGCATAGCTGCGAGATGAAGTGCAGTTTTGCCATCAAAGAGGCGGGAAACAAGACGAGCACCGGCATCAATGAGAGCTTGTACGATTTCCGGCGTGGATGTGGCGACTGCCAGATGAAGTGGTGTGCGGCCAGTGTAGTCTCTCCGGTTAGGATTAGCACCCTCTTGACTCAACCAGTCCTGGACATGTTCAAGATCTCTATCAACAATTGCACGGCATAGCCTTGCAGTGTTACCAACATATGCCATATCTGTCCAGTCGTCATCTGTCAGAGGATGGAACGAGCCAATAGCCTGGCGGCCCGGGTCGTCTTTGAGAAAGGTTATAGGACCAGATACATAGATCTTGCTCTCTTCGGCTGCAATCTCTTCTTCTTCAGTTGTGGTGGGTTTGGGGCAATAACCACAGCAATCTTCGATTACGTCAATTGCATTTCCAAAGAATGCAGGATGGCGGTGCAGCGCAGTCTCTCGGTCCTTCTTTCGATTCCATTCGGCGTTGAGCAGCAGGTCTTTCGTATATAGCAGCTTTTCAATCTTTCGCGCGTGATACTTTGGTCCATATGGAATGGTAAAAGTGTGGTAGTCGCTGACTTCATCAGTCTCAACCCATTCTGCAACATCTTCCTCATGCTCGTTTTTTATGTTGCCCCGCAGCTTCCGTGTAGACCACCGGTTCAACCTTGGTCTACCACGCTCAGCGCGACGCTCGTCGACGTAAGCATCTCTATCGCTACTTTTGGGCAGTTTCTCAAGCACCAATAACCTGGCGAGGCCGAGTGTCCGCCCGAACGAGCGTTCGAACAATGTCGGATCAATACGAGAACGGTCGAGAAGCGGCCAGTACACTTCGAACCCTCTTCGCGCGTACTTAGACAGGCGGTTTTCATACGAAGGAGAGCGACGAGTCAAATCAATTGTATTGATCTGAGTCATGAAGGCAGCCAAGGCACGAGGGCTGGCATAGACTTGCTTTCCATCATAAGCAACACAAGAGCAGTCCACATCGAATCCTGTGAGAATTTCGGAGATGGATCGATATATGCGCAGAACGATTTGCACATGGCGGGTTGGATATTGCGAAGCGATGGTGATGGCGTTTTTCGTCCGAATTGTAGTTGTTTCACTCAAAATTGAGTCTTTGATGCGCTGTTCAATCTGTTTGATCTTATTGACAGCCTCCTCTTCAGTGAGACCGTAGAGAAATAGATCGACATCTGAAGCCGGAGCCAGCTGCTCATGATAGAATTCTCGAAGTGCTCGCTTAGAAGCCTTGTGTTGCTCAGAGACAGGCAACAAGGACGTCACTACAGCACTACCTGCAGCTACAACATTGGACCAGTCCATGTCAACCAGAGATGACTCTGAAAATAGCTGGAAGTTTGTTTGAAACTCAGCAAGCGATGTAACAACAGCTGGGCCCCCACTGGGCTTGCGGTCGGCCTTGCTGAGGGGCATGATGTAGCGTTGGCGTTCATCTTCAGATTCAGAGGCGAGGTTACGAGCATGAACCGTGAGTTCGTGCTCGTGTCCTGAATAGACAGGAACGACATTAGGGATAGCTATTGCTGGATGGTTGGGTTGTTGAGCAAAGACCTGGCGTAGTTTGGCATCGTACTCTTTGTATGGAGCAATTAACTCGGATAGCGGCTTATCTGGATGACTGGAGACATATGCGATCCAGTCGCCGTGTTTAGCTGGAAGGGGAGGAAGCTCCATCGGTGTGAGTGTCTGCTGTTGTTCCGTCATGGTGAGAAAAAGAAGTTCTGTAACAGCAGGAATGACGTCAATGTCATGAATGAGCAGTTTAGACAAAGCGATAGAAGAAAGCAAGACGGCAGGACTGTTGGGATTTAAATGCCGAAATTACTATATTTTAGAGTCTTGCACACCGCTCCATGGTAGCCTTCCACAATGGAGAAGATGATGCTAGGTATGGTGAGGCATCGCGAAAGAGGGGCTGTCAGTTCCAATTCGGGGCTAGATGGCGCGTTGAAGCCTGGTTGAACAGGCAGCAACCAATCATCGACCAGGTTAAGCGTTCGTCCCGTCGCGCCGGGCGCGCGATCTCACGTGATTGCAAAGGCGCCCGTCACACTGTCCTTTGATCTCATATTCCTGCTGGATTGTGCAGAGGCAACTATCTACCCACCTAAAGATGCTGCTGCACTGAATCTTGAATGGTCGTAGCGCGTACACGCGTACCCCAACATTAGCTGCATTTTGAGGGTCTATATTGTGGTGGATTTTAGTTATCGGATGCTCTTCTAGAATTATAAGAAAATAGTGAAGAAAGAATTTTCAAGAGGGCAGCGGTGTAGAACAGAGCGAATCCTCATTTGAAGTGTTTTGCAGGACAGATTGCATTGCCTTTTGATAAGAATCTGCAGACGCTACCATGAGAAGGAGTAGTATTAGCCCTCCTTCTGAACATCTGCTTCAATCACAGGCAAGAACAATTTGCAGAACCGCCACCATTATGAGGACTACAAGTTGTGAAACTGTTAGTATATATTGCACTTAGCAAGGAGTGGAGGTATAGTTGTGATAGATCGTACCGTTCCCATGGTTAAGTCAAGGATGTGCCTACAGCATGCAGGACCATCATCTATATAAGTGTGTACTTTGTAATCCTTACTTTAATGTAAAAAATCAATAATGTTTCATGTGAAATTAGTCTTCGCTACTTGTCCCTAGCATGTACACTAGCATGTTGGTTCTCCTCAAAGGCACATCGTTCCAACAGAGCTGCGTACCGAGCACGTGTACAGTACGTACGGCACGGCCTTTCTTTTCCATGAATAAATTGGCAGTACTTGAGACTCACACTCGCAATATTTTGATAGCTTCTGTGCTATATATACATGCGCAAACACTAAGAGAGTCGAAGAGAAGAATGGCGGAAAACACATCACGATAGATCGATGACGTACATTAGTTGGACTGGTACGCTGATCAGCAGGGTCCTGCGCTTTGGGTATACCAATTAAAGAACCAATTCCAGGTTAGGCTTGAAAAATATTTTACTATACGGAGTCGTTTTTGAGAATGACACTGTTCCTCATGCGCATCAGATACCATTAGTATGTTCTGTTTCCACTCCGCATCTCTTTAGAGGATGAGTATATAAGAAAATTGAAGGTTAGAAGCCATAATCTAAACCATGCTAGGATACTTAGGTTGATAGGTATACACACTTGTGAGCAACAAGAAGACGAAAACAAGCAAATCCGTAGATGGCCAGTAAGGCAACTGCAAGTAAGCCTCTCTGGCGATCTGTAGACCTCCATACACTAAGATACTAAACTGACTAAAAGTAAGCCAACACAGTAGCAAATGCATCGAGGGAGATAGCGGTCGGATAGCGAGCCCTACGTACGCCACTGCACTCGGGCAACCAAAAAAGCTGCAAACGACTAACACGCCGCTGCTTTTCTGTAGAAGATAGTACGCATCATCAGGCATTCTAGTACCAGGTTCTAGAACCGACCCACCGCCATCTCAGCCCCACAGAATCCCCTATACTACTGCACACGCACCTCGACCGCGCCTAAAGAATCGCATACCCGAGAATCGCATGTGTACTGTATTGTGGTAGCGAAGCGAAAGAAAAAAAAGCCCGCCACACACCCCACCCCCCGCCTCTAGTCAACCACAAACCCCCCAAGCCTCGTCTCATATTACCCACCCTACCCCTGGACCATTTGTACCTTGCATTAGCGCGGCAGCAAGAAAGAAACCACAACAACCAAGGCACACACCCTCACTCACTCGCTCCGATTAACACCCGCACCCCTGATCTTAGCACCATCACAAACCGCCGCACCATGCCCACTGCACACCGCATAACGGCGATGACGACATGCGCATTAACAAACGCCCTATATCCCAGATAAAAGAAAAACCAAGAAAGAAAGAAGGTTTTACCTGTTTCAGCAATTTATAAAAAGATTTCTATACGCGGGGGACTTTTTTTTACTTCACGTTTGTTTCAATAGGCGGGGGTTTGAAGAAAGAGATAAAGAGAAAGAGAGAGTTTATGTGTGTGCCCAGTTGCTTGATCGATCGATCCAAGGGGGGCGGGGCACGCGCATGCGGATGCGGAGACAAAAAATATGAAGCAACGTGCGTTTTGTGGGGGAAGGGGGCAAGTGTACTCGTTAGTATGCGTAGGACTATTAGCTCGAGTAATTGGGGGGCGCACAAGGAGTGGGGAGGGGGGTTGAGGGGAGGAAAGGCGGAAAAAGGAAGGAGAAGAGGAGGAATAGGGGGATGGGGGAAGAGGTAAGGCAGGTTAGGTAAATGTAGTAGTACTTTACGTATTAGCCCAGAGACGCGCGCCAGGGGCGGAGTACAGCCAAAAAAGAAAAAGCGAAAATCAAGGAAGAGAATGCACCGCGCGTAGTTTAATTGCGCCGAAACGGAGCTCGCGTTACTTGCTCTCTGCTTTGCTCTCCGTGAGCAAACAATGCGGTTTCGGAGGCGCTGGTTCAATGAATGATTCAGTATGTCTTGATCATTCGTACAATCGACGATGTCCTTTGCGCCAAGAGGAATGTAGCTGGCTGAGAGCGCAAAAAAAGTGTAAAAGCCACATGCGAAACCCATGTCTGGGCTCAGCCACATGTTACCCTTCGCGAGCAAAGTTTGGCGCTCCCTTTCTCCTTCTTTCCACAACCTTTTCTTTTTTATCTTTCTACACACGACATCACGAGTACTTGGTTCGTGAGGCAAACCACTAGGGGCGGCGGGTGATGATAATGATGCATCTTTATACTTTCGGCTCGGGTCCTGCATACGGCGCCAACCCCGTGCTGCGCGCGCAGAACATACGCGTGCTATGGGGCTCATGGTGCGATGTCTTGATTGCACACCACCATCTTGATGATAACACAGAATCGTGGGATCTCAACTACATTGGTACAGGACTAAGCCAATCCCAACAAAACTTTCTTTGTGAGGCTAGCACCATTAGCCGGTTGGGGAAGGCGATCGGAGGGGAGAAAGAGGGGAACAGGGTCGTCTTCTTCGGCAGCGCCATGCACCATGGCCTGCGGGGCTATATCCATACACTGGGGACAGAGCAAGAGATTGTGCTATTTGCCACGGACAACGAGATGGAACATCATGGTCACGACAATGGAATCCAAGAGGTGCAAGTCTATCGCATGAGTGCTTGTGCCAAGGACTTTCTGACCATCACCGATGTCAAGATCCTAAGTGACGAGACTCTGCTCCTAGGTCTCAAAGAAAGTTGCTCGAACAGGGAGTACCTGGCATGCGTGCAAGACATCCCGCAACTGCGTGTTTGGCTGTCTTCCCCAATCCCCAGCCCAAGCTCCGGGAGGGTGGCGGCGGCGGCATCGGCGGCGGCACTCCCAGACGTGAAACGCGCACCGTATGACTCGCATGATCCACCCCAGTGGGTTAGCAACGCTACGACGACGACCCTTCTAGACACTCATGGCCATGTGTGGACGTCAAGCGCCGATACGAGATATCGGGCTTGTCTGGGTCGGCCCTACGACGGCCATTCGGACTTTGGGATTGTTCCCTACCTGTCCGAAATGCGTGTCGCACGAGTGGTGTCGGGTGGGTACATGAGTGCAGCAGTGAGCGCAGAGGGCGAGCTGTTCATGTGGGGTCAGGCATGTCCCGGATCAGTGGGGGATATAAATGTGTTAAATGGAAATACGGAAGGGTTGACGCCTAGGACAGGCATCAGCGCTGAGGATGATCAGGATGATTTTGTGAAGTGCCTCGACGTGCGGATTGATGGCCGCGAGGCTCAGGTACATCACGCGGCAATTGGCCATGGACATGTATTAGTGGCAGCCGAAGCTGGTGGCGGCTCGGAGAAAAAGACAGCAGTGTTTGCCGCTGGCGATAATAGTAGGGGACAGCTAGGATTGGAGGGAAGGCCCTTCTATAGCGCGTTCCATGAGGTTGAGGCTTTGCGTGGTAAGCAGGTCGCTCACTTGTTCGCAGCGGGGTGGTCAAGCTTCGTGGTAACGCTAGAAGAGTGATTGAGTGAGCCTCTGCGCCATGCGTATCAACATCCGGGGAGACGTGGCCATTGGTACATGCTCTGCATGGAACAAACGTTACTCGGCGGTGTCCGCCTCCGCAGGCAGGGGCGAAGACATGACAGCAGACGCCATATGACGACGATTCCTATGCTGATTTCAGCGAACGTCTATGCGAAGGTGTTTCCAATGGCGTATGTGATGTAGCATGTACGTTAGCAATATCTGATATAGGCAAGAGAAGAGGTATAGGCGTCGCAGACTACTACGTTGCTATAGTTCTGTCAGTTGCGAGTGCGGATAACGCCGGGCGGTAGGTGTACCATGGCGCAACAGTCGAAACCTAAGATTGAACAAGACAGTCAGCTTATCAAACACAGGAAGATTTGGATTCCGAATCCCGCAGCTGGGCAGATATCAGAAGAGCACATCCAAGGCAATGCTGACCACTACGTTGGAAACTATAGAGGGCCACAATCAGAAACGATGGTGTCGACCTTTGGATAGTGCTGCATGCATAGTTGTATCGCACGGAGCAACCGGCTGATGACCAATGCACTGCAGCCTCGAGAATGCACTAGAATTGCTGGTCACGCAGTGTTAACATGTCAGCTATGGTCAGGAGAAAGCTAGGCAGCTCCGAGGCGAGATCCAAAAGGGGGTCGTGAGTAGTTTAGTCAGGTACTGTAAGCGTGTTGAAATACAGCATGCAGCGAGAAAAAAAGTAAAAAATAGCACCGAAGAGACGATAAGACCGGCGGAGCGGTGCGGAAAGGGAAGGATGGTCGTGCTCGTGCTTGGGCTCGCGCTTAATGGGGACAGCCGTGTCCAGGACAGGCAGCAGAGCTTACTGTACAAGATGCGAGATGGCGAGGAGTCAGATCAGGATAGGTGGTGTTCGGAAGGGCGTTGGACGGTGGCGGGCCGATGGCGGATTGTGTGCTGTATGCTGCATTGGTGCTGGGCGTGCTGGTGAAACGGGCGAGAGACATGTTGAGGGCAGCAGTCATCGGGCAGACCAGAGGCAATCTGAGAAGCTGGTATAGGGGAGAGCTGGGTCGTAACAGTGGGCGCTCTCGCGGTGTGTGGTGTGGCTACAGAAACGGAATTTGGGTTTGCGATGCGGGAGTGCCGACGCTCGGGGAATGACTCTGTGGAGGCCTGCTGTCCCTCATCATGATGTCAACCGGGACAATTAAAAAAAAAGCTGGGCATGGTGTTGATGTTTCTGTGACCAAAGCTGTAGCAAGGTCTGTGACTCAACCAACCGAATGCTAAGCAGGGGGCCGCCTAGGAGTGCAAGGGCCGTTTGCAGGGGTATGGGTGGTTTGGCCAGCGTGCATCGGTCGGCGCTGGGCAGCGATGTGCAAAAGCCATTGGCAGCGAGGAGGTCGCAGAGCACGTCGAGCGAGTGTGCTCGAGAGTCGTCGACATGTTTCAGGCGGTTGGGAGTGTTTGTGAGGCGGTGCCGGAGGGTGCTCCGGCCCGTTGTGCTTGTGCATGCGGATGTGCTTGTGCATGTGGCGCGGGCGCACATCCGGGAAGGGCAAGCATCTACTCGCACTCGCACATGGAGCTCCCTTTCTTCCCCCACCTCATCACGCCGTGTCGTTTCTGCTCTCTCGCGGCTTTCGCGCTGCCAGCACGCTCGCCTCAGCCTCAGCCCCGCTGACCTCCGTCCTCGGTCGGCCCGAATGGCGCTGTCTATTCTTTTTTTGATTCTTAGGGCCACACATGCAATAGTTCATGCGAGCCTGCCTGCCCTAGCGCACGCCTCTTCGGATGCTGCTGAACCATCACGAGCCGGCCGCCAGTACCTTGCAGTCTGCCACTCCCTCTACGTCCCAGTCTTCAAAAGACCCTTTTTTGGGGCCAAAGAGGGGTACGGGATCGGTTGACGCAACTGGCGCCGTGCATGCCTTATCGGCGTCCAGTGGGTTGCGTGGACGGTGCTGATCGATACGCTCCTCAATCTTAGCCCAGCCGGCTGCCTGTCCAGTCAGAGGCGCAGAGGGCACCAGTGGCAGGGCTGGTCAGGCTGCAGGCTTCTAAGAAAACACTTGGTCGGAGGCAAAAAGCAAGGGTGGCGTCGATCGTCTTGATCGCCTTACACAAGCACGCGGATTCCTGAGACGCTCGGTGGTGGATACCTACCAGACGGCTGCTGTACCCAGTCGCAGCTCGCGACGCGGCCGCACAAGCAGGCTGCACTCTGAGGCGAGCAGCTGCTTGCACCACCGCCCAACAGGCGCTATCGTGCGACCCGGGCCAAATGGCAACGGCAGTGGGCTGCTGGTTCCATGACGTTGCGAGGCCGCGCATGACAAGACGACGAACCATGCCCGCCCGGATTGGCCATCAGGCACGAAACGCCAGCGGGATCCGGCAGTAGGGTATACGCCGTGCAGGGGTGCGCGATAGTTCGTCCTTCTTTTCTGCCCGTGCGACACGAAACCCATGTCCGGCCGCCATCCCACTCGGTAAACGTCATGTGGCCATGCCAACTCTTTTGTACCGTCGTCGGCTTGGGTGCCGTGCGAGCTGCTGCTGCGTGCTAGCGTCGCCTGGGCACTCCAAGGCCACCACCACCACTCATATCTTGCCGACCCCGTCTGCGCCCAATGATGGAGCCACGCCCGTTTTCCCTACTTCTCAAGTACTACTAGCCCTCCGCCGTGCAGCATCCTGTGCTTTCTTTTCCCGAACCACCTCGCCCTCACTGCACCTCGACTTCCCCTGGCGGCTTGTTTTGTGCTTCACGTTGCCCAGGTGTGCCCTTGCACTGTCGCCAGCGTTTGCACATATACCACTCGTTCCGCGGCTGCCACGGCCATGTACTAGGACCATCCGCCGCTCATTCCGTCGTCACATCTCGCTCACATGCACACCACTACCACCACCACTGCCATGGAATTCCGACAGTCGTCGCCCGTTGCTCGCCGGACCAGCCCACGCCACAGCGTCCACAGACAGCGAAGCAATTCTTTCCCCATCATTGATGCCCTTGGATGCACAACACCGGAGGCCCAGCTCATTCTGGCTGAGAGCAGAGCTGCCGTCCGGAAACGCCAAGCCCGCCGCAACCATTCTTTCGACGACGACGAGGGTCGGCCTTTCGACCCAAGAGATCACATGCAGTTTCTGCAACAGCTTGCCGCCATACCCACGCCCCAAGAGCAGCCCAGTCCCTTTGAATACAGGCACTCGCACTCGCGAATGCCTTCTGATGCTACAGATCGAAGCACCTCGACCGTCGTGCCACCACATGACAACGGCGGACCAGTGCGGAACATTTCTCCCACACTAGGAAACTACTCGGCCACTCTAGCCGAATTCACCAAAAATCAGCTCAAGTCGATACCGACCTACCAGCACGACTCCAATTCTCCATCGTCTCTGTCGCCGCGCTCGTGTCCCGACTTGTCGTTTCCCACACAGATGCCTAGGTCGCCATGTTCGTCGGTACGACGCCCAGTCGAGAAACCAAGGGTCATTGAGATACCTCCCATTCGACCACCGCTCAGGAGCCAATTCTCTGCCTGGAGCTCGACCGACGAAGACACGGATGACGAGTCGCACGCCTTGTCAGATCACGCCCTTCCTCTCGAGGATGCTCTCTCCAACGGAAGCAGCCATACGCCTTCGGTACTAGGCTACTACGAAACCTCAGACAACGGTTCGTCGTTTCTGTTTTCGTCAACACCGCTAGAGGACCAGTCTGAACTCGATTCGGTCAAGTCGTTCAAGTTCCCGGATCAGTCAGCACTACCCAGCTCCTCGTCCGACCAACCGGCTTACGATGACTACCCGTCTTCCTGTCCCCCGCACCCTCAGCTGACATCCCTGTCGGCTACCTCTGTACCGTCGTTTAGCTCGTCGTCAGTCTCACTGTCATATTTTGACTGTAAGCGGCCAACAGCCATAACACCCCACATGAAGGACCGGGTAATTGCGGCTGTTACCCCTCCCCACCTACGGAGCAAGAGGCTGAGTGCCATGTCGTCTTGGGAGGGAGGTCCACTGGCGAGTTCTCACGACGTTTACCCCGAGTCACACCAACGCATCACTGTTGACGGCATGTCGTTTGACATGCTTAGAGACATGAACGTCTCTGCCACGCGGCTTACACCTTGCTGAGTTTCCTATTATAGTTTTTCCCTCTTTTCGGTCTTTGTGTTTTACTAGCGTGTGCGTTTGGGGAGTGGGCACTTGTCGTATACACTAACCAGGATGTTCTCGTCAGCTGGTCTGGCCACAGCTAATGGCGCCTTTTAGCCTGCTTCTCACTTGTCGTTTTCATACACAAAATACCCTTTTTTTAATTGTGGGTTGCGCGTTTAAGTTGAGCACCAAATAGCCTGTCACTTTTTTCTTTTGTCGTGGCTTGATTGGCTTCATTTCGGTTTGGCGCTTACTTTGTTCCATGGGTAGGCGTTCTGGAATTCTGCGTATATGATGAGTATACATGACGCACGACGCATTTCATTCAATATCAGAAGAAGCTACGGAATTTGTACATAGCTAGGCCGAGGACACAGGGGACAAGCTCGCAGATCGCAACGCAGAGCAGATTGCAGAGGGGGGAGCAAGCGCAGTATATTTTAGGCACACAATGCAACCATCTTGTGAGTCGAACTTGGCTAGCATACCGAGAACCTGGGTCGACATTGTGAATCATGAGGCACAGCCAGCCTCCCACCAGCCAGCGAGTAGAATGAAGAGCACATGCAAGGTCCCGCTCATGCAGATGCGCCAATCTGGAGTGGGGGCTCGGCCCACGGCTGGCGATCGGTAGGGAACGACGCCTTGCTTGATTGGCTGCCTGCCGAACCACTACTTGGTCTTTGGGGAACTGCAGCTGCTGCGACCCAAGAATAACCACCAGCTCGACTTTGCTTCTTTGTCGCACTCTTCGACGCTCAGGCTGCCGACGCTAGCTGCTTCCTGGCTGACCAACCTTTGTTTCCTTTTCTCGTTCTAGCACTCCATCGGCATCCCGTCCATCCTTGAAGCCACGTTGGGGTTCCATTGTTCTCGAAAGTTGAAACACCCCGCCACCACTACTGCCCTCTTCCTCCACGCGTCTGCGATCGCCTGCCCACATCTTCTCCGTCTTTATCAAATACTGCGACACAAGAAGAAAAAACTAATACAAGCAGGCGCACATCAGCGCTCCATGGCCGACTCGGACCCAGGCCTTTGGGCCCAAATTCTTGGGAAAGCTGCTTACGAGTTCTCGCTGATGCAGCCAATGCTACCCACCTACATTCACCTAATCGCCTCAGCCCTCTTTCCGATATACGCTGGCGCCCATGCATCGCTTACGCGCCCGTCGACCGCCGCAAAACCCACAAAGAAAAAGAAGCCGAGCGTCAAGGATGACGACATGGAGGAAGACGAGGATGAGGACGAGGATGAGGACGAGGATGAGCAGCGAATCATGGAGGGCTTGTCACCGACAGATGCTCTGCTCATGCCTCTCTTTGCAGGGACTGCCCTCGCTTCATTGTACTTTCTTCTGAAGTGGATGGAAGACCCCACCCTCCTCAACAAGATCCTTAACGCCTACTTTGCCGTCTTTGGTGTCTTCTCCGTCTCACGACTGGTTACCGACCTCCTTGACATTGGGCACTCCATCATATACCCGCGTCGGCATGTTGTTGGCCACGCACTGTACCATGTCGACGGTGAGGCGACAAAGGCGGCACCAGTAGCTGGGGATGTCAAGGGCAAACAACCGCTCACAACGCCTCTGCCAGGCTTTCTCGCTAAGATTCCGCTATCTGACGGGGCGAGGAACCTGCTGTGGGCCGATCGTGCTATGCCGGCCAACAAGTGGGTGTTGAAGCTTTACATGCATCGCGTCTTCGCTGGCAAGTTCAAGATTGGGCCTCATGGCATTGTCGGCGTCCTGACTGGCCTTGCGACCGTGGCTTACTTCAATCTTGTTGACAAGCCATGGTATTTGACAAATTTGCTGGGGTTTGGATTCTCATATGGCGCCTTGCAGCTCATGTCGCCCACAACGTTTGCTACAGGTAGTCTGATCTTGGGCGCTCTCTTCTTTTACGACATTTATTTTGTCTTTTTTACGTAAGGCTCTTCGCACATCACCTTCGAAGTATCGCTAACGCCTACCTCCAGCCCCATGATGGTAACCGTAGCAAAGTCGCTCGATGTGCCCATAAAGCTGATGTTCCCACGACCTGCTGCAGCCGACGATCCCACCTCGGTCCCGTCGCATGCTATGCTTGGTCTTGGGGATGTGGTCTTGCCTGGTATCATGATTGGCCTCGCTTTGCGTTTCGACTTGTATCTTTTCTATCTTCGTCGCCAGAAGCGTATATCTCCTGTCGTAGCCGGCGTGCAAGGCGTCGTTGAGAAGCCCAAGTACTACTCTCTAGCTGGACGCTGGAGCGACTACTTTTGGACACATTCGCTTACAGGTCGGCCTTTGTGGGTCGCTGCGAATACAGACACCGAAACCGAAGCTCCTTTTACATTCCCAAAGACATACTTCAATGCTGGCCTAGTAGGCTACATCCTGGGCTTGCTGGCTACCCTTGGCGTCATGATGGTTTGGAACCATGCTCAGCCAGCATTGCTGTACCTGGTTCCAGGCGTGCTCGGTAGCATCTGGCTCACTGCCCTCGTCCGCGGCGAGATCAATCTCATGTGGAACTATACCGAGGAGATTGAAGATGAAGAAGAGGAGAAAAAGGAAGACAACAAGCAATTAGCAGATACCAACAATGGTTCTCCTGATGCATCTGCCCTTCTCAAAAGCGAGTCGAATGCTAGCCAAGCACCACAAGCAAAACAGGTCGCGCGCCATAGGTCGGACCGAGAAGTGTTTTCCTTTTCTATCGAGGCACCGTGGCAGTTGAAGAAATCAACCGAAGACGACAATTCAAAAGCTAGCAAAGCACCAGATACTGCGCATCGTGTTGATGGCGAGAAACCAAAATGGGCGCCCTCGATGAGCACGGCTGTTCAGCAGATGGATGCTGAGCCTGCTGGTAAGCGTTTGCGCTTGAAATAATAATAGAAGGGAGAAACGTCGCTTTGTGTGCCTACTCTTCCTCCTCCCCCCATCTTTTTTTCGTGGTTTTACAGGTTACATCATCAGCAGTTATTACGGCTGCATAGTACGGGCCATATGTTGTGTACAAGTGCATAGCGATTGGCGTTTTTTTCTTCTCTCTCTAAACATCTATGAGCCTTTTACAAGTGCTTCTGAATACGAAACGAAGAAATGACATCTTATGACATCTTTCGCATGCTGTGGATGTATGTATGAAAAGCTATATTCGTTTTTTTAATGCTTTGACCCTGTGCTACGTAAGTAGCTACTATCTTTGTCGTTTGACTAGATTTGTGGCGTTTCCTTCTTTGTTTCTTTTCTGCTTTATTACCCCCACTTGCTACGTACTTACGTCTTACATATGCTTGGGGGCTCATGGATTTCCCATGTCCTTGATGCTGTCACTACTGCTTGTTATAGGGGTAGTGTGGGGGGTATCTTGGTACATTCCTAGATGCATGTGAGTGGGGCGTCTTCGTTTTTCTTTTTCTTCGGTCTTTGGCTCGAATGGTTCGGATGCTTGTATCCTGAGGGTTGAATCGGAGGTGTTTGTATGGGCGTGTTGGCGGAGAGAAAGCGGCAGAAGTGGATGGAAGAGACGAGGGGAAAGAGGAGCTAGTGTACCTTTGATGGAGGGGGGTTTTGATGGTAAATAGTTTCTAGTGGATATGAAGTAGTAACGGACACATGCTCTTTCGAGTCGTTTTTATCATTTCATTGGTAACCGCTAAGTTGCTGCTAGTTCTCCAGTAGACAAGGGAGGTATAGTTGCTGTGTTATTTGGACTTTTGGTATCTACTTACTAATCTCAAATGAATGCTATGTATGCCCTCTCTGCTGCACGTCATAGTTATCGGCGGCCGAACGAATAGTTAGAGCTAATCATGCAGGACGAATTGCACTAGCGCAGCCTTGTGACACAACGGTATCTCGACCTCAAACACACTTTGGATTGGTGGCTTACAATAGTTTTGTTTAGAGCAGTGGGTGGAGCGACGCGCGTTCTGCTCCGTGGTGTTGAATGCATGACGTAGGTGTGATACTCGTGGCGGCGCTTATAATTTCACTCCTGTGACTAGGTCGAAGACGCCATCCCAGTGCATGCAAGGTTACTTTGCGCGGTTATGCAAAATGAACGGGAATAAAACGGAAAGAAGGATAGGAGATGGGAAATGGGGCTTGTCGCGTACTTGGCACCAGTTTGCACTTCATTTAGCTTACACAGATTCATTCTGCACCCATTGGGTCAATATGCCTTGGTTCGGAGTATTATCCTGTGGATTGATGTGCTGATATACTGATTTCGGACCCCTCATTACCACAGCCTATCGCGGTCTAGATAAAGAGCATTTTATATCAGCTCACCTCCCAGTTGTTGCGTATTGCAGTAGTGTCTCGTTATCGCCTTCCGTCTAGTGCAACATCTGGGTCAAGACGAACACCCATAAGCTCTTTATAATGTGTTGGTGAGAGACACGGTGATTACTCTGAAGGACCTGATTGATAGCCGTGTTTGGCATGGAGAATTGAGCGAAGAAAGAGTAGCAAAGGGCAGGCTCATTCATGCTTCGCAAAGAATAATTATATTGACTAGCTATATTACCTGATGGCATAAAAGGTTGGGAACGGATAACTCAACAGCCTTGCATGACAAACGATGAGCAAACTATCTCTACCATGTTTTCAGCAAATCAATCAGTTTCGAATACACTGAACAGTTTTAGCTCGAACATTCATTGCTTATGCTACAAACAGAACTTTGGTTCAATACTATTAATCGCTTGGACCACTCAATTGTTCTCAAACTTAGAAATTGACATCAGCTCGGAACACACCGACATGAGCGGTGGAGCCTCCTTCGGTCCGCACGTCCTTAATCCGCTGATTGATTTTCCCTACGACGCTCTCTGGCATTCCCACAAACGCCTTCGAGTCACCCAAAGTAATAACATTGCCAATGTCTTGGCCGATCCGTTTCGATCGTACCTGCGAGAAGACCACTCCGCAAGAAATTTGGTCAGCTTCGAGTAGGCGCTTTTGCTCTTCGACCTCCCGGATAGCTAGTTCTCGATTGGCACCGCCGTCTTGTTCGTCTTCGGGCTCTTCCTCCAGCTCTCGCTGTCTTTTCTCGGCGTCTTCTTGCTGTCGCTTAGTGATGTCGGTATGTTCTTGAATTTTCGTCTCGAGAGCCTGTAACTGCCTAGTCATACTTTCGTGGTTGATCTCAGCCGTCCTCTCGGACCGTAGCTGAACCATCCTGTTGTCATATCAGTATCTGTTCTCTGAGGTAAAATGGGTGCATATTTACAGCTGTGCGCTTGTAACGGCAAAATGTACTATGGCCTCACAGTATTGCAGCTGTGTGCGAAACGTACGAAGTTTTTCCTTGTTCCAAACACCAACAGAAAGCCGATCTCTAAGAGAAAGCTTTGTGGCGCTAGAATGCTTCGTCCATTTGTTTAAGTTTTCGTTGAACTTCCTGCAAGCATCGCCACAGCTATTGACCGCTTCGGCAATGCCAGCCTTTCTGAGATCCTCCCTGACCGTGACTGAGGTAGCTTCGTCGGAGATGCTGAGTTGCTTGAGCGCGACTAGCGGACGTTCTATGTTGACCAGACTAGATTTGACGTCTGAGACTACATCTTGGGCTTCGGAGAGATTGTTGATAAGACTGCACAGTTCTGAAATACTACGCAATGTAATGTCAGTGATTCCAATGGAGCCTGCTGTGATGCTGAAAGGATCCATTATGAGTCTCTCAAGATGACAATCAACTGTACTTCAAGTGATCGATGTATGCAAATGCTAAACGCTGTGTCTCTTCTACGGCTGCAGCCTACACCTTTAATGAATAATGCATGTGTGTTGGGCGCTTCTTCAGCGGGGCTGGGATACAACCGGGGGTCTTTTTAACCGCCTGGAGAGCGCCCAATGTGCTCGAAGCTTGCATGTTGGTGGCGGACAATAGGCAAGCTCATAGGCTCCTCCTTAATCACCTGACTATGCACAGTAATCCCTCGTTTGCGCATGGTCAGAATCCTGATCCCGTTAAACATTCGAAAGAAAACACGATAGGAGGCACATAACCAGTCTCTAACCGTTTCATAAGGAAGCAGTCCACCGTTGCGAACAGCCTAACAAGATGGCTGAAAACCAGATGCAACAGCACTTCAGCAGTGTTCTGGCTATAGGCTCAAACCTCGTCCTAGGCAATGTGGGGGGAAACATATCCTTCGGTGGCCCTCAGTCTTCACAAGGTATAACTCAAGTAGCAGTATCGCATATTGACTTAAACTAATAATCTCGCCTTCTAGGAACATTCGAAATACTGACCCTTAATAATCTCTTCCTCACCGATCCCGATAACGACCTCAGGAGACTTAAGACAGAGAAAGGCGCCAGAGTGCCAGGCACATGCAACTGGATCACAAAGGACGTAATATATTGTACTTGGCTAACCTGTGGTGGCGAAAATGATGGCTGTGACCGCAGCACACACTTGCTTTGGATCTCGGGTGGCCCTGGCATGGGTAAAACCATGCTATCAATCTTCCTGACAGAAGAGTTAGAGAAGCACAAGGCGAATACCCCGAACTCAGAACTAGTGTTCTTTTTCTGCAGTGCCCAGGACGAGAAGCGCAATACAGTTCCAGCTATGTTACGGGGGTTATTGTTCCAGATCATCACGAAGGACCCGCAATTAGCTCAACATTTGCGGTCTGACTTTTCCCCACCCAAAAAGGCACTTGACACGTTGTCGTCGCCAGAAACGCTGTGTACTATCTTTGGTAAGGTAGTCGCACATTCTAAGCTGGATACGATATTCTGTGTGCTTGATGGACTTGACGAATGTAAGGAGACTACACGCGCAACAGCATCAGAACTTGCTAGGCTGCTGAATAGTCAGCTTGAATCGGGAAAAACCACTGTGAAGCTAGCGATCATCAGTCGAGACATACTGAATCTTCGAGACTATCCTAGGATAAGGCTAGACCCTGATAACGACGAGAAGGTGATCCGCGACATTGAGCTTTTCATATCTGCACGGGTTGAAGAGCTCTCAAAACTTGAAGGGTTTAATGAAGACTTCAAAGCAGACGTGCAGAGGAAACTTCTGACACGTGCTGAAGGAACATTCCTCTGGGTAGGCTTCGCGATACATGAACTGCTACAGAAGCCTACCTGCACGGATGTCTTACAGACACTTGAGGACTTACCCAGTGGCCTACCTGCAATGTATGATCGCATGCTTTCCAGCATTCCATCCCATCACAAAAAGACAAGCCGAGCGATCTTGCATTGGGCAATCTTGGCCGTGCGGCCCCTACAACTAAGAGAACTGGCTACTGCAGCAAATGTCCCGACTGATTTCCCAGATCAGATCACTGAAGAGGGAGCGATACGTGATGCAGTATCCCATTGCGAGCCTTTGCTCCAAATATACAAGGGGAAGGTTTTTTTTCGTTCACCAGTCCGCACGAGATTACCTCTTAGGAAAAGGGTACGACAAGAATGACGTTTCAAAGGATTTCTGCATTGAGCCAGAGAGCAAGAATGTAGAAATACTGAAAAATTGTCTTAGTTGCATTGCGCAGAGCGGATTTCAACGCTCATCTCGTGCTTTGGATACTAAGGCACACTCGCAGGAATCTCCTCTGTTGGCTTATGCAGCACTCCATTGGCCTGAGCATGCGAAGAATTATCCAGCTCGAGATTTTGCGGTACTCACTGCCCTCGAACAATTTTTCTATGGGGAATCTATCGTCCGGCGAAATTGGTGGATTGCATACAAAAATTCGAAGGGCCTTTGCTTGCCTGAGACCTTACCACGGTTGCACATGCTATGCTACTTAGGGTTGGTACCTTTAGTAGAAGCAGAACTGGCATGGGAGAAGTGGAAGCTGCCATGCTTGAAGCATATAAACAGGAAAGACAGCTTTGGAAATACAGCGCTGTATTTAGCGACGATGTCAAATAACCGAGACGTGGTGCAGGTTTTGATTGATAAGGGAGCCAAAATCAACACTAGAGACCATATCGAATCTACGCCGATACATCAGGCTGCTCGGGTAGGGAATGAGGAGATCGTGCAGCTGTTACTTGAAGAAGGGGCGGATGTGAATGCAGAGGATAGAACGAGGCAGAGAGCGCTGCATATAGCAGTAGGAACATGGAATGAGCATTTAGTACAGCTACTGTTAGATGGAGGGGCGAACATAGAGGCAGAGAATCATCATAAGCAGAGGGCGTTGCATATAGCAGCTGGGACGAGGCATGAGGCCTCATTGCGGCTATTGTTAGATAGAGGGGCGGACGTGAACGCGAAAGATGAAGAGAGGCTGACAGCGCTGCACTGTGCAGCCAAGACAGGACATGAGGCCTCATTGTGGCTATTATTAGATAGAGGGGCGGATATGAACGCAGAAGACAAAGAGGGGCGGACGGCGCTGCACTGTGCAGCTGATGAAATCAACTCAGCGGCAGTATCATTTTTGTTGGCCAGGAAAGCAAACTTCAAGGCGGAGGACAATCTTGGATACACGGCTCTGCACGGTGCAGTTGCAAGTTTTGGGGGTCATCCGGGAGAGAAAGAGGAAATTGTAAAGTTGTTAATGCGCGCGGGGGCCGATATGTATGCCAAAGGTCATGATGGGCAGACGGCACTACAGTTTGCAATGGAGGATGGAGATAGGGCAATGGTGCGACTACTCAAGCGTCAGCATAGCTTGTGACAGGAGAAAATCAATGCAAGAAAGCAGTCAAGGCAAAAAAATATAACGAAGGTAAGAAAGCAGCTAAGGCAAAAGAATCTCTCGAAGCCCCGGCGCTTTCCTAGACCAACCAGTTGACATAGCTCAATAAGTAACAGCATCTCACTCATCCAGTTCCTCGCTTTTAATTGTTATTGAAAGTTTTAGCTAATTACTGTACCGCACGGCCAACGTTTAAACATATTGCTAATGCGGGCATGCACTATGTAGTTGAACAAAGCGGATCTCTCTAGGGAGTTCTCGTGTACAGGCTTTGTTCTCTTTTATTTTACCTATTTGTTTTAGCTGAGAGGGGGTTCCTGATCATGAAAAGAGTAGTTTGTGTTCTGCATACTAGAATCGAACTACAGTCAAGTGCAAGGGGGAGTTCGTTCAGATAGCAAGCTCTCTATCGTTCAGATGCGAATAGGGCTGGTTGGTCATATATGGCATGATACACTCTTTTAACCTTGAACAAAGATATATATTCATATAAGAGACCCAGGAATAGTACTGCTGCTGCGAAGTGGTAATGTAGCAGGTGTTGAGGAAAACAGCAGTTGGAAACGTGGCTCATGTGATCTTTGTATTTGGATAACTGCCCAGTGTATATACTAAGCAGCTCAAATCATATAAAATGAGTTTTACCGCTAGTCTCAAGCTGGTAATAACGCGTATCTACATGGGAAATTGGCCAAATGGGCTTGGCAAAACCGTGTACGGGTGCGCGATAGCAGGACTATCTGACAAAGCGACGTTACTAGTATTATGTAGATAAAAATAAACACAACGAATAGCTGCAGTTTATGTCCAGATTTGCGTAACTTAGTATCAGCTGAGATGGTTGGGAAGGCAACTTGTTCATCGTGTGAAGATGAAACTGTAGAGAACATAGCAATTTATGTAAATATGGTAGTGCAACATTGCTAGCTTAATACAGCCTTTGCGTGTAAGATGTGAGACTTTGGACTGAATGGGATATCAAATATGGCATGTATTGCTATATAGTTGTATATAAACGTAATTTATCTGGTTGTATATTACCCAAACAACGAAAACGCCTATGGATGTTGTCTGTACCGTGAACGAAACAATCTTGCATGTACCAAAACACGTCATTATACAGAATCTCTTGTATCTATTTGTGCTTTGCTTTCACCAATCCTTTGTCAAAGTAGTTGGAGCGCTACTGCCTCCCCTGTTTTTTCATCAGCTCTAGATGGAACAGCTCCTACTATCTCTGGAATTCGGCTATGAAGTAATATCAATGCTGCCAAAAAGAGGATATGAAAGAAATGGAGAGGAAAAAAAGACTCAACATCACAGGGATGACATGAGACTCGACCAATACGGATATGATTCTACACTCCAACTACGTGATTTTGTGTAGGGCAAGAAACAACCTCAACACGCTAGGTTCCGAAGCATTGCATGCTCTTCTTTCCGACTCGGAACGCCTTACCCCACATCCGGGATTGCCGTGAGGGCATCTGCCGCCATAGCCCCTCAATGATGACGCTTCTAGGTGCCAACTTGAGCGAAAAGGTCCAAGAATGAGGGGTTCCATTTCGCACCAACGGCATGGTGTACGTAGACCCCTCGTCGTTGCTCATGCATAGTGACACACTGACGCCCTTGGTTTGCTGACCATAAGTAATCTTAGTTGGAAGGTATAGCCCAGTCTCTGTATGAGGGCGGTACCTACCTACCAGAACAGATTTAGTGTAAACAACTATATGAGCAGAGCAATTTTCTCCATCTTACACTACACTTTCACTTTGACAATCTTCACACCTAGGTCCTAAGTAATTCGCACACTTCAACCGAAATAACTCTCGCAGCTAAATACTGCACCTACTCTCGGCAACGGAAACCCAAATCCGCGTGCCAATATGTCAAACAATACAATGAAAGCAGTACATTACGAGGGCCCATTTAAAGTCTCGGTCAAGGATGTCGAGGTGCCCAAGATCCAGCACCCAGACGACGTTATTGTCAAAGTTACGACAGCGGCTATATGCGGTTCCGACTTGCACATGTACCAGGGACGTACCGCGGCGGAAGCAGGTCTTATCTTCGGCCATGAAAATTTAGGCATCGTCATCGAGACCGGATCAGGCGTAACACTCTTGGAGAAGGGGGACCGGATTGTATTACCATTTGTGAGTAAAAACGGAGCCGATTGTAAAGTAAGGGCTGACGTCAAGTTTCCTAGAATGTTGCGGATGGCAGGTGTCGCAACTGCGAAGAAGGCAAGACAGCCTTCTGTACTGGGTAAGTCTAAACTTGGCTGGAATATGTTCAGTATTGCCTAACAACTACAGTGTTAACCCAGGTTTCGCCGGTGGCGCATATGGATATGTGGCCATGGGACCGTATCAAGGCGGCCAAGCGCAATATCTCCGGGTGCCATTCGCCGACTTCAATGCATTGAAACTGCCAAAAGGTATCGAGCACGAAGCCGATTTCATTCTGCTTGCAGATATCTTTCCGACAGGATGGCATGGTCTAGTGCTCTCTGGTTTCCAATCCGGCGAGAGCGTAGCTGTATTTGGCGCGGGCCCCGTTGGTCTTATGGCAGCATACAGTGGTGTGCTACGCGGTGCAAGCAAGGTGTTCGTTGTGGACACTGTTCCGGAACGTTTACAAGCGGCAGAGAAAATCGGCTGCGTACCTATCGACTTCAAGAAGAGTGACCCTGTTGAACAAATCATCAAGCTCAACCGAGGTATGGTCGACCGCGCGGTCGATGCCGTTGGATACCAGGCAGTGGACGCTTCGGGTAGTAAAGAAAAACCCAATATCGTCCTCGACCAGCTCATCATGGTCACCCGTCCGACGGGAGGGCTAGGTATCCCAGGACTTTATGTGCCAGCAGACCCGGGAGCCCCAGATGAACAAAGTAAGAAGGGCCAGATCCTGATCTCATTCGGGAAGCTTTTTGAAAAGGTACGTGGGCGCGCTGTAGTCATTTTCCAGCACTCATGCGTGTAGGGCCTTCATCTCGGAACCGGACAATGCAATGTCAAAGCCTACAACAGGTATCTTCGCGATATGATCGTATCAGGCAGGGCGAAGCCGAGTTTCGTTGTGTCGCATGAAATTAACATCGATGATGCACCGACGGCGTACGAGAAGTTTGACAAGAGGATCGAAGGGTATACGAAGGTGTTGATTCACCCGAACGGCGCCTTAAACTAGCTGAGCGTATAAGTGTCTATTCTGCAATATCTCGGTTCCAACTCACGCCAGAGCACTATTCATGTCGCAAGCACGAGGCCTTGCACAATATTGAAGCTATTCCATCTTCTTGTCGCACACTAGTAGCGTTGTAGTGCTTGGGAGTTGTCATCCGGGAGGTATGCCCTCACAATCTTCACTTCCTCTACCGGGCGATCCTCCTTGTCTGTCTTGACCAATCCGAGCTTCTTCACAACCTGCATGCCGCTCTTGACTCTCCCGAATATAGTATGCTTGCCGTCCAGCCATGGGGTAGGTGCAAGGGTAATGAAGAACTGGGACCCATTTGTATTGGGGCCTGAGTTGGCCATGCTGAGAATGCCAGCGCCAGTATGTTTGAGTTGCGGCGATATCTCGTCTTCGAACTTTTCTCCATAGATGGATTCACCACCTCGGCCAGTGCCTGTAGGGTCACCTCCTTGAATCATGAAATTTGGTATTATGCGATGGAATATGAGACCGTTAAAGTAACCGCGCTGAGCAAGAGTCGAGAAGTTCTTGCATGTTTTCGGTGCATGGTCGTTATAGAGCTCGACAACAACAGTACCCTGAAAAAGTCAGAATGATTCTAAAGTACGAAAGGGCATAGACATACGATTGTGGTGTCGAGTGCGACGTCGGTAGCCATGGTGGGTGTGTGGAGAGGCGAGTGAGGACTATGATGGCAGTTTCCCCAGTATCTGGAAATTCAATGGCAGGCCCGCGCACGGTCCATGCTATCAGCCACAGTAGCCACACTAACTAGTGTGGTGATGAATCACGGCAGGCGAGCCATTCTGACATCAACCACTCCAAAATCTGACAACTGCGATCATGGATCTATCATCTTGGGCATTACCACAACTCTCGAAGCTTCTTCCTCTGGATGATGAGTCGTTGAAGCAGGTGATATCATACACAGACTCGCTCTCTCAGAAGGATGCGGCAGACCATCTCCAGAATTTACTAGGAGATAGTCCGCAAGCCCTCGAATTCATCGCCTCCTTTAATAATCGGAGAAAGCCCAAGAATTCTGCTGCATCAAGTCAGAGCCAGCCATTGAATGATATCTCAGAAGTTCCCAAGCCAAAGCATAAGAAAAAGAAGCAGACCGGGCTGAACAAACTTCCGCCACCACGACAGCCTGACAACTACGGAAACACCTCCGGTGGGTACATGAAGAAGGATGAAGAGGATTATATGGCTGGAGGTTCGAAATCAAAAGCTTCCAAATTTGGACTATCGGAGCAGCCAGATGCTTTGCAGCTGCCAACATCGACTGCATCATCAGGCGCAGCGACACCAAAATCACGTGGCGTCTCACCGGCTCCCCCAGCTGTGAAGCTTCCAGGTACGGTGATTGGCGAGACAAAGCCCAAGCCCAAACCCAAGGCCAAGATTAACGTCGTTGGTGGAACGCCCATGCACGGTGCTTCTACAGCACTGAACGACCTGGAATCTGCAATTAGAGCGCTAGAAATTCAGACGAATCCTACTTTAGCACCTCAGGACAATAGCAAACGGAAATGCAATTGCATGGCTACCAGGCATCCGCTCCTTGAAGCAGCACCAAACTGCTTAAACTGCGGTAAGATCATCTGTGTAAAAGAAGGCATCGGGCCATGTACATTCTGCAACTCTGCACTCTTGAGCGCCCAAGATATCCAATCCATGGTCCGAATTCTCCGTGAAGAGCGCGGAAGGGAGAAGATGGCTGTAAACAATGCTGGTCACAAGCGGGCCGAAGTATCACTAGCACCTCGTCCATTTTCAACTCCACGCGGCCCTACACCAACATCTTCGAACCCTGCCTCAGATGTAGAGTCGGAGAATGAGAAGCTCATCAAGGCGAAACAACACAGAGATAAGCTCCTTGCCTTCCAAGCGCAGAATGTAAAGCGAACTCAAGTTCACGATGAGGCTGCAGATTTTGAAACTACAAGCGCCGGACTGAGCATGTGGGCCAGTCCTCAAGAACGGGCTATGCAGCTTAAGCGCCAGCAAAAGGTTCTGCGAGAGCAAGAATGGAATGCGCGGCCTGAATATGAGAAGCGCAAGGTGGTCGCTAGCATCGATCTCTCTGGCAAGAAACTTGTCCGGCGCATGGCTGCAGCAGAACGGCCCGCTACACCAGAGAGCGAGGAAGAACCTCCTGAGCCTGAGCAAAGCTCAACGGGCGGAAACGCATTGTCAAGTGGCAGTGGCGCCTTTAGTAAGAATCCGCTGTTGGGTAGCTTGATTCGGCCGACTATCAAGGTCGAAGAGAGCAAAGGAAAAGAGAAGGCCAATGAGAGAAAGCAGACATGGCGACGAGTACAAGACGACAATGATGACAATGAGCAATGGATTCTGGACGGTGGTGTCTATGGCTCCAGAGCAGATAACGTGAGCTTGGAAATGGACGGACTCCGATAACTTCCCATAACATTCATCAAGATAGATTAAGATTAACTAGTTTACATGATTTTTTCGCCTCTTCAACTTCCTGACATGTTTTGCTTAAGCAAACACACCAGCAGCGCAGGCCTGGACAAAATACCCATTGTGCTGCGTAACCACGGCGCCATTAGGCATCTGAATCTGTAGCAGACTCTGGCCCACGCCACCTCCGTTGGCCCACAGGTACGTCACGGGAACCGCATCTCCTGCATTCATCTGGATCTGGTAGCGGCCAGTGACGTACGGAGCGCCCGTTCTGCTTGACTGGAATGCCGTGTTGCTGTCGTCCCACGCAGAGTAGGCAGCATCGCCGACCCACAGGTACGCCCAGTTGTCGACTGTGTCCTGCGACGAGATGAAGGTATGCGTACCTGTCTGCTTGGCAATGTAGAAGCCGTGCATCACCAGCGCAGCCTGGTCAGCTGCGAAAGAGTACTGTTGATCCGAGAGCTTTAGCTGCGTGCTACCGCTTGGCCAGTTGGGTGTTGAAAAGGAGAGCGAGGTGAGAGCGCCACTGAAGTCCGCGGCTTTGGTCTTGAAGAAGGAGGAGGTAAATCCGGTGTTGGCGAGGTTGGCGTTGTAGCTGTGTGTATATTTGTTGTATGTCACGCCGTTGGATGCGATAGTGGTTTCTGTTGCGTAAGCAGTGATGGTCGATGTGACAGTCGATGTGGTAGTGACGGATGTGGTTGTTGTGGTTGAATCGGTGACAGTGGTAGTGCTGTTTGCGTTTTTCTTAGTTTCTTGACTTGTTGAAAATGTTGGAAAAAAGCTTACGCTGTATCAGTAGGTGTGATCACTTCTGTAGAGTAGGCAGTGATTGTTCCAGTAGGCAGTGTCATTGTCACTGTTGCGGTGACCATCGGCGTTGGGAGAACCAGGCAGGAGCAGGCCTTAGAGATCTGGGGGGCTATCCAAGAAGAAGGTAGGCTCTCGGGCTTCTCAAACTTGACGTCACGTTTCGTGATTCCCGCATTGTCTTGGGCGGGCACCACACCGGTGGGGGCGGTGTAGGTGTACGCACTGTTCAGGCAGGACAGAGTTGATGTAGACGATGTCACAGTCGTTGTGGTGTATTCGATCTGACATAGGATCAGTACATCAAGTATGGTTAATTAAGTATTCAAAGCTGGAACATACTTGGGTCTCAACTGGAGTAGCAGTTTCTTGGATGACAGTAGTCGTCAATTCTGGCACAGTGACCGTGACGGCATCGGTGGTGATGGTCACAGGAATGGTTTCATAAGCGCTTGAAGGCGTCACCGTTGCCGTTTGAGTGCTACTACAATTAGTTTCTGGAATTCGAATGAGATACCCAAGGTATGTTTTACTTACATGGTCGAGGTTGGGATGGACAGGAAGCTCACGCAGTAGGAGGTTGCTGCTGCATTCTCCTGGAGAGACCTGAGAATCACATCGTTTGCTTTGCAGAACAAAGCCTCCACGTTCTTGGAGTTGAACAATGGTGAAGCGTTGGCTACCAAAGGCAGCAAGAAGAGTGACACAGAGCTCCGAGAATGCATGTTGAAGCAACAGAGGTAACCGTGGATATGAAAACGATTGTCTTGGTTCGACCTGCTCCTTCACAAAAACTGCGAGGTTTGAGAACATCTTATACTTGCGGTGAAATTCCACCTTTCAATTGTTGATCAGACCTCGGAGTATGAATGCAAGCCTCGATCGCTGGTATCCTGTCCCGCTAACCCAAGATGTGTCGCTAACAGTGGCTCTCACGCGGATACGCCGTGAGTACGTACCAACGCCTAACATGAGTTATACATACGACTCGCGAAACTTTTCTCCACTATACTATGTCCTGGCTCTCTCAGATGATGCGAGGCTCTGTGGCTGAAAATCGACCCCACGTCTAGATGCAGATGGAGCGGGAGGACCCGTTAGAATCGCCTCGGATAACTCGATTTGGGTAGTTTAGCTAGTCTGGCCTACTTTGGCCGCATCTCAGCCGCAAATCAAACCCCACACACTTACCTCTCTAGACGTGCCGCGGAGAGAGGTTTATTGAAAGGAGAGAGCCTGGTATGATGCAGGGGGGCAGAAACTAAGCCCCTGGCTATGAGTTTAGCAGGTGGTGTTTTTGGCAGAGATAAAACCTTTAGCGCGCCGCCTTGTCCAGACTGTACCAACTCGTTGAATTAAGAGTCTAGAACATGCAATGTTGCAGCGCCTTGGTGTAATTATATTAGCTGCGTCCCCGCTCTCACTCATGCTCAACACTAGTATCGGAAGACGCCAATCGGCGTCTCCGTCAACTCTAGAAGCAGAATCACTCTAACGTAGCTGTTTGATCAAAATGCAGGGGCATGTTGCGAGTGATGAAATTTCCAAATTACCGTATGCCAAGGTAGCTTCGACGAGATGCATTTAGTATGCTCTTGTATGCATTATAAATACACGCTTGTCTCTCGATCAGTGGGGGTAAAGGGAAGCAGGAATCGACGGTGCGCAGGGCACCTATGAGATGGGACGCTTGTAGGACGGTATGTATCGCATGTTTATTTACGGAAGCTTTGCCATAGTCTTAAACCCAATCAAGTGAAACATTTGCTACAAAAATATCTATGTCCACGTCGACGAGCGCCGTGTTGGTGTCTGTCGTGACCAATTGACCAAGTGCCATACACTGCCTTTCATCTCATAACACTTCCTATCCCCAGTCTCTCTTCATGCGACTAACTTCCAGTGCCATTTCATGCCCAGACGCTGGAAAAAGGAAAAGAGGGAGTTTTTGGGCACAAACCCAGCGTACCTGGATTGCCACCATGCTGCAAAGCTGCCTGTGTGACCATTATGATTGAGTTAGCCAAAGCCTCCTCCATGTGTCATGATTTCCATTTTTCTTTGTTCAAAGTGTTCTTTCGTGGAGTTACGTACCTTCTATGGGCCCCAGGTCCGCGAAACCAAGTGCTTCAAGAATCCATGGCGCGATGATGGCAAGTACGCCCAACGCAATGACAGTGCACATAACGGGATGCTCGATGACGAAACCCTCGATGCTCTGAGCAACTGAGCAGGCACGATGGTAGGCATCATTAACACGAGAACCGAGGTTCTCATGCGTCGCCTGGAGTGCTTGTGCGAGCTTCTCCAAGACATACTGTGCGAGACTCTCTCGCCAGCCGTAGGCGCCAACGATGGAGTCGAGTTTCATGCGCAGCACAGGACCAGTATAAGAAGTATTCAATAAATTTTTGACTACATCGTTTCCGATTTCTGCTTCTGGGCGCGCGTCGGGCTCGACAAGCAGGGCTGTCTTTTCGGAGGGGTAGTAGTAGGTGTTTGGCTCTGCGGCGCCGCAGGCAATGCATGCGAGAATAGCTTGGAGACGTGCAATGGCCATTTTGATCCGGCTGTTGTGGTACTGAAGGCGACACTCAAGGCGATAGCCGCTCTGTTATGTATTCGGGGCAGGGTGGATTGTGGGCGCTTAGAGTATTTACCGTGCCGCAAACAGTGGCTTGGTGAATTGTTATCATGCAGCCTGGCCCAACCAATCTCTGATTGCCGGGGCACGATAAGGCTGAAACTATGAAGGCTGAATATAGGCTGCAAGGCTGACCTTGGGGTACGTTTTCTGGTTGTAGAATCCGTGCCCTGTTAGAAGTGAAAGGAATGATCGCGTTGAACTTGGCGCTGGCAAGGCTGACGTTGCCTTCGTCTCAAAATAGTCTTCGGCGTGTTCTTGAAAAGAAATCGATAGCAAAATGGGCTATCCGATATTTGGAAAGTAGAATTACAACCAGACGGTTCTCATTGATCCATGCGCCCATATGAGAAGCGAAGTCAACGAACGAAAGTGTGGATTTTTTATCGTCTTCGACTATGGCTGAAGTAGAATACTGGCAGTGCCTTTCCCGGTTTCGTCGCCTCTCATAGTGAAGGCAGTCTAACAAACAAGTAGTGGGAGATGTGCGTTGCATCGAATTTGAGAGTGTGACAACTTAGAAACTATGTCTTTGCATCATCCAGAAAATTAGTGGAAAGAGTCGCCACTAACCATCAACGCCTTTGCTCATACAAAACATTATGGCTTCTGAGCAAACTTAATGCTGGGGTTTCCCTTTTTACAAACTTTCACTCGTTTGTTTAAAGGTTGGAAGAAGGTAAGACCTTCGTTGCAAAGTCAACTGCTAAGTTGTCTAAGCAGCTGTCTCACCACATGAAGTGATACCGAAGCAAAAATTGTATCTTTCAATATTAAATAGACTGTATCACTTGGCTCAACTCTCACCAGGTTGAATATTTGAAGAAGTCACTTCCGAGATATCTTCTCTACCTATACCACTACACCACTACACCACTACAAAATGGGCGGCCGTGCTTTCAAAGGTCTTTACTGTCCACGCATCGACCCAAATGTATACAGCATAGCCAAAGCCCAAGTTACTGCAGCACTTCAGACAGTCTTCTCAGATGTAGTTGTTCCAACCGAGATGCCCGAAAAGGTACTGTCGAACACCAAAGCGCTATTCTAGTTTTGCTAATTACCCAAGCTTGACTATGGTGACATCGACTTCTTGGTCTGCAACCCGTTGCATTTCCCAGGAGCCTGCACAATACACGATTTTCCATGGGAAGAGACCGTACGACTCGTCAAAAATGCTCTGGAGACTATGCACGGCCGCCGGGGCCATCTCACCAATGATTGCATGTACTTTGCCATCGAAGCTCCTTGTGGTGGAGACTACTTCATTCAGATCGACGTAAAGGTCTGTTTCAAGCCTGAGCTATTCAAATGGTACACATTTGAGCTCAACTATGCGAGCAACAGTAAGATCATTGGGAGCATGGTCAAGCCTTTAGGCCTCACCATCGACCCTGAAGGCATCCACATCCGCGTTGAAGATATTGAAGAGACCGATCATCATGGCAGCATGGTGTGGATTAGTAAGGATCCAAAGGATGTATTGAGGATTGCTGGGCTGGATCATCGAATTGTCAACACTGGCTTCAGCACCAAGGAAGCGAGTAAGCCTACCGACCAAGGTTCTACCTTTTTGAGCGTAGGTCATGCTGATCTTATTACCAGTTTACCGGTATTTTGCTACTTCATGGCTCTTTCATCCTGCTCATTTTGCTGCACGCCTCGCAGAGGAAAGGTATAGTGACCGACTTGAAGACCGATCGCCGCATTGGATGCACTTTGTCAAAGTCTGGGTGCCTGAGAACTACCCTGACTATCGCTTTCCTAGTGAACATTCAGCCAGTGCAGAGTCTGAAGACAACAGCAGCGAATCCAACTCACAAGACCTCCAAGCATGGTACAAACGCACCAGGATCGCAGTTCGCGACAAAGTCTTTACCATGTTTCCCGACGTCGCAAAGGAATACTACGTCAAACGTGCTGCACATCTCAAGAAGCGCCACGAACAGCGACTAGCAGAACTAATCATGAAAGCCATCCCGATCGGCATGGAAGGATGGAAAGACGACATCGCGCCACCTGCCACCATCTTTACACAACCGACACCCTCGACAAATGATCCTTTATCTGCAGTCCTGGACCGAACAACGCCGCCGTCATCCCCTCTCCTAAGCCCAACTACCTCCACTCACGCCATGCAAGACCAGACTTCCCCTTCCCTACCCTCGCAACCACACCTTCCGTCACATAGCCCTAACACACCTATTTACCTCGCCCCGCTCCCCCGCCAGCCTCCCATCCCATGTAATCAACGCCCCCCACCTACCGCCATGTCCGTACAAGCAAAACTCGTCTGCCTTGCCCGTTGGACACAGTTCGATGCTCACACGGGGACACCGTCCCTACGTTGCTCACCGCGCCCCAAGAATACCGACATGTGGTGGACGGATGCGATTGACGCAGGTGCAACAGAAGATACGCTTGTGGGCTGGGCGAAGGAAATATGGTGGTGTGTTTGGGCGAGACAGGTGGTGGTTAATTATGTGGGGATGTGGAGACGGAGGTTTGAGAAGGAAGGTGGAGAAGGGAAGGAGTGCGGAGAAGTCTTGACGAATCAGGGTTAGGGACTTGGAGGTGGCAGGGAAAGAAGGGTGGCTTGACGGGGTGTCAGCCGGTCTGTGCGGGTTGGGTGGAACAGGGTGACAGGTTGAGAGAGATTGGAATTTCGATGTGGTAATGAGGTCAGCAGGCTGGAATAGGAAGAGGGCAAAAAGATATTTTCGGTTGGTGGGCACGAAAGTGAAATCAACTACATATTGCCTTTGACTTCTGCCAATATAGAAGGATATGGAAATACTGACACATCGGTTTCAACACTGACAAATTTCATTTCTTTGATGAACAAGGTATGTCACTGAGGGTACATAAATGATTTCCAGAATTTGAAAGACACTCTGCGAGTTTGGAACGATTCATTGCTATCATTTGGGTCCGAGAGTATCAAGGTTGACTACCGATTTTGGAAAAGTACAGATGGCTTCAAGAAAGCGGTAGACTACTTATCCTGTACCAGTCGGATGATCTTACCATGTACCCATCTATCTTCACTTCTGCTTACTAGGTCTTTTATCCAGGAAAAGTTCAGACCAGTCTCACTTTGGCCCGATACCAAAGAAATCTGGCGTCCTATCAGACACCCATATACCCTTTTCTAATTCTCTCTGAAGCCAATCAATATAACACCAACCAATCATAAACACAGTCCACAGAAAGCCTACTGCGCGCCACACCCAGGAGTCTTTAAGTCCCATGCTCTTCCCAAACGCAATAATATGATCCTCGACGAAAATCACCGCTGCCTGGCCCAAAAAGTAGCGCATAGCGCCATCGTCGTCCAAAGACTTGTTTACCAACATCGCTGCACCTACATGCAAGAGCCCCGAAAGACCAAATGTGCCAAAGAGCTGAACATACTTTGATCCAAAGCTACCTTTTTTCAGCCCCAAGATATCGCGTGCAAGCCAGAGACTGGGTGCGTTGCATGTACGCCGGATCAGTTGATGCCACACTGCAGACCATGCTTGCCGCACACTCCAAAGATCGCGTAGGTAGCCGAACGTAGAGGGGCAGTCGCGCGGATTCGCAAGACCAGACATTACGCCAATGATGCCGTAGGTGACATGGACACATTCAAGGTTGACCCAGGCGACTATAATGCCCACCCACGCGTACCAGAAGCGGACTGAGAAGGGGACATCCGAGGAAAGGGGCTGATGCATCTTTTGACCTGAGCGCTGCAAGTCGACGTAGGTTCCATACGGGCAGGCGGCCACGTAGGCCATTATCATGTCGCGGAACACGAAGGCTGATAACAAGCGAAGAGATTTACGAGCGATGTAATGGCTATCGAGAACAGTTAGTTGTGCGGTCAAATAGGAGTGAGTGAGGCGAGCTTACAGACGAGGATAATCATGTGAAACTTCCATTTTCACATTTTTGACTTGTTGACTCCATCCGACGTATCTGTATGTAGTCGAGAGACGTATGCCCCACCACATCCGGCTCCAGAAAGTTGTCCCAGCGCCTCCTGGTATTCTTTCATATCTTTTGCTCACCATCGCTACATTCCTAGTGCCATTGGGCTTGCCATTCGATGCTTTGCTATTGTCCTCCTCTTGCTCGTTTTCTTTTCCATACTGTATCTTGTACCAACCTTCTCTATCAGGACTTTTCAAAAGAATCCAATCCACGTAAGTGAGTATCGTGATCATTGTATAGCACTCAGCCCCAAATTTGTGGCCAAAGCCAAGGTCCCATTCTTTGTATAGCGATTGCGCGACCAACAGGATAAGTAATGGCAAAGTGATGGATACACGCAGTAGTTGGCGCTGGGTCCTAGTGCGAGCGCGACGACGTTGTTCAGGATAAGGAGAGGAAGTTGAAGGTTCTGGAATATGGGTGGCAGCTGCATGGACATCGCCATTGTCGCCTTTCTTCAACTTCTTAAGAAGAATGAAATTGCCAGAATGTAGGACGACTACTAGTGCGACGGGCACACTAGTATATATTCTTGGTTCTTCCGCTCGAGTGATTGACAAGGTCGGCTTTGGTGCGGTGCTTACAGCAAGTCCAGGGCCCCCCGCGTTTGCTAACGTCGGGTCAGGCTAATGTTGCCAGGCTAGTACTGAGCACGTTAGCGTCAGAATGTCCCTGAACAACGGTTTGCTCTAAAGTAAAGACAATACTCCCTAAATTCATAGTCTAAAACAAACACTTAGTATTAGCACTTGGGCAGATCAGCTCAAGTTCATTGCATTCGTCTTTCGATAGGATAATGAATAGTGACTGGGCTCCTTTAAATTTATGGGAACGGGATTGTCGGAGGCGTCAGATGCCTGTTAGACGGGGGTCGTGCTTATATATATCATGTAAAGTAGCGCCGACTGACAGGAACTTGCAGAACAGGATCTGCGATATTAACCCATTACAGAATTCTTGGGTTATCCGCTTGATCATAGTATGCATCACACTTTGCGAGTGCCGGCCGGATGCTCTCGGGACCGACACGGAAACGGAGAGCAAAGATGAAACTAGCAACGACTGCTTACAAGTTACAGACACTTGAGTTGAGTCAGAATGGTGTTCATTACAATCTTCTAGTATAGACCGTAGCTAAAGAGGAACTAAGGAGGCAGGGAAGGAAGCCCTGAACAGCAGTGATAGTGTGTTCGACTAGGAAGCCAGTTCAGAACCCCCCGTAGCTCAAATTACGTCTATGTAGCAACTGTCCATAGCTAACGCATCCTTTCAGCATATTCCTCTAGAGCTGCACATCTTGAAAGCCTTCTCCATTATCATCCTCCTCGACTGACGCCTGCCCTGGTTTTGCTCTTTGTGGCAGCCTCGCTTCTAGCGATTTTTCGTCCTGTGGTTCGGGCTCGGAGTCATCTTCTTCACTTTCGCCTTGCTGCTTTTCCTTGCCAGGCTGCGGTCTAAGGTCATCTGTTCGGTCTTTGTGCTCCTCTGTCTGTGACTTGGACTCCATGGAGCTTCTCTCGCTTCGCTCGCTCACATGATCTTTAGGCGGTGGAGGCGGCGGTGCTGCTGCACCGTCTATCTCGCGGTCTGGCCTTGATTGCT
The DNA here is from genome assembly GCA_020744315.1 of Curvularia eragrostidis. Classification (NCBI taxonomy): domain Eukaryota; kingdom Fungi; phylum Ascomycota; class Dothideomycetes; order Pleosporales; family Pleosporaceae; genus Curvularia; species Curvularia eragrostidis. Next base: position 551,273 of record JAIRCK010000004.1, on the reverse strand, counting down.
CAGGAGTGGGTGGTGTAACCTCAGTCCTTGGGCTTATTATAGGGCTCTTTGGTTGCTGTGGTTGTGATTGTTGCTGTTGCTGCGACTGTGATGATTGTTGAGATGGCTGCTGCGCGGACCCTGCACCAACGCTTCGCAACCTTGGATCAGCATTTAGGTAATAGCCCCTGACACCAACTATCCTTCCTTCTCTTTCACATCCTATGACCCAATCTGGTACAACGACTGGTATGTTGTTCTCGACTGCCTTCTCCCACGCTGGCCCCCGGCCCTCGGTGCAGATAAAGTGTGTCGTGTCGATACGAACAGTGTCCGCAATCTTAGCGCCAATTCGCTCCACAGATCGTTGTAGCGACTCGCGAAGGGCAGCAGGCATGTGGCCGGGCGTGATGGTGATACCAGACAGATCCGTCATCTTGTGTGTGTGAACCTTTAACTTCTCGCTGCTAAAAGTACCGGCGCTGGTTTTCAGAACGAGGTGAAATTGGTATTCTGTATCGACTGCTAGACCGCTCAACTTGGTGCTGTGCTGATCGTTGGGCTTGGGTATTGTGCCTGCCTTATTGCCATTGCGGTAGAGCGTCAGGCTGCGGAGTTCGGCGGTTGCAACGTCGATGGGGTCCCATTCGAGGACCACAGACGTTTGGGTGGCATTGCGACACTTTAGCACGGGTGCTGAAGGCGTGCGCTGACCAAATGTGCGGAAGATTTCAGACTGAAGCTCGTGAAAGGCTTTCTGCGCGTCGGCTTCGGCTTTGTAGTTGCGTCCGACGTCGATGTCTACCATGGAACCAGAGGAAATGTCTGGCGGAAGCAATATGGAGGGGAATTCGATCTAGATTGACGTCAGTCCGAGTGAATTGCGCAGGTGGACCAGCGCGGTCTGGAACGCTGAGGCATTGAAGTCACTCACAAGGCGTTTGTCTTCGGTGAGTAGCACTGCTACTCCGGCGTCGACCTTGCCGACTGTAAGGGAGACAAGCATCTTGTATGCGACTGTGCGGGGTGAATCGATGAGGGAGACGTGTTGCGTTGGGGGTTAGCTTACCTCCCGTGTACCTGAGCATCAATGCACGGCCCGAAGAATTGCCGTGACAGGCGCTAGCGCTGACAGGTTATAGGCAACCATTGTTTTACTTCCTTACATTACAACATTACAACAGTATATCACAATGGCAAGAAGCGCAAAGCAAAGAGCCGCGCGAAACTTGAAGCGACAACTAGGGCCTATGTTTGAGTTTACAAGATTGCCCGCCGACTTACAATTTCTCGTGCGTCTCCCAGAAGCCTTAAACTAGGCGCCTAAAACCAACTACCAGAACTAGGTACTTTGCAACTGTGATTTGATAACCATAGCGCGGCTTCTTAGCGTCAGCTCGCATGCCCGAAGTATATGCCTCAAGTATCCGGATACAGCAATACAAAGTGCATTCGAAAAAATTCCCGAGCCTGTTGCTAGTTTTCTAGAGGTCGCAAGCGTGTTAGAGGAAGACAGTGACAACAGTTTCAATGCCGATGAGATACTCGAACTACTAACATATGCCAGCTTGGATGAATGGCCGTTTATGTACCCGCAGCTTTTTGTTACCAGAGACAACGCCCTGTGGAGGATACAAAGCTTAGCAGATATATACACTGAAGTGAATGTGGCCGCCGACATTGTCACCCAAGGTATGAATGCTGCGACAGAGGCCTGCATACACCCACATGTGGTTGTTACTCCCGTTCCGCTGTCTGTGACAGAGCAGATATGCATGGTATGTGCTCTTCTCGTAGTCAGAATCTACTACCAGCTCAGGTTCAGGTTCGAAAATGAGGACTACGGACGTGGGCGAAACTTCACAGCCGCCTTCACGCGAACACTAGCACCATGGCAGATGGCACAGGGCACCTCAATTGAACTTTTTCTCGACTTCTGCCTGGAGTGTCGAGAGAGCCTTTTTAACAATGTCCTTAACAGACGGTATACACGCGGCGAATGTCTTTCGCAGAAGTCGTCATACCTACGGAAATACATCCAAGTCGCTATAGTCGATGCAGAGACGGGGTATCCCGCGAACCAAGAATCAAGCGTCGATCGCTATTCAGATGCAGTAGAGGCTGAAGAAGACGGCCGCAGACAGGACTCTTGGGTAGGCTCTTTCCACGAGGCGCAGCACCCAGGCTGTTGCCGGGTTAGCCAGCTTTGCAACTATGGTTGGACAATATGCAATCCAATCCTACCCGGTAACACATTCCAAAAGGAGCTAGTTCTTACGTACGGGATTCTATTCTGGGATTATAATCGACTGGCGGGTTGGGGTGTAGCCCATTGGATAGATGTACAGCAGATGGGCCGCCAGACACTCAGGAAAATGATAGCCCCAGCCTGTTACTATGACCAATTGACACAGAAAGACTGCGAGGAAAAGACAAGAAGTCAGCAGCTTGTGGAGTGGACACGCAGTTATGTACAGATCAGTTTTGAAGAGTTTTTGGCAAAACAAGTGCAACAGTAATTGTTGTACTGAAGAGATGATCATTCTCTATCTGCCAGGAGAGGCTACTGTTTGTCCGACAGTAATGTATAGTATTATTGTATAGGAAAGCAGCAGTTAGAAACATGGCTCAGGTTATCTTTGTATTTGGATCGCTGCCCAGTGTATATGCTGAGCAGCTCAACTTATATACCGTGAGCATTTCCGCTAGGCTCAAGCTAGTAGCACGTATTTACATAAGAAATTGGCCAAATTGGCTTGGCTAAACCGTGTACGGGTGCGCGACAATTAGTTAGTATAGTTAGGTGGGTAACCACGTGTACTGCAATAGGCGGTGCAACACGTGCAGCAGAATATTATTCGGTATACATAGTAAGCTGTGCACTCCATTAGCTCAGTAAAATATCCAAGTCCCAGGCCAGAAGTTACCAATACCGAATCACCACTGTCGTGTATTTTTTGAATCAATGTTTTGTCCAAGTCACCTGTACGCTAATGCAAATGGCATGTACAAAGACTATTTAGCTTCTACTTGATAGCTTTCATCTTCAGATCAAACCGAGCCTTAATGGAAAAGTGGCTATACACATTCATCAAGTAATGAGACTGACGGCTTATGGCGACAATTGCCGCCATATCAGCACGGGTCACCGTGTCTTTAGAGCCCAGCCAGGTACTGTATCGCTACTTGGCTATGCCCTATCCTAGCCTCTGCATGCGCTGCATGAATGACTGCCGAGAGAGGTAGGCTTTGTTGCAAATATGCTGGCTTTGAGGAAAACGCATGCCCCTAATTGTGTCAAAGTCGCTTATTTCTCGTTCACTATGATGTCTTGTTCGCTCATTGTGTGCATTTGTTTAGGAAGCCAGTTTGTACGTCGTGCATTTCTTTGTTGAACTCACCAAACATACTCACAAACCATTGTGCATGAACACCTGCATGTTGTTATGAAGTAGCGCATGACTAGATTGTGGGTATATATTAAATTTCTATCCAAATTAGATAGGCAACTTCTTCACTCAACTCGATACCAGCGATTTCTTTTCAGCTTAATCTTTGACTACTCGATTGTGGGTCGCACCTTAATCTTCTTGAGCTTGATCAGGTATCACAACAATATCCATACCGTCTTACACATTTCAACACAGCTTCTTTTGCATGCGCGACACTACCCAAGCCACGTTTCATATCACTGTATACCACCTGATAGTCGGACTCTGGTATAAAAACGCCAACGTGAAGAGCCCGAATGCCAGACAGTACCGGATTAATTCTCCAGAACGACCTGTTCCTCGCAGCTGGTGTCAACTTTCTCGCGAGCCTTCCAATGGTTCAACGCTACTGGAATCCGGCCATTCACTCAAGGCCTTTACCTAAGCAATCACGGCTCACCCCCCGCCAAGGGGCTACAGTCACTCGAACTGTGACTATGCGTCAGAAACCAGTTACACTGGACCAAACTCACACTTTTCACGATACTATCACATTGAACCAAACTCATACTGTTCACGATACTATCACACTCAACCAAACTCACACTGTTCACGATACTATCACACTGAACCAAACTCATACTGTCCACGATATTACCACACAGAACGTCACGGCCATTTGGACCCCGGTGGACCAGAGATATATTACAAAATGGACACACCTTCCGACTGAGGGACCGACATCATGTGTGGTAACAGCGCAGCCAAAGCAGAAGTGCGCACCTTGTGCACCTTGTGAGCCTTGTAAGCCTTGTATACCGCCTGCGGTCATGAAAACTCCCTGCCCAAACATACCCACCGGTCCTTTGTCATGCACTAATCTGGGTCTGTTGTCTTTGCTCATCGTTATTTTGACCACGACAGCTTTATTGTTCAGACCGGGCATAATCAGCAAGAGGGTAGCCAAAGCCAAATTCAAAGTAGAAGGGATACGACGAAATCTCGAAATCGAAAGGGAACGCAACCGCGAACACGTGATCAGAGCCCGCGACATGGCAACCGAATTGGAGGGACATCGTCGTGAAAGGGAAAATCTGGAAGGATTGATTGAGCGAAGAAACAACATGCTCAAGGCTCTCCTTTCCGTTGGAGATGACCATGAGGATATTGACGAAGAACGTCTCTCCCAAATGGTGGCAGAGAAGGTAGACTCTTCGAAAAACATTGAGGACGAATTGCGGAACATGAAAGCTGTTTCTGAGGAGCTCAAGGGGCTTGAGGCTCAGTACGCGGGTACGAAAGAGCAGATCCGCGCGCGCCTTGGTGAGCAATATGTGAAAAAGGTTAGGGGAGAATTCCAATCTCTTTTGGACAGTAAACTGAAAGAGGTCACGTACTGGCGCAACGCCTTCTACAAGAGCAACATAGATGAGACCATCAAGGAAAACTATCGGCTTAGCGAAGTGAAAGAAGCGGAACTCGCGGAGCTCCGGCCTCTGGCTGCACAGGCAACCGAGTTGCAACAAGCTCTCAACAATGCCATGAAAGAGATTGAGATTCTCGAGCAGGAAAAGAAAGATCAAAGTATAGCGGACAGAAGTAGGTGGATGTTGGAGAGAAAAAACTTGATCGACAAACATAGCCTAGAAGTGGGAGTCTTGAGAAATAAACTCAGAGAAGCCAGGCAATCGTTGTCACCAACACCTCTGGGGCGGAGCATGAGATCGCAGACAGAGGAAACCAAAGAACAGGCCGAAAACAAGCGGAAAGTTGAGAACGCCACGATGGAGCGAAATATCCTCCAGGGTCATGCCGTCAAGCTTGAGAGGCAGGTGCTTGCTAGGAACGAGATGGTGCTAGAGGCCGACAAGGAGTTAGGGGAGGTTACGAAAGAGCGTGATGCGCTCAAAGAGGCTTTGGAGAAACTACAAAGCGAGGAAGAGGCTGATGTGGAGATGGAGGATCATGAAAATGACAACCTTGACTTGTATGAGGATCCATGAGCAAATGGAGCCGAATGCCAGAGTACACACATATTCAAAGAGGGGCTAGGTTCGTAGCCGCAAGCGGATAGACTAGATTGAAGTAGCTGCATTGATTACAATTTTTCCACCTGAGATTGTCTACGAAGAGACAAAGAAAATTCACACTAACCCCCTTTCCTTTCCTCATATTTATTTGCCTACTTCTTTCCAGCTCATATCCCTTGGTCTCCTTACGTACAACCCCCAGTCTCAACGTCAAAGCCAAGCCCAGTTCAAGGGTCAGAGAGGCCAACAAACTTTCAGTACCCCTTGTGCATCCACGACGTAAAAAGCGGAAAGCTAACGCCATACACGGTCCTTAGAACAGCGCCCACGCTGGCCACCGAAGTCGCTTACCGCGTCTCCTACATATCGGTGGTATGAGCATGTAAACCAGGTGGAACTCAGTGAGGCATGGATAATGTCCTAAGTTTAGAAGTGGGCGTATCACCATTTCTCGCGCTAAAGCCACAAAAAAACTAGAAAAGCAGTATCGGGTGAATGCACTAAGTGTAAATCCTATAGGGAGAAAGAGGAGAAAGAACTCTCACCACGCTACCTATCACCAGTGGATAGAAAGAGACGGATCAGTTGCGATAGCACGCAATCTATCATGAGACAAGCATCCCAAGAGGGCAAACAGGCGGATCCATTGCCTCAACAATCTTTCTTCCACCCGTGCCTTCCTAAATATACAAGAAACATTCATAACGACATATCATTTTCCATGCCTTATCATGTCCAGCCACATCACTATATCCAATCCTTCGGACTCTTCAGCCCCTTCTGCACATCCACACCCAGCGTCACTCTCGCCTTCTCATTCACGCTCTCCATCTCAAACCCGGCAATCTTCTTATACGCACTACCAATGCCCTCGAGCTCCTCTTTAGGAATAACATCGTAGATATTCCTGAACCCATCGGGGGCCCTCTCCTCGGCAAGCTGCAGCACGTGATCTGGGCCGTTGGCCCGATTCGCCATGACAATCTTGGCCGTGGGCGGGAGCCGCTCGAGCTCGTATGCCTTGAGGGCACCCGGGATGTCCGAGGTGTTGGCCGAGAGGTGCTTGGCCAGCGTCTCGGCGTCGATGATGGCCTGTGACGCGCCGTTGGAGCCAATTGGATACATGGCGTGTGCTGCGTCGCCGAGCAGCGTCAGACGCCCAAATGACCATGCCTCGACTGGATCGCGGTCTGACATGGGGAACTCGAATACCTTCTCCGTCTCTTCGATTAGCTCCTTCATCTCCAGACCGCCACACCGCCACGTCTCAAACGGTCCGGCAAAAACATCCTTCTTGACGGATTTGGTCCAATCTGTCTTGGGCGGTGTGAGATCGGTGTCGTCCTTGTCTCGTATCCTGAGCTCGGCAATCCAGTTTACAAGACTCTTGCCCTTGTCGGCGGATCGTTGGCTAATGGGATATGCGATGAATTTTTGGTCAGCATGGCCGGCCCACACCATGCTCGCGCCTGTCAGGTATTGCTCGCGCTCTATGCATCCACGCCAGAGCATGCGGCCAGAGAACCGTGGTGGTCCTTCATTGGGGTAAAGAATCTTTCGCGCTGTGGAGTTGATGCCGTCTGCAGCGATGAGAATATCACCAGTCACACTCGACATCTCTGCTGGCTCTCCATCTCTTCTGCGCGAGAATCGCGCTGTGATGCCCTCATTGTTTTGGTCAAAGGCTGTAAAGGCATGGTTGAGATGCAGCACATCATCGCCAAGACGCTCTTTAGCTGCACTCAAAAGCAACATCTGTAGTTCTCCACGATGAATTGACAGCTGGGGAACCGCATATCCTGCATTCAACCCTCTTGGCTCGCTAAGAATGGGGTCGCCATGGCGGTTGTAAAAATTCAGCTCTTGTGTCTTGATGCCAGTTTTCTCCAAGGCCTCCAAAAGACCCAAATTGCGGAGTATCAGGACGGCCGAGGGCTGGACATTGATACCGACACCCAATGTCGTAAGGGTTGACGACGCTTCAAAAATGTGGATGTCGTGGAAGCCGGCTGAATGGAGTGCTAGCGCCGTGGTCAGACCGCCGATACCGGCACCCGCAATTAAGATTTTGGGCTGCGTGCCCGCGTGCAGAAACGGCATGGTGTTAGAGGAATAGGAGAATATAAGGAATGAAGCAAAAAGATAATGTCAAAATCAAGCAAGTCAAAAATCGGATACGTCCAAGATTATTCTAGCCATCTGTAGTACTTAGCGCCTGTGACCCCCGAACTTTCACTGCCGATGTTAGGTGCCGCGGCTAATTGTTGTGGCAACGTATTGTGGACGGACTAGTAACTCCGACAGGGCAGTAATTTACAGTCAGACAATTCATTTAAGTTCGGTTCGGTCCTACACAGACCATTGTGAGTAAGCTTGTGTCGAAGCCAAAGTTGGCCGGGGGTTACAGTTGAATATCATATCGACAGATGCAAAGCTTGGAAAAAAAAACGAATAGGTTCACCATTCCCAATTTATCTACCCTTCACCTCCAGAAGGTGTCATTGAAAAGCGTCGAGGCGTGAAAGCAATCCTAGCTAGGTGGGTTTTCTGCTACTAAGGGGCATAGTCCTGGTTGCCATCTTTGTCGTACCTAACATACTTGACCCTATCCATACCGTGCGTAAAGCGAAAGTGACCTAGATGCGTGTACTCAGCATGGCTCAATTGTGCCTGGTGATGTGGTTACTCACATCTATCCCCAAATCCACAATAACCTTGCTCGCGTTCTTGAGGGCATTGGTGACCCAAATCTAATATGACAATGTTAGCATGATGGAACGGACAATCGCTGGGCTGTTGAGACCGCTCGATACTAGCGCAAGTCCTACTGGTCATCCAGAAACTTTTTGTACTTACAACAATCGATGTCCTCGCAATATCTATCCTTGCAAGGCAAGGTACGTGCTTTGTGGCGCAAGACATTCAGTTCGGCTGGTGGTAGCTTTGGCTCATGCTGGAAGTGACAAAAGTTTCCGTTTTCGCATCTCCCGGCGAGATGCCTGTGTATTGAATGAGAAATTTGCTGCCTAGTGGGGTGTTTGATTGTATTAGTACATACCAATTATTACACATATTCTTGCCCAGTTTCTTCATACGGGCATCGAGCGAGTTGACGGCAGCGGGGTCTCTGGGAGGAAGTGGGTCATCAAGCCGCTGCTCAGCTTTGTTGTAATAAGCATATTTTTTCTTAGTGTTTTTCTTAGCAGTGGGCGCGATCGAGATATTGCTTGTTGCAGGAACGCCGTTCTTGCCCACAGCAGCTACAACACATTGGTTAGTATTGTTGTTTTGCTTTCGTAAAAGTGTTGGTTCGTTTTCGTGCAGGTATGGCAGCTTGCAATCTGAGCGCAAGGTATGTAAGCATATAAAAAACAGGTTACTCACCCCAGGAAGTGTCCTCATTCGACTCACTAGGTGCAGGGGTTGGTGTTGAGGCAACACTAGGCGCAGAAGAAGCCACCGAACCCCTCGGTGTCACCGAAGGGGAGCTATTGGCGTTGCTGGTAATCGGGCGAACGATATTTTGTGCTACAGGCTGTGGGGTTGAATGACCAGCACCATTGACGGGACGCACATTTTCAGGCAGTTGGTCGACTCTAAAGACACCATCAAAGCGAGTGCGGTTGAAATTGGTCAGTGCGTTGAAACCTACATATGCTGGCGTAGTCTCGAGGAGGGTAATTCGGCTAGCTTTGGATACGTTATGCTTGAAAGGCTCAAAATTTAGGAGATAGCCAGCATCATGGCATCCACCGAAAATGATATGCCGGCAGGTAGGGTTGTCACTAAAGGTACGAAGCATTTCTGTGTAGCGACAGTCAGCGTGTAAGGTCGCTAGTAGGAGCGTAGCCAGTACCCTTCATCTTGTGGTCGGCCCTCTCCTTGCCTTGGCCAACATCGATAATACTAAACAAGGGTTGATTCACATTGAAGCGCTGAGCGAAGGTGCGAAAGTCAGAGGGAGAGCGTAGAAGGCCGACCGAAGCCAGCTTCATGGCAAGCTTATCGAGACTTAGATAGACCTGAACCATAATAGCCCAGCTGCCGGAGTTGGGGTACAGCGAGGCAATGTGTTCGCGAATGGCATGATGCAAGCGGGATGCGGTTTCAGAGCCACCATCGCCATCAGCGGCTTTAAGCAAAGCATCCTGGAACTAGTGGGGCGGTGTTAGCGGCATTGTGTGAATAGTAGATGACAGCAGACTCGACCACGTAGGGGGATAAGGGGCTCCGGTAGACCCAAGGTCATTTTAATAGCTAGATGCAAAAACGGGGAAGACTTACAATAGCGCCGTCGCCATCAATAAGTGCCAAGACGAAGGAACTTGCGTCCTGTTGCCTCAGTAAGTAAACTAGTTGCCAAGACCGACTTCGCGTAAGGATAAACGCACCAGTCGACGTTGGTAATCGGCCACGACAACCGATTGTGCGTCGAGTTCCTTTTGAAACTCTCTGCGGTTGCGCTTTTCACTCAAGTAGTCACTCTCTAGGTCGGCATGTAATTCTGACAAGGCCTCGTACTTGGCCAGGATGTCCTGTTCTCATCCATCAGCACTGGCACGGCGACACGCGACCGGACAAGGACACTACGCACGCTAACAAATTGCTCTCTGGCTTCGTCCGAGGCACGGAAGCTCTGCATGCGCTCCTTGAAGTGCTTGAAGTCGTTTTCTCCTGACATGTCGGCAGGCCTATGATTGTCGTAGACGATGGGCGTTCAGGCGAGGGCTCCGATGGGGAAGGCAACAGCCTTGTGGGCGTGGTAACGGCAACGGGACTAGCGTAACAGCTCAACCACCACCGTCGCGTCAATGGACCGTTGGCTGCGTGCGGAGGGAATGCTCTTTAACCTGTCGACAAGGCACGCGTGTTTGTGCAAGGCCGCGGGCGCCCGTCTATGTATTGTGGCAAACGTGGTGTAACGTCTCTCAGAGCATGGCGCAGCCTTTTGCACGCATGGAGCGGCTGTGGTGCGCCGTGGACTACGGCGCAGGCGAGCGTATCGCCTGCTGGCTCTGGCCGCAGCAGTAGACAAAGAGACAAAGAGGGGAGCAAGCCGGCCTCCCGGGTGCCTGATGGCTGCAGAATCTTCTCGAGCGCGATGCATGAATTGCCAGACACGCCATTATTGTCTGCAAACGAAAACAATGTGCTGGCCGTCGCCTGCAGTCCCAAGACAGATAGATGCACAGTGCAAACCACAATGGTACAGAGTTGAGGTCATCATCATTGTCGCGTTTATTCCCTACTGCAGTCAGCAATGTCTACTTTACGTCTCCGCCCATCCAGCTACCCCACAATGACGCCAATCGCCTCTTGTGGAGCTCCTCAGGAGCCAGCAATATTGCCGTGCATAGGGTGAGCCCATCTATAAGTAATTCATCCTCTGGCAGCTGAATGCCTCGCGCCTATCCCCGAGTCTTCCGCTCTTTGCGCTGCTTTCGACAGCTCCCTAGACCTCAGCTTCAAAGCTTCTCCACATCTCGCCACTACACAATCACAATGACAACAAACAAGAAAGCACGCACTCACCCGCCCTACGAATTGCTGTACTGGCCCGGCATTCCCGGCCGCGGCGAGTTCGTTCGCCTGGTGTTTGAAGCAGCAGGCGTCTCCTACAAGGACCCCGCCAACGAGCCTGAAGGACGTATGTACGCATGCTTTCCACTTTGTCGTCTCCGCTGCACGCCCAGCTAACCGCTTTGGGGAAACAGCCGGTGCCCAAGTTGTCGCCTCCCTCACTTCGCCTGACAACCTGGGCAAAGACGGAAACCCGCCCGTCTTTGCCCCGCCTGCTCTCAAGGTGCCTGGCGAGGGCAAGAACGGCGCTCCGCTCCTCATCTACCAGACCCCCGCCATCCTCTCCTATCTCGGCGACAAGCTGGATCTCGCTGGCGAGGATGAAGTGGACAAGATGACTGTCCTATCTCACACTCTAACCGCGCTGGATCTCAACAACGAGGCACATGACACCCATCACCCCATTGCCGTTGCCAAATACTACGAGGATCAAAAGGACGAGGCCCTCAAAAAAGCCACAGACTTCCGGGAGAGCCGCATGCCCAAGTTCCTCGGCTTCTTTGAGCGCGTCCTGAAAGCCAACGAGGCCCAAGGCCAGGGTAAGTTCCTGGTTGGAGGCAAACTAACCTACGCCGACACAACCCTCTGGCACGTCTTGAGCGGCCTCGAGTTCGCTTTCCCCAACGAAGTCAAAGCGACAAAGAAAGACTATCCCCTGCTGTTTGGCTCTTTCTACGACAACATCGTGCAGACAAAAGGCATCAAGGACTACCTAGAAAGTAAGCGGAGGCTGCCCTTTAGCATGGGCGTCTACAGACATTACCCGGAGCTGGACCGGTCTTAGTAGATACACCAGTCACGGCCAAAGACTAAGCAACCATCACATTAATCAAAATCAATTGCAGTGGTATCTTGAAGAGGTGCCCAATACGGGCTCATGTCGTCTCATTCACATTCCTTTTTGATGCCGGTACATGATGCATATCCGAAGCCCTTGCCGTACTCCTGAACCATGTAGATATAACGAGACCATACCCAACAACCCGTCTACACTTAGTAGTCGGTCTGCTGGCTCTGGGGGAACTCGAAGTTGACACCCTTGCCAGTGAGGCGCTTGTAGACCTCGCTGTAGGTGTCGAGCCTGTAGTCAACACCGCCACGCTCCTTCTCGTCGAGAACGACCTTGAGGATCTTGCTGCCATCCTCACGGGTGCGGAGACGCTTGCCAACAATCTCGACGGGGTAGACGAGGTCGGTCAGGATAGCGTCGTGGACAGCAGTGAGAGTTCGCGACTGGGGACGCTTCTGGGTCTGGGAAGTGCGGGAGCGGTTGGAACGCTTGGGGCGGGGGAGAATGCGGCGGGAAGCAACGATCAGGACGTGGCGGTCAGAGAACTTCTTCTCGAGCTCACGGGTGAGGCTGCACATTGTCAATACGAGTCGTGCCGGCACATGTCCAGGGAAACCTACCGCTGCTGGGCCTTGTGCCAGTTGGAGAGAAGGGGGACGGGGACGAAGATGACAATAGCCTTGCGTCCGTGGCCAACCTCGATCTAAGAATCCTGGTGTCAGCGTCTTGTTGCTGCCCAGTGCCCACCGCCTCTTCAGAACTCGTAGGGTATGGGTGTAGGTGTGTGTGCAGGCGACGCTCGAGAGCGCATCGTGAACGTGTTCGGGTCTTCATACCTCGCGAGCAGAGACAAACTGCAGAGGGCGCAGAGAAGCCTTCAGGTCAGGGACATTGTTCTCGAGGTCAGTCAACGCCTGTCGCGGATATTAGTACTGCGGCCACCATTGCGCACAATTGAACGGGTGACTTGCGCTGGCGATGCTGGTCTCGATCTCAGAAGGGTTCTGCCTGGAAGGGCTGTTGGGCGCGATCTTGTTCAGCGAGTTGGCGGACATTTTGACGGCTTGATGTCTGGTCGGAGTCGTTGAAAGTTCGTGATATCGACGACGATTTTCAAGAAGCGTGCGATGCAAGCGAGGCGCTAGTCTATTTTAGCGCCAACCACCGCCGGCATACCGAAGGAGCAACTGCGACCCACACGGATCTCGCTAAGCCAACCAGGGTCTCCTATGCGTGGTTTATATTCTGTTCTATCTATCCCGCCCGACACGACGATTGCATCAAACGAACTCGTATATACTTGGGCTAATGAATAGGCACTTTCGACGCTGTCGCCTTGTCCCGCGTATCCTATCTCTCGGGTTTGTATATCGGAATGGCCCAGTACAAGATTCCATTCAACACCGCCGTCGTCATCGGCCCAACCCAGTGAATGTAGTGATAATCAAAGCGGTCTGAAACACCATCAGCTATTGGCAAGAGCAAGAAGAATTGGAGACACTCACCTGCAGTGACCATCAAGCCAAGGCAGCGTGCCGGATTGCATGCTGTGAGTTGTCAGCTGATACAGCTTTGCTTTCGGATAGCGGCAGAGTGGACCTACAAGCTCCGCTGTACCCGGGCCGTACTATCGACGAGACAAACGTACACACCGTCTGCGCAAGTCCCACCTTTTTTGGCCATCAGCTCTATGGTAATGCACTCTGGACAAGCAACACAAGTACGTACCAGGATCGGTGACAAAGCCGGCCCAAAGACCTCTCTTTGCCTGGGATCAAGACCTACTCCAAAGGCAATGAATATCAGTCCAAAGGACGTCATTGTCTCCAAAACGTATCTGTAAAGTCAGCAATGACACAAAATACCAAGACTTGAACTTACGCCTCGCCCGGTGTGACTAGACTGGTGTCAATGTAGCATCCTGGTATAGGCGGAATGTCATGCGGTTTCATTCCCAAGCTTGCCCGGACCAGAGCGCCAGCCACAACCGCGCCAGTACATTGGAATAGAATATAAAGCAGTGTCCTAGGGAATATAGACAAGCCCGCCGTAAAAGTTGCCATGGAGATTGTCGGATTGAAATGCGCTCCAGATACTGGACCAGCCCCGAAAATGAACAGCGCGATCAGCGTTCCAGTCACAATACTTCCAAATGCAGCGGGTGCAACGGGTCCTAAACTGGTTGCCGTGACAAGAGGACCAAGACCAACGGCAGCCAGTCCGGAAAGGTAGGTTTGTAGACATGTTCCCACACCCTCGATGAACGACTCTTTCCACAGCTCTATATCAGCGAATGCGCGTGGAGAAAGAGACTGATGCCATGAGAATGTCGCTGATGCGTCCGGAAGTAGAGTAAGGGAAGCGTCTTCTGCTGATACTGTGAATTCCTGATTGCCACCGATTCGCCCAGCAAACGGTCTCGAAGACACAGTCAGGCTCTTGTGGGATCCTTTCCTCTGACGCAGCCCGCTGTGTGCATCGGAAGCTTCGACATCCTGGTTCACGCTAGTCGGTCTCATTTTTAGTTGCGTCGTCTAATGGTACAAATGGGTCCTTCTCTTGTTGCTATGCCCTTCATATAGTAGAGCGTCACGGTTGAGCCAAAGCCAACGGGCTTGCATTACTCGTTTCCATCTTCTAACTAAAATAAGCTGCTCTTAAATTTCGAATAAGCATCAGGATGCTTTTTAGCTTATTCAAACGTTGGTGACTAGGCAAAGTTGAGATTTGGTGGATGTGTAAGCTGCTTACTACGCAGACCTAGTCCGCCAAAGTCCAATCACTCTCAACCAGATCCTCAAGGGTCGTATTTGGTTTTGTTCCATTGAATTTCGCTAGGAAGCATTTGTTACATTCAATGCAAGTATATCATGCCATATAATATCGTCTACATCATCTGGGCTTCCTGAACTCATTATAGATCGGCAGCGTGTTTGGAAGACACTTTGGCGATCAATGGAGAAAAAAGAAAATCGACTATTAAGACAGACATAGCTTAGCCCTGACCCGAGAGGTGCTGGAAGAGCGTGCCAAATCACGATCATCTTCGTCCTAGCATTCGACCTAACAAATTCCGAACATTTGCCTTGGATTGGTTCAGCGACGTGAAAAGGCGGTATTACGAACACAACACACGCCAAGTGGGCACCATGAAAGAGGGGCACTTGGAAGCTTGGAATAAAGGTATTGTTTCGTTCATTTCATATATCCATATTCATAAAACACTCCCAAAAGCAATCCGAAGAAAACGCCCCGCTAAAGAGCACGTGGAGCGTGTCGTTTTCGCATCAACGTACTCGAGGATAACCCTCCAAAAACAAGAACCAAGAGTTGGAGTGTGAATCTGGTTGGAGGACTGCTGAGCGTCCTCATTCGGTCCTTTAGTAGACGTCCACACTATGGCTGTGCGAGAAAATCTTCAAGCACCAAACCCATAAGGGAACGCATGAGTTAACTAAACACGGGAACTGTGAATAGGATGACGTTAGCAAAGTATCTGAATTTCTGGTGAGGCTGTGGGGGACTCACGGTGTTGCCGCGCGGCGTCGAAGGCGGAGCACCATAATAATGCCGAAGAGGGCAGTAGCAAACCAGGTGACCATGGACAAGAAAGAAAAGGCTTGAGCAGCACGCCATTGGCCACACAAGTCGTTGCGCCTGAAAGAGAAGCCATTTCCCCACGCCCATGGGCTACCACAGCCTGAACCGTCGAACCAGTCAACGAGGACGCCAAAGACAGCGGCCCAACCGGCCGTAAAGACTAAAAAAACACGATTGTTAGCAAGAAACATCGAGATACAAGGGAGAACGACAGGAATCGCTTACTAAAGTCGGAGATAAAGCCCGTCATACTAGAAGTCGTAGGAATGACCCATGCGATAGCGAAGATGAGCGAAAGAGCCGACCAGATCACAGAGAAGATGAGTCGGCCTAGCAGGTCGTCGTCGTCCCAACGACCACGACCGCGACCGCGTCCAGGCCCATCAAAGTCCTCATGTTGCGAGAGAAAATACGCAGTCAGACCAAGGACGATGGCTGCAAACACAAACTGTGCGATTCGTAGGATGACGGAGAGGAGACGTGAGAGGATCATGGTGATGTGGAGGTGAACGTCGAAGTGTACGACCGGATACTTTGATGGTGTTGGGCTGGTATTACAGTTATTGAATAGAGCAAGAGATGAGGAACTGTTTTTTGGGAGGTTATAACGTGTCTTACCTGGGTACAGTATATATTTATACATGACTATAATTCGCATCTTGCCTTGTTTGCTTTGCTGCAACGAGGACAAGGCCCGCACGTCAGCCACGTCTGTTGCGTACGCCTCCGAACAGACCATGACCAGGAAAAGTCTTCGCGTAATCACACGGGTGGTGTTCTTGGACTTCGTCAGCCACGTATAAGTTCTTGGTTGCTCTTGGCGATGTGGCTAGGCCCTACAAAGTGTGACGATCATCGCGTTTGGATGATGTTCTTGGCGGATGAGATTTCCTTGCGCTCTTCTTATTGGATTGTTACTGTCGCGACGCATGGCGCAGCACATGATGCTTGCCGATCATAAAGGTACCCAACTGCTGACGTTGTAACTGGCAGTGCTTTTGGGTTTCGTTGCTGTGCTGAGGGTTAATGCTTGACTGCGTGTCTATTCGCCTGTTAACTTGAGCGACAACAAGCTACGGTAGATTTATAAAGTTGGTTCAGCATTAGTAGTATGTAAAGCGTGTGTTTTAGTGATAGATCCAAAAGGGAATGTGAGTGATACTATACGATCGTCGCCGATGTACCTTTTACCACCGAGTGAGATGAGAACGCCAGGGATGATGCCAGGGGTTTCCTGGACGCATAGTAACTGAGCCCCCTCACTTTCAACTTTAAGCATAACTGCGGTGGCCGAACCAACTTACTTCACAATTTTGAGCCTTCAAAATACCCGTGCCTCATACTAGTGCCTTGGATTACGTGGCGAAGCGCCTCTTTCCTAGTGACGTATGTTGAAAGAACCATAGAAATGCTATTTATTTAATTCATCAATACAAGTGCGGTAGCTACAAGCAACACAGCACGAATGTCAACGTGGGAAAAATCCGCTGTGATTCGGCACTGAGCGCATAGATGGAGCATTCACCATGTATGTCAGACGTTGCCTATTCGGGAACGGAGTAGCTTCTACCCCACCGCGAAGCGAGCACTTGCAAGGTACATAGTTGATCGGCTACCACGCGACATATCTAGCACTACACCTGCCGGGCGTGAATCGATCAGTGCGACAGGTATTGGGCCCGTTTCGGGCCGGACTGGGTGGCTTTTCGCTTCTGCCACATCATCCATCACATGATAGGCCATCAGCAGCGTGAGATGCAAATGCATAGTTTCTTATTCCTCGCGTACCTGATTTCGGTAGACGATGAAACATGGTTGACGTTGCATGATCATCCAAGCCAGCCACACACACAAATAGTTTGTGCTGGAACACGAGATTTTAAGAGGCGACTTGACTACTAGTCAAGTTGACAACGAGGGTTAGAGTGACCGAGATCGAGATCTCAGCAGCCCGGGATTGGTGTACGACTGACTATTGAACTCGGCCAAGATGTGCTACAGATGTGTCATCATGCTAGCTGGCTGTCGTGATAGTCTTGATTTGTACACAGCTAGAATGCTTGACATATTACACTGTAGCTCCGAATTTATATACTTGGAAGATTACATGAGGCAACGAACCAGGAACTCATATGCGTCTTAAGGCATGACCGACGACTCGAATTTGAACTGTTTACTTTCGCTGTTATTCGTGGTTCTTCCAGTTCCGAATCGAATATCGTGCCCACTCTATATTGCTTGATTTCACTTACGCTAGCAAAACGCTGCCCTATCTACCAGGTACTAATACATTTCCATACCCATCATAACTATGAAAACAGGGTCTATTGATCAAAGCAGCTCAGTACGCGGATTCTCCAACCCGCAGGCTTGTGCCACTGCTTGGTTGCGTCAGCTGATTAGACAGCCTAACTACACCAAGTATGATCATATATATCGGTGAATGCTGAGAGCAACTGTGAGGTTTCTTATCCGAGGGCGTGAACGTAGCAGGAATGGTATACTGAATGCCCGTCGAACTCACTCTTCCGTCCATTATAGAATATCTGCACGTTAGTTTCTCGTGTGCGAATATATTCCGATGGGTCACGAAGACTAATTGTATCAAATGTAGGAAGTTTGTCAGCGTGATGGGATCATACGAAACTAGTCAGTTGGGCCAAAGTAACCGCTACTACAAAGTGTTTCGAATCAACACCACAAGGTACACAATTCAGTACTCTCTATGAAAGCACAGGCGCCCGAAGCTCACTCTTGTAAACAGTACTATGTATATGTACTACGATGCGGAAAATAGAGCAGTACTTTTGTTTAAAACTGCGTCTTGCAAATCGACAGATGCCACGCACCAAACCAACGCCACACCAGCAGTGCTCGAGTATCTCACAGGCGCAACATGCGGTAAGCAACACCAAGCAGCCAGCGCCTCCATTAAACGTACATGCCTACCATCATGTCCCTATCATGCCACGGACCTGGAAGGTAACACATAACACCCAAACGCCACGCCATATGCAATGCAAGCCCATCTTCTCTAATGCCCGCTTCTTTTCCCTCCCTCGATACCCAGTTAAAAAAAAGAAGCCATGCATGTCCAACCCGCCATGAACCAAAGGCAAATCCCATTATCAGCCCAACCACACCCACCAAAACAGCAATATAACAGCCGCGAAAAACGCCACCCAAGCCTTCCACCCAACGCCCGTCTTCTCCGCCATGCGCAGCATACGATTCATCGTGCCCTTGAGCTTAAATCTCGAGTTCTCAAACTGATCATTCATCTTCTCCGCCAGCGCCGTCGAATCGCGGATTTCGTCGCCAATCAGATGCGTCAACTGCATAGCATCTATAGTCAGTAAAAACTCCAAAGAAAGTATCGCATTTCTTGCCCTCCAACAGGGCAAAGAAGAACAAAGGGTAAGGAGGGAGAAAGAAAAAAAACATACATCCTTCAACATCCTAACCTTACTCGTCAAAACACCCACATGCTCATCATTCTGACTCTCGAGCTCATCCAGCACAGCCGCCGAATACTGGCCTCGTGAATTCGGGGTAGCACTACGGTACATGCCGTCTTCCCTTGCCATTCCTCCTCCAACACCATAACTGCTGCTACCACCGCTGCCTACACCATATCCGCCTCCTCCTCTACTACTTGTGCTCCCCCCAGGAAATAGATTGCCATTGCTGTTACTGCTGCTGTTGCTGGCGCCGCCGGGGTACGCGCCGAAGCCGCCGGCGTGTGGCGATGCAGGCGCAGTGTAGCCGTAGCCGCCACTGCCATTGTAGGGCGATGCGCGCGCCTTGTTCTTGTTCTTCGAGGGCGATGCGCTGCGGTTGTACGAGGAGAAGAGGTCGTCGCGCGCGTCTTGGCGGCCGAAACGGCTCGACATGGTTGTTGTAGTTGCTCTGTCTTTTTTGTTTTGGTTTCTCAAAACGAACGTGTGTCTTGTGTATGTAGCCGGCTTGCGGCTTGTTCAATTCCTAGTCCTGGTGTTGTGGTGTCTGCTGCTGCGACGTGGATATGGTTGAACAGGTGTGAGACGCTGCCTCCTTGCGGGTTTATAGTGCCCCGTTAATGTAGAATTTGGGTCGAATCAGGCAACGGCGGCTTCAGGGTCATGCGTCGAGGACACTTGTCGCTACGGGTGGTGGTGACCGCTGTTAATATGGGGAAGTTGAGGATTGGAGGAAAGGATTCCCCTCGGAGCTTAGGACGGCTTTGGTGGTGCTAACGCCGATACTCGAGTGGCCTAGGAACACGTTGGCTATAACGACTGCAAAGCGGGTGCACGTGTTCGGCTATGTCAGTGGCGCGAAGAAGTAAAAACGTCAGCCTGTTGGCAAATCGCAAGTCCAGGTCCCAAGTAAAGTCAAGGCAGCAGCAGTGCTTAAGATCACAGTACCATTGTCATGAACATCTTCAATATTTCCAACCACGGGTCGCTACCTAGACGCAAAACCCACAGTCTGGAAATATGCATAGGAGATACAAGTGATAACCCCACCCAAAACCACCCTCTCCAATGCATCTGTACAAGTACAAGAAATCCATCCACTACATACGTGCATTCTTCGTTCCAAAGCGTTAAAGTGCAGGCTTTTACATTAGTGGCGCCCAAACATGACGAGACATTGCAAGAATGCGCGTGCTTGACATTGGAATGCAGGCGTGCTTCGCAGCATCACATTGATCCATGTCTTCCAAGTCCAGCATCCCGAATCCTGACTCAAAAAAGTGAGCGGCCGATTCTAGTTGTTAAGGCCAATCTTGTTGAGCAAGCTGCCCGTCTGTCCACCAATCATGGCCTTGTTGTCAAAGACCTTGAGAAGGCTCTTCCACACCTGTCCGGGCTCTTGGCTTGCGTCAATGGGCTTCCAGATGCCCGTCTTCTGGTAGTATGCGACGACTGGCGCAGTCTGGGCGTGGTAGGTCGCAAGACGCTTCTTGAGGGTCTCCTCGTTGTCGTCGGAGCGCTGAATGAGTGGCTCACCAGTGACGTCGTCAGTCATGGGCGTCTTGGGTGGGTTGAAAATCTTGTGGTAGGAGCGGCCAGATGCGGGGTGGACGAGGCGGCCGGTGATGCGCGAGACAAGCAGGCCGTCGTCGATTTGCAGTTCAACCGCGTGTTGGAGAGGCTTCTTGGTTGCAGCAAGCATGCCGTCGAGCTTCTCGGCCTGGGTAACTGTTCGTGGGAAGCCGTCGAGGATGAAGCTGTTCAAAGGGCTTTAGTATACGCTCAAGATGAATACTTCAGCCTGATATTAAGACAAAACCTACCCCTTGGAGCACTCCTGGTTGGTTTCGAGCTCCGTCTTGATCATGTTGATCATGATCTCGTCGCTGACAAGACCGCCAGCATCCATGATCTTCTTTGCTTCCCGACCGAGGGCCGTCTTCGCTGCGACTTGCGCGCGCAGCATGTCTCCCGTGGCCTACATGCCGTCAGCATCGTCCATCCTTGATCATGCCACGCAGCAGCTGTGTGTAGTGGATCATGCAAAACGTACGAGATGGCACGCGCAGAACTTCTCTTTAATCCGCGGTGCTTGTGTGCCCTTGCCTATGCCCCGTGTAAGCAACAAGCCACAATTTGTCTATCCTCGGCACAGTCTCTCACCAGCACCCGGTGGTCCCATGAGGATCATCCTTATGCTTTCTTGCGATGACGGTTGTCCGCCATGGCCTGTCAGCTTGTTCTCCAGCTCAGCGATGCGCTTCTCGAGGCGGCTGACGGTGCTCTTGAGGTCGTCGACGACGGTATCTGTTATGGGTGCCATTGCGCCGGGTTGTGAAGAAAATGTCCACGTGGGATCAAGGAAAAAGTTGGAGACGAAGAAGATGCGCGATCCGCAGAGGAGAAATCACGAGTCGTCGCGCAATGGCAATGGACAGTCGCAAGTATGGGTGAGGTGGAGTCCAAGGTCGCTCGTCGCTCGGTTGTTGGCAGGTCCAAGCTTCTCTCTACGGGAAAATGCCCCTTCTGCCCGACCCTCGGTGCCGTCACATTCCTAGCCCTGCACGGGTGATGTCAGTCGGAAAACATGACGGAGAAAGCTCGGCACGGCTTCAGCAGGAGCATGCACATGTCACCGTTCCTGGAGGAAATTAATTCATGCGCCGTATGCGCACAATCTACGTAGTTCCCGAGAGCCAACCGCATTAGCCGGCAGTGAACATGCGGGGTCACGAGACAGCAGAGGTTGTACGAGTGCACGAGAAGGGATTAGTTTCATTCTGTACAATTGCACATGCTACCCGGTGCAACAACACCCTAGTATTCGCTGGCAATCACCTTCTTTAGTCCTTTCATTTCCATCTCGTACTTCTCTACCTTGACCTGGCTGCTCATCAACTTGGCCAACAAGTAGGTAACTCTCCCTGCAGTCTGAGCAGGCTGATTCCTCAGCTGGCTCAGCAGCAGCAGCTCATTCTCACACTTCTCAATCGTCGCACTCTCAATTTTTGTCAAATGGGTGAGGACAGCCAAGTCTAGGCGGCTCTTGAGTACCTTGTCCTCCGTCAAGCGCTTGAACGCGGGCTGGTATACGGGTTTGCCAGGCTTAATGATAGACGGCCTGCCGTTTGCACCAGCCACAATCGCGATGAGCTCTGCTTGCTCGAGGGCGCTGAGAACTGACTCGCCACCTGTCTTGAGGATGTCGTCGATCAGGACCTCATTGTACCGTAGAGACTCCTTTTGCGCGAGCTCCTTAATGAGGAACCAGGCTTGCTCAGCATTCCAGAGGTGATTCCCGCTCTCATCTTGTGCATCAAGGATGTACATTTTGAAGATTTCGGAAGCGGACTGACCAATAATTTCGTGCACAGCTTTGGTGGGTGTCTCACCAGCCTTGATACGACGTGCCAAAAACTCCAGATCAGTAAGCCGTCCGCCCAACAAGTCAATGCAGGTATCGAGCTCTCCGAGGTCAGGACGATGTTCCGATGGCAGTTTCTTGGGCGAGTCTTCCTTTGCATCGGGATCGTCCTCGACATCAGCGTCAAGGTGCGTAATCACCAAGCGCTTCGCTACTTCTGGGCTACAGTCGGAGAGCGAGATCTGGCGAAACATTCGGTCGGGCATAGCTTTCGACAAGGATTTGCTGTAAGCAACATCATTTGTCAGGAAGATGACATGTGCAGTGTTCGTCGTTGTGAGGCGGGCAGCCCATTCGGCGATCTTGTCATAGACGATGCCGCCTTCCTGGCTCTTGTGGAGGAAATTATCAATGACTACCACAGGGCGGCGTTCTGGGTGTGCCTCGAGCCATTCGTCGTCTGGCAGATATGCGTCCTTGTCGTTCTTGTGCCGAGATTCCAAAGCAATTTGTCTGAGAGCCAAAGTCGTAGTGTTCCAAATTTTACTGAGCTGAGAGTCGAGGGTTTCAGAGAAGCCAGTCTTGACGCCTGTGGCACCTTGTGCAGCCATATCGATCATGCCGCTGATGCTGTTCATCCAGCTGAAAATTGGTCTATAGCCAACGGACAAAGCAGCAGCGTTGATAGTGGCGCTCTCTCCTCGGGCTTCTTGAATGGGTTTGCAGTCGATTACGAGTTTGGTCTTCTTGTTATGTAGTGCCCGGTCCACCACAAGCTCACGCTTGCCAGATCCATGGGGGCCTTGTACGATGATGAAAGTGTCAGCAGTCTCCATCAGCCAGGTCTGGATCTGTTCGATGTTGTCCTTTCGATCGTCCCAGATAGCATCCATGCCGTCATCATCGTGGCGCTTCTTTCCTCCACTAATGATGTCCGTAGCGTAGCCTTTAAGCCATTGATACCATTTTTGATCTGCTATGTGGTAGTTTCGCGTGATATGAGCCTTGACAAAGAATGTTCGAATTCTGTAGTTTCTTGTTAGATGGGTGCTTCATAGGACATCAAAAAGACTTACGGATCGAAGACGACTGCAACTAAACCTGCGATGAGTGCGGCTATAACAGGAATGACAATACGTGGATGGCTGAAAATCCAGTCTCTGATGTAGCGAGGCTTGATCTTCTGTTCATACTTGAGCCTCAAGATTGTTCCTTTCTTACCACCGCCCTCGGCTTCCGAGACGAGATATCCGTGCATACAATTCCTCGCCATGATGGCTTTTCCCATACTAGCATAATCCAGGTAGGCGAATTTTGGGAGAACCTTGGAGTCTGGAGGTTGCATGACAATGTCGCTGAGTTTTCCGTAAGGCCTGAAGAACTGGAAGAGCTGCTCTTGGCTCAACTCGACTGCTTCAGTAGCAGGCGCTCCAGCCTCACCAGAGACAAACTCAACGCGTAGGCGAGTGGCAGGTAGACGCATCAGGTCTTCCACCCAGGGTCTTCCCTTGACAGCTTTCGCATGCATTTGCTTCCATGGGCTCCACCAGGGCTTCACAGGCTCATCTTCCAGATACTGTTGCAGAGTTCTTTCGATATCAGAGGTAGAGGCACTTCCGTCATGGGTAAACTTGACAAATGCCCCTCCTTCTCTCATACGAGGGAGCACTTCGGTACCGGTAATTTGCAGATTTCGCTTTGCGCTCGCTCTTTCAATGATCTTTTTCGGGTCTGTACCAGAACTAGTGGGGTCAATCAGTCGATCCAGGATGCGTGGCATAGGTAGCCCCAGTATCTTGCGTATCTGAATAGGGAAGACATTGTTGAAGAAGAGGATGCCTTCGTTAGGGCCTGCGCTGATGTGACCAGTGTTGTCCTCACCAGCCTGCAGCCCAGTAACATGTCGAATTGCATAAGGAGAAGGCCTTTGGAAGCTTGATCCCAATGACCTCAAAGTTGCTGTGATCCGTGGTGACGCTGTCCTGATGGCTTGTTAGCACTTTTGATGATCGACAGCCAGGATCAAACTTCATCCATCTACCTTGTTGGCCCATGCAGAGGACGATGGCCAGCATGATGCCAGCCTAAGCGGGGTAACATCTTTGCGGCTTGATTGTTACCAGACCATGGCGAGGAGGTGCTCACGAATGGGTCGGTGTATTCGAGTGATACTTGCTGCCTGCTATTCTACCGAGTCCGGGGATGATCGAGGGCGCGTGACGTCACCCACTATGAACCTTGGCTTCCGACATCCACGTCTTGCGAACAGAAATTGTGATAAGGGTCAACAATATTGATCAAAGCTTTGGTACAGAATAATCACAGTAATTAGAAATTGACATCACGGCTTTTCCTAGACATATTTGGTATTATTTTTTTTCATTTTCTTTGTGGAGGTGCTGCAATAGGCGAAGCGACGCCACAACGTTAAAGAGAGACCACATTTATCAAAAGTGCTAGGGTTCTTGGAAGTGATCTTTTGCTTCTATTGGCTTTTGAGAATACCTAAGCCGCCGAATTACTCAAGATACAGTGGCCTGGCTGAAGTTTGTTCGTGCAAGGCGCTTGTGGCGGGTCTGTATTTGCCCGAACAAACTTTTATCCTGTTACTGGGCTATGAATTTCACCACTAAACCAAGTAATCAAGCAATTAAGCAGGTGAGGTCTCACATGGAAAGTCACTAAGCAATGATCCAATCCATGGTCACAAATACAATGATTGGCCTATTTACACAAACTATCGTGAAGGAGAAAATACACAATTTAGAAAAGCACATTGTACACTGCAACTGCCGCCCAGTTGACTCCGCATACTGAAAAGGTATCGTGCAGGCAATAAGAGAAAATGCTAAAACGAAAGATCAAAAGTGCCAAAAGATTCGCCAATGTACCCAAACACCCTCTTTTTATCGTAATCGTTTTTTACCGTAACCTTATCCTCATGCAAAGGTCATTACAATTATGTTTCGTCTAAGCAGCAACAGTCGTCAGCTTCTCCATCTTGCTGTTGCTGGCTTTCAACATAGCCTCGTAAGGCGGGCGCTTGACGATACCGCCAGTGACAGGCAGCGAAGTGCCGTAGCCAGTGAGGAATGAGTCAACGTCACGGGCGCACTGGCGACCCTCGTTGATACCCCAAACGATGAGTGACTGACCACGACGGCAGTCACCAGCAGCGAAGACACCGGGAAGGTTGGTGTTGTAGTGGCCCGGGGGTGTCTTGATGTTCTTGCGACCATCAAGCTCAACAACGTTACTCATGACACGCTGCTCGGGACCCAAGAAACCCATGGAAAGCAGGACCAGGTCTGCGGGGAAGAACTGCTCACTGCCCTCAACGTGCTTCATGTCCCAACCACCAGAAGCGGACTTGGTCCACTCGACACGGACAGTATTGATACCCTTGACCTTGCCAGTGCCGTCGTCAACGAACTCCTTGGACATGACACAGTATTCACGAGGATCCTTGCCCATGTGAGTCTTGACTTCGTTGTGACCATAGTCTGTACGGAAGATACGAGGCCACTGAGGCCATGGGTTGTCGCGAGCGCGTTCCGCCGGAGGCTGGGGCAGCAGCTCGAAGTTAACAACAGACTTGGCGCCATGGCGAACAGAGGTACCAATGCAGTCGTTACCAGTATCACCACCACCAATGACAACAACGTGCTTGTCCTTGGCCGAGATGTACGCGTTATCAGCCAACTCAGAGTCGAGGAGCGACTTGGTGTTCTTGTGCAGGAACTGCATGGCAAAGTGAATGCCTTCCAAGTTGCGGTTGGGGATAGGCAGGTCACGAGCAACCGTGGCACCTGTGGCAAACACGACTGCATCAAACTCCTTACGCAGCGTCTCAAGGCTGGGGTGGCCCTCTTCTCCAACAGTGACGCCAGTCTTGAAGTTGACACCCTCAGCAGCCATGAAGTCGACACGGCGCTGTACGACCTTCTTGTCAAGCTTCATGTTGGGAATACCGTACATGAGGAGACCACCGATACGGTCAGCACGCTCAAAGACAGTGACGGTATGGCCGGCCTTGTTGAGCTGATCAGCGCAAGCAAGACCTGCAGGTCCAGAGCCAATGATAGCAACAGTCTTGCCAGAGCGGACCTGGGGTGGCGTGGGAACCATCCAGCCCTTCTCGAAACCACGATCAATGATAGCACACTCGATAGACTTGATGCCAACAGGGTCCTCGTTGATGCCAAGAACGCAGGCTCCCTCACAAGGAGCAGGGCAAACACGACCAGTGAACTCGGGGAAGTTGTTGGTCATGAGAAGACGGTTGAGAGCGTCGCGCCACTGGCCTCTGAAGACCAATTCATTCCACTTGGGAATGATGTTGGAGATTGGGCAACCAGTGTCAGACTGGCAGAAAGGCACACCGCAGTCCATGCAGCGGGCAGTCTGGTACTTGAGTTCGTCCTCGTTCAGACGCTGGCTCAGTTCGGCCCAGTCGCGTGTTCGGGTCTTGGGATTACGGTACTTCTCGGAGCGGCGCTGGTATTTCATGAAGCCGCGTGTCTTGTCGAGAACCAGGGCCTTCTTCTTTTCCGCCTTGGCATCAGTGACACTCTCTTCAATGTCAAGAAGGCCGCTGCTCTTCTTCTCCTTCTCCTTCTTGGCTTCAGCCTCAGCCTCAGCCTTGCGAGACTCCTCATGGGCGGTACGGACGGCATTGCCGGCGAGGAGAGGAAGAGGGTACTCGTTCCTCTTCTTCTCCGCAGCCTTAGCCTTCTCCTCCATAAGAACACGCTTGTAGTCGACGGGCATGACTTTGACAAAGCGAGAGAGAGCACGAGTGAAATCCAAAAGGATACGTGCAGCAAGCTCGGATCCAGTGTAGTGGTGGTGATCCTCGATGAGGCCTCGCACAAAGGCAATCTCCTCCGGCTCCTCAATTCCAGAGAGTTCAACCATCTCTTGGTTGACCTTTTGCTCGAAGTCCTTGTGGATATCGAGGACGTAAGCGATACCACCAGACATACCGGCAGCGAAGTTTCGACCTGTCGAGCCAAGAACAAGGACACGACCACCAGTCATGTACTCGCAGCCGTGGTCACCGACACCTTCAACAACGGCTGTGGCACCTGAGTTGCGGACGCAGAAGCGCTCAGCAGCGATACCGCGGAAGAAGCAGGTACCTTGAGTGGCGCCGTACAAACAGACGTTACCGATCAAGACGTTCTCCTCGGCACGGTAGACGGCGTTGCGAGGAGGGTAGATGATCAAGCGACCTCCAGACAGACCCTTGCCGACGTAATCGTTGGCGTCACCCTCAAGTTCAAGAGTGACACCAGGCGCGAGATAAGCACCGAAAGACTGTCCAGCGGATCCACGAATGTTGACGTGGATGGTATCCTGGGGCAGACCAGCCTCGCCATAGCGCTTGCTGATGTGGTAGGAGAGGGTAGCACCAAGAGCACGATCAGTGTTGACGACATCGCACTCGATGCGGGCGGGGAGACCCTTCTCCAGAGCAAGCTCTGACTCGGAAATCAGCTTGTTGTCGAGACGAACGTGCAGTCGGTGGTCCTGCTTGCGGACGTTGAATGTGGCAACGCCAGGGCGGAGAGTGTGTGCGGGAGTCAAGATGAGTGAAAGGTCAATGTTCTCCGTCTTAGCAGTGCGGAGATCGTCGCGGATGCGGAGCACCTCGCAGCGACCAACCATGTCATTGATCGTGCGGAAACCGAGTTTAGCCATGATTGCACGGAGCTCATTGGCAATGTAGTAGAAGAAGTTGATGACGTGCTCGGGTGTACCAGCGAACTTCTTCCTAAGCTCAGGATCCTGAGTAGCGATACCCACCGGACACGTGTTAAGGTGACACTTGCGCATCATAATACAGCCCATGGCAATCAATGGGGTTGTAGCAAAGCCCCATTCTTCGGCTCCAAGCAAACAGGCGATGGCAACGTCACGTCCAGTCCTGAGTTGACCATCAGTCTGGACAATTACACGACCGCGAAGATCGTTGAGAACAAGAGTCTGGTGAGTCTCGGCAAGACCCAACTCCCATGGGAGACCGGCATACTTGATACCAGTCCATCGAGAAGCACCAGTACCACCATCGTGACCAGAGATGAGGATGTGGTCGGCCTTGGCCTTGGCCACACCAGAAGCGACGATACCAACACCAGTCTCAGAGACCAGCTTGACAGATACACGGGCGCGAGGGTTGGAACACTTCAGGTCGTAGATCAACTGCTTAAGATCCTCGATGGAGTAAATGTCGTGGTGGGGAGGAGGACTGATAAGACCGACACCAGGAGTAGAGTGACGGGTCTTAGCAATAGAACCAGAGACCTTGTGGCCAGGAAGCTCACCACCCTCACCAGGCTTAGCACCTTGTGCCATCTTGATCTGAAGCTCGTCGGCATCAGCAAGGTAGTTGGAGGTGACACCGAAACGTCCAGAAGCAATCTGCTTGATGGCAGAGCGCATAGTGTCGCCGTTTTCCATGCGCAGACTGCGCTCAGGGTCTTCACCACCCTCGCCGGTGTTTGACTTTCCGCCAAGACGGTTCATGGCGACAGCAAGAGTGGAGTGAGATTCCATGGAGATGGATCCGTAGGACATGGCACCAGTGACGAAACGGCGCACGATATCAGTCCATGGCTCGACTTGGTCGATGGGGATAGGGGTGCGGTCGTCAAAATTGAAATCAAGGAGACCACGAAGCGTGCAGTCCTTGATACGCTCGTACTCGGCGATGGAGTAAGCCTCGTACGACTTGTCGTTCTTGGTGCGAACAGCATCCTGGATGTTGGCCATGGCAGTAGGGTCGTTGACGTGAGGCTCGCCTCCGTCACGCCAGTGGTACTCACCAGTCTCAGCAAGACCAGGAACCTCTACAATAGGGCGCGTTGGGTAGCCCTTCTCATGAAGAGCAAAGGCATCGGCCGCGATCAGCTCAAAGGTCATACCCTTGATACGCGACGCAGTTCCAGTAAAGCAACGGTCGACGACAGAGTCATCCAGACCAAGAGCCTCGAAAATCTGGGCACCCTTGTAAGATTGGAGGGTAGAGATACCCATCTTACTCATGACCTTGAGTATACCACCATCGCAAGAATGCTTGTAGTTTTGGATCAGCTGCTCAGGGGTCATGTTCTTGCGAATGACGCCCTCGCGGTGCATCTTCAAGATACACTCGATAGCAAGGTAGGGACAGATGGCGTCAGCACCGTATCCGACAAGGACACACATGTGGTGAACTTCACGGGCCTCACCAGTCTCAACGACGAGAGCAGCGCTTGATCGCCACTTGTTGCGGACAAGGTGGTGGTGGACCATACCAGTAGCCAAGCAAGCAGACACAGCAACGCGGTCAGCAGATGCTGCGCGATCGGTCAAGACAAGGATGTTGTCGCCAGCCTGGATGCCCTCTGTGGCCGCTTCGCAGATGCGGTCAAGAGCATTCATGTATCCCTCGATACCCTCGCTCTTGGGGAAGGTGATGTCGATGCTCTTGACGGTCCAGTCTCGGTAAAGAGTGTGGGCGTTGGTCATGGCCTTGAACTCCTCAAGAGTAAGGATGGGAGATGGCAAAAGCAGACGGCCACACTGAGACTCATCCATTTCCAAAAGGTTGCCCTGGGGACCAACGTAGGCCTCAAGGGACATGACAATAGCCTCACGGATAGGGTCGATGGGAGGGTTGGTGACCTGAGCGAAAAGCTGGCGGAAGTACTCGTACAGCAGGCGAGGCTGTGTGGCCAAGCAAGCGAGAGGGGCATCGTTACCCATAGATCCAAGAGCCTCCTTGGAATCAGCGGCCATTGGTCCAAGCAGCAAGCTGACCTGCTCAAGAGAATAGCCGAATGCTCGCAGACGAGGATCCTCGTGAAGCTTGGTCTCAGTGAGCGTGTAAGAAAGGTCGACACCCTTCTCGCCGACAGATTGGACAATCTTGGGAAGAGTCAAGAGGTTCTTGTCAATCCATGCGCGGAAGTCGTTGCGCTCCGAGACGGTCTGCTTCAGCTCGGCGTCATCGACAATTCGACCAGCGACAGTGTCGACAAGCAACATCCTACCCGGTTGCAGACGTCCCTTTTGGACAACTCGCTCAGGCTCAATGGAAATGGTGCCGACTTCGGATGCGCAAACGATGCGGTCGTCATCGGTAATGTAGTAACGGCAGGGTCGAAGACCGTTTCGGTCCAGATTAGCACCGCAGTATCGTCCGTCAGAAAAGGTGAAGAGCGCAGGTCCATCCCAGGGCTCCATCATACAAGCAGCCCACTCGTAGAATGCAGCCTTGGCAGGGTCCATGGTGTTGTTGCCCTGCCATGCCTCCGGTACCATAAGCATGACTGCTTCTGGAAGCGACAGAACGCCGTTGATGGTTAGCAGCTCAAGAACGTTGTCGAAAGCCGCCGAGTCGGAACCACCGTCCTCGACAATTGGGTACAGAAGATCGAGCTCCTCGCCAAAGAGGCTGGACTTCATGACACCCTCACGTGCTCGCATCCAGTTCTTGTTTCCTCGCAGGGTGTTGATTTCACCGTTGTGAGCCGCCCATCGCAGAGGCTGCGCACGGTCCCAACTGGGGAATGTGTTGGTCGAGAAACGTGAGTGCACCAAGGCAAAGTGACCCTCGTAGTCGACATTGAGCAGATCATGGTAGTACTCGTAGACCTGAACAGGAGACAGCTGGCCCTTGTAGACAATGTTCCTGTTGCTCAACGAGCAAATGTAGAACCAGTTGTGCAGACCAATGACGTGTGTAGCCCGCTTTCGCAGGACATAGAGCTGTCGCTCAAAGTATGCGTTGTCATACTTTTCTTTGAAGTCGGCATTTGGCTCTCGACCCTCGCCGTAGGCAGACTTGAGAACAACAAATGGCTGCAGGATGATGGGCTCTCGTGACAGGGCCGCAGGTCCAAGAAGTGTGGAATCGCGGGGCACCGCTCGCCATCCGAGCACTCTCAGGTCAAGCTGGTCTGCAACATCGGCAAACATGACCTTTGTCTCCTCCAAGATGGTGGGGTCCGGCTTGAAGAACAGGTTGCCAGTGGCGTACTGGCCAAGCGCTGGCAGCTTGTAGCCTTGCTCGCGTTCGAACTCCTTGAGGAAGAATCGGTGGGGGATGGAGGTCATCACACCTGCACCGTCACCGTCTCTTGCGTCTGAGCCAACGGCTCCTCGATGGGTCATGTTGCATAGCAACGAGCGTGCTGCACATGTGTTAGTAATCCATATCCATAGCGTTTTCTGCGCATGTGGATTTTTTCTTACCATCAGAGACGATCTTGTGGCTGGCCTTGCCCTTAATATGGGCAGCGAAACCGACACCGCAAGCATCCTTCTCGAGCTCCGGGTCGTACAGACCCTGCTTCAAGGGCAGGGCACCCGCCCAAGACTTGTTCTCTGGGCCATCCTGATAAGCAAACACCGAAGTTTGCTCTTCTTCAATCTGGGTATCCGGGGGCAACTTTGTATCTTCGGTGAACGAGACCCGACCCATTATATCGGCAAAAGGCCGAATTTCTGGGTTCCGTTGGTGTTGGGGAAGGGAAGAGAGTGGTATTGATACGGGCGGGTGGCGGGGGCGCTCGTTGCGTAGATGTGGAGCTGCTGGTGGAATCCACGGAAATCTAAGGCAGATGTTAATTTGCAGCTCGTGGGGAGAAGGCCTGCTGAGGGTGGGAGGAGAAAAATGGAAAGCCCAGCAAGTTTGGTACAAGTGTGCGCAGAAGCTCTAGTCCAAAAGCAAGAAATGGGAGTGGGGGTGTGAGACGGGTGGTACTAGAGCGGGATCGCAACCATGAACGTCTCTCCGAACTAACGAAACAATGGGACCGAGTTGGTCGCCAGCTCGACTTGGGCAGAGGCAGAGACAATCAATTGATGGCTGCGGCGATTTTCCCCAAGTGCCGTGGCAAGCAATGGCGATCCAAGCAGCAAGATGCGCAGATAAGAGAGGCAACGAATGGGCTCACGCGGGGTAACAGCGCCAGAGTCGAGTAGGATGGGCGGACGGCGTTGACGTGGGAGGCAAAGCACTTACTTGGTCAATGTAGGGGCTAATGGAACTGGCCTTGTAGTTGGCTCGCGGTGTTCCTGCAAGCAGCCTGTAGCGATTGTGTTTGGGAGTGTACAAGACGAGGGAGAGAGAGAGGGCAAGAGGCGCGGCCGGTCGGGTGGGCGTACTTATGAATAAGAGCGCGGAGGGCTCGTAGTGGGGTGGATATTTTCCCAATGCGCTAGCAAGTTGCCTTGGGCAGTGTCCAATGACGAAGCAGGAGGCGCGTCGAGGGAGGCGTTTCTGCTGTCACTTGTAGGGCTTGCCGGCTGCCTTGCCGTTAGCGACTGGGGACGGCCTGGTCTTGGAGTTGACCGCCAGGCTGGGACGCTGCTGGTGTGTACATGGAGTGGTGTAGAGTAGCGCATTTGCACATGCTGGCAGCACGACAGCCCCGCTTCGATGGCATGCCGTCGTGTTTGTGCTGCCATTGTGCGGTCATTGTCCATCATGGAGCAGCCAGCAGCAGCCCGCCGCAGCCCGTCGCCACTGACCAGCCGTGCTGCTGTGGTCGCCTGTGTGTGCTCCCATTTGCTCGTGGCGGGTGGGTATGGGCAGTATTGGCGGGTGGTCGCATGGGAAAAATGAGCCTACCCCACGGTTGTTCTGCCAGGCCATGACCAAAGGCAGGGGTGCCATTGGCCAGCGCGCGCCGACCGCCCTGCAGTCGTTCGTCAGTGCGCCGCCGCCCCTGGCCTCCGAAGGTCGGGTCTTGCATGCGCGGCATCATCTGAATCTCGCCCCCGCCCATTGGGCCGGCGGCAGCCCGCGTCCTGTCTGGCGTAATTCCAGAGCGTCATCTTGCACCTTATCGCCGCCCAGGCATCTCCGAGCGGGCGCTCGCGCTACCGCATTACTCGTCTCGGTCCTCGTTGGACGGGACGATATAACCCCGCTGTTGCGCGGCGGAGCCTCCGCCCTCATTGCTGCATGGCCGCCTTCGACGACATCACCACCGCGCAGGTTGCAGCGCACATCGCCCAGCTAGCCGCCGTCGTCGAGGCCGACACAAGCGCCCGCCCGCCTGCTGCTCGCCGGTCTGGCCCCAGGCTCTCGGCCATTCTGAGCCGACGCGGCCGCAGCGCACTGCTCTACGCATCATGCTCGGAACAGATCGGAACGCGCGCTGCCTAGATGGCGGCACTTGGTAGCCGGAGCCAGGTCACGAGGACAGACGAGCTGGCTGGCCGATGTCGCCTCCACCCAGCGCCCGCCTGCTTGCGCCGGGTATTCCAGGAGCCTGTCCAAGGCAATCACAGCACTCCACCTGTACAAAACACCCTGTCCTAGCCCCCATCTTGCAGCCGCCATTCGATGAAAATTTCCGTAGGATTCGTGTACCTAATACATTCGCTTCGGCCCTTTGCGCATCGAGAGTGGGAGACAATGGCCATGTTCCGACTTGCCCACCCTATCTCTCAAATATCTGGTCACTGAATCAGGTCGTCGGATCCGCCCGACGACATCAGATACATGTACCGATCACATGGGGTTTCCTCAAACAAGAAAAAAAAGTGTATTACAGGCATCTGGATCACTCTCCTGCTGCACGCTCACAAGAGCAACGTTCAACGCGAAGGGGCCTGGGTAAAATAGCGTCCACAGGCCTAAACTTCCAGCTGCACATACTGCAAGATCAAGCCACGGCCTGGGGAACTTTACCTTAGTCCGCACTTTGCGCCGTCTCAAAGTATACCGTACATGAACCAAACGGAACCGCACGTCTGCGACCCCATCACATGCATCTCTCGTAACCTTCCTATTCCTCCCGATATTCAATACGAACACCAGTCACTCCAAACTAACTAGCCAAGATCACGGGACCCGTGTCTCGAGTTACCCAATCCAGCTAACCACCTGAGATCCCTTTTTTTTTCTCCTCTACCCCCACGCGGGCCATCAAAATAATTTCAAAAAACATCCTCAAATCAGCTTCCCTCTGTCGTTGCAAAGCAGGGCTCAACCAAGGTCTCGTCATACGGCTAAACGGCCCGTTAGCGAAACCTTCCTTCTTCTTCGTCGACACACGTTTGACTTTGTTCCCCTAGGGTATTTACATAACGTAGTACAAACCACCCTAGTGGGCAATGTGTGGTCCTTGCTGCTTCTCTGGTCCCTTCAGACCCTGACCCTGACCCTGATCCTGACCCCCGACCCCCCATCTCCGAACCCCTCGCCAAGTCCCCGCCAAATCCCGTGACCTGGGGCATCGATGGTCCGTAGTGGGGGGCGTGCTGCTTGGTCAATCTGAGCCTGAATCTACGGGTAAAGTGATGCAACGTGAGACAAGAGTATGTAGTAGCATGCGGTAAAAGCGCAAATAAGTGTACAACCAACACACTATATTCCTCGTGGCCGTATGAGGATCCGGCCTGCTTATCACATGCATTGGCATCATGACCTGGCGCATCGTGTCTCTCCATCTATGTATCCATGTGTGAGTTAAACTCTATGGAGTTTGTACGCCTCTATATGCAAGCAATCGAGGACAGGGAGACTGACTGGCTCGTTAAACGTCAAAAACACGGCACCATAGTGGTACTTACTATCATCTCTCTCACATTACATCCTAGAATACATTGTTTTTAGCACTCTCGAGTAATTGCTCTTCATCCTATGCATCTTATTTGGTAAACAACATTGCCGTCAAATACTGCCCTGCCTATTAGCCCTAGTTCTTAAAAAAGCAAACATAGGTACAACGAACAACACGCTTCCACTGAGCACCCGAAATACCGTGTATCATTTATTGATTTGTTTATTTCATTCATCATATACGTCAATGGCTACGCAGACGCAGAAAATATCCAGTCCATTGTCCATGTCGCGCGCTGCAACTACGCGTCCGCCCCACTATCCAGTCTCGCAAGCAAAGCGCATGCGCGCCTAGATTCCAAACACCGGTCTAGACTTTCATACCCCCCCTTTCCTCTGCCAGCTAACATATTTTTTTTCCTTTATGTGCACATCAAGATCCAACCAGATTATCGACTCGAAACATGTATGATGTTCGCGCCCACCCAAGGTGACTGTAAGCTTCAGGTTAGCTTTTCGTGGCTCCAATGGCGGTGAGGCTGGCAAGCGAAGAGGCGCGCCGCAAAAAAACATACCGAGAGACAAAGAATACAAAAAGAGGGAGAGAGTGCGTGCATGCACAGCAGTCTCTTAGTCCTTCATCTCGTCGTCGGGATCGACAAAGTCCTCATCGTCATCCTCGTCATCCTCGCCCTCGAGTTCCTGGTTGGCCTTGGTGAAGTCGATGTTCTTGCCGCGTGTACGGCTGCTTATGATGTTGGATGTCTCAATCTCCTCCATGTTGTCCTCATCAGGCTCTTCGGCTGTTTCATTTTGTTAGTCGCTGCGATACGAATCGAATGGGTTTTCGCGCGCGGAAGATGGCTTACGTTCACCGGCCTGTAAACGCGATCATGTTAGCTACCAAGCAGATAAACAAATCAGCGTATACAACGCACCTGGTCCTCAGCACCAGACTCATCGCTGGAGTCGTCGTCATCCATAGACTCCTCCATTGGCTCGCCTTCCTGGGCCTTGCCCTTGCCCTTGACGTCGGTAGCGGGGTCCTGGACACCCTCCATGTGCTGGTTGTCTGGCTGAGCGGACATTGTTGCAAAAAAAAGGCTTCAAAGATGCGGACTATTCGATGATCAAGAAGTCGCAATGCGTGGGATTCGGCAATTCCAAGGAGCGATTGAGAGCGTTGGCAAGTTGTCGTATTTGTAGCAAGCGGTGTAGAGAAGAGCAACAATTCGAGGTGAAGCGCCCGCTCCTCCCCAGCTATTCCTTTGCGTTGCCGCCTAGCCTAGAACGGGTTGGTCTCCTGGACAACGCCTGCCGTTTGCAGCAAATAGCAAACATTAGCGCGTTGAACTGCACCCACCACACCTCAGCTACACCTACAGCTCATTAAGGTCAGCGTTCTGAGAATAAAGCCAATGGGAGCTCAGACGGTCGTATTTGTAAAATACCAAGCATCACTCGTGTTGCCTAAATTGGAGGCAACGGAACAAGTGCAATAAGGATTCCATCAGGATGAAAAGTTCAAGTACCCACTTTTTCAAAGGGTACAGTACTTTCACCCTAGCGAAATCAGCTATACACCGCAACATGGCTGCGCACTGCTCTGATGGCGATTGAGGTTCCAAGTCCGCTAATCGACCATTTCTCACTCGATGTATCCGTATGGCACATATGAAATCATTTCGTTGTATTTTTTTTTACCTACTTGTATACACTCATCGAAACAGCGACACGATACATACCTGGTATCGGCGCTGCCAGCTGAAAACTATTCGCATACCAACTTCACCGTGCGTAAATTTTTTCCTTCTTATCGCCAGCATCGTCGACTCTATCCTAAGCCAAAAAAAAGGAGTGACGAGATCATCTTTGTCACAGAGTTCAAAGGTTTGACCCTACCGATGGGCATTGCATTCAAGATCCAGTTTTACCTTCATTTCTTATATAATTGAAACTTAAGCTGAAAACCCACTTGTACATATGCTACTCAAGGTTCAACTTCGAAAATCATATTTATATCTAAATATCTACATTCTGCAGCGAAACCCAAGTCCACTCCCCCACCATCATCTTGCAGCAAACAATGGATACTCTACAACCAGCTTCTTTACTTCTTCTATTTGTTGGCTTCGCCATTTCTCACTTGTGCCCGCGATGTATCCCCTACCTCTGTACGCATCCATATCTGAACCGCTAACCGCATATCCAGCCATGCGGAACGCGTACGCAAAAAAATAGTATTTGTAAAGATAGTAGTAGCAGATCATTGTAAGGCACCGCCCGTCATATAAACTGTAGTATAGTGTCTTATCTCCTTGTCCCGGAAAAAACACATCAGGTTACACAGAAAGATGGATGCGTTATCTCTTGTTAGCCGAATCCCCCATATTAAAACAAAAACACGGAAAAATGGGATATATCAAGACCATACTTCACCATGAACTTTTGAAAATATATATAAAAAGTCTGAAAAAAGAAAATGTAGGTACACACATTGTGATACATCATGTCTTATAAAACCATCATCGCATTTTTTGTTCTCACAAGTACCTCTGTGGTGTAAAAAAAAACACACAGGAAAAGAAAATTTCTACCTCATAATCTCTCCAACCCCCTTAGTGATGGAACAGCCTAATATGCTGCTCCACAAACGTAATACCCAGCTTCTCGCTCGTCTCAAACACCGCGCCATCATTCTGGCTGCCCGTAGGCGCAGCAATGTACTTGGCACCGCTGCGGTGCGCCCTAAAGACGTTGTCGATAAAAGGGAAAAACGCATCCGAGCTGACGGCCACACTCTCCATCTTGGACAGCCAGTCCTTGCGCTCCTCGGCCGTAAAAGGCTGTGGCACATGGCCCTCCTCGAAGTTGGCTTCGAAATCCTCGCGCTCGATGCCCGAGTCCGGGACGAGGCCGGAGCACAGGAGGTCGATAGCGTTGGACTTGGAGGGCCGCTTGGTGCCCTTTTTGAAGTTGAGGTTCAGGGTCTTGGAGTGGAAACGCATCCACCAGTTGTCGGCCTTGTCGCCGGCAAGACGGGTGCAGTGAATACGCGCTGTCATCGTGTTAGCGATGGTTCTGTTGTTCCAAATTCAAATTTACTTACATTGCTGGCCGGCTCCAAGACCGATGATCTGGCCGTTGAGCGCGTAGCAGACACTGTTTGATTGAGTGTACTTGAGCGCAATGGTGGCGACGGTCAGATCGCGCTGAGCTGACTCTGGAAGAGGAGGAGAGTTCTTGGGCACAATGATGCTGTTGAATGTGTCGGTAGGGAGGATCTTGGCATCGTTGCGGTGCTGCTTGAGCGTGATGCCAAACACAGTCCTGGTCTCTTCAGGGCCCGGAACGTATTCGGGGTCCATTTGAAGAACCAAGTACTTTCCACCCTTCTTCTTCTTGAGAATCTCCAGGGCTTCGGCACTGTATCCGGCAGCAATGACACCGTCGGAAACCTCGCGGCTGATGATCTTTGCGGTGGGGACCTATATTCTGTCAGTGACTATCAGAGCAGATTGTTGGCTAATTTACTTACGTCAACCTCGCCAGAAAGAGCAATCATGTCGCCGAAACTTGACATCCTGTCGGCGCCACGGGCTCTGGCATATGCCTGCGCCAGTCCAGAGGTCTCAATGCCCTCAATGTCATCGACCATGTATACCTTGCGCTCCACCTCGCTGAGCGGGACGCCAATTGCAGCACCAGCAGGAGAAACGTGCTTGAAGCTGGCGGCGGCTGGGTAGTTCAATGCCTTTGACAGTTCTTGTACAAGCGGCCATGCATTCAGGGCATCCAGCAAGTTGATGTATCCGGGAGAACCGCAGAGCACCTTGAATGGCAGAGGCTTCTCTGCCATAGACACAGTAGCGGGCTTCTGGTGTGGGTTTGCGCCGTATCGGAGCGGCAGGTACTGGACGCCTTCGCCAGCATACTTCTTCCTGAAAAACTCAGAAATGGCAGTGTCGTATGCTGAAGTTTGCTCAAAAGCCTTGAGCGCATAACGCTGCCTGCTAGTCTCTGAGACCTCCCCCTTGTTCTTGAGCTCGGTAAGGAGGTCATGGTAGTCGTTGGGGTCGCTGATGATGGTGACACGTGCATGGTTCTTCGCCGCAGCTCGGAGCAGAGTGACACCTCCAATGTCGATTTCCTCGACTGCCTCTGGGATTGTGACGTTGATGCGGGCAACAGTCTCGGAGAAGGGGTATAGGTTGCACACGACAAAGTCAATCTTGTCGATGCTGTTCGCAGAGAGGTCGGAATCGTCCGAGTCGAGGTTGCGCGCAAGGATGCCTCCGTGAACCGCAGGGTGAAGCGTCTTGACACGCCCACCGAGCATTTCAGGCGCCTTGGTAATGGCAGAGACGTCTTCGACCGGGAAATTGGCCTGACGGATCATCTTGGCCGTACCGCCAGACGCAAGCAGGCGGACACCACATTCGTGCAGTCCCTTGGCCAGGTCAAGAAGACCGGTCTTGTCGTAAACTGACAGAATGGCTGTTGCATCCGATTAATCATTTGCTTTTCTCAGGCTTGATAGCGAATATTACTCACCTGTCTTTTGTCCACCCATATTGACTGATTGTGCGAGAGTCTTGCGTCAATTGATGTGAAGCAGACGACTCAAAGTCAGGTCTGGGGTACAAGGCAATGGCGCAATACACTTGTGGAGATTTTTTTGATATCGCGGGGCTTATGACGGCCCTCGTTTTGCTACCCCTCCATAGCAGCGGCCCGATTGGCCTAGGACGTATTAAGCCCCTCCACCCTGCAAACCACGATAACACCCAACTCGGCGCGCAGATTTCGACGCATACCGTCTGCAGCTGCTGGATTCTTGCTTATGCAGTGCAGAAGAAGTTCTTTGGCACTGCGAGTGCTGTTCGCCGCTTTCCAGTGCGTCCTCGCAATGTGAGGACATGTAGCCAATCGCCATGCTTGCTATGGAATTGCTCGCGCCTCGGCTCTCCTTTCCGGCTTATCGATAATGCCGACAACATCTTCGCCCATGTCTCCTGGACGTTACACATAGGCTCTGTCGCGAAAGCGTATGTTTTGCTTTTCTGCATAGAGGGTTTCGAGGTAATACTCGAAGAAACCATTCCCGTTGACTGGGTCCCGGCCGCTCTATCGTATGCCTCCATAGCCAACAGCGCAACTCCGACAGCATCATGGCAGTTTCCAGCACCGAGGACCTTGTCAGTCACCTCCAGTCTGTGCTGCTTGAACTCAACGCCAACCCCTATCCAGATGTCGCGTGTCCGCCGAACTTACCAAAACGCGCTTCGGTAGCGCTCATCCTGCGCATACAGCCCAGTTACTCGCACTGGCCCGACAGCTCTGACAGTCCTCTACCGAAGCGACGACGACGCTCTTCGGCCGTAAAGCCCAAGGACGAGTTCGACTTTGAGTCCTCGCTGAGCGCCTTTTTCGGACAAGAATGGGTCAAGCACGGCGATCCGGAGCTGCTATTCATCAAGCGGGCTACAAGGGTTGGCGATAAGTGGAACGGGCATGTCGCATTGCCTGGCGGAAAACGAGACCCAGAGGATAGTGATGACCAGGTCACAGCTGCGCGAGAAGCGCTGGAAGAAGTCGGTATCGATCTGAGTCCAGATAATGCCATAGCCGTAGGCAACCTACCGCAGCGCATCGTTACGACAAGCTGGGGCAAAGTACCGTACGTCAAGTTTCCGCATTCACAAATCTGATGCTGCCCTCAAAAGAGCGAGTGACTCGAGTACAAAAACTGACTGTATATACAGGCTCATGGTATTATGTCCTTACATCTATCTTCTAACCTCGCCGTCCTACCCGTCACAACGTCTGCAGCCCACCGAGGTAGCTTCGTCACACTGGGTGCCCATCCGTGCGCTGCTCTCGCCTGCGCTACGTACACACGAATATGCCGATGTCTCGGCCCGTCTGGCTAAGTCGGAGCTAGGAATCAAGCGCTGGTTCTTGCAGGCGATGCTGAGCAAGATGATGTTCGCAGCGATACAGCTCGTACCATCCAACTCGACACATTGTGCGACTATCCCAGACTTCCTACCGATTGACGGGGAACCCCAAGGTGTATTGAGCCATGTCAGAGACGCCTTGGCAGGACCTGCATCGAGATCCAGGGACCGGAAACCACCGCTGTTGCTGTGGGGCCTGACGCTTGGCGTTGTGTCCGACTTTCTCGAGCATATGCCTCCTCACAATGCGCTGGAGCTATGGACATATCCTACCTTTACCAGCTGGGACGTGCGGTTCGTACTGTGGGCCATGTCCTACCGGTTCCGAAGGCAGAAGTCTCTGGAATTAAGTTCGGCCGTGTCGAGTGTATCGACGGCGAGCCAAGCACCTACGCAAGACTTGCCAGGAATAGGCAGCGAGGCGCTAGGACCTCTGGAAAAAGAAGAGGAAAAGCCGGGTGAGGTGGGTATAGCGGG
Organism: Curvularia eragrostidis; assembly: GCA_020744315.1. Lineage (NCBI taxonomy): Eukaryota > Fungi > Ascomycota > Dothideomycetes > Pleosporales > Pleosporaceae > Curvularia > Curvularia eragrostidis. The sequence goes on along the minus strand of JAIRCK010000004.1, from coordinate 510,042 downwards.
GTTGGGTGTGGGCAGAACGTGGGGACAGAGTGGAAGGAGGAAGATGATGGCTAGAGGTGCCGCCGTCAACTCGATGCTAGAGGGGTACTATCCGATCATCAGAAAGGCCGTGACGACAGTGCTCGTTGGCAGGATAGGTGTCGCAGCCTTGGTCGCCTTTCTGACTTGGAAGAAGTTGGGGGCTCGATAGCCTATTGCAGCGAAGACAAATGCAGATATGGTTTACTCTTGTACAGTTTTGGTGTATGCTTGAAGGGATGGCGCAATCCGAGTATAGTTGGTACCATCCACGATCGCCATCCAGTAGAAATGCCCGGACACATGGTCTCGAATCTACATCTGGTTATACTTTCGTGGTTGATGTTTCTTCTGCTCTGGTCTGCTTTTCGTTTCTTCTTTCAAGTACCCTAATGCAAAGACTTTTATACACGTGTACGGTTGCGTGTGGATGATTCGATGCGCGGCAAGACAGGCGCGACGTCGGGATCTGCAGATTTGATAGCACGAGATATGTGCGGCATGGATAGTTGGATAGAGCAAATAGAGTGCCTGCCCGATGTCTCATCACATGTACGACAATCGTTGGGAGACGCATCTTTGAGACAAGGGGCCAAGGCACGCCAAAAAAAGCTACCATACCGTCCGAGCTCGATCGCAGAATGCCCCGGTGCATCCGTTGAACGGGTGGTAGGGGCGAGGCTATGCTTGCGGTCCACTTGCCGGTGAAGGAGCGGCGGGGTTTGCATGTGAAAGTCTGGAGTACAGGGCCCTCCACGTGCGGCCGTGCTTTGGGATGTAATCACATACGCCACGTGAAGCTTCATGTTTACTCCGACTGGATACAGCTCCATCACCATATTTCGAAGCGTGTGTATATAGACTGCAGATGGATGGGTGACAGGCAAAAAGCGTAGCGAAGGGTGTAAGGCAGAAAAAGCATTGGCGAGCACGTAAGAGGCACGATAGGCTTCCAAATTGGCGCAGACCTAGAGTATGCTGTCAATAAGTTTGGATGTTGGCGGTAGTGCGTGAGACTAGGGGCACATGAGGAAGGTCACGCAGACGCTTTTGGGTGGTTTGTTGTTGACAGATGCGAAACGCCTACTCGTGCAGTGCAGGATGCTGATGGCAGGATGCGGGTGGGGTTCCATGTGGTTGCCGACGACGCCAGGCCATGGGCTGTATGTACGTTGTGATGTATGGATGTGTGTATGTACATAAGATGACGGAATGCCCGCAGCAAGAGTGTGTTATCGGCAGCGGCGAGTGGCTCGAGGGGAGGCGGCTCGGCGTATGGACCGGAACTCAACAGATGAGATGGTTGTGGTGTGAGTGGGCGAGGCTCGGTGGAGGCGCGGGCGAATCAATCGAGTTCCTGGCGCGCTAGGCCGGTCCCTGCAGAGCCCGAGGGGCCCTGGGAGCCAGCATCTCGATTTTTTTGCCAGGACGCACATTTCCTTCTGCGAGCCATTGCGCGCCTTGGGCGGCTGCGCTGCTCGTCTGGCATGGAGAGTACGTGGCAGGCGGCGTGTACAAGGCCGTCGGCAGTGGCAAATAGCCTTGCTCGTGCTGAGACGGTGGCCGCTAGGGGGACGGTGGCCGGCCGCCAGAATGATACCCTCGCAACTGGCGGTCTGCCGCCGTGGGCAGGCGACTTTGGCCTAGCGAGGCTGCGCCAAGCGGGCGGATACAAGGGATCTGCTCCTCTGTACTGAAAACTCAGGGCATTAGCCCGCACCGCTGGGGGCAACGAGCTAGAAAATGCGGGCTGCCATCTGTGCGCCTGGTACTCGACGTGTCCAATGCGGTGGCGACAGACTGCGGATTACCATGGCTTTTTCTTCCGAGTGGAGCGCCCTGGAGCTGGATGTGTCTGATTATCGAAGCGAAAACGGCTGCTCTCAGCGCCCCTGGCGTGTTGGGTTGGCTTGGTCTGCCGCCTGTCCACCCCGGTTGCATTGGTAGCCAGAAATTCATCGACACCGCCTGGGGACGCTTTGCTTAAATTCTGCATTGTCCCCCGCCCCTCCCCTCTCTTCTCTCAAATCGTCTCTCTCGGTCGATTCCTTGAGCCCATTGCCTCGCCTGCACTCTCTGGTGCTGTTGCCCCCCTGCCTGCAGCCTGCATCCCAACAGTTTGTAGCTCTTGCTGCTGCAACTCCCCAGGCTTGCTCCTCCCCCCTCACCCCCTCTCTCCTACCTTAATTCCAAATACCACACTCGTCCCTCCGCCTACACCACCATGGCGACAACCACTGCTCGCTCCCAGAAGCCGGCAATGAAGAGGAACAAGACGGCTGATTCGGCCGTTAACTCGGTCTCCGCCTCGCCCTTTGACTCTCCAGCTGCCTCGGCTTCCAACACTTCGCTGTCCTCGCTGGACGAGCAGCCCAAGACGACCAAGAAGCCCCACGGCAAGCTTCTCGACACCTACGGCAACGAGTTCGAGATCCCCGACTACACCATCAAGGAGCTCCGCGATGCCATTCCCAAGCACTGCTTTGAGCGTTCCGCCATCCGTGGCTTGGGCTACGTTGCCCGTGACCTGGCCTCCATGGCCGTCACCTTTTACATCTTCTACAACTATGTGACACCCGAGACGGTCCCCTCGATGGCTCTGCGTTCGGTCCTCTGGGCGGGATACACTGTCCTCCAGGGTCTGTTCGGTACGGGTCTTTGGGTCCTTGCCCACGAGTGCGGTCACCAGGCTTTCTCGCCCTCCAAGACGCTCAACGACACCGTCGGCTGGTTCTGCCACTCTCTCTTCCTCGTCCCTTACTTCTCATGGAAGATCTCCCACGGCAAGCACCACAAGGCAACCGGCCACATGGAGCGTGACATGGTCTTCGTCCCCAAGACCCGCGAGATCTACGCTTCCCGTGTTGGCAAGCTCGTCCACGAGGTCAGCGAGCTCACCGAAGAGACTCCTGTCTACACCCTCCTCCACTCCATCGGTCAGCAGCTCGCTGGATGGCCCATGTACCTCTTCACCAACGTTACCGGCCACAACTTCCACGAGCGTCAGATCGAGGGCAAGGGAAAGGGCAAGAAGAACGGCTTCTTCGGCGGTGTCAACCACTTCATGCCCTCCAGTCCCTTGTACGAGAAGCGTGATGAGCACCTGATCTTGCTCAGTGACCTCGGCATCGCCCTCGTCATTGCTGCCCTTACTTGGGTTGGCAAGAACTTCGGCTTCAACAACCTCCTCGTCTGGTACATCATTCCCTACCTCTGGGTCAACCACTGGCTGGTCATGATCACCTTCTTGCAGCACACTGACCCCACCCTGCCTCACTACGACGCCGAGACCTGGACTTACGTCCGCGGTGCCGCTGCTACCATCGACCGTGAGTTTGGCTTCATCGGACGTCATCTCCTCCACGGCATCGTCGAGACCCACGTCCTCCACCACTACATCTCCACCATCCCCTTCTACCACGCCGACGAGGCCACCGAGGCCATCAAGCCCATCATGGGCAGGCACTACCGTTCCGACACCAAGGATGGCACAATCGGTTTCTTCAAGGCTCTGTGGAAGAGCGCCCGCTGGTGCCAGTGGGTTGAGCCAAGCGTCGGTGCCGAGGGCGAGGGCAAGGGTGTTCTCTTCTTCCGCAACCACAACGGTCTGGGTGTGCCTCCTCAGAAGATTCCTCCTCCTTCGGCCACCAAGGGTGCCAAGATGGAGCTTGGCCCTGAGAGCGACAATGAGTAGGCGATGATAATCATGTTATATTTTGGCGTTGGACTACAAAAGTTAGTCCACAGCACGGCGTTTTTTTTGGGGTAGCCCTCGCTCGGCTACGCAACTTTTCTTTCTTGATGTCTAGTATTAGACCTTAGACGGCCTACCCAGTGTATAGTGCCATATACCGTCCGTCTTGCACCAACGGCGTAAAATCCTGTAGATCTTGTGCAAATGTAGACCTTTGAGATATGATACGTGGTTAAATCCTGATGGTACAAGATGCTTCAATGTGCTTTTGTGATTGTGCTGGATGGGAAGGCTGGTCCAGCTTCCCCGCACACGTCCGCGCTGGTCCGGTGCGGTGTGAACGTGACTCACAGAGCGGCGTACAGGCGGCATGTGGACATACGCATCTACATGAGGTAATCAACATTTCATACGCTGCCGACTGCTGTACTGTTTGTGTACACCGCTTCGCATGCATCGTTCAAAAGTCAGCGGTCGTCATGCCAAACTATTCGCAGCCGCCCTCGGCAGCTTGGTTCATTGTCGGAGTTGGCACTGCATTCAACGATAACATCCTTGTTTGCCGTTTGCCATTTGGTGTCACCCTGCCGTCCACAGGCAGTCATCACAGCCTCAAGATGCAAAGCACGGGGTAACAAATCAGAGTATGTAGCGACGTTGGTAAGGAACAAGAGATCATCAGAAACCCTCATCTGCTCCAGCTACCTCGCACGGTGAGTCGTGCTCTAGGACACGTAATAGAGGATAGCCAGGTAGAAGTGCCAAACTTTCCTACAATAAATTGTGCCCATAAAATGAGTTAAGGAAGAAGAAGAGGAGGTTGCTGGCGGCGAGAATTTTGTGGCAGGCGCGGGCGGCGCTTTGACCAATCACGGACGGATTATTCAAGCGCCAAGGGAAACCCTCCCATTGTGAACGTCAGTTGAAGCTCCGCCGCAACCAGACCATCGCCATCGCTCAGAGCCTCACAATGCTGCGGCAACACATGATCCGGTCGCTGAAGAGGCCTGCCCACCGTGCAGCCCTCAATGGCTGCCGGGCCTTTACTGCCTCGGCCCGCCGGCCAGCAGAAGTTGAGCTCACCATCGGTTCGTGCCACCCTCCATTGCGGGCCGCGACGCATGCTAACGAGCTTCACAGATGGCAAGAAGGTATCAATCGAAGGTACGGAGACGCAGCAGGCCCTTTCCCCTCTACAGACACGCTTCTAACGCGCTCGAACAGCCGGTTCGGCTCTCATCCAAGCCTGCGAGAAGGCCGGAGTTACCATCCCAAGATACTGCTACCACGAGAAGTTGATGATTGCTGGAAGTTGCCGTATGTGCTTGGTCGAGGTGGAGCGGGCACCCAAGCCCGTGGCTTCCTGTGCGTGGCCCGTACAGCCCGGCATGGTGGTCAAGACAGACTCCCCTCTTGTCCACAAGGCGCGAGAGGGCATCATGGAGTTCCTGCTGGCCAACCACCCTCTCGATTGCCCCATTTGCGACCAGGGAGGCGAGTGCGATCTTCAGGATCAGTCCATGAGGTACGGCGCCGACCGTGGCCGCTTCCACGAGATTGAGGGCAAGCGGGCTGTTGAGGATAAGAACGTGGGACCTCTTGTAAAGGTGAGAAAAAAAAACTTGCTAAAACGTCTGTTCAATCCCGTGCTGACGCACAATAGACCTCGATGAACAGGTGCATCCACTGCACACGTTGCGTTCGTTTCTCCAACGATATCGCCGGTGCACCTGAATTCGGTTCCTTTGGTCGTGGCAACAGCCTGGAAATCGGTACTTACCTTGAAACTGCCCTTGACACCGAATTGTCTGGAAACGTCATCGATCTCTGCCCTGTTGGTGCGCTCACCTCCAAGCCCTACGCATTCAAAGCTCGTCCATGGGAACTGTACAAGACCGAGACGATCGATGTTCTTGACGGCTTAGGTTCCAACATCCGCGTTGATTCTCGTGGCCTTCAGGTCATGAGGGTGATCCCCCGGCTCAATGATGACGTTAACGAAGAATGGATCAACGACAAGACTCGTTTCGCCTGCGACGCCCTCAGCACACAGCGCCTCGTAAACCCACTTGTCCGTGTCAACGATCAGTTCCAGCCTGCAAGCTGGGAGCAGGCTTTGGTCGAGATTGGCAATGCATACAAGAAGATCGCCCCCAAGGGCAACGAGTTCAAGGTCGTCGCTGGCCACCTAGTCGAGACCGAAGCTCTGGTTGCCATGAAGGATCTCGCCAACAAGCTTGGTTCGGACAATCTGGCTCTTGATCAACCCGGCGGCAGCGAGCCAATTGCTCACGGAATTGACGTTAGGTCAAACTACGCTTTCAACTCCAAGATCTATGGTGTTGAACAGGCTGATGTCATCCTTCTTATCGGCTCCAACCCTCGATGGGAAGCTGCTGTCCTGAATGCTCGTATCCGAAAGCAGTGGCTGAGGACCGACCTGGAGATTGGCTTCGTTGGCGAGGACTTTGAGAGCACTTTCGAGTACGAGAAGCTTGGAAACAATGCCAACGATCTCAAGAGCGCTCTTTCTGGCGAGTTTGGCAAGAAGCTGGCCTCGGCAAAGAAGCCCATGATCATTGTCGGCAGTGGTGTTACTGAGCACGCTGATGCTAAGTCCATCTATGAGCAGGTCGGTGCTTTCGTTGAGAAGAACAAGGCTACTTTCCAGACTGAGGAGTGGAATGGCTTCAACATCCTTCAGCGAACTGCTTCCCGTACTGGTGCCTATGAGGTTGGCTTCACTGTTCCCTCGGCTGAGGTTGCTCAAACAAAGCCCAAGTTCGTTTGGCTTCTCGGAGCCGATGAGATCAACGAGGCCGACATCCCCAAGGACGCCTTCGTCGTTTACCAGGGTCACCACGGCGACCGTGGCGCTCAACTTGCCGATGTCGTTCTGCCTGGCGCCGCATACACCGAGAAGTCCGTTACATACGTCAACACTGAAGGCCGTGTGCAAATGACACGCGCCGCTGTTGGCCTTCCAGGTGCTTCAAGGGAGGACTGGAAGATTGTCCGAGCAGCATCAGAGTACCTTGGTGCCGAACTGCCCTACGACGACGTTGAGGCTCTGCGAGACCGTATGGAGGAAATCTCGCCTGCCCTCAGGAGATACGACCTGGTCGAGCCTGCATCGCTACCAAGCCTAAGCCAGGTACAACTGGTTGAGCAGAACAAGGGTGCCCAAACAACTGGCCAGGCGCTCAAGAACCCGATTGAGAACTTCTTCTTTACAGACGTCATCTCAAGAAAGTAAGTCATTTAACCACGAAGAGCCTTGATCCCCACAGTGCTAACTAATACACAGCTCCCCCACCATGGCCCGTTGCTCGGCCGCCAAGGCTCAGAAGAACCCCGAGACAAACTTTATGGCACCCGGTGAGCCACACCCACAGGTCGGATATGGACCTCAGGTGTCGGCAGCAGCAAATGTCTAGACGACAGGATTTTGTATTTCTGGGAAACGTAGAATAAGGAACTCGTTTGTAAATAGCATTTTGAAAGTTCTAACATGTGACTTCCACGACGCCCGGGCATGTGCAAATTACCAGCGCTACCGGCGTTATCTTGTTCAAGGGCAGGTGCCGTCCGATTCGACTAGAGGCTGGGGTGTTTTAGCGTGGGAGGCTTAGCTATGCCGTCGGCCAAGGCACTAGGCGTTGGGTGACCCACGCGCACCTGTCGTTTGACCTCTTGGAGGTGGCCGGGCGCCCTCCCCCAGAATTTTCCTTTCACTATATTACTTATTCAAAGTTCTTCCAAGGCGGGCTTCATTTTCCCTCCGTTGGCTCTCTCGCTACATTCGTTGTGGCTGTTGGGTGCTGCAGACCGCCGAGTACACCGCCCCGGCACCGAGACAACTTTCCGGATCGCCAAACGGTTAGTGAACAACGACGTGCTCCGCGACTTGCAAATCGATACAGCAGAATCGCAGCTGTCTCTCATATTGCACAGCAGGTGGTTTGAAGAGAAAAGGAAGCCCATCTTTGCTATTAAGCTTTAACGACAAGCCTTGCCGAGATATAGTGGCAAAGCAAGAGCCAGCACAAGCGCCAGTACCCAAGGGTCCAAGGGTTCATCCACAGCCATGCCTACCCTCGCCATCGACAATTTCAACATTGTCTGCGCCACTCTGGGCGGCTTCATCACGCTTTTTGGGCTGGTGAGTTATTTGATGAAGGAAAAATTTTACCTTAGTGAAGCGTGTAAGTTTAAACTGTAACCCAGGACTACCTGGTGAGATTACGCAACCAATTTTGTATACTGATCCGCCGGACCTTAGTGATATCACTTATCGCTGGCCTCATTTTCTCACCACATGGCACAAACTGGATCAGGCCAGATGATTACGCACTCAGCGATCCCCAGACTTTGAATACCATCACTCTCTACTTTACCCGTCTGGTCCTTGGTGTCCAGCTTGTACTTGCAGGCGTGCAGCTGCCTTCAAAGTATCTCAAGAAAGAATGGAAGAGTCTATCACTACTGCTCGGCCCCTGCATGACCGTCATGTGGCTGGTAACGAGTCTGCTTGTCTTTGCAATGGTTCCGCACATTAGCTTCTTGCAGGCGCTGGCTGTAGGTGCTTGTGTCACGCCTACAGACCCTGTGCTTTCCAACTCAATCGTCAAGGGTAAATTCGCCGATGCAAATATCCCAAGAGAACTGCAGAAGATTATTGTTGCAGAATCAGGAGCGAACGACGGTCTGGGTTACCCTTTCCTTTTTCTCCCACTATATCTCATCCAGCACATTGGCCATAATGGAGAAGGCTCGGATAACAGCACTAGGGTCGCAATGGGCCTTTGGTTCGGCGAGACTTGGGGCTATACCATCATTCTGAGCGTCATATATGGCGCTACAATTGGATGGATCGCAAAAGAACTCTTGCATTGGGCTGAGGAGAGGAAGTACGTTGATCGCGAAAGCTTCCTAGTTTTCGCAATCACACTGGCTGTAAGTATCCCGACTTATTTTTAAAGGCTGATAGCATGATACTGATACCAACTTGTAGCTCTTCATTGTCGGCACAGTAGGAATGGTCGGTAGTGATGATGTGCTTGCATGCTTCATTGCCGGAAACGTATTCACTTGGGATGACTGGTTCCGCCTTGAGACTATGGACGATTCTTTTCAACCCACCATCGATATGCTGCTCAACGTCTCCGTCTTCATCTGGCTTGGCGCTGTCTGCCCCTGGAGCCTCTTCAATAACTCTCCTGTAATCCCCATCTACCGCCTCGTTCCTCTGGGAATCCTTGTTCTGTTGCTACGCCGCCTGCCCATCGTATACGCTTTACACAAGCAGATCCACCAAATTGAGCAAAGGCGACAGGCCATGTTCGTGGGTTTCTTCGGACCCATTGGAGTTAGTGCCATCTTCTATCTCTACATCAGTCTGGAGTTCCTAGAAACTATTGTCGTCAATGGCGAAGTCCGGGAAGATGCGGCACATCTTATGGAGGTAATCAAGGTAGTCGTCTGGTTCTTGGTCATATGCTCAGTTGTAAGTCTCCTTCTTTTGAAGATCCTGGGTTTCCTTATTTTTTGTCGAACATGAGAGCTAACTATTGGAACAATAGGTTGTTCATGGTCTTTCTATTCCCATGGGCAAATTGGGTCTCCACATTCCACGTACGCTGAGCAACGCCTTGTCGTTTGCTCGTACCTCGTCATCCAACCCCAACGACGCAGGACCTTCCTTTCACGTTCCCAACTATGGAACAACTAACACAGATGCCGATATTCGTGGTTATCGTAACACGGGCTATTCACGCAGCTTGAACGATTTGCTGCCCTCTACCGTGGTCAGAATTGGAAGGAGTCTGATCAGGAGTGGGACGACTACGCCAACTGCGTCCAGACCGCCTAGTGCGTGCAGGCCGGCGAATCCTCTGCCGCCGATGCCTATGGCCAATGTGGCGACCACAGGAAGTACCAGGGAGAACGGAGAGGAGCGAGATGCTTTTAATGAACGTGTGATTCCCGGTCGAACCATTAGATTCCACGATGAGCAGGCAGCTCCGGCGGCTCCGGCGGCTACGGCGGCTCCCAACAAGCCTGTCGGTCAAGAGGAATGATGGCGAATGACGTGCTTGCATAATGGTTTTTTTTAATGTTCAGTCTTTCTCACGTGGAGGTATAACCTGTTGCATTTAGACTACAATACCTGCATTGTTTTGCATAGAACGGCGGTTACTGGGAGCAGGTCTTTGACAAAGTTTGCTCTAGAATATCTTTTTTTTTCTCCATACAATGCATGCACGCATGTAAGGATCTATGATCATATAGAAAATTCATCTGCTCTCTTCCAACAACAAAAAAAAACTACCTAATTCATTCTACTCAAACCGTGCCAACACTCCCCTTCTCGCCTCCTTCCCTCGCCGCAATCTCCTCTACATTAATCACTTTGCCCTCTCTCACACTCCTCTCCAGCTCCTCTCTCTTAATCGCACACCGCGCACTGTACGTCGCGCGATCGCGCCTGCAACCCTTTTCCCACAGCACATTCTCGCCCCAGCAGCCCACGCCCACAAGCTCGAGGACCAGCACACTAACGATGAGCCCCGTCGTCGTCGCCACCAGCTGCAAGCTATTCAGGTGGGCGAGCGGCAGCGTAAGTATAACGATAGCGACGACAACACGATACAAGAGACGCATGTTCTTGCGCAGCCGCTGGTGCGGAATCTTGCGGTGCGTATGTGCTTTGGATATCACGGCGAGGCACATGAGCGAGATGGCGAGACCGCCGCAGTAGTACCATTGCAGGCCCGGCGAAATGTGTTCTTCGGAGCGCGGGATGAAGGTTTCGAAGAGCGAGTCGAGCGGTGCGTCGGGGCTGTCGTGTGCGCGGACGAGGACGGCGAGGGCTGAGGCGCTGAGTACGAAGGACATGGTGAAGGGGAGATGGATGCTTATCCATATCATTGCTATTTTTTAACGTGAGTTGTTAGTTTATTCCTAGCGCTGTATTTTTTTTTTCTTTTAGAGTAGATGGGGGAAATGTAAGGGGAACAAACCGGAAAAAACATGTCGTCGAATGGCGTGTGAGTGCAGGTTGAACGAGTCGATTTCAAAATAGATCCAGTTGAACACAAAGGCTTGGATGAGGCCGAGTACGGCTTTGCCGAAGAAGGCGTTGATGCCCATTTCGACGTTGCTTTGGTACAGCAGGCCTAGGACACAGGATCCAAAGACCAACGTGACAAAGGCATTGGTGCGCTCGATCCTATGCTCGATGTTGGTTCCTGGGAAGAATTCTAGGCTCTGCTTGATCCGAGCTGGGATGTGCTTTGCCACGGGGCTGTTGTGCCGTTGGATCAGGAGCATGGCGAACTGGCCAAAGAGATCAAAAATGATGGCTACCCAGATAAGTCCTTGTCGTGCCGGCTCCTCGACGTGTACACTGCCTATCCAGAGGGCGAATGGGATGACCGCGACGGCACTGTAGCCAATCATACTTCCGCGTATCATTGGTATAATCCACGCGTACCAGCACATGCTAAGCACCATGAAGAGCCGGGCTGCAAGATAAAACGCCACCAGCGGCGTGTACGTATGCTCAAACGCCGACGCCATATTGGTCGTGAATCCCAGCAGGCACGTCAAGATGAACAGCACCGAACAGCGGCGTAAAACGTCGTCCGAGTCGAACCAGGAGACCAGCACGCCAATGTCTGACCAGAACTTCCAGCCCATAATGAAGGTAATGGCGAAGCGGAGAAGAGACTCGCCAGTCGGGTGTTCAGCCGCCGAGTCACCTGTCAAGGCCACAATGCCTACATAAAAGAGGTCAATGAAGAGCTCATACGACGCTACTTCCTGCGCTTCTTTGGCCCGCCAGAGCAAACCCTTGTGGAAATACTGCCGGACAATCGGCCGTTGGTAGAAGCGCATTGTAGCACCAAGCTTGCGCTCCGCACGCCAGGCATCCTTTTCAAACACGGAATCATCAGACGAGTGCAACGAACTCCCAGAGTCTTCTTTGGTGCGCAGATGGGCTGAATATCCGTACTTGGAAAAATTGGCATCGAGCTGCACAGCATGCTCGCTAATCATGTGCAGTTCGGTAGATAGAGCGTCGAGCTCGCGGATGACGCGCTCGAATTCTTGGGCTAGTTCTCCATGCTCTTCCTTGAGTTGCTTGTGTCGGTCTTCATGGTGCGCATGTGTATGCCGCAGTGCTTCAATCTGTGGTCCCGCGCCGTCAACGTCTCTGGCGTACCCTCGCTGTCTTTCCTTGACACAGGAGTGCTTACATGTTCAGGTGACCCGTGAATGACCAGGTCAAAATCGTCCTTCTCGTTCGCAGTGCTCAGCCTCCGTCTTAAGATGTCGGCCTCGTCAGGCGAACTCGCAATGTGCACCTTTCTTCCATCTGGCCTGAGGATTTGCCTCAGTCTCTTCCCTGTATGGTGGCCTAGATGCGGGTGGTGGTGGGTATGGTGAGGTCCATGTGCTGTTCCTTGAGTGGCGCTTGCTGGCGTGTCGCTGCCGCCCACCAATGTATGTGGAGTGTCTGCCATGATTTCACCCACAGCAGTAGATGGTGAGCGAGTTGCACGACTGCACCTACAAAGGTAGACTGTATGGCTACCAGAAACGATATAAACGGGCCAGTCTCGCTTGTTTCGACGGCTCGCTGTCAAAGTACAAGACTGGTGGCTTGCCCCTGTTGATATCTGCGCGTGCCTGATTGGTTGGGCATAGAGTTAAGAGTGTGAATAAGCACACGCTAGGTATAGGTAAGCCGCGGGGCGGAAAAAGCATCCCTCAAGCTGGCACAAATTAGACACTGCCGTGTGGGCAAAGCATCCGCTATCCATGCACAGGCAGGCTTCATTCGGCCTTGTGTAGCTCTGTACAGACCAGTCAAATGGACTTCCATCTTGGCGTTCGTTACCAAGAACCTCTGTACCAAGATGGGATATTGCTAAAAGATCGCCAGGGCGCCTAAGTGATTGGGCCTCGACTTGGCAGTCGTCTAAAAAGAAAGGGCCAAGATCACCATGGTGCAGTCGGACGTGAAGCTTTTTTGATCGGGTACATTATCTGCTCATACTATGATGTAACGTACCATACTGCCTTCAGGGGGAGGAGCACATGGCTGCTAACCAGAGCCAAGTATGCTCATGCATTTTGACATTTATCGTTTCTTCGCTTGTCCAGGACTCTGCGTATTCGCGCTTGTGCTCCCTGCATCGGTCTTGCCAGCCATCCACGAAGCCAGGTCAAAGTTTTGTATCTGCTGGGCTGTGTTGGTTGATCCGGAGCCCAAAACACCGTTCTTTTGCATTTGCTCAAATTCCTCCTTCATTTCCGGATCCACTAGGTATTCGTCAGTACTCTGGCGCGTTTACTTATGGCTCTGCTTGTAGCTTACTGTTCTCCATCAACTTGGGCATGCCAAAGATGAGACCCATGGAAACAACAGCCATAAGAATCATGGGGTTCTTGAGGAACGACAGTGGCGAGACTGATTGCGTGTTAGCTAACTTATGCCTCGAATTATTATCTATATGTGTATGTGTGCAGAACTTACAGCCTTGTCTTTCCGTGTAAAAGTGCTTGGGGCCGACTGGTTTCGCCTCAATGACAAGTCCATTACCTCCCTCGCCGCGGCTCTCGCCCTTGTTGTCCCATTCGTTGCCCAGGAAGGTTTGCCAGGCCCTGATGACCTCCTTCTTCTCTCCGCTGCCCTCTACGGCCTCCTCCAAGGTAACGTCAATCCTCAGTGGCTCAAAGGCATAGTCGCGGCAGTGTACTGTAGCGAGGTAGCTTCCTGCGCTTACGTTGTTGAAATTGAACGTGTTGGCGCGTGTAATGTAAGCATCGAGGGGCGGGCCCGAGGACTGCAACGTAGCGTGCGTGGTAGATGGCAGGGTGGAGGGGTTTACGAGGGCCGTGTTGGGAATTTGTAGGAGCAGACGAGCTGCGCTCGTGAGCGTCGCGAACGAGGCCAGGCTGGCAAATGATGTCTTCATGGCGCTGGAGAATGTCGAGGCCGCAGGGTCGATGATGCAACTTTGGTCGAGCGGACAGTGGCAGATACATGGACGACACTACAGCTTAACGCACGGACCAATACAGCATGCTCGACCGTAGAAAGTCATGTCTTATTAAATACTGCACTCGTATCTCGAATGCTACAATTCTACATAAATTCATTCCTCCTTGAATTACTAAGTCCAAAATCAACAATCTCTTGTAAACTCGGACCGTTGTCGCCATTTCTCTCCGTATCTGAATACGCAGATTGGTATAACCGCTAGAACCAAACTTAACGCGCCCAAGCAGCTATAGCCCAACCCATAGCCCAAGTGCTCAGCCAGTGGGCTAGCTGTCAGAGGCAGAAAGGTTCCCATCAGGCATCTAGTAACGATGACGCCAGTGAGTGCCGAGGCGGAATACATGCCAAATGCATCAACAACGTAGTTGGATAATGGTATAATGGTGAGCAGCAAGGTACCACCCATGAACACCACAGACCCAAGGAGCAGTAAAGCAGGAAGCCGGTATTCTGCAATCCAACCGTAGGCCGTTACGGTAAAAGGCAATACAATGGCCCCGAAGATGGACAAAGGCAGGCGATATTCTGGCTTTCCCTTCTGGCCATCAGGTCCACGGAGCTTCATATAGATTTTGTCAAGGGTGAAATTGCAGATCAAGACACTGCAAAAAGATCCAATGCCTGCACTTCTGTCAGCCACTGTACAGTCAACAAGCAACCGGTATTACGTACTGAAGGACACGAAGGCAGTTCCGGTCATAGCAAGCTTGAAGTCATACACCTCCATTAGAATGACGGGAAGTGATACGCTGATAACGTAGAAGAAGCTGAATGAAACCGAAGCAAACAGTGAAAGAAGCAGAAGAACACTCGATCCAAAGAGAACTGCAAATGGGCGGGTTAGTGAGTGCCATAGTTGTGTTGCATTTTCATGCGCCGTTCTGGGCTCTGTAGTTTTGTCGGCTCCGTGAGCAAGCCTAGCCGCTCTTCTTCTCAAAATGGCCGACTTGTATGTTTCTCTGAAGGAAACAAGGAAGAGAAGCTCGCATAAAATAGCGAGTCCGGCAGCGATGATCAATATACATCGCCAACCCATTGTCTCGGCAATCAAACCCGAGCTCGCGGGACCGATCGCTCCCCCAATGAGTGGTGCTAACATAATCAAAGACATAGGCGAGCCGCGTTGGTCGTCCTCGAAGATATCGCCAATGATTGCGGGATTGAGAACATTGGAAGCAACGCAAAGCCCTGTGAGCATCCTGGCAGCGATGAAGATGGTACTGCTCGGGCTGTAGATTGCTACAATGGTGGCGGCAATGAAGCCCATGTTGCAAGCGTGGAAGACAGGAGAGCGCCCAAGTAGTTCGGATAAGGGTGCGATCAGCAAGGGTCCAGCGGCTTCGCCGAGCTCCCATATGGTGACAAGTAATGCACTATTGGCCGAACTGCTATGCTTTCCATCGAGATCTTCCACAATCGTGGTAGCTAAAGGCACGACACCAATGCATGTGAATGTGCTGCGAGAGAGGGTCAGCTTGCGTGCTCGCTCAGAAAACTATGCGTAACGTGTTGAACCTACACTGTAAATGCCATAAAGGCGAGCAGTGAAACATTGGCCCACTTGTGGGCGCGGGACCAGTTTCTGGGGTCTTCAGGGTCCAAAGGTTCAAAATCGAGAGCATTCTCTCCATTCTGCTCGCTGCGGCCTTCTTGTTGGGTGCTTTCATAATCATGCGAAAGAATTCTGAGCAGAGGCTGCTCTTCGTCGGTGAGTACCATGGTAACTTGATTTGCACCAACAATCTCTAGAAACGATATAAAGACACAGATTAGAGAGTGGAACGACTTTTTTTTTTCACTGGGTGACTGATCATATGCCGAGTCAAGCGGCGGATTGTGACTAATCACATTGCGGGACAAGCCTTAGGTATGGGGTGCATCCTTAGCGCCGCCCGCATGCGGTGAACGGAGACAAGGGCACATTTCGAGCCGCCAGAATGTCCGCAAAGAATACGCTATGGGTCCAAGATTCATCAGTCAGGGATGCTCAGACTTTGGGTCTGGAGCGTTGATGGGAGGAGAGTGCTAGAAACATGGTCAGCCTGAGCAGAGGCAGGCTGGCCGGCTGGCCTTGCAGTATCTTGTGCAAACAGTCCCACAGATAAGCCGTGTCGAGTGACGAGGGGCTGTGATGACATTGAACAAGCAGTGAAACAAGTCAGACTGGTGTCTGGATGGCATACAAGTGTAACATGGCGGGCACCAAGCCGTCAGCTGCAATACGATGGAGACGGGTGGGGTGGAGAGGGGCATTGGCACTGTCGATGAAGAGAGAGCGGCGGAGACGCTTGTTGAAAGCGCGCTAACCATGTCCACTTTACGCGGTCGCGTCTAATCGACGGGCGCGTTGCATCTTGAACAGCAACCCGCAATTTTCCACAACAATGTCTTCAATCCAGCGGCTACGTGCTCGGCAGGCTCGTATGTATCTTCTAGTGTTCTCGCAGCGCCATGTTTGCTGACCTGGATCCTAGATGCCCCTGGTGCAACTTACCTTGCCTATACGCCCAACGGCAAGAAACTCGTCACCGCCGGAGTCGACAACTACTGTCGTGTGTTTAACACTGGGTCCGACGATGAGCCCACCACTGTAGATGAATGTCAGGAGAACAACACTGCTGTCGTTGCCGGCGTATGTGGACTCGTAAAGTGAAATTGGGAACGCAGCACTAATGTTCAGCGCAGAATGGCTTCTTCATTACCGGCTCCGAGGACGGAACAGTGAGCAGGTTTTCACTTGGCAATGGAAAGTTTGAAGAGATACTCTTCCGAACCACATTACCTGTGCGAGATGTAGCTATCACTTCAGACGGCAACTGGATTGCAGTTGCAAGCGAGTAAGTCTACTGCCCCTCCAAACCCAGCATGTGATACTGACATGGTCAGTGAGCTCGTTGTGAACATCGTGAGTGTAAAGGACAAATCCATGCGAACCCTGCGCGACCAGCCCCGAGCCGTGAAGCACGTATCTTTCGATAAGACCGGAACTCAGCTCGCCGTATCCTGCACCGATGGTCAAGTCTACATGTACAACCTGGATGGAGAGCAACCTGAGATGGTCAAGAGGATAGAAGGCATGATTAAGAGCCTGGAAACAGATTCAGAATCTAGTTCAAGGGTGCTTTGGCACCCTGATGGACGGGCATTTGCTACACCAACTGCCATGCGCCAGATGCAGGTCATGTCGGCAATTGACTGGGAGAGACAGCGAGTATTCAAGACAGGCCACTCTGCAGATATAACAGCTGCGGCATGGTCACCCAATGGTGCTTTGTTAGCAACCACATCCAGCGACCTCAGTCTCTGCCTTTGGGATACCAAAACCCAAAAGCTGCTCCACAAATTTGACCATGTCAAGGCGACCATTCTGGCAATGGCATGGCATCCCACTGAAAACATACTCTCATACACCAACAATGAGGGCGAACTCTTCATCCACACCGATGTCGTCCCTGAGGAACACCTGCCCTTGCTCCAGAAACCTACCGTCTCGGCACCCTTCTTCCATGACCCATCAGAAGGCCGATCTGGCGTGCCTCAGCCAGCTAATCTTACTACGGGAAACGTTCAGACACTCCCTGGACGGCCCCGTCAAAGAAGCGGGACACCCGACTCGCTCGAGGATATTCTAGGTCCTGAGTTTCAAGATGACGAAGCAGAGGAGGATGGTGACGAGGAAATGAACGACTTTGTCGTCGATGATGACGGCGCAGGCTACGCACCTGCTATCAACGCGGCAAAGAAGCGTTCAAATGGGCATCTCGCAAATGGCGTAGAGCCTGCATCGAAACGGCGCGCATATAGCTCCGCTCTCTTCCGTCCCCAAGTCCATGAACCCTTCCAGCCAGGCAGCACACCCTGGCGTGGTAATCGCAGATTACTATGCTGTTCATTGACGGGTTACGTGGAGACGGTCGAGCAAGAAGGCAAGCATCACACAGTAAGCGTGAAATTTTACGATGAGCACACCTTTCGCAACTTCCATTTCACCGATATCTTTCTTTACGACAAAGCCTGCCTGAACGAGAAGGGAACGCTATTCGCCTGCCAACCAAATAGCACTGGAGAAGGAAACCAAGCTATGATTTACTACCGACCACACGAGACGTGGACAACAAGAACAGAATGGCGAACCAACCTGCCAACGGGAGAGTCCGTGACGGCCATTGCCTTGTCTGATTCTTATGTGTGCGTCACCACGTCAACCAACTATGTACGCATTTACTCTCTCTTTGGGCTGCCCATCCGCGTCTATCGCCAAAAGAGCTCACCAGCCGTAACATGCGCCGCCTGGCGCGACTACATTCTCACCATCGGCAACGGGCCCATCCAAAACGACCTTAGCACTCAGCTCCTCTACACAATTGAGAACATCAAGCACGACATTGTCTACCAAGACTCGGACATTCTCGCCCTGCCTCCAGGAACCACGCTGACGTCTGTCTTCTTCTCAGCCGAAGGCGACCCTTACATCTACGACTCGGAAGGCGTCCTGCTAACGCTGCTTGGATGGCGAAACACAGGCCAAGCCCGCTGGGTCCCTATGCTAGACACCAAGCTCCTCTCGCGCCGCGCCGGCGGCGGAAAAGAAGAGTCCTACTGGCCTGTTGGAGTCGCGTCCTCGCCGTCAGCAGACAGCAACAGCGCCAGCAGTGCACGATTCCACTGCATGATCATCAAGGGCCGCGAACAATACCCCAGCGCGCCAATCCCACATCTCTCTGAATTCGGCTTTGAGATCCCGCTATCCAGTGCCATTGACAAGCGCAAGGGCGCGAAGAAACGTCGTGGCAGTATATCAGATGACGACGAAGACGATGATAATGATACTAGCAAGCCTCAGTCGAATGAAGACAAGCAGCAGGAGCACGAACAGGCGTTTATCCTCTCTTCAACGCTGCATTCACAGCTCTCCTCGACGCTGCTTCACACTCGACCCACGTCCTCACAAAAGGCAGCGCTGAGTGCCCTCGAGGTGGCCATTGATCGTGCCCTCTTGCAGCTGCTCGGCTTGGAGTGTCTGGCGGGTGAAGACCATGGCATGAAGGCGCTTGAAATCGTGAGCTTGATGCGCGATGCCAATGGCAAAATGCTGGATCTGGCGGGCAAGGTCGCGTCACGATATGGGCGCGAGGTGCTGGGTGAAAAGATTAGGGAGTTGGCGGAGAAAAAAGCCCTGGCGAGGGACGACGACGAAGATGAGTTCTAGGCTAGACATATCGCATTAAATACAGTATTAGGACAAAAGTTCGTTCGGGCAAATACAGTGACCCGACCAAAGTTTGTTCGCTCAAGACGCTCGTGGCGGACCTGTATTTGCCTGAGCAAACTTTTGTCCCAGTAGCACTGTATGCAGTGACTTGATGGAAGTTTATTTGCGCAAGCTGCTTCTAAAGGGCCTGTATTTGCCCGAATGAACTTTTGTCCTAGTACTGTATTGTGTATTCTTAGATCACCAATTTCACGAATTAATCATTTGCCACAATGTAGCTAAGAATGAATATTGCAAAAATGCCATTGGACAATTTATTGGCCATTACTAAAAAGGTAAGAGTAACATAGAAAGAGGGCAATTGAACCCAAATCGCTTCATGTCAAAATGGTCTATGCTCTCTCTTGCTAGAAAAGAAAACAACGCGCGAGTTTCGGAGGAGCACGCCAATCAACAATGCAGAGCGAGAAAATTCTCTTTGCCACGGGCTCGAGCAAATTCTCAAGACATCTAGTACTCTGCCTCGATACCCTCCTCCTCATCGCCCATGCTGTCGGCCGCCACCTCTTCGTAGTCCCTTTCGAGTGCTGCGAGATCTTCGCGCGCTTCGGAGAATTCACCCTCCTCCATACCCTCACCAACATACCAGTGGACGAAAGCACGCTTGCTGTACATAAGGTCGAACTTGTGCGAAAGAGCGGACCAGGCCTCGCTGATGGCGGTGGTGTTGGACAACATGCAGACAGCGCGGTTGACGGAGGCGAGGTCGCCGTTGGGCACGTTCTGAGGTGGCTGGTAGCAGATACCGACCTTGAAACCAGTAGGGCACCAGTCGACGAACTGGACGGTGCGCTTGGTCTTGACCTGGGCAATGGCGGCGTGGGTGTCCTTGGGGACAACGTCACCACGGTACAGCAGGCAGGTGGCCATGTACTTTCCGTTGCGAGGATCGCACTTGACCATCTGGTTGTTGGGCTCGAAGCAAGCGTTGGTGATCTCGTTGACCGAGTTGGCCTCGTGGGCGGCCTTGGCGGCGGAGATGACGGGAGCGTAGGCAACGAGAGGGAAGTGGATACGGGGGTAGGGGACCAAGTTGGTCTGGAACTCGTTCAGGTCGACGTTCAGGGAGCCGTCGAAGCGGAGCGAGGCGGTGATGGAGGAGACGACTGCAACGAGGTTAGTTATGAACAAGATGTCTTATGGGGCAAAATCAACGTACCCTGGGCAATGAGACGGTTCAGGTTCTCGTAGCTGGGGCGCTCAATGCCGAGGTTCCTTCGGCAGATGTCGTAGATGGCCTCGTTGTCGACCATGAAGCTGCAGTCAGAGTGCTCGAGGGTGGTGTGGGTGGTGAGAATGGAGTTGTATGGCTCAACAACTGATGTGGCAACCTGGGGCGCTGGGTAGACGCAGAACTCGAGCTTGCACTTCTTGCCATAGTCAACAGACAGACGCTCCATGAGGAGAGCACCGAAACCAGAACCGGTACCACCACCGAAGGAGTGGAAAACAAGGAAACCCTGCAGACCCGAGCAGTTGTCGGCAACACGGCGGACCTTGTCAAGGACCTGGTCGATGAGCTCCTTTCCGACGGTGTAGTGGCCACGAGCGTAGTTGTTTGAGGCATCCTCCTTGCCTGTGATCATCTGCTCAGGGTGGAAGAGCGAGCGGTAAGCACCGGTGCGGACCTCGTCGACGACATTGGGCTCGAGATCGGCGTAGATGGTACGGGGAACGTACTTGCCCTGGCCTGTGTGCTCTGTGTTAGCCGTATATCCGGGTGCTTCGCCATGGCAGCTGCCTACCAGTCTCGGAGAAGAAGGTGCTGAAGCCGTGGTCGTCGTTCAGGGCCTTGCGCTCTTCGGTGAGGTAGCCATCGGGCTGGATGCCGTGCTCAAGGCAGTAGAGCTGGAAGACGTCGTCAGTATCAGTGCAGACTGGCGGTCAGGCGCGCCCCTGGCGACAGCCTCCTTTCCGCTGCGGCGAGGCGTGTCGAGGGCGCGAGGAGCTTGTTGGCGAGCACTCACCTCCCAGCAAGAGTTTGCAATCTGGCAACCGGCCTGGCCGACTAGACGCGTACAAAGTCAGCATCAACAAAGAGGCGGCCCGGTCCCACCACGCAGGCAGCCAGGGCGCAAGGGCGGGCGCTTACCGTTCAGACTGATAACTTCTCTCATGGTTAAATTTGGGAGGGGGTAGTAATTGGGGGAGTATGGGAATGCTCGGTCAGGGGTGGCGTCCGCGAGAAAGTCGAGGAGCAGCTGGCGGTGAAGTGGAGCAGTGGGTGGGGGGGAGAAGCAGTGTTGTGTTTGTGGAATCGAACTTTTAGGGCGCAAAGGGCCGACCTACCACGGGCCACGGCGCTAACCACGACAGCTGCTCCGCTGCCGCTGCCCGTGCTCCGCTGCACGCATGCCGCGGCCAACGCCCTCTCACTGCCCTGCACGTCTTCTCTCACTCAACACCACGACGACTGTCCAGATGCTCCTGCTGTGGCCCACGTGAGAGAATGCGCCGTCCACATTCCACCCTGTCCCCGTGCCCCTATCCCCGTCCCGTCTCCCAAAAATGCGCCTCCTCGCCCGCCTGCTGCTCTGCATCGTCACCCAGGCCTGGACGGTGAATGCAAACGTCGAGAAGACGATATTCCTCGGGCCCCCTGCTGCAACCTTTTCCAATGCTCGTCCCAGCCTAGACACGCTTGTCCTACACGCTCTGTCGCCTGCCAATTCCATTCTGCCTACCCGCATTCCCGTTGAGTTTCCCACCGAGCCTGTGCCCCGCGGTCTCGAGTCCTGGTACTTCCTACGCGGCCTCGACCCCGGGCGCAGGTACGAGGTGCGCATCTGCTGGTCGGCAACAGTGAGTCGCATGCTCTTTGCTTCTCTTCCTCTTCAACAGCCGAGTCCTGACCATGCTCCAGCAACCAACCGACTTCTGGCTTGACACTTATCCTGTCGACGTCGTGCTTGATACGCCACACCTCAGAGCCTCACTAGAACGCTACGGCGAACGTGACCAAGACGCTCAGCTCGGCGACCGGAAAGACATCGAGCTGGCACATTTCAATGCACACGAGTCCGTGCTACTGCTACGTCTCCAGGCTGCAGCCTCCTACTACTCAACCAATCGCACGTTGATGCTCCACCCGCCCCCAGTGCATGTAGACATCAGTACGTTTCTATTTGGTACTTGTGCGTCATCCTGTCTGACCTCTGTAGTCCTCGACCCCTTCATACTGAACATCTTTCCGCAATCTCTTGGTCCTGTCGCTGTATACATTGCCCTAGTCGCCCTAGGAGCTTACCTTCTTTCTGGGTACATCTACCGTTGGCTGCTGTCTGCCACTTCTGAGCCGCCCAGCAAACCCCATACCGATTGAGCAAAGGCCGTCACACATCCTAGTCTAATTACCTTTCGGGGGTCATAAGCCATAGCTTTACACTGGCTGTTTCTGCAGTCAACCCCTTTATACCAACACACGAGCATGTCTGTGCCCGCCGGAGCACCGCCGGGGCCGCCGGGGCCGGCTACGCATGATAATCCGTTCGATCGACTCCCCGCTGAACTACTCCTCATCATTTATGAATATGTAGGCACTAGTAACCTCATGAATCTCGCTCTAGCCATCTACCCAACATTTGAGCGCCACAACCTATCTCCGGAACTTACACCGGCCACTCTTGCTCATATGTTGCGTCTGTCTAACCGGCCTGCGAATTTATCTACACATCCTGGAGCAGTAGTCCGCATGCCCCCGGAGCTTTGGCTGTTTGTTGCCCGCCATCTGGAGCCGGTTGATATTCTATCTCTGATGTTCACATTCAGGGCAGTCTTTGGTCAGAATCTTACACAACAGACGAGGCAAAGGCTGAGAGTCTGGAGTCGCCGCTCAAGAGAGAAAGGATGATGATCATGTACCGAGACTTGCAGATGAGACACCACCAAAACTGTCATCATTCAGATGTGTATTTACATATATTTGAGCATTCTGTAATGACGTGATACTCATGATTTCCGTTGCCTTGTTACATGGAGAAGCCATTGTAAAAAGAAACGCCACGCTATGCATGCAAAAGTCCCACCAATCCATACCGTGCCAGAAAAAGAAAACGAAAGAAATCTGCAATCAACTTTTTACCGTATGCTGTACACTACCTTCAAGCATCTCTTGGGAATTCGTCCTCGAGTCCAATCGTCACCTTGACATTCATACTGCCCAGCTCCTGGATCAGCAGCTTGGCAGCATACGGCATGGTGATCTTGCGCACCGCCTTTTCGCTCTCGCACAGTTTGCAGTAGCCACTGTAGCCCATTTGGCCGCCTGTGTAACAGAAAACGTTAGTAAAAAGAAAAATAAACCACGTGGTAGAAAAGAAGGAAAGAAAGAAGGAAAAACTTACACTTCTCACAAACATCCACATTGTGCGCATCCGAACTGATCATCAGGCGCTCAAGCAAAAGCTGTGACGCGCCATAGGCAATCAGACAATCACGCTCCATCTCTCCCAGACGCAATCCACCGTCTCGCGCACGACCCTCGGTTGGCTGACGCGTCAGGATGGCGCGCGGGCCTCTTGCACGCGAGTGCATCTTGTCCTGGACCATGTGCTTGAGCTTCTGGTAGTAAATGGGGCCGAAGAAGGTGTAGAACTGGTGCGCCTCGCCCGTGATACCCGACGTGAGGTAGTCTTTACCCGTGTACGAGAAGCCCTTTTCGACGAGAATTTGCGACATGTCTTCGACCGTGGAGCCGCCAAACGCCGTGCCGTATTCGAGCGTGCCGTTGAGCACGCCGGCTTTGCCTGATAGCAGCTCCATCATCTTACCTACTGTCATACGCGACGGGAAACCGTGTGGGTTCATGATGATGTCCGGGCAGATGCCCTGGTCGTTGAAGGGCATGTCTTCTTGCTGCACAATCAGACCCGTTGTACCTTTTTGTCCGTGCCGAGAAGAGAACTTGTCGCCCAGTTCCGGACGACGGGTTTGACGCATAAGCAATTTGATCAGCGTAGTTCCTGCTTCGTTCTCCGTAATGCATGCCTTGTCCACGTAGGCGCAGTCGGGCAATTTGTATTTTTCTGGCTTGTCCTTGTACACATTTGAAGCCGGACCAGCAGTGTCTTGAGGTATTGACTTCAAGAGGAAGGCATCGCCAGCTTCGATGCGAGCACCCACTTGTGCAATACCATCTTGGCCAATCGCTTGGTGATTGCGATTCTCGACATCGAGTGCACCAGCGTTGATGCGATCAGAAGTGCCGTTGGCATAGGTTTTGAGAGGCGTAACGTGCTTCTTAAAGACTTGACAGCGACCAAATCCTCGATCACACGACGCCTTGTTCAAAATAAGCGCATCCTCAATATCGTAGCCCGAGTACGACATGACAGCGACGGTTGCGTTCTGACCTGCTGGGAGCTTGTCGTACTTCGTGAGCTCAATGGTTCGCGTCTTGACCATGGGCTGTTGTGGATACACCATCAGGTACAACAGTGTATCAATCCTGTTGAACTGGTTGTAAGCAATTGCACCAATCGCTTGCTTACCCATAGCGCATTGGTAAGTGTTACGTGGCGATTGGTTGTGGTGAGGATAAGGAATGAGACCAGCAACAGCGCCCAAAATGGTAAACGGCTCGATCTCGAGATGGGTCGTGTGTTGGTTGATTTCGCTCTCCTTCAAAGCAATGTTCGTGTCGTTCTCTTCGTTGGTGTCCAGATACTCGACCAGACCCCTTGTCAGGAAATCCTCAAACTCCATAGTACCCTTGCGAAGAGCTTTCAGGTATCGCGAAGTGACTTTGGAGCGCTGATTCTCAACAATGATCATTGGCCTGCAAATTCGTCCTTCATCGGTAGCAATGTGGACTTCGCAGTGATCATGGTCGATGTGAATGCTGGTGAATTCAGAGATACGTCCCATTCGTCGAAGTTTTCGGAAGCTGTTCAAGAAGCGCTTCGGAGTGTCTGTGACAGCAATAGGCGTACCGTTGAGACATACGCTATACACACCCTCGGCATGGATCTCCTCTCCTGTCTGAGAGCAAATGTCTTCAGCACCCAACATGAACACAATCTTGCGGACTGGATCGTCGTCGTCTTCGGTTGTGATATGCGTCATAAGCGCCAAATTCTTGACCAGACCACAAGCCTCTCCTTCTGGAGTATCCGACGTGCAAAGCATACCAAACTGCGACGGCTGCAGCGCTCGGGGGCCAGAGACTTTGCGGGTCTTCTCGAACTGTGAACTGATTCGCGTCATCATACCTAATGCAGCGATGTAGCTTAGTCTGCTCAGGACGTGAGTGACTCCAGCCCTCTCCATCTTGAAGCGCTTCAAACTCCAGTTTCCGGTGGCGATTGCGCGCTCGACGCCCATGGTGATATGGTTTTTATGGACACTGAAATGAGCAAATGCATCGAATTCTTGTGCCCTGACTGGTTTCTTGAGGACCTTGTCGATGCTCATCTTGAAATCATGATTGAAGCGCTTGAAATGGTCTTCGAACAAGAGGGACAACATCTGTCCAGAAAGCTCGAGGCGCTTGTTGCCAACATAGTCACGATCGTCCACCAACTTCGGGTCTTGCATTGCCATCAAAACTCTCCGAGCCATGAGAGCTACGTAGAGCGCCTTGGGTCGGTAATTGGTACCTTCAACCGGTACGTGGGGAAGGACAACGTTGGACAGACACTCGATGGCCTCAAGGTGGTAGTTCCTGTTGCGCGAGGTACCAAGCGGCTTCTTGACTAGTCTCACACGATGACCAATATACTCCAACGCTCTTTCTTGTGTATGAATCTGCTCCCGTGCGCATGCCTCAAAGTTGATAGCAAAGTTGTCCTGGTATGCACTGTCTTCGCCAGCAATCATGAGGAGGATCTCCTTGTCAGAGTGGACTCCTAGCGCCTTCATAACAAACACAATCGGAATCTCTTCAGAGAGAGTGTTGTGCCGAAGGTACATAAGCCCTTTCTTTTGAATGACGTACGTCTTGGTTCGCCTTTCGTGCGTGGAACTCGTCACGCTAGCCTGCATGATTCCCTTTGCGCTTTCGACAATGACTCGGTTCTTGTTGAGCTGCTCCTGGACAAGGATAACCTTCTCTTGTCCACGTGTGATGAAGTAGCCTCCCGGGTCTAGCGGACACTCCTCCATGACAGCCATCTCACGATCGCTCTTGCCGGCAAGCACACATTTGTTGCTCTTCAACATAATCGGCATCCTGCCAATCTTAACGCCCGTTCGCTTAACCTTTGCATTTCCTCTGGTGTATATGATATCGACCACTATTGGTGCAGCATAGGTCATGTCGCGTAGACGGCACTCGTTGGGCGTGATGGTACTGCGATGATGTTCGAGGTCATCTTCTTCCTGACGGTTGGGCGACAGGACGCGAATGTCGGTGTACTCAAGGAGGAATTTGGGGTCGAAGTCGCTGCGAACGAACCGGTTGGCCTTGATAATCTTCTTCAGGTCGACATCGACAAAGTGGTTGTAGGAGTCGACGTGCTGTTTGACGAGACCTTTGGTCTTCAAGAAGGCCGGCAGTAAGTTCCATTTGTCGCGCGCCGTATTGATTGGGTCAGTCAAACTTTTGCCGTAGTAAAAAGGTTCGAGAAGAGCGGCGAACTCGTCCTTCGCGTGGGTGAGTGGCGCTCGTCGTTTTCGCGTGCTTTCTGCCGACGTCGAAGCCCCCGGATTGAGATCTGTCGCATTGTCTCCGGTGACCGTTCGATGTTTGGCACCTTCAGCGTCAATATCCATCGCGTCTCCGTTGTCTGCCTTTTGGACTTCAGGTGCGCCAGGCGCAACCTTTGCCTTTGTCGCCCCGCGCGGGGCCGCTTTGGGCTTGGGGATCGCAACTTCCTTTGCACACGTTAGTCTCAGGTGATCGCCTCTGTGCCAGTCGTTGTACCTTTTTGCCCACCATATTTGCGACAGTAGAGTAGGTGAACGGAAGTTGGAGGTGGGTTAGTAAGTCCGTTGGAGCTGCTGCAACAATTTGGCGTTCGGCGAGTCAGACATGCAGGTGGAGAACGAATCCTGGCCAATCGGTAATCCGCAGTAGACTCATCTAGCCAGCTTAGGTGAGTGACCGCATATCTATCTTACTGCGACAGCAATCACAACATTTCGTAAATTGGATAAGCGGAAAGGAATGTGGTGGCACATGATTGTTTGTGGACAGTTTCATTATTTCACTACCGAGCGGCGCACAGCAAGTGTATGCAGCCAGAAATGAAGGACATTGAAAAGCTCGCAATGCATCATCCCAGTAAACGCCCTATGGCATACAGAAGCAACCTAAAGGCGCAAAGTAGACCAGACCCCTTGGTATCCACAGCTTTTCCTTATCTTACAAGCCACTCGACCTTCTGTCCAACTCCGCATAGCTGCCAATCGTTTCGTGTTTCCGCAATTCATAGTCCGCTCAAGCCGTGTCCGCTAACTGTAACTTTTACAAAACATTACTGGCCTCCGTCTCATCCATCAGCGTTGGAAGGTCTTTCGCCTAAAAAGCATCGCGAACATCTGCCTCGCCATTTAAGCCTCTCAGCGAGCTTTCAGCCAGATCGACTTTCAACTGAGCCGTCTCCGCTTCACGTTCCAGACTATCCCACTCTCTCAACTTCTGTCTCTTCGCGTCCTCTTTCTTTTCAATCAACTCTCTAAGCTTCTGTGCCTCCGCTTCCAATTTCAGAATCTTGCTCTTGTCATACATCTCAGGGGCTTTCTGGCCTCCAGGTATCTCCTTAGGCAAATCGGCCAGATGATCACGGAAGCGCATTGTGCGAGGATATGTCGTAGCAGTAGAATTGTTCGAGCCGCGGAAAGGGGGCGCAAAAGGTGCTGCTCCACTTGGGCCCCCACTAGGACCGCGAGGACCAGCTGGTGCGCCACCATAATATCCTCCTCCGCGAGGACCTGCACCCCATGACCCTCTGCGTGAAGATGGTCCTGAGAAGTCTCCACGCCCTTCATAACCACCAAAACCACGACCACCACCGCGCGGCCGCGTCGGAGCTGCCAAGACAGGATTGCTTCCTCGAGGAAATGTAGGAGGTGGAGCTGCCGAACTGGAGGGTCCTGCGGGCGGCGAAATTGCTGGCGAAGGATAGCTGCGGCTAGAGGGACCAGTTGGCGGGGCTCTGGCAAAATTGCTATCACCGTTGCGGTAGGAAGAAGATGGCCCTGTTGGAGGCGCAAAGTCTCTATCTCCACGCGGTCCAGTCGGAGGACTCTCTCTACGGCGTGGTGGGGATCGCTCTCGTTCTCGCTCCCGGCTGTAATCTCGGCTTCTCTCGGGAAGTCGATCCCGGAAGGGTGATCTTGGAGCTGAAGCAGGTTCCCTGACAGGAAGATCTTCTACGAGTGCAGCTCGACTAGGGTGAATAGGTGGCGGGGAAGAGCGGCGCGAAGTAGCTGCAGAGTCTCGACCAGAGGGCTCGTTTGAAGTATAAGTTGGCCGCGCTGGGGAAGGAGACCTGCGACTCCTCCAGGTATCAGCCGTATATGGATCAACGCGCTCGCGCCTTGGGGAGGGCGATCGCCTTCTATAGTCTCGTGGCGGAGAGTACCGTCGCGGGGGAGGGCTTTGGACTTATTAGATGACTGTTCATTAAGGTGCGCAACTTTAAACATACCTGTCTATCCGAGAACGTGGCTCTTCGTATCGGCTTGAACGGATAGGCGAGCGCATGCCACGACTTCTTGCTGGAGACGGATCACGCTCTCGAAGAGGCGGTGGCGATCTGTCGCGCGGCCGTGGGGAGCGAGTGTACGAATCGTACTGGTCCCGATCCCGTCGCGGTGACCTTGCTCTGTCATTTCTGTAATCATCACGCCTAGGTGAATAGGCTCGACGCGGAGGCGACCGAGGGCGTGCCCTCCAATTATCATCACGACGTGGGCTTCGTGACCTTCTCCGGAACACAGGTGATCGGCTTCGCGGACGGGAAGAGCGACCACCAGGGACATAGGTATCAGCGGAAGCTATACCACGACGAGGTGGAGAGCTGCGTCGAGGGGGACTTGCGCGACGGAAAGGAGGTGAACGAGCACGATAGCTGTCTCCGCGCGGAGAGCGTGGGCGTGGCCCGGGGGAGCGTGGACGGTATGTGTTTGAATATCTGTCGTCTCTGGTTCCGCGTCAGCAGTTGTGCTACAAATACCCAGCAAGCGTCAAATGTGCTCATGTGCCGCTCACGAGTGCACAGGCGGCAGTCTGGTGTTGACGAACCTTCTGTCTCCTCGGTCTCGATCTCGCTCGCGATCCCTGTCCATTTTGCAATCAACGGTAATGCGCTTGATCTATCGCAAATGCTGGGTGTTGTTGAATAAATCGATAAAGATAGGTAAGGGTCTGAAACTGGGAGCCGCAGCTGTGGAGCGGTGGGGAGTGTTTGGCGCGGCGTGTGTTGGGTTTGCAAAAAGTGAAGTTGGAAGCCAAGCCCACTGCCACTGGACGCGTTGGAGGGTCACGTGCTATGTGGTTCATTGGAGCTGAAAGCGTGTCAAGCTTAGACCTTCTATGGCTTCCATCAGCGATGAAAATCGAACGATGAACGAACACTTTCATGTCTCAGCTTCTCTTTTCTTTTCTTTTCCATTTCCCCACATGGCATCGGATATACGAAAGTGGCGGTCGTGTTTGCGTGTATGCGTGCAAGAACCCCAGCTTTTTATGGCAATCACCATTCTGACTCGCTCCTCCAAGTGAAGGACTGTCACTTGATCTTTTAAAGTTTGTTGAAACGACTGCCAATGAGCACATCCCGAAGTAAGTAAGTTCATCTTATATCCACCAACAGCCGTCAACTCAAATTACTGGCTGTGTTGTTCGCTCCTTGCCTTGCCGTTCGCATCCTCGAGGAGTCAATCGTAGCGTAGTGGAGTGTCGATTCCATAGTCACCGTATCATTCCTGTCCATTACTCTGCCTTGAATACTGAAAATCTTGGTCTTGATTATGCTCATCTGCGACACACTTGATTGCCGCATATAACGCCGTTTCCCAATGCTGAGTATGCCGAAGCCCTATTGACCCGTGACATCCGTGACGCCAGCTCGCTCTTGGAGCTCCTGAAAGTGCAACCCTGGATCTTTTGTACAAAACTCATGTCCCTAACAGGCTCTTAACCATGCCGACTTAGCGCCTAGTCTTTCGCTCCTCTTCCCTCTTGGTCCTTTTCCTGCTTTCCTGGTTGATCATATCCGCCAAGTCATCTTGATCGATACTCTGCCATTGTCCCTGTGCCTCAGCGCGTTGCCTAGACTCATACTCTTTCTTCAGCGCGTCCTTGTCCAGCCTGTCACTGTCTCCTAACTGATCAATATCAACAGAGACGTCAATGTCTCCAGCTTTTCGCTTCTTCTGGGCATTCCCAAGCGCGTCGCGCCTGGCTGCATCCAAGTCATAAGCGTGCTCACCACCAAAGAAGCCAGTTGCAGAGATGTTCTTCTCTGGAAGCACGGTAAAGGCACTGCGAGGCGCACCCGGCTCTTCTGTCTCGATTCCCTTGCGCTGTTTCCTGAGCTGGAACTCTCCGCTGATACTTTCTGCACCTCCAATCTCTGATGGCATGGCCGAGGCACTGGTCATGGATGTCTGTATACCACTTGCGTCCTCGTCCCCTTCCTCCTCCTCTTCGTCTTCATCTTCTTCTTCTTCATCACTTTCCTCGTCCTCGCTCTCGCCCTCAGCTCGAAGCGCTCCCCAGATACCACGCTCGACGGGTTCACCCACGTGCACCGGTTGCTGTTGCTCCTCTAGAATAGCCGTCCCGTAGAGATCTCCTCCAAAAAGCGGCTTGCCGGCTTCATCTGTCGGAGGCTTTCCCCATTGGCCTGGCTGAAAGCCCCAAGAGGAGCCCGGCGGGATCGGAGCGTTGACACCGGGTATGCGTAGGTTGGGGTACGATGGCGGAGGACCATAGCGCTGCATGTTGATAAGCCACGGAGGTGGATGGCCGGGTGCCATTCCAAGTGCCTCCCGAAGCTCCTCGCTCAGCTCGCCTGGCTTGAGATTGACGAGGTTAGTCTCAAACTCCTTGCCTTCGTAGTAAACCTCTCCATATCTAGTGAGTTCTGGCTTAGTCTGCCGCCTGAAAAAGGCATCATAGAGTTTCGCGTAATCAATATCAAGCTTGCCGAGCTTTCCTTGGACGCGCTCTCGCTGTTTCTGCCTCATTGTCATCTCTGCCTGCTTTTCCAAGACAGCGTCTCGCATTTCTGCAATACCGGTCTCCTGAATAAACTTGGGCAGAGTAAAGGGGGGTTTTTCGATACCTCTTTTAGACGACAAATACTCGCGCTTGAGCGACCAGTGAGATGGCACAGGTATGACGTTCTTCGCTGCCTTGATGGAAATCAGCAGTTGGGGGTCCGATGATGACACGTCTGTCCATTCGACCAGCTCTGGTCGGGGAACTAATGCCTTGAGCTGCGCAACCGACAGTTTGTTCATCTGCTTTCTCTGTTTCTTCGAAAGCTTGGGTTTGCCATCGTCTTCCTCATCGGGGATATCATCGTCGGAGTGATAGATCTCAGGTTTCTCGTCATCCTTGGTCGCCGCTTCCTCCTCAGTTGGCTCCCTGAATTTCTCGAAAACGTTTTTGTATTCCTCGAAAAGCGGATCGTCGAGATTGTACTGATTCGCGATGTCATCGATGGAGAGTAAGTCCGCGGGCTTTACCGCCTGTGCTTCGTTATTTGTGTCGCTTTCTGGTGCGGGAGATTCGCTCTCACGCGCGGAGTCGCCGGCTGTCGACGGTGTCTCCTGCTATTTTGTTAACAAACCGACTCATGATACGCGATGATCTGAGCACGAAAGACCTACAGAGCGCTGTTGCTTCTTCTTTGCACGGCGATAGGCGTTTTTGTTCACCTGCTTCTTGCCTTTCGCGGTGGCGCCCGACATGTTGGCGGTAATTACGCGGCGCGACCTTGAGGTTTTACGTGCTCGCGTAAGATGCGCTGTAATCTACACGTCGACAGATTGCGCGTTCTGTGGGTGCGAAGGGGTCGGATGGGCGAGAAGTGGACGTGGAGGCTGAAGTTGGTGAGCTTGCGCGGAAAGATTGAACGATTGGTCTTGGCGTCGCAGCTCGCGTTAGGCGTAGTTCCCTTGCTTCCATTGGTTACACTACCTCACAATCAACGACAATTGCACGCAGCTGATATATTCGCCTGGCTCCTGATGATGCATGACAAGAAACAACATTCTCCTTAGATTTAATTGTATTTGTTTATTTTATTTGGAAAACCTCAACTCGCTCAATTTGGCTTTACCGTACTATCTATAAGCTCCGTTGATCAAGCCGTTTGTACGTGTTGCTCTGATGGACTCTGGCTAATACAAAATGCTTTCATCTTGGCTTCATTCCTAGATTTTTCAGGATCGGTCATCATCAGCGAACTAAACGTCAAATCAGCTTGTGTCTCACACCCGACTCCGTCAATCAAACTTACTTTCTTGGCCCAGAAACCTCTGTAGTGCTTCTTCTGACCCAGTTCATTGATGTCTTTGATCTCCTTTGGCGTCAATTTGAATGCCAGGGCCCTCAAGTAATCACTCAACCGCTGTTCCTTGCTCGATGTCGTGATCGGCACAATGTCCTGGTCAATGCACCACCTCAGATAAATCTCATTCTCGCCCACAGCATACTTTTTGGCCAGCGCCTCTACGTACTCGTCTGTTGGCCCTCCTTTTGCTTTGGTGGCGGCTGTCAGTGGTGCATAGGCGGTAGTCGCAATGCCATTTTGCTTGTGGAACTCCAGAAGCTGGGTGTGTTGCAGGTAAGGGTGAAATTCGATCTGGTTGCAAACTGGCTTCACTTTGGCTGTCTTGAGTATGGCTGCTAGATGTTCGGGGAGAAAGTTGGAGACTCCAATGGATTTGGCAAGACCAGCGGCCTGGACTGCCTCCATGTCGGCCCAGGCCTTCTGGAGATCAGCCTCCGAGCTGCTCAACCAGGGCTGGTGGATGAGATAACTTGATTGGTTAGCTACCAGTAGTTATATAGAAACTACAGGTGACTCACAGGTCAACATAATCCAATTGCAACTTCTGTAAGCTAGCCTTGATTGCATTTGGAATGTCATTAATATTTTCGTTTACTTTGGTAGTCACATAAAGCTTGTCGCGGGAAGCACCACTCTCTTTGATAGCTATTCCAAGCTCCGTCTCGGTCTTGTATACTGCAAGCCGTTAAGAAAAAATTGGAACATAGGGGTGTTGTAACATTACCCTCTGCACCATCAAGGTGGGTATATCCCAACTTGATCGCGGTCTTCACGGCGTCAACGGTTGCTTGATCAATCTTGCTCTCATTGCTAGTCTTGTACCAAGCAGTTCCGGTACCAAAACCCAGCATAGGGATTGAGGTGCCGTCATTGAGCTTCAGCTTTGGGATTGTTGTGTCGAGCCCAGCCATGTTTACAAAGGTTCGTGTTTGTGATTCGAGGAATTGAATATGATGCGTGGCTGAACTGTGTCTGAGATTAATTCTATAGCTAGTGTTTGTACAGTTTCTGAGGATCTTGAGCATGGAGGAGCTTTGATACTCAATGATTGAGGGGCTACGTTACTGATTTGTAAGGACCGGACCCGCTACGCGTGTCGCTGCACATATCGCCGAAGGTGGGGTTCATGGCAATTAGTAGCTGACGTCATAGTCATTGCTGTGACCCGGAGCTACAAAGCATTGTTGATGTCGATGACCATTCGTATTCGTTGCAGATCCTGTACATATGCAAAAAATATCTAAGGATTTGCTGCGGTGAGGCTGTGAGCTTGCTGCAATTAGCTATTGCAGATTTTAATGCAGTCAAACAATAAAAAAGAAAACTTGTCTATGTAACACAGCACTTGTAGAAGCCTGTCTCATAACACAGCAAAAAGAATGAAACTAGAGCCTCTTGACCAAGCCACTTTCTGGCCATGGGTATTTATATTAATGGTATCGGTTACATGGGGCAACTGGGATACCGATAAACCAAGATTAAGGAGCATGTGTCACTCAACACCACCCCTGACTGGTAAAACTGGAAGTAGAAAACGGAGGGATATCTCAATACAGGGCAACAATGAGTTATAGTCAGTCGCGAGTGGATTTGGTCGGAAGACCTTGCTATGTCGTCTTCTCATGCTGTGTCGACACACGCTGCAACGAAACGACTGTTTCAAATTAGTATATGTTTGTTCGCATGAATCCAGTTAGCACTCACCAAAATCTTCAAGACTTCTCTGCTTCTGTTTTCGCTTGAGTAGCTTCCCGTGCATAAGATTGTCAAATCTTTGACTTCCCTGCAAGACGTAATAAACTCCAGCCATGATGCAGAAAATGCCAAAAGAAAAGGCCCAGACACGGACAACGGCAACAATGTTGGTCCTACCACCGACAAACCAGCCGAATATGGTGAAGCATGTTGCGAGGATGTCCACAACCAAAATGGCACCCGCCAGCTGCCATGAAGGGATCGACGACCAGAATGGCCCATTAGCGCGAGTGATGAAAATGAGCCAGTTCTCTGTTAACGTGATCTCGAGAAACAAGACAGGATCACGCTGTCCATGGTTCTGAACGATGCCGCCCGATACCCCTTGTAGTTCACCGGTAAGGTACGGCAGCATGGTCGTCATGGTGATCCAGGTGCCCACAGCGAGAATAACGCCAAGCAGAATCGACATACCCCAGAGCTTGGGTAGGTTCCACTTAACCGGAGATTTGCTGTATGGCGCGTTGTCGTAGGCAATAGCTAGTGTTGCTAGGGCATGGTCAGTGTACAAACAGGTAGTTGCACAAAGGCTGCTTACCAATATCGGCAAAGATAGCAATGAACACTACCAGCTGGAGGTTCAGCGACTCATTCAGTATGGCAATCCATAGGCCGAGAAAGATTTCAAGGTGAAGCGAAAGGGCGATCCGATATACAACGTAGGCGTACATGCGATGAAAAATTTGCCTTGACGTCTTCAGAGCGTCGATGATTGCCGAAAGGCCAGGAGCAAGAAACACAATATCGGCAGCTGAACAAGCAGCATCAGACGCTCCCTGTACAGCGATGCCGGTGTCCGCCTTCTTCAAAGATGGTGCGTCATTCACGCCATCGCCTGTCATTGCAACGAGATAGCCTCTCTGTTGCAGAATCTCAACAACATTGAACTTGTGTTGCGGAAATACTTCAGCAAAGCCATCGGCGCCTTCAACGAAATCGTAGAACTCTGAGCCAGGCATCTCGCCACCTCCGCTCAAGCCAAGCTTCTCTGCATCGAAAATATTGGTACCTGTTATAGCATGAGGCTGGTGTATATATGGCTTGGATTTCACTCTTACCTAGGCCGAGCTGACGCGATGTTTCTCGCGCAATGCCGACAGCATCACCCGTCAGCATCTTGATGGACAGACCCAATGACTTGGCTTCGTTGATGGTTCGATAAGTGTCATGGCGTGGAGGATCTGAACATGGCATGATTCCAAGGATTTCCCATCCTTCCTCCTCCCGTTTACGGGCGATACCGAGCGAACGGAAGCCGCGCGAAGCGAACTCTGCAACCTTGTTCTTGTAGGCCAGGTCAATGTTTTCAGGGACGGGATGGTCTTCCTCGACTGTCCGAAGGACAAACAGTGGAGCACCTTTGACGCATGTTATACGTTCACCCTGAGGAGACTCCACAACTGCCTGGACCTTTTTGGATACTGGGTCGAAAGGATGGAAGTGAATAACCTTGTACTTGCTCAAAACATGCTTAGCACGTGGATAGTACCGCAGAGATTTGAGAAAAGCTTTGTCGATAGCATCGATTCCTTTTTTCTTGCGAGAAGCGGCCAAACAAGCTGTGAGCATTAGATCTTCTGGGTCGACACCAGGCACTGTATAAGGTTCAGCCAATGCGAGTTTGTTTCTTGTTAGCGTTCCGGTCTTGTCGGAACACAATATCTCCACGCCAGCAAGCGACTCTATAGCAGAGAGCTTTTGAACGATAGCCTGCTTTTTGGCGAGGTATGCAGCGCCGACAGCCATGGTCGTTGTTACGACAGCAGGAAGACCGACAGGTACTCCAACGATGGTGATAGCGAGTGTGAACCGGAGAATTTTGATTATGTCGTTGGACCTGTAAAAAGAGCTGATCCAAACAATTAGGAGTGACACGATGACAAGGACCAAGAGTATCGTGCCAATGTCCTGTAGTACTTGCGTGAAGTGGCCAGGCCCGCTCGAAGCGCTGGCGACAAGAGAGGCAGCACGGCCGACAAAGGTAGAGTCTCCCGTGGCTGTGATGACGACAAAAGCCTCGCCGCGCTTCACTGCCGAAGAAGCGTAGCAGGTGTCTCCTCGGTGTTTGTCAACAGCCAAAGACTCGCCAGTGATGGAGGACTGGTCAACTTGTATGAAAGCATTTTCGGTGACAATGCGCCCATCCGCTGGGACAACGACACCTTCTTCGACTTGTAGGATGTCGCCAGGTACAACCTCGGATGCTTCAATCTCAATCAGAGTGCCGTCGCGTAATACAGTAGCTTTGAGAGCGAGTGTTTTCTTCAGCTCTTCTACAATGGATCCGGCCTGGAACTCTTGAATGAAGCCAACGCTCGCGTTGAGGAGCAACAAGCCGCAGATGACACCAAAGTCAACCCAGTCTTTGAGGCCCGCTGCAAGGATGGCGGCCGCCTCCATGACGAACTGGATCGGACCAACAAAAAACATGAGAAATTTGATCCAGTTGTTGGTCTTCTCCTCTACGTCAAGTTAGCAATAAGGGACAAGCAGTGGAGCCACGTGATCAGCACCTTTCATCTTATTCTCGCCGAACTTTTTCCTTCGCATGAGCACCTCGGAAGATGTCAGACCAATGCGGGTGTCGGTCTGAAGAAGTTCCTCTGGGATGAGGCGTGCGCCACCCGGCTGTTGCACCTCTTCCTCTTCGTAGTCGGCATTTTCACCATCCTGTGACTCGAGGTCCTCGATGAGCTGGTCAATGTCTTCGTCCTCATCGTCATCCAGTTCAACTCCATGCATGTGGACATTGTTTTCTGGGAAATGATACTTGTCGTACGCTTGGCCATTCAATGCATGAATGCCATCGCGGTCTGGCGATGTTCCGCTCTATGCAGTGTCAGCCTCCGCCAGGATGCACGGCTGATTCAATCTGGAGCCGAACTCTACCTCTGACATAATGATGGTGGCAATCGACAGTCAGCTAGGGATGCTTGGAGTCTTTGAGACGCTTTTGTTGTGCTGTATTGCCAGCTGACAGGACAGATTTTCTAATTTCTCGAATGCGGCCTTGGACCTTGCAGGCGCGCCTGGTACGGTCTCTGGGCGGGGACGTTCAGCACTTTCACACGTGGAAAGGACTCTGAGGCATCGTCGTCCGGGCAGGGACTTGAGGACGCGCAGCAGCAGCAGCAGTAACAACAGCCTTGGATCCCAACTCGACTCCAAACAGAATCGGTGGGCGGGCGCAAAGAGAGGCGCGCTTGCAACCGCGCAGCGCGATGGTTGCTGCAGTGGGCACACACACAGATCTGGCCGAGGTGTAATGAGACGACTCTGGCTGATGGCGCAATGCAGTCGGGCAGAGCCCCCACGGGATTCAGAAGGCGAGAACATGCTAACCAAGAACGGGGCTAATTTATCTGGCCCAAGGGGGTCACGTCGAGAGAAAGCTGCCAAGAGAAGCGGCCGGTGGCGTTAAAGGAGCGCTGCAATTCCCTGTCTGATGAGGGGGCCAATAAGATTTCGGCCAACAGAGGCCATGCCTTTGACAACAGCTGTCTTGCCACATCGCATGCGCTCGGTAGACCGATAACTGGGCTCTGCTCATCTCTGGAACCTAGTATCCGTCTTCACAAACCGTCGCCATGTTGATTGGCAGACTGCTCCACGTTCCGCAACATTTTGTCCCGCCCCAAAGCACCCCACTCCATTCCGGCGGAGCAACTCCTGGAACTCGGCCGTCTCCATCATGTCCATTTTTGGTTAGCTATAGCTTTGCGCGATATTTCTGTAGCTTCATGAAATCCTCAAGCCTCCAAGCTTTAGGATCATCTGCGACAGGATGATCACAAGTCCGCTCACAAAATGGAGAGCGCGATTTAACTTTGATCTAGACGGCTTGGCTAACATCAACCTGCTTATCGTCGATAGATAGTGGCTTGTCGAGTGTGATACACCCTTCTCGAAGACGTTGGGCACATGGAGCCCACAAAGTAACAGGTTGATGAAACTATTCGCAGGCCTGCGAACACAAATCGAAAATGCATCTGGTGTGACTCTGCATGCACGATTTGACCATGGTTTATCAGCCACATGACCGAGGGAGTGATGGCATTCTCTGCATTCCTTTTACGGACAAACACAGCCATACGTGCGGTACAACAAGATGATCCAAAAGTGTACCACTTCACCCTGCCAGTCTGGTTCATGCACAGTCGTTTTCCTCCATGAGATGGTAATCGGCGAATTGAAGCTATGTTCTATCATGTACATGACGAACATGCTCGCCGTTTCGTTTAGCCAAGCCTGCTCGCAAGGACAACTCATTCTTTCACCATATCCATCTGTGTCGCCCATAACCCAAAAACGCCAATTTCACCTTTAAGAAAACCTGTCCCTACCAAAACCATCCGGTCGTTCTCGATCGTTTGACCCAACCCAGTTGTCATCTTCATGAACCAAGCATTCTTTAACGCATGATCGCGAGGGATCCCGGACCCGTTCCTCAGACGTGACTATCATGATGACTACTTAATGTTCCCCAAATTGAACAGTATTTTGAGACAACATCTCAACTCTGTGTACGTGGTCATAAACTTTGGCTTTAGTCGTGAGTCCTGGGGCATCGTATATGTCGCCATGTTGTCATGTTACCCTGCTCCACACAGGTAGTGAAGGGAACCAGGAATACAAACAGTCGAACCCAAACAGCGAGCGCACCTCACATGCATCTTGTCCTACTTCATATATCGTCGATGTCGTAATAGTTGTCAAAGCCATAAGGAGGCCGACGGAGCTGAGGTCTTGCCCATCCATTGCTCACATCATCATCTTCCTTCTCGCTATCTGGAGAGGTCCACACAATGATTTTGTTTCGCACTCTCCAGGTCCTTTTGTTGAACCTGGCTTTCATGTCGCGCTCTTTGCCGTAACCCGGAGACTTTTGGCTCACGTCTACGTTGTCGCCGCGCTTTACTACCACAAGTAACGCCTTTCGTGCACCGGCACCCCTGGTCAACTCTTCATCATCCACCCGACCAAAGCCTATGAGCTGATGCTCTTCTGGGTTCTGCTCGAAAGGCTCGCGTCTGAGCGGGTCAAGAACAGAAGTGACGTCGTTTTCGTCTAGCGCTCTGAACACCTGAACGAACGAGCCCGAACCCTCGCCATCTCTATTCAACAATCTCTTGTTCCAAGACCTTGGCTGGGGCTGGCGGCATATGTCTCCGGTTTCACGAGAGCCATGACTCCGGGATGGACTGAATCCGAGCATGCGTGAGGTACGAGTAACATAGCGGAGTTCCCTCCATCCATTACCACGGTTGACAAGATTGGTAAGAGCATCATACTCTGGGGCAGCAGCTGCAACAGCAAAGATGGTCAGGCAGTCGAGCCGGAGTGCAGGAAGCAGCTGGAAGATGGACTCGTGGCGGTACATAAGGTCATCGAAGCCTTTGAGATAGCGCATCATTGGGGAGCCGATGAGGCGAACATGGCGGATCCTCGACACAGTAGAGTCTGGCAAGTTTGACAGCCTATTCAGTAAGGTCTGCGGGTCTTCAAAATTGAAGAGCACACGCTGCACCCAAATGTCGCGTGTCTCGAAGTTGATCTGGCGGCATACGCGCAATAGCGCAAGAGAATGTGGGGCAGGCTTGAGATACCGCTCCCCATAGCGGGGTGTGTATTGCAGGCCGAACGTCAGCCTCGTCGAGTTGAAGACCAGCTCCCATATCTCGTCACGAAGTTCTCGCGGTAGTCGCAGCAGAGGGCTCGCGTCATTAATTCCCGTATTGTCCGCCATGGGGGGAGGCCTCGAGGGAATTTGGAGGGGTTGGTTATACCAGCGATAGCGGCGGCCTTTGGGGGCAATGAAATAGTCTTCGTCCTGGATCATCATCTTGAGAGGGCTTTCCCTGCATTGGAATCACAAGACCTTCGAGGGCTCTCAACCATGGGGATTGGCCGGCTGATAACGCCTCCAGTGATATTGTATGCCAAGCAGTCCCCGACTTCTCGTCACACGACAGCATGGTAGTCGCCC
The DNA here is from genome assembly GCA_020744315.1 of Curvularia eragrostidis. Classification (NCBI taxonomy): domain Eukaryota; kingdom Fungi; phylum Ascomycota; class Dothideomycetes; order Pleosporales; family Pleosporaceae; genus Curvularia; species Curvularia eragrostidis. The sequence continues at coordinate 469,776 of JAIRCK010000004.1, read as the reverse complement.
TGGCAATCTCGACTCAGCCACCTTCCATCTCCACCTCGTTGGGACATGTACTCCACTCTTCTATCTCGACTTTCCCAATCCCGTCAAAATGCCTCGCGCGGCTCCGAGCCTCCCGTACCTGTCCGCCGCTCGTGTTTGTGCGAATCCCGGCCGACGCTTACATAACTCCATGGTCACCCTCATTTGGATACCTCCTACCAGCTAAGTTTCAACCCATTTGTTAAATCAAACGCGTGCCTAGTAAAAGCTTCCCTGTGGTTTCCTAGCCCGGATACCACTCTGACCCAAAGTGCGTCTCGGTCTGGGCAAAACGCAGCATTACGACGCACCCGAGGCCAGCTCTACACCCGGTATCCGCCCCGGATCTCTCACCGACAGCCTGGTCCGGTCTTCCTTGTAAGCGCTGGTCTAGATATACTGGTCATTAAAGCCCCGCCAAGCATCTCCACATCCAACCAACGCTGCGCTGTTTACACTCCAGCGCTAGACCATTTTCATGCGAGCATCCCGTCTGATGTTGCCTGATGTTGCCGAGGAGTAAGCTTAGAATGCATGTCTACAAGCGAACCTACCAGCGGGATATCTCGGGCGCCATTTGTACCGTCGCTAGTACTATTTCCTACCGAACGGCACAGCAACAAATATGTGCCCCATCTATTGAGTGAGGCTACTGGATGCAGGCTCATGCAGGCTCAGCGCCGCATCGCATCTAGAATAGTCGTTTTGTGGCTGCACGGCGGATCCTGGAGGGGTCACCAAGCTTGCCACAGCTGTTGGAGACTCAGCTGGAGTGGATCATGTTCAGGTCAGCTCGCACATCGCCGTACCGAGGCTGTGTGTACAGTTTCCTATATTACAGTATGCGTCAAGAACAATGTTCGGTACCTCCCGTCTCTTTCCGGTACTTGTGGCAGCCAAGCATTCTGGTACCTCTTCTAGCGCCGCTGCCTCTATGCAGCTAGACTATGTAGTTGGATCCACTCACCTAGGGCATTAATAGCCTCTTACTAAGGCATAAAATCGCAGAGGTCTGGCACGGCAATAGGCTGAACTGGTGCAATAACCGGGACTGGAGAAGCAGCCTGACTCAGTTCTCATCGGGTGGTATCATGTTCCGGCAGACTGTATGCGCAATCGCGGATCTCTTGGTTACATACGAAGGAATCTTGGCCAGAGTATTCAATAACGAGGTGCATGGCAGTAAAAAGCATAGTATGTCATGCATGACGGCTGGGTACATCGCTGTGTATCTGGGGGAGAAATTTACAAGTTCATTATTTGATACTACTTTGAATGATGTTGCTGGCGTGAACCCATTCTTTCTTAATCGCTCATCACAGCTTCAACCAGCTTTAGAGCTATCTTCTGGCTTTCGTCATACATTATGATATCGCTCATAGCCTGTTGATCTAGCGGTGTAACAGCCTCCACCCATTCAATCCCACCCAAGCAACATCCTTGCAGGCCCAGTCTCAACTTTCCTGTTTCTCTGCTACCTATCACAATTCCTGCCACTATCATTCTCAATTGAACGCGCTATGACCATGTTTTCCGCATGCTTATTCTGTCTCGTTGTGTCTCAAGGGCAGCTTAACCACACCGGTTTTATGCGTCGGCTATAACACACATTCAATATGTCAATTAGAGTGATACATTTGTACCTGTCCCGGTTGAAACATGACCAACATTAGACGGACTGACAATGATTCCGAGCTACGGCTCCTAGAGACGCTAATTATGTATGACGTATCCTGTCATTCAGACATGTACATGGCCGCCGAAAAAGAATGACGACAAGCAAGAGTCGCTGTCACTGCATCTACGGTCAAAGCATATGCGTGTTATCACTGCACTAGACCGCCGCCCTCGATCGACCAACGCAAACTAAAACAGAGCGGAAGGGTCTCGTCGGGTAATACCCGAGAGAGAGGACCGGACATGCAAATAAGAGATGGAGTCCAGAAAACGTTGTCCCGCTACCTCAAATATCAACTTCCTGGGGCGAAGTTCCAACTCTAGGGAGAGTTTGACTCGCTCCACCATCTGGTCCCTGCCGAAACAGGCTACTGAAAGGCTCGCCCAGCAGTGAGAGCTTCATAAGAATACCATGGGATACGATATGAACGAACCGCGATTACAAATTACCATGTTGAGTATTTTGGGAATAGTTGGATTGCATGGAGGGGAATTCAGGCACCGTCAAACCATGTACGTTTAGCTTGGTTGTACCTGCTGTTCGCCCGCCAAACACATCATGACATCATATTCACCTAAAAGCGATTTAATCTCGACCGTTTGCGCGCACGAATGACTGCGCATAGCCTGCGAATCATGTTACACACGGTCCAAGGTGCCGCCATAGCCACCGGCCAATGTGGCTCAGCAGGCGTTTGATCCATCATCGCGCCACCACGATGACGCACACTGTATTGGAAGTCACACGGAGCGACGCGGGTTATTAGCCCATCACCCCGCGATCACTGCTTACTCTACAACAATCTCTGGATATCCTAACCCAGCGCATTTCCTGCACCCTGCGTCGAAGTAAAGTCACAAAATCAGCACTACAGTGTACGCAACATGGCAGAATTCGCGCCTCCACCGGTACAGTACACTCCGATAACTCCGATAGCAGTAGCGGTGATAACTGACAGCATACTTAGGGCCCTCCCCCACCTCGTGTACCTGAAGGCTGGAAAGCCGTCTGGAACACACAGTACAACGAATGGTTCTATGTAAACATCTATACAAAGCAATCGCAATGGGAAAAGCCAACAGAGCCTGCCCACGCTCCTAGTGAAGCACCTCCTCCAGGCGCACCTCCAAATTATACTGCGCCTTCAGCCAACGGAGCAGTTGGCGCGGTCCCGACAGGCGGGAGTGACAAGGGAGGCCTCGGCAGCAACAACCCGTATGCAAATATTAGCGAAGACGAGAAGCTTGCAAGGAAACTTCAGGAAGAAGAGGATTCGCGCGCACGCGGAGCATCGGACGATTATTACAACCAATCCAGCCAGGCGTACCCACAGCAGTACGGCGGCTATGGACAGCCGAGTCCAAGTCCGTACCCACAAGGACAGCAATACTCAGAGGCACCAGCACAGGAAAAGAGCGGCAAGAGCAAGGGTTTCTTGGGCAAGATCCTAGGAAAGACTTCTGGCTCGTCACACTCACCAGCGCCTGCCTACCAGCAACAACAGTATGGATATGGCCAGCCAGGATACGGCCAGCCGGGCTATGGCAACGCTCCCGGAGGATATTACGGCGGGGGAGGCTATGGACGGCCGATGGGAGGTGGCATGGGCGGTGGCATGGGTGGCAGACGCCCTGGAGGGGGCATGGGTGCCATGGCTCTCGGAGCTGGAGGCGGTCTGTTAGCCGGTGGTCTTTTGGGATCAGCCTTAGCAGACGGTGGCGATACATATGTTGAGAACAACTATGGTGACGATGGAGGCGATATGGGTGGTGACATGGGTGGTGACATGGGCGGTGATATGGGCGGGGACTTCTAAACTATACCACGAGAAGTCCACTCTTAGTAGTTTCCCTTTTTATTGCGACTAGACACTCGGGTCTCCCTCCTTATAATATCATAATCTTATGTTTATCTTAAACCCGGCATCGCTCATGGTACTCCAGCAGCCTTTTACAAATATACAGCCTATGACGTATCTCTAGAGTCGGTCTATTAACCACCGAAAAATGTAACACCATCAACGCCACATTTCCTGTCCACCAACTGCTCATGCTCAAAGCATCTTCGCGTCTCATAAACACCATGGCGGCAGAGCAACAAAAAAGAAATATTGTCATTATTGGTACTTGTTTTCGACTTCCAGAATTCATGACGATCCGAGGCTGATGTCTCTTCCCAGGTGGCGGTATTATCGGATCAACTACAGCATACTTTCTTTCGCAGCACCCCAAATATGATAGGGAAAGAGACCAAATCACTCTTTTGGAAGCGACCAAAATCGCTGGCGGCGCATCAGGAAAAGCCGGTGGTCTGCTAGGACTATGGGCTTATCCCAGCTGCATTGTGCCGCTGAGCTACAAGCTCCATCAAGAGCTAGCTGAGAAGCACGATGGTGCCAACCGCTGGGGCTACCGAGCCGTGCATTGCGGCCAAATCGACATGTATGGCGTTTTAGCAAAGCAAAAGAGTGCAAAGGACGACGCCGAGGCCAAGGGCAAAGAAGACTCTGTGAGTCTGCAGAAGCGGACGCAGAAAGCCATCGGGCTGCTGCGAGCTGCCGGTGTACCAAAAGATCTGGACTGGATCGCTGCAGAAGGTATACAATCATACGAGGAGATGGGTACTCCATCTACGACTGCACAAGTCCATCCTTACCAGTTCACCACGAGCATGGCCCAGCTCGCCGAGGAAAACGGCGTCAAAATCATCTACGGCACCGCAACAAGCATCGACCAAGAAAACGGCGCTGTAAAATCCGTTTCCTACACGAGCAAACAAGACTCGGACTCAGCGCACAACAATAAACTCGACGCCGACACGGTCATCCTCACGGCAGGGCCCTGGACCAAAACCATCTGGGAACCGTCGCCCATCTCGGCCCTGCGCGCCCACAGCGTCACCATCCGACCCACGCGGCCCGTCTCGGCCTACGCCCTCTTCACCTCCATCGACATGCCGCGTGGCAGCAGCCGCCGCAGCGAGACCGTGACGCCCGAGATCTACGCTCGGCCCAACCAGGAAGTCTACGCCTGCGGCGAAGGCGACCATCTCGTGCCGTTGCCGACGTCGACGGACCTTGTCCAGTGCGACGACGCCCGCTGCCAGGCCATTATCGACCAGGTCTCGGCCGTGTCCGAGGAGCTGCGCGACGGACAGGTTACCGCGCGTCAGGCTTGCTACCTGCCGAATGTAAGCCGTGGCGGGGGCAGCGGTGGTCCGCTTGTTGGCAGGACCAGTGTCAAGGGCCTGCTCATGGGCGCCGGCCACACGTGTTGGGGCATTCAGAATGGTCCTGCTACGGGCAAGCTGCTGAGCGAGTTTGTGTTTGATGGCGCGGCAAAGAGTGCCCAAATTGAGAGTTTGGATCCGAGAAAGTTTGGGGTTTAGAAGGGGGTTGGGAATAGGTCATGCGGCCTAGTGTTGTTGGGTGTTGAAAGGTGGGAAGGATGCGTGTGAGATTTGTGGACCGTGGGTAGAGCAGGTTTAGCGATGTAGACCTTGCTACTTGGATAATGAGATGTCAAGTTACTCTCTCTCTCTCTCTCTCTGTCCTTTTTCTTCTCCTCACTTCGAGATTTGCCGAGTTCATATGGATTCACTGGAACAAATATTCTTTAAATCAAAAGGAGAAAGATGACGAGAACTCGTGGAAAATCACTCTAGTTCATAATCTACTACAAATAGACAACTCAAAAATGTCAAGTATGAAAAACAGACACCCAATAGACTTATACATCACTCTCTGGCCATATCAGGCCTCAGTCTTACGTAGATTTCCGCCATACTAGTAGTTACTACATAATATTTCAAAGAAGTGCTGGACAACCTGGTCTAAAAAGCGTAGCGCAAGACAACTTTGCTTTTAATGTTCCTTCGCTATGCCCTCTAGGAAACCATTTAAAAATCTTTAGGACAACCTCGTCAACGATACGCAATCCATGTTATGAATCCTATCCTATCTGGTCAAAAGGAGAACTCGAGCCTATGTTCGATGCCTCAGATGTCATCCAAGTCCTCAACCTCGGCCTTGCTCTTCTTGCCCTCTCCATTCAACCTGTCCATCGGGACATCCTCATATCTTCGGCTCTCATTCCTGCCACTCATGGCCATGGCTTGACGACCGGCGTCCGAGTTCTCAAGAAACGCGCGGAGCCTCTCCTTACCAACTTCCAGACCCTGTTGAGAGGCGGCATTGGCCATGCGTGCCATGGGGCCCCATAGGTTGAGCGTGTAGGTTACGTAGGCACCAATGCCTAGTAAAATGAGAAAGATGAAGTAGATGGGGTTGCGTAGAACTAGAATTTGTCAGTATTTTAGAACAGAAGCACAAATAGAGGGGTGAGAAGCATACCAGCAACTATTTCGTTCCAGCCCAGCGCAAGGAGGAGACCATAAAAGTATAGTGGCACCTGAGTAATGCCGCCGATAGCGCTACGCTTGGCCTCAACGTAAACACCATCTGCGGTCTTCTTGAAGCGGACAAGGAGATCGGCTTGTTTGGCGTCAGACAAGATGGTCATCTCTTCTTCAAGACTCTTGCCCTCTTCATCGTCCACGCCACCGATGGGGGTCAAGTCGTCCTCGTCTGCGGGGGTTACTGAAGCCGGTGCTTCGCCAATCCAGACATCGAGCGGCGGAGGCTTCGAAGTCGCCGCAAGCTTGAAGCGGGCAAGAAGCGGGATCACAGTGATCGTAGACTCGCGAGCCTTGGTGTAGATACCCTCAATGTCGTCTGTGGGTCTCCATATTCTTGGCACACCGTGCTCATCGTAGCGGAACTTGTCTTCAAAGTTTTCCCTAAGCTTGAGCAGAATGTTGCCCTCCATGACTTCCTCGTCAAGCTTGGCGCGAAGCACAGCCCAAGACTTGCGCCGTAGTCTCCACAAACCGACTTCAACTTCGTCGGGACTAGCATCGAAGCTAGAGGCTCGGTCCGTGAACCGTTTCTCGGCGCTAGAGACCGTTTCAGTGAAGATTTTCCAGACACGATCCCAGAGATCCTTCTCGGTGGGAGGTCGCTCGCCATGCTCAGGCGCACCAGAGCCGCCTCGGCCAGATCCGAGCTTATTGAACTCAAGGCCAACAGACTCGTCTAGACGTGAGCGTACCCAACGCTCGATTCTAGTGGCCAGGCGTCTCATCTCCTCTTTACGAAGGCGGCTAGAGACATCGTCCAGCTCCTTCTTGTAGATCTTCATCTCGTTCTCGTAATTGCTCCAGCTTGCCGCCTCAATAGTCATTGCCTTTGCGTCCTCTTCGAATTTTGAGAGAGCCTTCTTCTTTTCTGAGTCGACAATCTGTGCAAAGTCATAAGAAGCTCCCTTCTTCTGACCGCTCTTTACTGCTGCACTGACGGCTTCGCTGAAGCTTTCCACACCGGACTTATGGGCGGCTGTGAGCTGCTTTTGGAACAGAGCCTTCAGACGTGTATCGACCTTGGCCTCGAGCTCTGCCTGTTTCCGCTTGTAAACGCCATTGTGGTATCGGCTCGCATTTGTGTCGAAGTCCTTGAGGACCTTTGTTCGCGCCGCGTTCATGACGGGCCCAAGGTCAGGGATGATTGAGAATGTTCCGGCGCGAGCAGCATCTGCTTGCTGGTCTTCGACGGGCGTAATCTTTTCGTCAAATGCAACGAGAACCTCTCTCGAAATCTCGTCGCACCGGAACTGGGCCAAGAGCTCTTGCTGCGTTGGCAGGTCCAGATCTTTGTTGTTGACAATCTGGTCCCAGATACCCTCTGCGTATGTCGGGAAACCATCGGCCGGAATCCGTCGGTGGTATTGGGGGAGGAAGATAGGTGCAGTGGTTTCGTCGATGAGCCCACTCTTCTTCGGGTCGCTGTATCCTTCCTTGAATCGTGTGCTGAGCTGGGTGACTGCTTCCTCGAACTTCTCTGGCTGGAGAATCTTGTGTGGTAATGCGACAAAGGCGAAGTCAAAGTAGTCGTCTATGCGCGAGTTCTCCAGACCATTGGGTTTCGAGATGGTAGACCATAGTTTGGATAGGTCTTGTATCAAGGTATTTTGTAGGTTCTTGAGGGGCGTGGCACCGAGGTGGTCGCGGATGACGAAGAACAAGAGGGATCTCGGCGTGGTTCTGGCGGGAGTGTCAGCACAAGAACATGACTAGACATGGCCAAGGCACACTTACTGGCTGTCCTTAACAAAAAGTTGCAGATTCACCTCGAAGACGGTCTTGAGCAATCCCATGTTGGCACCCTGATACAGTCCAACTTGGTGTTCCCAGATGTTGACAATGAGGACCTCGCTCGTGGCAAGAGCGAAGAGGGCACTTTTTCGCTCAAAGTCCTGATCCTCACCTCGTTCTCTGCCGTCTGTTCCCTCAACATCCATGACCAGGATGTTCTCTGCCATACCCGAGCCGCCTGCCTCGCGCTTGTTCTTACTCATCCAAATGCCCTTTGTGGTCTGCCGGCGTTCCTGTTCCGACATGACGCCAAACTGGGTTCCAAACAGGTGATTGAGGAGAGTCGATTTGCCCGTTGATTGTGAACCAAAGACGGATATAAGGTGGTAGTTGAATCCGGCGGGGATAACATTTTCGACACTGAGGTATGAAGACAAGTTTCCGCTGCACGGCGAGTAGACATTAGCACTGTGCCCCTCCCCAAACCGCGGGCGTTGGGTGCCGTGACATACTTGAACATCTTGTCCTCGTCAATGACTTGGATGCCATGCTCGTAGGACTGCTTGTCGGCATTGTCGCCCACGCCGGCAAAGTGCGAGTTCATCATGAGAGACGGTGAGGTGTGGTGTTTGATGTTGCTAGGGCGGCTCTGGCCGTTGGCCTGGAGGAGTTGATCGGCCATTAGGTACCTGTTTTTTCCAGTCCAGCCGCGGGCTGCACGTGCGTACGGGAAGAATAATGGCGGGTTGGCAGAAGTGAAAGCTGGCCGTTGATGTCACAGGCCGACCGCCTACTGGCGCCCGCCTCGACGCCATTCGCCGCTGCACCCTGGCTCGAGCCTCGCTTAGCTCGCCGCGGTGGTTGTTGCTGTACAAATGACGGATTGCTGCATCATGCTCTGTGGTCTCTTCAAGACATGCAAGCAGCTGCTCTTACGGCCTGCTGTCCCGTGGCCCATTGGAATCAGAGTCAGACATAGCAGTGGAGGGGTCACGTCGCCGGTTTGAGAGACAGGGTGCATGACCAACGTGCTCTTGGCATCGGCGGGACGCTAGCTACTATGACTGCATCACGTGTCGTCAACCATACTGTATGTATGTACTGTACAGTAGACACGTGCAATTGGGAGCATCCACATCAGAAACTCCGATATCCTTTCCCACCACTGACCATATCCCCGCTGATTTTGCTAATCTCCTCACTATTCTTGGCCCAGGCTTTCGTCGCATCTTGCCATACCCCGCTCCCAAACTTGCTCCTGCACCAGTCTAGGACTCTCGTTGCCTCCTCTCGAATCCTCTGCTCAACCCGCCTTTCCTCGCCCTCTCTCATGTGACTTTTCTTTTGTTTTCTGAAAGCCTCGACGGTGTCAATGAGATATGTAGCGTCTTCGTCGCCGTAGACAAACTTGATAAGCGAGTCAGAGATGTGCGAGTGGTTGCCAACTTGTTCAGCGACGTCGGGATCTAGTTTCTGTCCGTCGTCTTTGTGCTTGGGCTGGTAGCCATCACAGGCATCTGAGACATCGCCAATCCATGCCCGTGCATTGTTGAAATCGCCTTCAGCGCGGTGCAAGATGCCATGGAGCAGCATCCCCTCTACAGCTGGCGGAGCTTGCATATGACGGACAAGAAAGTGAGCAGACGGCAAGTCCTGGTTCAAGATGTGCAAGAGAGCTTCGATTGTAGGATGTACATGCAAATCTGCAATAGTCGCTGTGAGTTGTGCATCTTGAGGCTTTTGAGGTGCATAGACGAGACAAGTGTTTGCAACCAGCCTGCGCGATATCGAGTCCAACTGCTGTACCACATCTGTATCTGTCATGACCACTTTTTAGTTCTTCTGGGTCTGCTTTGCCTTTGGCAAAGTGCACTGGTATTTGGAACGTTGGCTAGTTTGCAGGAGAGTACGATACGGAAGGCTGAAAAGGACTCGATAGCAGCATATAAAATTATGCAAAATGCTGAGAAAATAGATAGAGTATCAAGCGGAGAAAGTGAATGCTTCTTAGCCCCGTTCCTAAATTCAGTGACGTGCTCTATACATGGCAGTATACCCGCCCAAAAGCGCATACGTCATCATCGACCGCATGACTCTCCATCTCATATTCAAGGATCGACTTGCTACGATTTGGCGTTGTATCGAATATTTGGTAATTCACCAATTGTTGTAGGGCTAAATCCATGCGAGAAAACTTCATTTTGAAGCGCTGCAAGATCTTCAAGCATGCGCTGCAACTTTTCTGATCAACTGCGAATAGTCCACCTAGTCATACAGATATCATAGACACCGAGAAAAAGAAAGAAAATCGTATCAATGCTTCCCAGAACGCCTGAAAATGAGGACCAAAGTCCGGGAAATGTAAAGTAGACCTTACTGAGTCATGCGGCCATTGGGTAGGCCAAGGTATTGGGGATGATCAGGCGGGAACAGGGTCCGGTACGAAAGACCCTTTAAGCCTTCTGCTTATTTTGGTGCTCTTCCCTTTCAGCCTTCTCTTCTTTCTTGTTGGCCGCATCCCGGTGCTGCATGGCCTGGTGCTCCTTTCCTTTGGCGGCAGCCTTGCGCTCCTTCTCGCGCTGTTCCTCAGCCTCGACCATTTCTGTGTCCTCCAGTCAGCTCGGTATTCTACATGTACTGGATAAGAGTAACGTACCTCTCCACTGGTCCTCACCAGCGTACCTCTCGTGGTGGATCTTCTTCTCAATAATGTGCTTGTGTTCAGGGTCGTTAGGGTCGATGATCTTGATCGTCTCCCACCTGCCCTTGCCCTTGGCCGCATCTGCGCCCTCGATGGCGAAGCTGGCTAGCAGCGCTGCCAGGGTGCCGCCCTGAGCGTACATACGTGCCTGTACAAGCTTCTGCGATCCGCTAAGATAAGGGTTGCGGTTTACCATGTGCCATGAGCCGGCCATGGAGGCGACCCAGAAACCGAAGAGAAGCGGGTATCGGTTCTCCGTCGCCCAATCTTTCGCGCGCTGGAAAGGAGTCTTGTTGGCTTCGTAGAGGGCTTCGCGCTGTTGCTCACGCTCGATCTGGCGCTTCTTTTCGGGCGTGTGCTCGATATCGTATTGTGCGGAAGCTCGGTCGGCGGCAATGACGGCTAGGATTGTATTGTTAGATTTCAAATTTTCTAGGGTATGGTAACTGTCTGTTTGAACGTACCGAAAAAGGTTCCTGTTGACGCCACAAGGAAAGCTCGGAACGGTACCGTGAGGGCTCGGAAAGAGTGGTATCGTCTGCTTGCCGCCATAACCGCTGCAGCACCCACGGCGGTACCGACAACACCGCCTATTGAGCCGCCCTTGACTGTAGCACTGGTGTTTGTTAGCATGAAATTACCCCTCAGCATTGCGACGACGTGCAACTTACTTGTAATGCGCTTGCTCCTCTTCCTTGGTAAGAACCTTCATCTTGACTTATGTGAAGCTGATATGGCCTGGCAAATGTGCGTTGGTATGTAGGATGTTGGATGCGCGATCGTTAGGATGGACCTTGAGGGTGGATTGAAATAGGCAATGATTTAATGGTTGCGTGGTGAAATAGAACGTCAGTCGGCGTCCACGGCGTCTTAATAAAAGATAACGCGGCGTTTCAATTCTACAATAGTGACGTCGCCGAGCTACCGGCATCGCTAGGGCCCAGCTGATGAGGTAAGTGCTTTTCGGCAGACCCTGTCTAGCCCTACAAATCTTCTGGGCCGATTACTGCGCGTCGAGATCAGGTCATTGATGCGTGATCTCACAAATACATGCTCCTCGAATGCCTTGCGTTACAAAACAAGCCAAGGTTTTCTTCTTCATGAGGCTTTCTGATTACATTGTTTTCTACTGCAGCCGCTTCTCTTGCACATAGAAACCACATTGATTGTCCAGCTTCAGTAGGGACTGCCATCAGACTGCATCTGCGCGCATATTCTGCACCCTGCATGATCGCTGAAAAAACTGCAAAGTAAGAACCTGTAAGCCACGCTTCCCGGTCTGTTCCATATCGGCAACGCGTCGTGAGGCATCTGTCGCACGCAGCTCGGGTTTCACGCCGAAGCGGCATCTCCATACTTGCCGCTACGGCTACGCCGCTGTTGACTCCATGACTACCATCAGGCACGCGACTAACTTTTGGTTCTTTTTCCGAGATCTATGCGCTGGCTAGATTCTGCTACTTGACATTGTCTTCATGTTTTGTTTCTTTGGAGCCTCAAATACGTTGTTCATGGACAAAAAGCAGCTTGCCCGAGTACATCCGAAACCCCGCCGAACCCCGTAAAATCTCCACGCTTCACCGAGTTGTCGCCATGTCCAGTCTTGGATACGAAAACTTAGTGGCAGCATTGCATTTACCTGTACCAGAACAGAGACTGAGTCAATGAGTTGCCATGTGCTTGTATTTCATTGAAAAATACATACACTCCATAATAAACATTACCACTATTGTATTGCAAGTCGATCAATCTGCTTTTGTAAGAAGTATAACCATGGAGGCACAATCCAGTCCGTTGCTCCTCATATTTTCCCAGGCTTCCGTCGCTAATCTGGCCCAAGCAGTCAGGACTGTTGAAAATGCCAGCATAAACAAGAAAAGACATGTAGGCCGATAAATCATGTTCAACAAATAATTCCGTGCCAGGAGAAAGCGAGCAATGCTCATTTTGCCCATTTTAAGCCAATGGATCCGACAATCTCTTCGACATTGATCTTAGCTTTTGGCCATATCCACGATACCTTCTTCGAGATTGAGAGCGAGGGGTGTACAAACTGATGATACCCAACGATACGTATGTGGACGAGGACGTGGAGAGTCCGAAATCTGGGTTCTAGCGGAAAGAACCAAAATTGGGTCGCGACGTAGGATTGCCATAGCGCGGCAGCATACCAGTTGGAGGTCCAGGGCGCGTGGTGAGAGCGGGGTTGCAGCAGAGCATAGCGACGCGGGAGCCATACTTGGAACCACGAAGCGAAACCATGTGCTTCCGAATGTGGCCGCCGACAAGCTCGCGATGATGAGTGCTGCTGTTGGTCAAGATGTACTGAATGAGATAATTGCCAAACTGATCACCCGCAACTGATTTTGAATCAGTACCTTCATATGAACTGAGAGTTGAGATTGTCACTTACTGTCGATCAGAGGCATGCGTGGGCGATCAGGGCGAGCCTCGCAGACACGGTCGAGGTAACGGTCCAGAAACTCACTGCCGCCAATCTTGAGACACTTCTCGATGACTTTGGAAGCATACTGATCCATGCTGTACTCTGTGCTAAAGCGGAGAATGTGTTCAATTGCCCGACTGCGATCAGCGGGTGCACCATGCTCGCAGATGTGCTGAATGCACCAGTTTCCGAACTGTCCATGAGCAACCACATCGATGCTGGCCAAGACCTCGTTGATGCATGGACGCTATTGCAAGTTAGCGTCGTGACCAGGTTACGCATGTTATGCATAAATACCTTATCCTCCTCAAGGCAGTTCTCAAAGATGTTCTGCACGACAAGGCTTCCAGTCTCGCCCAATGCGACCTCGTGCCACATACCACGAAGGGCTTCGTTGACATAGCGCATGATCTGAGGCGGAGAGTCGCTCCAGCGAAGCTCGAACAGCTTCTGCCACACATGACAAGCATAGCGATGGATTACAGTCTCGGGGATGCGGCGGAGAAGCTCGTGTACCATGGTCGCCTTGTATTCTTCGGGAACACAATCGAACGCTTTCTGAATGACATGGCAGCCGAAAGCATCCATGCTCAGTGCAAGTGTGTTGCCGCGGATAGCTTGAGCAATTGCAATGATCTGCTCATGTGTGCCATGTTCGAAGCAGCGTTGAACAAGGAAATTGCCAAAGCGATTGATCATCAGAGCATAGGCTTGGGCAATGATTGCCTCAACGATTTCGTACTTTTGTTCAGGCGTGCCTACCTTGAGCTTCTGCTGAAGAAAGATGGAGGCTTGCTGATCGTTATTGCAGATGATCTTGTCAACAATGTACTTCCAGTTGCAGCTCATGTTGCGATCCAGCAGACGACGATAGTTCATGGGTTCGACAGGGGGAACATACTGGGCAGTGCCAGTCTCGCTCTGAGTCTAACTCACTGTTAGTACAGGGCTTGTGTACGAAAAAATCATCGATGACTAACCTGCGAATTCCAGGGAGATGATCCCGTGGTGTTTGAGAAACTGAACTCATTCGCATCTGCAGACAGGCTACTAGGCATCGTACCAATTGGTGTAGGATGGCCGATGGGATACATTGGAGGCATGGCATACTGGTTATATCCCGGATCAAATGCAGAGCTTGGACGACTAGGCGGATTACTTAGACCGCTGTGCATACCCATGCCATTGCCGGAACCAGCATGCATGCTGCTAAGCATACAGTTGCTCATTCCAGTGTTGATGCTGCTGGTCATGCCGCTGCTGCGAAAGCTTTGGTCAAGTGGAAAGTGGGTGGGCTCATTCAAATAGCCAGTGCGGCGATAGCCTGGCTGTACGGGCTGTGACCGGGTCTGAATCTGCGCCTGAGACGGGTACAGAGTTCCGAAGCCATTGCTGCCCACGTAATTCGGCTGAGCACATCTATTGCCCCAGCCATAATTGTTTCGAGTCGAGGCATTGAACCTGCTCTGTAGGCTTGCAAGTGTCTGTTCAGTGACGTCTTCTGCGTAACCGTAATCAGCCTCCGACGACTGGCTGAGATGCTCCATGGTGGACCGGGCTACGTTCTGGCTGTGCATCTCCTGGTTTACACGGTTGACTTCGTTGCGTGCTTCTTGTAGCTCCAGCTTCAACTTCTGCAACTCGACAGCCTCAACCAGGACGACTGAGTTGTCTATCTCAGAGGGTGGCGTAGACGTAAAGTCTTCGGTAGCTGGGGTCATCGAGACAGAGCCACTAGAAGAGCTGTACGGGTCTTGAGAAGGGGAGTGCCTGTTGAGGCGCTGAATCATGGAGTCCAGGACAGGTCGATCATCACCAGCCTCCAGACTAGGCTTCTGCATATGTTAGATTAGCCATCAGGACTGATAAACACCGTGCACGTAGAGGTACTGACCTTGTAACCGTCAAGCGAGTCGTGCTGTTGCAAAAGTGGTCGATTACCTAGAACAGAAGGCCCAAGTGGCCGCTTGAAACCCTGTGTATTGGAAGTCAATGCTGAGCCAAACACACGTTGGAGGGCATCTGGGTAGTGGCTCAAGCTCATGCTGCCTACCGCTTGACCCAGAGCCTCCGGCGAGGTGTCAACTCGGAGGTCCTTTGGAATGGGGAATCGAGAGGGGCCCTTGCGAGGCGTAGGGGAGCCGTCGGAAGCTATATTGAAGCTCATAGTAGCCGTACTTGAAGGTAAGAGCTAGATGGTACAGATCTGGGAAGCTTGCGAAGTCGCCGGGTTGTACGGCGAGAACACGGTGGTTCCAAAGGCGGCTGAGATTGAGTCTGGAGCTATGGGTCGAATGTGTAGATAAGATGCAGGACAGATGCCCTTGGAGACTCGGTTGGTGTGGTAGATGACCAAGGTAGATACAGAAGTGACGAAACAGCTCAAATGTACACAGATTAGGTGATAGAGGGTGCCATAACAAGCAAGGGCTATAGCAGCAAGAGGAGAAGGAGGGACAGGGTCAGGCTGTATTAGTAAGAAGGAGGCGGTGACGACGAGGCAAGCTTCCAAGGAACTCGAGGTGAGCGCGACTTTAAGGAAGGCGCGCCGCGTCAAGGTTGCCGCGTTTGCTTTCACTCCAGGACGTGGCCAGGCCCACATCTTCAAACACTCAAGAGACGGTAGCATTAGACAGTGACTAGATAGGACTCGATTGACGTATGACCTCCCGCGCACATGACTTCAGATATTCACGCACTCATAGTCTGAGATGTTAGTGTTGTATAATCATAGCTATCAATCCGCCTCATACGTGTCGAACTCGCTGTCTATGACACTAGACGGAGTGATGTCCCAGTTGGAGTCGAAGAAACCCATCGCCAGCACACCCTCAATACCTTTCCACTTTGCACTCTTTCCAAAGACTACGAAGTCTGGCTGTCCCACGCCTGTCAGGAGGGGTAGAGCCCGCGCTGCCTGCTGCAGTCCTAGCTCATCGGCACCCCAAAGAACCAATTCGAGTCGCTCGCCTGGAAGTGGACGCAGGAATGCAGCACCACTGGCTTCCTTTCCATACTGGTGTTTCTGGCCCCGATAATCTCGAAGAGTGACTCCAGTTTCATCTACATGTATTGGGAAGCTGGATTGGGATGATTGGATGCTGGAAGCAATGCCGAGCGTGATGACATTCCCAGTTGAACCCGAAGGGGAAGGATGGGATGCAGAATGGAAGATCTGCGTGTCCGCCTTGAAGTATTGGTGGAGATTACGAGAAACTTGCAAAGCAGTGTGGGATGCGCCTGTCGACCCTGAATGGCGGATGATAAAGGAGCCTTGTGTACGAAGAATGGCTGCCATGGAGCCCAATTGGCGGCCATCTCGTTGGAGAAGCATGGTCTCTTTTCTAATTGGACTTAACCTCCAGCCTTCCATCGACTTGTAGGCACTAATTCGTGTCCCTACTGCCAGCGTTCCTGCAGCTCTGGAAAGTTCGAGTGTTTGCTTGTCAATAGTTACCGGTTCCGTCCAAAGAGTGAGATCAAATTCGATGTCTAGAACATTGGACGTCTTTATGGTGTGCCCTTGAACGCTGACCTTTCCGTATCGTCCTGGGTCTTCTAGGTGCTTGACTCTGATCCCACTCTTACTGCCCATGTCTCCCGGATCACCGACGACGATAGTGAATTGTCTCAGCTTTCGCGGCAAAGTTTCCACGTTGTTTGTCTGATTATAATAGAAACTCACGAGGTGTGTTGTAGTCATAACGCCTTCCCACCAATGACCATGGCTAGCGACCTCATTGTAGCTTGAGTCCGCATTTTCCAGGTGCAGCTGTTGTGCTAGTAGCCGTGAATGATAGGCTGGGACGTTATCGTCTACCGCTCCATGCTGTTGTTGGACAGGAACACCCTGGGCGTTATGCATCAATAGCTCATGCCGATAACTGTTTAAAGATGCACTGATGATCTCTCTGCGTCTCGGGTCTGCGCTCTGCCAAAGTTCATACGGAACGTACTTCTGGATGCTAGCGTAGCCAGAAACCGGAGCTGCAGCAAGAACCTTGTCTGGACGGTGCGTCAAGGCAAACCAAGTCCCCTGCCCGCCATTCGAGTGGCCGGAAACTATCCAACGATCGACGTCGACACCAGGACCCATCCATCTATTCCTCTTGATCCACTTTGGAATAGCAGCAATTGCTGCTTCAACATCAGCAAATCCCCAATCGTGCCAGTCGTCACCAGACCACGGTGTAACTCCTGTGGGGAACAACACCCACGCGCAGAGGTCCGCTACGGGATCCAGAGCACCGGGGACCATAGGGTTGTCAGCTTCAAGTCCCGCTCCGTGTAACTGCAAAAGGATCGGTAGTTGTGAACGGTTAGACAGGCAGGTTGCGTTCTTAGCAGGCGGTCGGAGCATAGCATAAGAGACCATGCCGCCTGGGTGAAGAAATGTTAACTTGTGAGGCATGTATAGATCGACATGTTTTAGGGATTGAGAAGCCCTGATTGTCGAATAGTAAGCACTACCAACTGTTTTGTAGATAATGATGTAGTCCGCGGTAGAAGCATTGCCCGCTGCTAGGGAGACATCGAATGCAACAGGTCTGGTTTGGCCAGGAATGATGGTAATGGGGAATGGTTGGTAACTGTCCGACGACATTGGTTCTCTCTGACCGGTGTCATCTGCATCCACTTGCAATAACGCCTGAGCAGTCACGTCTGATTCCATGAAGGTAACATCAGAGCGAGCAACGGAACGTCGTATGCTCAGAATCTCAATGTCTTCCTGTCCGCTGTTTCTCAAGTACACTGACCCAATTGGAGAGACAGGCCTGCCATTGACGATATCGGAAATTAATATGCCAGGTTTCGCGAGTTCAAGTGACGGCGCCACTTGTCTAACATCCACCACAACATCAATTGTTGGCTCCAGAATACCCCCAAAGGCTCTTACATCCCGGACCAAACGCAAATCAATTCTGTGTGCGCCCGGTGTGAGATGCAAGACAGGCGGTGCGCTCCGGTAACTGTAGAAGTCACCTCCAAAATAGTGATCACCATCGATCCAGTACTCGAGGATCGAGTCTGTGTGAATGATGACATGTTGGGTATCATTGCCGCCCACAACAATCTCGCCCCGTACCCAGGCCTGATATTGGACGGCAGCCCATCCGTAAATGGTCTTCAAGAAGTCCCAATCGACGTTGGCATAGCCAATGCTCAAAGACACATTGGCTGAATAAGCAGTGGTTATGGTTTGCCTAGGTGTGGTGGTATTCCAAGATGCGGTCCCATTGGCTGGTAGAGCACTACGAAATGCTGCTTTTGGATCATAGCTGAGGTTCCTGAAGCCGCCTACATGCTCCAGGGGATCTGTACCCCAGGTAGCCTCTGGGTAAGTGTCAGCAAGACGAAGAGTGTCTTTCAAGAAGGCAAGGTCGTCAACGTGCCTCTGGTCCCAATCTGGAAAGGTCCGAGAACGTGCCATGTAGCGTTGAAGGACAACAAGGAGGCATCCTGGGCTCGAGTGGCTAGTGGCCACTGTAGTAGGAGCAGCAGCGAATATAGCGAAACCGATGACGACAGCCGGTTCAACGGCACGAACATATCGGGACTGCTGGACAAGCACGACGCATTCCAGGCGGAGCAGCAGAGGAGGACTTTCCTTGTTTTTCTCTATCTTTGTTTCTTTTTGTAATTGCACCTACTATGACTTCTGCAGGAACCCAGTACCAGACTTCGCAGGTGTTTGAGGCTGCACTGATGAAGCTTGGCTGACGAAGCTTGGTGGAGGAGGTGGTGGTCCCCTGTCGCCGGTCCCCCTGTCAGCCCTCACACCCGAACTGCTTTTGGACGCGTGTCGACATCACCAAAAAAGCTAATCAGACAATTCTCCGCTAATTACGGACCCATTGCGACGCTTGTCTCCAGCACGCGATTCTTGAACAATCCTTCGGGCAGATCCCTGGTACATCCCCCCCTCGCTACCATTCCGTTCGCAGGCCCCGCGACTCGTACGGCCTCGTTGTAACTGCAGTCCCATCCCCATTCACGATACAGTGTCTGTAGCCTGCAACCTAGGATCTTGATTCAACAACCCCCCATGGCGTAACGAATCCGATAGCCCCTCGACGACCGTTAGCTCCGCAGTCGCCATGTCGCCCCCGTCGGCGCGGGACCCCAGTCCCAATGCCACCTTCAAATTTCCCGCCTTCCAGCCCGATCTCCTGCCCATGCCCGAGGAAGACCATGGCTATGGCCTCAGCTCGTCGCGGTCTGCTAGTCCTAGCCATGCAACGCAAGCCAACGGCAGCGCGATACCCGCAGATAGATGGCAACCGCGGAAGGAGGCGAGGTTGGGCGGTATGAACGGTTCTGCCTCGACCAGACACGGGCGGCAGAAGAGCTTGAGTGAGGCTTTCAAGACAATACGCACGCGTAAGGGCAGTGTCAGTCAGAATGCACATGAGATCGCCGACGCGCTCAAGGCGCCGCTCTCGCCAAAGCTCATTGTACGCCCCCACATACAGTATACGAAAGACGGAGTGCTAACGGGTGCAGTTGCTTTGTGGCGCCTGGTACATGACTTCTATCTTTACAAACATGTCCTCGAAAGCCATCCTCACCGCGCTGCCCAAACCCATCACCCTCACGACTGCACAGTTCGCCTTTGTGTCTGGCTGGTGTCTGATACTCGCCATGTTCGCTAGGAAGTTCCCGCGGTTGAAGCAGACAATGCCTTTCTTGAAATATGGAATACGATCGCCCTCGAAGGAGCTGATCATGGCTACAATGCCTTTAACCTGCTTTCAAATCGGTGGACATATACTGAGCGCCGACGCTACCTCGAGGATACCCGTATCGCTCGTGCACACCATCAAGGGGCTGTCACCACTGCTTACAGTCATGGCATACAGCATATTCTTCAAGATTCAGTATTCGCTACCTACGTATCTCTCTCTGGTACCCCTCACGCTCGGCGTAATACTGGCATGCTCAGCCGACTTCAACGCGAACTTCATTGGCCTAGTTTCCGCCTTCGCCAGTGCCATTCTCTTCGTAGTGCAGAACATTGTCTCCAAGCAGATTTTCAACGACGCAGCGGCGGCGGAGAAAGATGGCCTCCCGCCCAACAGATTCACCAAGCCAGACAAACTCAATCTGTTATGTTACTCATCGGGTCTTGCTTTTCTCTTTACCCTCCCTCTCTGGCTGTGGTCAGAAGGGTTCACGCTCATCTTCGACTTCTTGCACGATGCGTCGATCGAACTCTCTGACCATCCGGACGCTCTTGACCACGGACGGCTATTTATCGAGTTTTTGTTCAACGGAACGTTCCACTTTGGGCAGAACATCGTGGCATTTATCCTACTGTCCATGGTCTCACCTGTCACATATTCTGTGGCAAGTTTGATAAAGCGCGTCTTCGTCATTGTATTCGCCATTGTCTGGTTTGGAAAGCCAATGACCAGAGTCCAGGCGTTTGGATTCGTACTGACATTCCTCGGTCTGTACCTCTACGACCGTACACATGACTCGGCCAAGGCAGATAAACGTGCCAAAGCACTGCAGTCCAAGGGCCACGTCCCACTTCTTCCCCTGGCAACTGATGTCAAATCACGGTCGGTATTTACGGCTAGCCCGTCCACAATGTCAGGGACCGGGGCGTACCCTATGGCAGGCATTTCTGAGTCAAGAGACGAGAAGAGAGACGACAGCCTAGGCGGCATCTCGGGGTACAGACGAACATCTGAACAGACTGCACAGTATCTGCCTCCAGGAACCAAGGCGGAGGAGACATGGCGGCCTGACGACATGAATGGTAGCAGAAAGACTATAGGTGTTTCATAAGCATACCCAAATCTCACATATTCTTATTCTTTCTTAACAAGCGTGTCCTCTAATGATGCCCATGAGCCAATGAACCAATGTGGACGTGTGAAATCTAACATAAGCTGTCATTGCGTAAGACCTTACATACACATCAGCCATTGCATTATCGTCTTCCGTACGAACATGAGAAAAACATGGCCTCGCAACCGGCAAAACCAAGCACAGAGACCCCGACACCATTAGCCGAACAGAAGCAAGCAGAGACACAGAGCAGATGTAAAGGGAGGGACTTCCTGGACGCCAACGAGGGGGGGCATTTGCGTGATTCGTGTAACACATTGTATCATAGTATCGCCCGCTGTCGGAGCGCCGTCCTTGTCCCGTCAAAACATGCGTTATGCAGAAACAGCCAGCGCCAGACAGAGTGCGTGGAGTGTTGTTGTTGGGACTGATGTTTGTTCGCCTAGCAACATCCCTTCTTCTCCTCTGCGTCGGCCGACTTGCTGATCTCGAGCACTTTTCGGTCGTTGCCAAGAACTGGACCACTGCCCTCGCCCTGGTCGAGTGCTTTGCTTGAGACAATGCGGTAGATTTCTGAGGTCCAAATTAGCGAAAAGGTGCCTCTCAGAGCGACTGGTCAGGACTCACCTGTGAGAATGTTCTGGAAAGCAAGCTCGACGTTGCTGGCATCCAAAGCGGACGTCTCAATGAAGGAAAGGTTGTTCTCGCCTGTACGCAGCAGTCAGTATATGCCAGCTTCGGAAACTGCAACACGGGCAAACGCACTTGCAAACTGCTTGGCCTCCTCGGTAGGCACTGCCCGCAGATGCCTCAAATCGCTCTTGTTACCAACAAGCATAATGACAATGTTGGAGTCGGCATGATCGCGCAGCTCCTTCAACCACCTGGTCACGTTCTCATATGTCTGGTGCTTGCTGATGTCGTAGACAAGCAGAGCGCCGACCGCGCCACGGTAGTATGCGGAGGTAATGGCGCGGTACCGCTCCTGGCCTGCAGTGTCCCAAATCTGGGCCTTGATGGTCTTGGCGTCGACTTGGATAGAGCGGGTTGCAAACTCGACGCCGATGGTCGACTTGGAGTCCAGGTTGAACTCGTTGCGCGTGAACCGGCTCAAAAGGTTGGATTTACCGACGCCAGAGTCTCCGATGAGCACCACTGCGGGGGTTAGCGGGGCAGTCTAAGGGCGGTGACGGGGCCTAAAGGTACCCTTGAAGAGAAACTGTGTAGGCGGGTAGTCAGTACAGGCTACAGACACACGGCTGCTGTCGTACGGAGACTCACGTCATATTCGTCGTTCGCCATTGTGACCGTGGGCGGGGAGGGAGATGAGATGGGGCGGGCAGGCGGTGGTCAGATGGGGGTGGTCGGGATGTCGGAGGGCTGTTTTGCAAGCAGAGCCAAGGTATCGTCGCAATATCAGCGCGGGCTGGGGAAGGGCGGCGTGGGATTCGGGGGCTGTGGTGGTGGACAGGTGCTTGTCTCTCACTGCCTGGAGGAGTTGCTCCACCAAGCACCAACCAACCGACCCCAGGGAGCGAGCGAGCCCATGCCCGTCTTAGGTAAGCCAGACGCTAGCAGCCTCGCGCCATGCTCCTTTTGGCGATGCAACAGCAGTCTTGTGTATTTGTTTGTTCCTGCACGACATATACTCGCCTCACCTCCTCCACGAATAACTCTTTTTCTCTGGGCGAACAATTGTCGGCAGGCTCTGCACAGTACGGCGTGGTGCTGCATTTATTCGCACCCACAAAACAAGCACTCGCGCGTTGTTTCAGCGTCCCATGACTATTGCCTGTGACCAATCAGAACCTCATTGGCGGTATGGTCACAGCGGCTCTCGACCACATGTCGCCACACCCCCACAAAGAAGTGGATGCCGACGAAGTGTCTCTCACCTCAACGGCGGAGAGTGAGCATTCCGGCGATGCAGTTTATGAAGTCGAAGAGATACTTGCTGAGAAGCGGGATACCTGGGATCATGATCCCGACCAACCCGTCTTTCGTGGCGTGAAGTACTTGACCAAATGGGATGGCTATCCACTTCATGAGTGAGTTGACCATGCCGCCTTTCCGAAAACAGACTGACCAAGGTTGAAGATGTAAGCGTTGTCCTAGCTCCCTTCAGGCATAAATAGAACTATGTGCGGTGATTATCTATTATTATGCTATCCCATTTTCCCCATGTGAAGGCACATGCTCATAGGTTAATGAAGTCTTGCAGGTACTTGGGAGCCCAAATCTGCCTTTTCAGTTCCAGACGCAGATGGAAATGAACCCCCCGGGACACCGCCAGTGCTTCAAGTGTGGTACGATCGCAAGAAGTCTATGGGCGAGTCTCAATTCCGAAGCTACTGTCGAAAGAACATAGAAAACTTTTATGCAGCAATCGAAAGCGCGGGAAAGGCCAAAGAGATCAGGAAGGCAGAGCGCGCGAAGAAGCGTGAAGAGCTCGCCCTGTTGAGGAAACAAGCAAGGCCTATTCTAGTGGACAGCGACGATGAAGATAAATCTCTCACACCTAATCAGTTGCAGAACCAGGCGAGTCAACAGCACGCAATTTCGCATGAAATTCCCCCAGTGAGGCGCAATTCCTCATCAGTCAAGCAACCTGTTGAAGTGCGTAAGCCTCCTTTGGAGCAGTCAGATTCTTCAACGTCTGAGGCAGAACTGCCAGACTTTCCGGTGTCTGAGTCGGTTAAGCTTTCAAAAAAGACAACAGGTGGTCTTGTTAGGACGAATGATCCAGCTAGTGCTTCCCAGTCGAGACGCAATTCTGCCCAATCACCGCGTAGTCCACTTCAACGTCCTGTGACGACCGTGACCCCGAAATCAGTGGCAGAAACAAGCCGGGCCACAACAGCACCCAGCAAGGAGCCACATATACCCTCTCATTCTTTGAAAGATACAGTTTCACAAAATGTGAAGCCAGCGATAATAACACCAGTGACAGACGGGAAACAGAAACTTGACAAGCCCATTGCTGACCCCGTAGCACCCACACAACGGAAGGCAAGCATCGGTAGTGGAGCAACAAAGGTTGTCAAGTTCGGTGCTTCTTCTGCCTCGGCAGGAAAGTCTGTGAACTTGGCTGGTCCGGCAGGTGTCAAAAAAGCCAGCCATAACACTGGCATAAAGGTAGTAAATCGACCAAAAGTCCACCTACACAAAGAGTGGACAAACAGCAGTAAACCGTTTTCGACATTGCATTTTCGAGCAGTGGCACAAAAGAGGTCACGCGCTGAAGGCACGCCTGACCTGGCAGCTCTCGAGATTGTCAATGACGTGTCAGGTACCGTCAAGCATAAACCCCAGACCACCCATGATAATCCGTACGGTCGACGTGAAGCTGGCAGAGGCCAAGCAGAGCGAAGTCCTGAGTATGACAATCATAGTAGGGGCTTCATAGGTGGGAGCTCAGTCAACGAGAATGCGCCTCTTGCATCGTGGGAGGTAGACAAGGTGCCACTTGTATGCGCTTCCTGGCGGCTTAGTAACAACTGCCCAAACTCGGCACAAACCTGTCCATTTTTGCATCGGAACAAGGACCCGGATGGACTCGACTATCCTGTGGGTGATTTGGAGGGTCGGATACCCCCAAAATACCGTAAGCCACCACTCACCTGTTCCCGCTGGCTGTACAACAAGTATGGTTGTTATAAGTTAGACGATGAATGTCTGTATGCCCACAGAAACACTGGCTGGATACAAAATGAGAAACACACTGGCGAGAACGCCGTTCGAATCGACAAAGACAAACTACCTCAGTATGACGGAACGGATACTGTACTGCAGAATCGGAAACTTTTGCCTCTCCGGGATCTGACATGCTGGTTTTGGGCCAATAGCATTTGCCGAAAGTCTGCTGAGTCTTGCCCGTATCAGCATTACGACACTGGTGTCGTTGCCCGTGACCCATCAATTAGAGAACAAGATGTATATGCAGGTAAAACGGCTCGACACGATTCCATTGGCACTACTGAGATTGAGAAAGAATCCGCGTTGCCAAAAATCAAGGACACGACTGATTCGAAGACGATCAAGAATGTTGAACAAGTTCCAGAACCCGCTCCAGCTTCACGACCGGCTCTATCTGATGAGCTTCCTTTACCCAAGGCCATGTGTGAAGGCGTACAAAAGGAGATTAGCTCAGTCTACAGGCTCGACTTCGGAGAGTTATTTGCTAGTAATGACGAAAAGAGTGTGACAGGTCTGATGGATCGAAGAGCCTTCCTGGTATACCATTCAGAACAGCATTCAGAAGAGCTGAATATCATCACTCGGTGGCTCATGATGCATCACGTTCAAGTATCCGGTGTGCACTACGCAGGCGGCTGGGAGGAATTCCAGCGGCAAATCAAGAGCGGGGGATCAGGAGTCATCATTGTATGTCGGATGCACTGTTTCCAATGACACTTTGCTAATCGTACTAGGTCCATCCCGACTTTGAATATTTCACACAGCTTCCAGGGTTGGGTGAGATTTTGCGCTACCCAGTCCGTGTCTGGACAGTCGGTGAACAGGAGGGTATTGAATACGATCCTGCCTTGTCAGAGGCTCCGCCCGTCTACCGCAACGATACTATTGAGATATTCCCAGTAGGCGGCTTCATTTACATCACAGATGATGTGTTCGATACGGAGCCGCAACTCGCTTTGAAGATTGTTGAGAGCTTTTTCGACAAGATTGCGAAGCTGAAGCAGCGTACAGGCCCGCCGTGTCCGGGGCGAGAAGTAGAAGATGCAAGCTTGCTGTGGCGGCTGTGCGTGCGTCCGGAATTGATGGAGTACCTGATCAAATACTGCGAGCGGCATGAAGAAGCGCTTGAGGCTGGCGACGCCGACATGCAGAGGTTTGTCTACATTGAGCAAAAGGGCTTGAGTTTGTGTCCATGCAAAAAAAAAAAAGCTGACTTATGATGCAGCCGCGCTCAGCTATACGCCCTCCTGGCCGAAACCGGGTACATTGAGCAAGACGAGACGACGGAGCCGCTGAGCGCTGTATTCGACAAGTATCCGATTCTGTCGGAGCGAAGCGTCATGGCTGAATGCGAGCCCATGGACTACTTTGAAACGCGTGCGCGCAGCCGCGAAGCCGCCAATTTGACCATGGTGCGCTACTATGCTGGGCTGCAGGTGGAGCTGCGTCGTGATTATCGTCACTTTTTCGTCGTGCATACGGAGCCCCAGGCTGCGTGTGTGCAGCAGTGGCGGCAGGAAATCCAGACCATTGCAGACGTGCTTACGCCCCAGCAGTGCGTGCAGGAGCTGCAAAAGGAGAGTGAAGTCAGCTTATTTGATTTTTGCGAGCGGTTTATGCAGGAGAGGGAGAGCATAGGGGTGGGTGAGGGAAAGGGAGAGGGAGAGGGAGAGAGGAGTTGAGTGGTTGGTTGAGTTGACGAAACAGGCTAAAGGGGGTTTTGGATTAGGTCTTGTAAGCGTGCATTGCATACAGTACAGTTAGCTTAACCAATTTCAAATTTGAGTAGATTCTTTCCTTTTTTGGGGGGTGGGGAGCGGGGGCTATCATAACTTTTCTTTTCTTTTTTTTCGGCTAGTTCTCGAGCACTAACGTGCTACCTAGTAGTATGCTATTTCTATATATATACATACAAATGTATATGTACATGTGTGATATGTCGGGTATGCAGAGATGCATGACGCGCTTCAAACAGCAAATGGGTATATATATCAATAGATAGGAGAGATTGGGCCAAAGACAGATTAGGCCAAGGCCGTAGTATTATGCGCAGAGCGCTTTTCAAGGTCTTCGTGTTTCAGAGCCACCTCGAGGAGTACCCGTTGAAAAGAAGAATGCCTTGCGTTTTCATCCAAATGAAATTTCTTTCCGAGGGGTTGCAAGATTCGCCCACTTGCCGCGACTGGAACAAGGCTTGAGCTCGAGTCCTGTTTTGGGACTCAGGGGAGGGGTCAAGTCGGTTCCAAGGCGTGCTAAGCGTGGGCGTGTCTAGTGAGTAGTGTTGCTAACAGGTTGATTTCTAAATCCCGAGCAGGCTGTCTTGTTGAGAGCACCGCATTCGCGGGCGCCTTGGGAGAGAGGTAAGGATGCCAAGGACAGGGTAGATTAGCCACTTGGCAGCGGTTCTTATCCCGTCAACCAGGGGGGAGAGATCGACGCGGGGAGTCGCTCGTTCGTCCGGGGGTAGATATGCTATCGCGGTGCATGTCTCTCATAGCCTTGGCATAGTCGTTCTCAGCGACCATGTCTCTGGCGTTTGGGCCGCCCATGTCGTCGACAAATTGATGTTGTTTCTTGTGTCCAGGTGGCGTGCTGTCGAAGGATCCTGGGTGGTCATCGCCCAGGGCACTAGGTACGATATCCTCGGGATCTAAGCCGGCGTTGTAGTCACGGAAATCGGGCTGGTTGGGAAACATGACCGAGTCTTTGTGTGGCCTACGCGCGCGCTTTGGCTTGAACGGAAAATTGCTGGGGTGTATGTAGTCGCCATCAGGACTGCGGACATTCTGTAGAGCATTCGCTTCTCTCTCCATCTCTTCCCAGGCGGCGACAAGATTGTTGCCGTTACGGCTGCGGCTATCGCTCATGTCTCCAGAAAAGCTGCCCAATCGGCTGATTCGGAAAGCGCGCAGACGGTCGAGAGCGACTTTGAAGTCGTCGAGAACCACCGAATCGGTCAAACATTTGAAGACAAAGGCGAATTTCCAGAAAGGGTTGATTCCCGTGGGACCTGGAAGAACAATGGCCCTGGTGACGGAGAGGATATCGAGGACGATGAAGATGATGCTGAGGATCATGGAGAAGAGCATGATGCCAAAGCGGGGCGAGATGCGTATGATTTCTTTGATGCTCAGCTCGTACTGGGTCTTGATGACCCAGAAGAGGTAGACGGTAGTGAAGATCCACCACGGATCGCGGCACAGAGCCTCGTAGGGTCGGGTTTTGAGGAAAAGTTTGTTGACGCCATGGAAGTAGGCAAAGTTTGCGTAGATTTCGAGGACCCAGTATGCCTGAGCCACAATGACGGTACCGATGAAGATGTAGCTGATGGGTTTGGGGAAAAAGGGTTTGATCTTCATCCAGGCAATGACATTGTGCAGCGACCACGAGGCGTTGAGGAAGATGGCGGCGACGGACAACCACCAAGCGTGCACGGGGCTAGGGAAGAATAGCCAGAAGCCTTGCCAGATTCCAAGAATGAGCTGCGGGTGATGCGAGGTTAGTGGGGCGATGACTAGCAAAAGGGGCCGGGGGATCCGGGCTTACTTCGAGCAGAATTAACTAGAACCAAAAGTCAGTGGATGTGGCAATGAGTAAGCAAAGGTTGAGCAGCAACGAACCTTGTGCAACAGGACACCTCGTCTCATGTTTGCGAGGGTGATGAAGGCCATGATGACGAGGGAGCCGACGAGGTAGCCCTGGGCCCAGGCCTCGAGGACAAGCTCCTCCGAGTTTGTGGGCTTGGGCACGACTTGGTCCTTTTGCCAGCCCATGTCGGGAATGGGGCTCATGGTGTTGACAGAAATTTTTCAGAGTTGACGGGCAAAAGCCGAGGCGGAGGCCGAGGAAGCGTGCAGTGATGTCACGACGCGAAAAGCTGTGGACAAGGCGGCCAACACTTTTACCATGGCTGAGGCAAGCGAGAGTGGGGATGAAGGCTGGGGGTGGGGAGGGAGGAGGGGACTTGGGGAGGAGGGCAGGTTATGAGGAGGAGAGAGAGGGCACAAGGACAAACAGGCGCGGTTTGGCCATGCCGTGGCGCCGTTTCTCCGCATCTTGCCATGCCAGTTTGCGGATGATGGTCAGGCTAGAGGCTCCGGGGGCCGGGTGCAGGATGAGGGTGCTTTGTCCGAGAGCAGCGTAGTGGCGTGGGCGTGGCGCATGGGCCAAGGTGTTGGTTTGGCGAGGCCGGTTGCGAGTATGTCCATGTTTGGTGTGCTGGACGCAGGGTCGAGGCGCGCGTGCTGGCGCGGCCTTGGCCGGCCCGACATGGCCTTCACTAAACACACGCCGCATTCAATAAGGCGTGCAGAGTTTTGCGTCTAACGCGTGCCGGTGACCTGACAGACGCCGCCTCGACACAGGGGGCGCACGACTGTGGGCAGCTGGGCAGCGGGGCCATGGCGGCGAGCGCTCCACCCAGTGCGTAAGTAGGTACCATTGTATGCGCGGCAGGGCGACGGCGACGGCGACGGCCACACAGGCACACACGCGCGACGGTGCCGGTGCCGGTGCCTGTGCCTGTGCCTGGCCGACAGCCAGCATCGCGTCGAACGAAGCGCACATAGTCCCGGCACCAGCGCACGAATGCCGTAGTTTGCAGGCTGGGCGGATGAGCGACATGGGTGCCGTGCCAACGGCGGCGGCCTGGCCACTCTGCTGGGATGTGGGGAGAGCAGCAGCACACATGGCCGCGGACTATCGCAATCACCCAGCACTGCCGTGCCACGCCAGCCGCGCCCGTAACGTGACAACTCCCGCCCTGGGTGGGCAGATCCCCTCTGCCCAAACCGCCCAACGGCCAGGCTGAGCTGCACAGCCCTCGGGGGGTCGCCTGCACGCCCGCCTTTCTTTTTGCTGTGCTGCCAGGCGCCAGATGCCCCCAACGCATGACAGCAGCACCGACAGGCACCGCGACGAGCACATTCGCCGACCATGCGCGCGCGTCGCATTGCCGTGGCCATATCGAGGGCTCGTCCAGGCGCGTCGAGGGCGACCAGGCGGCGTCATAGCGCGTCTGCCCCGCCAACCATGCATGTCATGGCCCCTCGCTGCCCGCGCTCCCACACATTGAACAACCACCGCCATGTTCAAGAAGAAGCCCAGCGTACGCACCAGACACCCTGCCTCCCTCCCTGGCCGCATGCCGTCCTCTGACCATGCCCTAGATCAAGCCCCTCGCCCCGCTCAAGTCGAGCGACCGGCGCAGGACCGCCGACCAGATCATCGCAGACTTCGCCATCGACATTCCCACCAGCCATGTCAACACCAGCACTGACGACGACAAGACGGTTGCATCGGCCACGGCCCTCACCGCCCTGCGCCGCTCCATCCTGCCCGAAAATGCAATGTCTGCCCGCTTCACCACCACCGCCGGCCCTGACCTCAGTCCCGTCTCAGGCACCATCTACGTCGGTACCCACGATGCCACCGGCGGCGAGCAGCGAGTCCTCTGGGTCAAGGTTCGCGACCGCATGTACCCCACCGTCTACACCCTCTGGCACAACCCCGGCATCGTCCCGCTGCTCTACACTCCGCTCGTCGTCGTCGAGAAGATGCAGGCCGGCGCCGACTTGATGACCCCGGGCCTGCAGCGAGGTCCGCCATTCCCCAAAAAGGCCACAAAAGGCGCCATTGTCGCCATTGCCAGCCTCGAGGCCCCCTCCGTTCCCATGGCTGTGGGCGAGTGCATCATCGACGTGAGTGCTCTGGGAAGCACACAAGGGACAAAGGGCCATGCTGTCTCTACGTTTCATTGGGCCGGCGACGAGCTATGGTCCTGGAGCCCAGCGGGCAACCCGGGCCGCGACCCGCCCGACGTGATCGATGGTTGGGACGAGGACAAGGCAGAGGACGCCGCCGCCCTTGCCGACCGTACCGCAGCCATTGATCTCGACGACCACGAAGGCGGCGTTGCCCTCGACGCCGATCCTACCGAGCGCTCCCCGGCTGAACAGGCGCAGGGCGTCGAGGGTGAGGAGGCTCCCTCAAATCGCGACTTTGTCGATGTCATTGAGGACAAGGAGCTGACGACAAAGGGTGCGTGCCATGCGTTTGTGTATGCCCCGGACCCAACAGCTGACTGTGACCAGAAATCGACGATGCCTTCAAAAACGCCTTTCTGTTTGGCGTGCGCTATCACATGGACCACAACAAGGATCACCCGACATACGGCCTTGAATTTCCTCTCTCTCAGTCACATGTCATGTCTCAACTCGTCCAGCCTTTCCTTCCCACCTACACTCCCGCTCGAACTGCCTCCCTGCAAATCAAAAAGACAAGCTGGAAGAATCTCAAGAAATTCATCAAGTATCTAGATAAGCAGCTCATTGTCAAGTCCAAGGACCGTGATGGCAACGAGGTCGTCATCCTTGATATCGATTTCAAAGATCGTCAGTTAGAGTCGTTCGTTCCATACAGGTTGCCAAAGAAGGATGCTCTGGCTGCCACAGGCACGAACGGGAAGCCCGCCGCACCACTATCCGCGGACTCTTCGCTTGGCCAGAAACTAAAACTAGTTTCTGTGTTACGACCCAAGGAGAAGCTGGCCCCTATTCTGACTGCCTCCAAAGCAGACCCCCGCGGGCTCTATACGCCTGCCGAACTCAAGCAACTTCTTATTGCATATGTCGAGGCTGAGAATCTTGTTGACCAAAAGAATAAGCGTCTGATTCGCATCAATCCTCAGCTAGCAGACGCTCTCCTGGGCTCATCGGCAGCTGACAACGCCGCCCTCTCAACAGGAACCATGGCTAGAGACGCCCTGGCAGAGCGCATGGTTGCGGCTGCCTCCCCCTTCCACGCTATTCTTCGCAATGATGCCAGCATTGCCGATACAAAGCCTAAAGCGGGCGCCCCACCCAAGATCCAGATCACGCTAGAGACACGCAGTGGCAACAAGACAGTCACAAAGGTCCATGGCCTGGAACCTTACTATATCGCCCCTCAGCCCTTGGCTGACGAGCTAAGAAAGACGTGTGCAGGTAGTACAAGCGTCGACAAACTGCAAGGATCCAGCCCCAAGGCCCCTGTCATGGAGGTCATGGTACAAGGCCCTCAAAAAGACGCTATTCTGAAGGCGTTGGAGAAGCGAGGCGTCAATAAAAACTGGGTCGATGTTGTAGACAAAACAAAGGGCAAGAAAAAATAAGCGTCTAATTACTAGTAACTATGAGTAAATGATACCCAGTCTTTTGCCAAGTCGCATACATTGCTTAGGAATCTGGCTTGGGCGGATGGTGCGTTTCTATCTTCGTCCGTGGCGATATGTAGTCGGCACTTTAACCTCCGAGCCTCGGCATCCGATTAGAATTGTCATGGCCGCCTTTAGGTACTGACGATCCTGCGCCGAACCCTTACAGCGTGCCTTTTCCTCTGTGTCATCTTTTGGTGTCGCAGCTCCCGTCGGCCAAAACCAGGTAATGCTCACTATGGCGCAAACCGTTGGCGTTGTCGCAGCGGTCGCGTCCATGGCAGCCCTCGCGGCGCAACCAACATGGAGAGACAGCTTGCTGGCTACGCTGGCTCGCTGGACAGGTTACAATGCGCCTGGTGGTCTATGGAGGATAGCTGCAATTATTCTTGCTTTGGCCAATGTCAAGAACCTACCATTTATCTGGCATGTATGCATACAACCTCCCCCCTGATTGCGAAATTGCACACGACTGACCAGGTACTCAGATACGCATCTTTCGCACCATGTTGTACCAATTGTACCTGCAACCCACAGCCATCCCTCCACACGCCCTATTCCAGCCAGTGATCACTTCGACTCGGACCACGCTCCTCGAGACGGATTATAATCTGCACAAGTCCAACAGCACCTACTTCAGCGACATGGACATTTCGCGCACCGCCCTGTTTACCGCCCTGATGCGTAACGCCATCCTCAAGGACAAGAGCTCCAAGACCAGCGCCGTGGCCAACGCCGCAGGCGCCACAAAGGGCACACGCGGCACCAGGCACATGATTGCGCTGGGCGGCATAAGCTGCCTCTTCAAGAAGGAAATCCTGCCCTACAAGAAGTACGAAATGTGGACCCGGCTCCTCTGCTGGGACAGAAAATGGTTCTACCTCGTCACGCACATGGTCAAGCCCGGTGTCGTTCAGCCCGAAAGCTGGACCCTGCAGCCGTGGAGGAAGGCATCATCGGGTCGTCGCAGTGTGGAAAATGTCGACAGGGAAAAACTTAAGGGTGCGGTGTATGCTACGGGCATTGCAAAGTACGTTATTAAACGCGGCCGTATTACCGTTCCACCTGAGCAGGCCCTTGTCGATGCGGGAATGGTGCCTGTCAAGCCTGAAGGTTGGGTCTATACCGCTGCTGGGCCTAGCAATGTGCCAGACGACGGTGATGAAGAGACGATTGGTGAAAGTACGCTGCCCAAGCAAGTTGGGCCAGAAGAATGGAACTGGGATGTTATTGAGGCGGAGCGTCTGCGCGGGCTTAAGATTGCCGAGAAGTTTGCTGGCTTGGATGGCATGCATGAGTACTTTGATGGCGGGAGTGGTGGCGTGCTGGGTGAGTTTGCGGATTTGCTTTGGTAAGGCGGAGGGGTGTTCTTTTTGGATGAGGATGGTTTAAGCTGTTGGGAGGAATTGATTGGGCCGTGGTTGATAGAGAGGGGCAGGGAAAGAAATGTGCTTCTGGCTTTATACCCTAGATCTAGAATACGAGATACATTTGTGTACTGTGCTGAGAGGCTTTTTTTTTTCGTTCAGAATGCGTAGTCGGCGCTTGGTTTCTTGAGTTTGTTTTTAATGCCTGTTCTTGGGCCGTTGATGGAGCTTACTTCGATATCTGCCACCTGTTAGCGGCGTCAGGGTGACTGAACAGTTGACCTGGCATAGCTAATATAAAATGCTTGTTTAAACCATCCTAGGTGGGTTGGCAACAACGAGAGTCGGGGCCCAGAACTGATTTAGTCCGAGGTGGAAATCTTGCCAAGGGCAAGCTTGAAGAAAGAGGGGCGGAATCCAACCCCTATTCATCTCATAATACTTGATCAGAATCTGGGTCTTTGGCAATGGACGCGGGGATAAGCATGACAGCAGTTTGCGTGTGACGGGTAAGCTGGAGTGTGGTAACATCAGAGATCATCTTGCAACAAAATTAACATCAGCAGCATTCTGCTATTTCAGAGAACTGATACAGAGACATAAGATAGTTAGAAAACATCACTATCTGTAGTATATACAAATCCTCTTGTTCTTACGTCTCCCATTACAAACACCCCATTTAAAAGCCCCCGTCATAAAGTCCTCCATTTGAAAGTCATGTTATTTACAAGTCCTCTCTTTTGCATCACTACTCAATGATGCACCTCAAGCCATGCTTAAACCAGCAAGCTTAGTTGCAAGTAAGATCGCCAGTCCTTCCATCGTAGCTGCAGATGCTGCCATCATAAACATAGGCAAGCTACACGGTATGTTAGTCTCCAATTCCAAGTACTGACAGGAAAGAGAAAAGAGGGGAAGAAGAAATTCAGCTTACGTTGATGTAACCACCGTCACTCTCAGTGTAGAACTGGTTGTTGCGGCCAATGTACATGCAGTCGTAGTTGGTGTGGAGAGCGCCCAGACGGAGTTCCATGCTGACGACATCAGAGATAGCACCGCGGTTCTTAACAGACCATCCCTTGTTGTAGCAAGCAACGGCGACCCAGCGGCTGCGGTCGGGGTTGTTGGACCACATCAACGCAGTAGTCTGCTTGGTGAAGGTCTCACGTGCGGGCGTCCAGTCCTTGAGCGGGAACAGCTTGTTCAGCAGGGCGTTGAGGATCCTGCCGACAGCCTGGCCAGCAGCGCCGGCATGGTCGCCAATGACAGACGCGTTGGCACTGGGGATTTGGCGCTTCTCAAGGTCGGTGTCGACATCGATGACTTCGGCAGAGACGCCGTCCTGAATGCTTTGTTAGAGGAAAAAAGCAATGGATAAGATAGATCCGGGGGGTAGCATACGCTGATAGTGACTGCCATGGCCTCGGGCTGGGGAAGAGCAGCAGCGCCGGCGAGAGCGGCAGCAGCAGCAACCAAGGGGATTTCGAAACGCATCTTGAAGAGAGTTGGTGGATAAGAGTAGTCCTTCGGAAGAGGCAAAGATGAGTTGAGAGCGAAGAGAGTCTGGGCTGGAAGCGTGCTTGAGTGTGGATGTCCTGGTGAGGGATGTCTCTATCTTGCTGGTTGTCACTGGCACTTATATACATATTTCTGAAGACGTGCTGCACCCCAATGCTACACCAATACCATCCCACGTGCCCGTATCCCATTGGAGTATTACCCGGTGCTTGCTGCCTATCAATACCAAGACCAAGTGGATGGAGTGATCCGTGAGACAAACAGTTCTGACTCGTATGCGATATCTTGTTCGAGTTAGCCCACGCGCTTCATCGCGGCGAACTGACTAGTTGATGTATACGGCATAATGCCTGTCCGAATAAAAAAGCACTAAATAACGCTCATGGTTTTCGGAACATGCTAAGAATACCAAGGCACTTGTTTTTAGTACGTAGGGAAGCAACCAAACCATCTAGTTCGTGTGCTAAATCTCAACTCGAACACTGCCTTTTCATCGTAATACTATTGCACTTGGCTAGAGAATTTAGGAAAAGGCGGTTTTAGAGTAGGCTAAAGAGTCTTGTGTCGCTTGGCCAATTCTGCTAATGCGTTGTGCAACTGTTTTGTTGTCTTAGATTGGGGCAGGGGTTAAGTGGTTTCTTCACCAAAAACAACCTATTTTCTACTGTTGTCAGCTCCGTTTGCCATGCACCGCCCATGTTCCCCGCTATTATAACACTCATTTAGATAAAAGATGGCCAAATAGCAACACATACTTAATGGGAGAGCCCACTCTGACGTTGTGCATTACATAAAGAGATAATAGATCATCCTTCTAGGTACGTACAATCACATTCTGAGTGAGTAATTTGGACGACTTGGCGTTCTAGCTCATTGATCGGTCTAGTCTGGTGTCTCTCTCGGCGGTTAGAACTCGGTGACTTACAAGTGGGTCTCCTGCAAATCTCCTAATTAGGATGTGTTGGCTATTAAATAGGGCCTACATGCTTTTGAACCCTATGGAATATGTTCATAGAATGGCAAATATTCATCTAAAACCATTGTTTTCTCTTTCTCTTTCTCGAATTTTATATCCGACTTGATTGTCATATACAATTCGTATACCTCTACTGTTGTACATTCGAAGCTCCGACATGGCAGAGAGCTAACATGCCGCGTTCCGACTACGGCCAAATTGCGGGAACTCGTCATGAAGCATGTCATATCCTTACATGGTATCACGTTGTGATAAAGGCACTGACCCACCAAACGATGCGGTAAGGTGCCAAAGTATATTCTAGAGTCGCGTTGTCTGTGCCCCACTCGGCCCGAAAATGATGGCAGCATCGCCGAATCCGCCAACTAACACGGAAAGGGAAAATTGAATTAGCCAGGCAGGGAACTGAGTGCCTGGGCTTTCTGGGGGCAACTGGAACTAGTAGGTGTACCTGGTGCACGGTACGACCGGGCGTGATAACAGAATGTGCTACTACGCTGATGCGCATGAAGGACCCTGTGTTTCACCAACGTCCTATGGCGCAATCCTTCCAGTTTTGGTGAATATCCCAGCAAAATTAGAGAATCTTCTGGGATGATTTCCAATGCTCTTAGCGCTTTCTAAGCACGATCGAACGTAATGAGGGTAATGCTGTACATGATCTTGGCAAGAGGCCCCTATCGGTATGAAACGGCCCATTGAGACGGCCTTCGAGCTGGTTGACTTGGCTTTTGGCTAAAAACTCAATGCAGGCAGGTGTGTGGGGAAATCTCCGCCTGTAATTTGGCCTTGTAGCGAGAGTGGTATAGGGAAACTGGACAAGAACTCCACCAAGCTGTGCATAGGCCCGAGATACTCATGACTCTCTCCCTGAAATCTATGGCTAATCCAGTAAGAACTGGGCCTAGGTGCAATTCGAGCGCCGTACAATCCAATGCTAGTATCATTCACAGCCATCCGAGCGTTGTTGGCGGCTTTGTCAGTCGACCTCAGTCTCGAATAACCTGCTGATTTGGGCCACAGCATAGCTTCGTATTGTCATTGAGCCGGTGCTTTGAGGCATTATCGTCGAGAAGGCCGCCCACAAGTCTCTCTGTTAGCTGAGTCTACGGTTATTTGTGGACACCAGCTGAGCAGAAGTCGTATAAGTATCAGACTCCTT
The DNA here is from genome assembly GCA_020744315.1 of Curvularia eragrostidis. Classification (NCBI taxonomy): domain Eukaryota; kingdom Fungi; phylum Ascomycota; class Dothideomycetes; order Pleosporales; family Pleosporaceae; genus Curvularia; species Curvularia eragrostidis. Next base: position 433,078 of record JAIRCK010000004.1, on the reverse strand, counting down.
CTCACTCAATGTTACAACATCGCCACCGATCAATTGTAAACTGACCATCAACTCAACCCTCCAAGTAGGCTCACTCTCAATTTTCCTCTTTTCATACTGATAGGTTATCCTAGCACGTCACTCGAAATGAAGGTCTCAGTCCTTACTTTTGTCTTTATGCCCATTGCGGCACAGGCATGTGCTCTCTACCAGTATTGCCATTGCTACGACTCCAATGGCGTACCAAATGACCGCGTTACCGCCAACGTTTGCAACGGTCTCGGCTCGAATGGTGTCATGATCGATGCAAGCCAAAAATCGGATGGCGCACGCGAATGCAAGGGGCAGGGCGATTACAGACACAGCAACTGCAGCTGGAGGCAATGGTGTCAGCTTGCTGGAGCGACTGGCAGAGATAGCAGTTGCCGTGAGAAGCAAGTTTAGTTTCTTGTGGAATTGTTTCGGAAATTGCATCGATGGAGGGAGAGCCTATTTCATGGTCCGTCGGCTCTTGATGGGATTGTCGCACTTGTTCTTGGGACTACAACACAATATGCGTCGAATATAGTTGGCTCTTACGAAACGAAGAGATGTATCTGACCGTCATGACTCTCAACTCTTTGCTATCATAATTGCCTAGTGCCAGGTTTCTTTCTGTGCGAACACCGTTCTTGTATTTGCCGATACGCTGTTTCGCAAGCTGATTGAGAATAGGGAGCGATGTTCGTCTCTTTCAAACGTTGTGCAAAGTTATTACTTTTAATGAGGAAAACATCAGTTCTTTGAAGTGCTATGCTAGAACAGAGAATAGGATCTTAGACAAGGTTGATAGGGAGACCCTTGGAAATTGTTGAGGAGGTAATGGCAGTAGCTTTGGAAGAAAAGAGCAAGACTAGTGACACACAGGATCTCTTCAAGCTCTGATTTACACTCGCTCATAAGGGTCGCTATGTAAACAATCATGGGGGTTTTTTCCTTCTATGTGAAAAAGGTGCTTGCTGGACCTGCGTAGACTCAGAAGCATAAACTGGCCCAAAAGGAGATTTTTTGCATGCCGATATTCAAGGCCACTCGTAAATTCAACAAAAATATCAGTCTTGTTCCCACAAAGTGTTCAACTTTGTAGTGTCGAAGCTAGGATTGGTGGGAAATTCGTGGACTTTCTCCGTACGAGTTACACCACGGATATGACGGAGTACACCACGGATATGACGAAGTATACCACGGATATGACGGAGTATACCACAGATATGACGGAGAAGCAGTACGATAATTCGGACCTATTTCTGATGTAGCATGCTATACCAAACTGGTAACAAGTGTTCGTGTCGATCACGTTCTGATAAATGGAGATCCGCAACTCATATAGTATTCTAGTGGCCTGCCATGACTGTATACTGCTGGCGATTCTCCATACGTATTGTAGCTATAACAATCAACAGTGTTGCGCTGTGAATTTCTTACATGATTGCAGCCGCTATACGAGATATACATGACCCCACAATCTTTTATTCATCCCTCCAATAGACTGTATAAGTAGCCAAGGTCAACAACTGCCGCAGAGTGTTAGTATGATTTTCAGAAAAGTGCAAACATGTTCTGAGTGTAATGCTCCAGAAAGCGGAACAAGTACACAGATACCGCCTACGATGTCCCGAATTTTCCTCGCCACATAAATGAGCAAAGACTCCCAATTCCATGCCTTCTGAGCTCCTTCTAGCACACGATCAGTCATTGCTTTCGGTTATTCTGTGGCACTTCTTCGGCAATCGATACATGATGGCATCATTAAGCTTATCACAATTTCGGCTTAGCTATCTTAGCTAGCTTGGCTTGAGCGGGATCTGCAAGAGGCAAGCTCGTGACTTCTGCGTCTCTGAAAACGTTGGGTACAACACACCCCAGAGTTCTTCGCAGGCCTGTGCTTCCCGTCTGACTCTTCTTTACCCGGTACTCACCGTACCACCCCTGCACAGTTATCTCAATGTGACTTACTCGTGCTATCTTGGAAAATTAGGTACTAAAGTATACTTCCTAATTTCTTAATCTGAGGTTTTACTTCTTGGGCAGCATTCGATTCTTGCAAGCACAGCAGCTGAAAAACATTCTCAAGCCACAAAAAATCGCGGACCGACCTTGGCATCTCAAGAGTAGGCTGGAATTGAGGCTGTGTGCTACTGCTTTAGGAAAGGAAACAGTAGCACTGTATTGCGCATGCTCCATCTTCAGGAATACCACGACGGAGGATTTCAAGCACACCGTCATGGACGACACCGCTTCTCCCCTTTTTCCAACAGTCCACCCTTCGCCCACCAGTATCATTTATTTAGTGTAGTGTGCACAGCGGTTAAAGGATGCTGAATAGGTGTTTATGTACCAGATGTCGGTGAATACTGATTCGTATCCTGGTTATATCACAACAAAATATGATAAGCTTAAATAAAGGTACGACCTTTCATGCATTGACAATCCTCGACACGTTGTAAGTGCTTGCCATATGTCCGATGTAACTGATAAGCTTCAGTCATGTTATTTAGAGTGAACAAAGCTTCTCTCACCTCTAAAAAAGTTCCACTATCAGCTTATATCCGTGGGGAACTACTCCCGATTAAGGAGAGTAACATCACCCATGTCACAATCCCAGGCTCCAGCTGCACGGGTGCATAGCGATGTAAGCGAACCAATCGTGGTGCATTTTTCTGCCACCTTGCTTTCCACCGCCGGACTTCAGGACTGACGGAGTTCACGCTTCCCTCTTTGCATACAGGGGTATCTGCTCAGCTTGGCTCAATCGAAAACTCCGTTAATATAGTCTGGATCTTGACACCACCTTCTGATAGGCGTAAATCTACATGCGACAGGCCAAAGAAAGGCATGTTATCGGCATACCGACCTGCCAGCATACATATGGTTCAAGTAAGACTGTTTACTTCTATTCGATGAGGGAAATGCTAACATGGAACAGCCACGCTAAAATCTGAGTCTAATCGGACCGTACTATCTTCGTTGACTGTCGAATGGACTTGAGAAGCAATCGCGTGATGGGAAGTGACAAACATGGAAAGATATCTGCACCGTACGGACAAGCCTGTGCGCCTTGTGTGAAAGCCAAATCTCGATGTATGCTGCGCGAAGGAACCGTTTGTGAAAGGTCGGTGCGACCTTTGCGTGTTCACATAACGAACCCCAAGAACTACCATGCCAACACTACGCTCGCTGGCAACACGCTGCCAGCGCAGAGAAGCCACATGACTCTAACATTGACTGACACCAACACAGATGTCACCGACTTGACAGAGAGTGTATCCCCTCATCTAGCGTGCGCAAGAAAAGGACCAAGAAGCCAACAACTTCAAAATGGGCACAACTTGAGGACAAACTAGATGATCTGGTGTCTATTCTTCGCACGCAGCCTGTGACTCCACAACAAGATTCAGAAAGGTTGTCCGCTGTTACGCCGCGCTCTCCTGACCTGGTTTCACAGCAAGGTGACAAGATAGCCATGTGCGACCAGCTCCTCAGTGAGGAAGAGCTGATAGAATTCCGTTGGCTTCACTTGCCCCACTTTCCTCTGATTTACCTACCATCAGATCTCTCGGCAGAACGTCTTAATCATGAGAAGCCGCTGCTATCCCTAGCTATCAAGACTATTTGCAACAAAGCATATTCTTCGCAGGCTCAATTAAGCAAGAAGCTACGGGAAAGAATAGCATCGAAAATGATGGTCGATGGAGAGAAGAGCTTGGACTTACTATTGAGTGTACTGACCTGTATGACATGGTAAGTTTCCTCTGTCCTTGGAATGTTGCTGCTGACCTGATCAGGTCGATATATTTCACTCCTGGAAAACATTTCGTGGGTATGCTAGCAGGACTCGCACGATCACTGGTTAGTGATCTCCAACTCGACAATTATCTGGACACCAATTGGTGCCCAGCTTCTAGTGGTAGTCGCGAACACGGCAAGCCTCCTCGTTCCAATGAATCCAGACGAGCCCATGTAGCATGCTTTGCTCTGAGTATAACGTAAGTCCACTTCAATTCACTTGTCCTGCACCCACCATCTTTGTGGGTTAGCACAAGCTGTTGCAGTTGTGATGACTGTGTTTCGCAGAATTTCAACCACACTCAAATATGAGACGATGCAATGGTCAGCACAACTTGAACAAGATTGCTCTCAGCTAGTCATAGAGGACGAGGCCCATGGAGACAAACTCCTCGTCGCCATGGCTCGCATTGCCAGGATCTGCCAACAGGTAGCTGATATGAATCGGTGTTCAAACAATAACAACGGTATGCACGGCACATTGCACATCGCGCCCTTTTTATGTTCGCTTGACGAACTCTGTCGCACATTCTCTGACGAACTGTCGAGCCATTGTAAGAGTTTCCTTGTAATGTAAATGTCAGCGGCTTACAATCTTGTCACAGCTAGTATTGTCGCACTCAAATCTACTGCTCGGATAAGCATATATGAATTCGCCCTTCTGGGTTCAACAACCCAAGCGAATCCAACCAGCTTCGATCACAGACGCATCAATCATCTGATGACCTTCCTAGAATCATGCATGCAATTCACGGACCAGTACCTCAAATTTGACATGATCACTATTACTACACCCACGTGTTTTGCTTTTGCATACGTCTTAAGAAACTTGTCTAAGCTCGCAACACTATCAGACGCTGGCTGGGATCCGACATTCGTGCTTCAAACAATCGACATCATTGAATTGCTGGATCGCTGCGCAGCAGGCGCAGATAAGGTTAACACGAGACTGAAGGAGAAATTGGGCGAAGACAGCGTTTTCGCTATGGCGGCGAAGTCTGTGAGAGATTCGGCCCCAGCAAATTGGCGAGTACCGAGCACCGAACTTCAGAACAGTACAGACCTGGTGCCGGAAGGGTGGACCTCTACTGAAGGGCTTGACGTTTCGTTTGTAGACTTCTCGGATGAGTTCTGGTTGAACACTCTCTTCTATCCTTGATCCACACCAAGTCCTGTATCGTGTCTCTTAAGTGAGGGACATCGTTAGATACGTTCGAATAATACATGTAGCATTCAGAATGCTAGGTCGAGGTCTTGCGAAGCATTTGGATGATGTTTTCGTGTAAGTCTCGTAAACTAAAAAGGCCAACAGCAGCGCCCATATGTATCTACGGAATCATATGGCACGTCCAATCAAGTTCTATAATTAAATTTGCTATTATCACTGGCATACCGTTGAAAATAATTCATCTGGAGTAGCTTGACGCGCTGAGATTTTGGTCTCATGTAACAGTATTGTTGAGCGACATAAATGGGGCCCTGTTCCTTCAGTTTACTTTATTGCATTTTCTTACACTCAACCAGCTTACATACAAGTGAACCAAAGCTTTGCCCCCTTATGCAAACCTAGTCTTCCGCCTTTTCTGCCTTGGATTCAGGATCTTGTGTCGACCTTGCCGTCTCATTTTTCCGAACGTCGACCCAGCCCATTCCCAGACTCAAGAGAACTGCTGTGCATGAAAGTGCTATTAAGAGATAAAAAACGTTGCGCAGGCTCTCGGAATATGACAGCAGTACGCCATCGAGCTCCTCTTCATGACCAAGCACCAAATCGCGCACTGCACCGGCCCCGGAACCAGCATTCAAAGCAGCTTGTGGAGAAACTGATGGAGCATGCCGAGGGATGGTTTTTGTGAGCGTTTGCGCAAAAATTGCATTGCTGACTGCAATGCCGATGGACACGCCAAAGTTCTGAATGAAAACCAAGGCAGCCATAGCGATGGGGATTTGAGGAGGCGTGACTGCGTGTTGGACCGCGATAAGAGGCTATGATGCATCAGTGGATGTCATTCTAATTCTTTGTGCAGAATATACCCACAAGTTGGATAACAATTCCACGCCCTACTCCTATGATTATCTGATACCCGACCCACTTTCCAATACTGGTCGTAGGCGAGAATGTCGAAACGAGGCCATTGCCGACCGCTAAGACGATACTGCCACCTAATGCCCAGGGAAAGTAATAACCCAACTTGGATACTGCATCTTGTCAGTCGCTTTAGCACATAACTTCGGAGGTTGACATACCAAGCCCCCCTGTACCCATAGTGAATAGCAGCTGACTCAAGATGCTGGGCAGCACATGCACGCCACTCAAGAACGGGCCCTCCCCCCTAACAGCTTGGAAGTACGTGGGGAGGAAGCTACTTGCCACTAGCATGCAGATTGCGTTGCACATGCCGAAGCCATAGCTTGCCCACACAATACGTTTCCTGAAGAGGTTGCCTGGTATCATAGCTTGATCGCCCATCTTCCACTCCCATATGATGAAGATTACGAAGAGTACAGCGGAGCCGACCAGACAGCCAAGCACTGTCGCACTGCCCCAAGCATTGGTACTTCTAGAGCCAAACTGTAGGGCGAGAATGAATAAGATCGATGGCGGGACAAAGAGTACGAAGCCGAAAAGATCGAGCTGAGAAGCGATCTCGCGTGCGAGAGTGAATGATACGGGCTCTTTCTTCATGGCCTCGGGAAAGTCAATGAAAGCTAGAGCTATCGCTGCAAGCCCTCCTATAGGTAGATTGAGATAGAAGCCTGTATATGTTAGGGAGTGGCCAATTCAGCTGTTGGCGTGGAACTGGGACTTACACCAACGCCACGTAACGTCTTCCGTCAGTCCACCCCCGACTAAGGGTCCCGCCGCCATTCCCATCTGCGAAACTCCAAACAATATTCCAGTGTACATAGGACGCTTACTCGGTTCCACGCTTGCCGCTATGATGGTAAGGGCACCGTTGAAAATGCCGCTCACGCCCACTCCGGCGATTGCTCGACCAACAATGAACACTGCTGATGATGGAGCTACCCCACAGACTAGAGAGCCAACTTCGAACAGAAAGAAGAAGGACATGAAGATGAGCTTGGTGGGGAAGACAGTATAGAGCTTTCCAGATAAAGGTTGCAAGGTTGCCGCTCCGAGCGTGTAGGCACCGACGTACCAACCCACATCTGCAAGTGCGTGGAAGTCGCTAGTTATGTATGGTATGGCCTGGCGATTTTAGTCGTTTCATTCCTATCTTAAAGGTGCGTGATACGTACAGTACCGATGATGGATGTGTCGAGGAAAGAAAGGAATGTTACAAGAGTCAGGCTGCTAAGGAGGATAAAAAGCTTAGAGCCTTTGACATGCTGGCTAGCCGGATCATTCTTGATTGCAACAATTTTGGTAGTGACTGGTGGCGCAGTGTTGACCGAGCTAGATGAAGTTGAGGGCATGGTGCTGAGGGATTTGTAACGACAGGAGTAAGGCTCAGTGATGGAAGTGTACAGAACAAACGATTGTAAATTTTGGAACTTTGAAATGATGGTTGGTGGTGCTGTGGTTAAATAGGAGGTGCATATTACGGTCTTGGGGAAAGAAGCGGAGTTGGTAATTGTAAAGCACGAAACCCGCCGCTCTGTTGGAAGGATCAATGCGTACGAGCTTAGCGCCAAATATGTTACCCAGTTGGGATTAGCATGTACATCCAGTGGTGAAGTGATACCACGTTAACTAGCTTTACGCGTTTCCGTCCGCAGCTTTATCTTTAACTTTACTTAATATACATTAACACCACACCGGGCTATAGTTAGGGAGATTCCGACACACTGCTTTCGAGAAGACATTAGCGAGTCCTAATACCTGATTGACAATAGAAAAAACAGCGTATAACTATATCAACTTAGTCTGATGTTTGTAAGTACGTAGCCTTAATGTTTTACTTGTGCCCATAGTGAGCAGGAATAATCTCGAATCATGAACACAGGCATTGTTTATGCATTCCCACTCTCGAGGGTGAAATATGCCATTGTGCAGTGAGCAAGGTTTCCTAGAATCTGCGGTGCTCAAATACGATATCAACATCATGGCAAGAACCGGCATAAAACAAAAATTCCATCGTCAAGTAAATTCTAAATTTCGTCTATTTTCTCTCGTAAATCCATGATTAATCTATATCTAGCACTTGTGGTGCTGTAGATCTAGCCTATGGGCTGACGACTGGCTGCGGCTGAGCAAGCTCAAACGTGCCGTTCGTGTACAAGAGCTTCCTGACCTTTGTGTTGCGCAGTTCATCAACACCAGTGACCGAAGAGTCGGCATAGTAGAGAAGCCAGTCACCCTTGAACTTGACAATCGACTCGTGAGTAGTCCATCCTTTGACCGGCTGAAGAAGCGTATTCTTCCAATAAAAGGGGCCATCTGGTTTGTGTCCAACTGCAATTTCAATGGTGTGCGAGGTGCCGGTTGAGTACTGGAGGTAGTAGAGGTTGCCAACCTTGTTCAGGGATGGGGCTTCGAAGTAGCGACGTGGGCTATCCGCCTGCATAACCTTGCCGTCCTGATCATAAATGACGAGTTCCTTGGGTTCAGTAGCAAGAGCAGTGAGGTTGGCCGAGAGCTTGGCAAATCGGGGGCCAATAGCGGGTCCAGAAGTGGGAGAAATGTTACCAAATTGAGAAGTGTTCTTCATTAGTGTTAGTTGAGTCACGACACCGAAGTGTTGAACTAATGTGGGAACTTACCAAGACGTTGTTGGTCCATGCTTGGAGCTGACCGCCCCACAGTCCACCAAAGACCATGTAGTAGTTGCCGTTGTCATTTAAAATTGTGGGGTCGATGCTGTAAGTACCAGGAATGGGGTTCGGCTCTGGCTTGAATTTTCCGTCTGGCTTGTCAGACTTGGCCACTCCAATCCTGAAGACGCCTTCCTTGTCCTTGGCTGGGAAAAAGAGAAAGTACTCTCCGTTCAGCTCAGCCGCATCGGGAGCCCAGAGCTGCTGTGACGCCCATGGAACATCAGAAAGGTCGAAAAGCTGATGTTTTGTCAGAAACAAGAGATTTGGAAGGATTCCCGTAGGATCGGTGTAGTACCTTGGGCCCGACTGTGGCAGGCTTAGTGTAGTCGGTCTGAGTAAGCACATAGTAATCTTTCATATCATATTGCTATATTCTTCGTTAGCTCGCTTTATTGTGGCTATCAACTTCCAAAACTAACCACAGGAGGTTGCCTAGTCGAGTTCCAATCATGCGATCCGTAGATGTATACGATGTTGGGATCATGCTTCCATACGTGGGCTGCCGGGTCGCACTGGTGGAAAAGGCTGATAACCGGGGGGTCATAAGCTTGAATAGACATGTTGGGCGGCGTCGAACTAATCACGAGCGATGAAGTTGTAAGCTGAGTTCGCTGTCTCACGGTGTGAAAGCAGGATGACCTGGTATCTCAATGATGCGGGCATACAAGCTTTAAACGTCTTCGTAGCGTGGCTTGGCTTATTCATCCTAGCCCAGAGTACTACCCGATCTTTAGGCTAATGTTAGGAATCAACAATTTGGGAAGTCTAAGCTTGTTATACTTTCCCTATGTCAAGGACCCAAGACTGCGGAGAGCAGTGAGATTGTGCAAACATGCGGCCAAATATAAACATAAGCACCGAGATTCAAGCACTACGGCCCGATTGCAACAGTCTTCCCTTCAGAACACATACTTTGTAGTGACCGTCTCATACATAAGATTGGAATAATGCCAGGAACATGTTTCGAGACCAACATAGTCTGGGAAATGGATAATAGCCAAGTGGAGCGTTCTAGCGGGGATTTAGTGGCGAGATAGCTTGCTTTTGCTAGGTACGCATTACTAAGATACCTGTTCAGGGGCACGTCTCATTCCGCGGAGACCCCAGCGACCCTGTGTATGAACATCCATCATCCAAACTGTGCTAAGGGTACCGCACCGGATCAACCGGATCAACCGGATCAACCGGATCAACCGGATCAACCAAGTAGGTAGCTAAATGAGTAGGAGTGACTGGATCAAGACGATACGAACCGTACTTTATGAGACATGATTGTTTAGGATCATCTCTCCGCGTAGGCGTACATTTGTTTACCGAACGCGATGAGCTATATGCATCCCGACTCAGCAGCAGCAAATACCGAACGATGGCGAGACCTTAACATCTACCGAGGAACAGATGTGTGGCGGGAGCGGGAACGGGTAAATCCCAAAATGACTTGTCATCCAATACTCGCATCAGAAATCCATCCATACGAATGGCTATGCTGACGAGTCTACCTTCGCGGCGCAACGCTAGGTGCAAGGCTACGGTTCAATGTACCTATCCCGCGGAGGCGGGCCCAGATGTGGATACTGTTCGCTTCACCGTACCCTTTCGACTACAAAATGGGGTTATTCTTGTTTTGATTGTAATTTTTAACGACTGCGGAGTGAATACTTGGACTTAGTGAAGAGGTATAGGAGAATCGATCAATATAAAACGAAGATAGCGGACTTTCAAATCTTTACATACGTATACATGAATAAGAACAAAGGCATAGTGTCTTTCCTCAAGATTGATTTTTGTGATGCAAAAGCCTTTCGTTTCACGCTTGCCAGGAGCGTAACCTCATTGTACATACATAGAGATAGCTAGACTTCGCAGCTGAATTGCACCGATCCAAGAATCTCCGTATCGCGCGTGTACGTAAGCAGATATGACGCTAGTCCGAATTTGTAATAGTCGCAATCAGCGCGCTTCCACCCACCCCTTCGTCACACTTCCGCTGCAACTCCATCACCATCGTCAACCCGCACTCGCTCAACCCACCCTCTCGCCATCGCCACTCGATCTGTACCCTCGGTCTGCGCGACACGGATTCTTTGCACTTCCCAGACGGTGAATCTCCAGCGCGCGCGCCCTGTCAGCCGTCAGCCATCAGCCCATTGTTTGTCTTCGCTTTCTCGCTGCCTGGCCTCAGTACACCATCCTTGCGAATCTCACAAGGCCTTTGACGCGGTGCGCACGGTATCGTCGACTTCATTGTCCACGCGCCGGTCATCCAGTTGTCATTGGGGTGATACTCAGACAGACGCGAGCAGGTCGAACACGACGTGGTCTGTGGTTCACGAGGTGGCTCAGTGCTTTTCCAACAGAGTCAGGGCTGCTCATTGCCAGCTGCGCAATCAAAGCCTGGGTGGGTGGGTTTCTCCTGCCTCTGCATTATTGCAAGCGCACGAGGGGTATCATTTTTGTAAGGTAAGTTATGCTAGAATGTAGAAAGGTTAATAAACAATGATCTACAACCTCGTTCGTAAAAGCGGCATCCCAGTGTTCGCTTCTCCCGCGTCTGATGCTGCACCACAATGGTCATGTTCCTTAGCCGTCAAATATCTCGAGACTCGTATGCAGGCTACTATTTCTCTACAATGCTCCATACCCATCCATGGCTTTGACGATGAGCAAATATTCACCCTCCTTTACAATGCTGACAATCTGGTTCCTGGCAACACTTCACTCAATCCTCCGCCCACATGTCTTCCCCAGGACCGGCTGCATGACATTGCTCGGCAGGGCAACGCCCACTTGAAAACATTATCCTTGATTCTCAAAACACCTTGTCCTGTCTGGTGCCCTCCCTCGTCTGGCCTCATAGCGCCAAAGCGTGGCTCTAGTGCTGCCTTTGATCGTTTTGTGGAGCTTGCCCGCGCAACGGAAGTCCATATCTTGTTTGACTGGAATTGGCTCCACAAAGACCATCATACGCGATTCGATCGTCTGGTCAGACATCCGGAACAGTTCACTGGGATTCCGGTTGACCAGTCCTCTGCAAAGCGTTACAGGCTGGCAGACTGGTCAGTCTTCGGTCCCGTGGATGATGTCGCGTCTGAAGCTCCACCTCCGTACACTTCCGCGTCTAAGAAACGTCCAAGACAAGGTGAGTCCCTTCCTCTTCAGATCTTCTTTGCTTTGTCATTAAGATCGAGATGCAGTCACCACCAGCCCAACGCTCGGATCGTCTCCAAAACGCACCCTCCTCTCGCCTGCGCCTTTCTTGTTGTCATCACCGACTGAAAAGGCTTCGACGGTATCGGTGTCAGCTCCTAGCCCTAAAGCACGTCTATCTTCTCCCGATTCCAATGCGCTTAAATTCCAAGATCCGATCAAGAGCGCAGTCGCAGAGCTACTTCCACAAATGCTACACGCAATCTTGCCAGACATGCTTCCGCGCCTGTTTGCCGCTCCTTCTCCGTCACCATCGCCCTCGCGCCCGCGATCGACTCCGAAGCGGATGCCTGCCTGCTCACTTGGCAAGTTGCTGAGTGCGCATGCAACCGCCCAGCTTGAGGCGCAACTTGAAGGACTGTATGCCGAAACACTCGATCACGCGACGGAAATGCATAGCGCCGCCGATGTGGAATTTCATGAAATACTCGAGGAGAAGAAGCTGGACGTGGCCATGATGAAGGAAGATAGCATCGTGGAACTGAACCGGGTGTTTGACGATAAGCTGGCCGAATTCAAGGAGAGCACATCGGATATGGTGGATGAGATGGAGAAACGCGTTGAGCTAATCTACGTCGATGTTTGTGAGAGGTTAGATGGTTTTGTGAGGGAGAAAGAAGAACATCTCAAGATGAAACGACGAAAGGCGATAGAAGACCGAGGCCGGCGGGCAGCCTCAATGCCATTATGATTGCATTTGGTGTTTAAAAGATAAAGCTTTCTGCTTAATCAGAATTGGATGCATCCCTTGTATTCGGCCTGTAATATCAAATGCAAAACGCAGTATTCACTGCGGATTGTAGATGCAGCAATGTCACCCATGTCCAGTTCTCCATTCATGCTACCGTGCATCGTCACCAAATTCCTCCATCTGTATACGCACAGCTTCTTGCTCCCAAAAATCAGCAAGCTGTTCTGCACCTCTACGCCCGCCGAATTGAACAGCTCCGTTCTCCATGTCACCTTCTGCTCCGTCCATGAGACGTTGAAAGCAGTTCTTGAATTTGGGATCGTTGAAGTGGGCATATGGATGGTCTGGGTTAAGCCAAGCAGAGCACAGGTAGCAGAAGTGCGTCTTGCACTGAGCGCATGTGATGTGATTGCATCCGTACTGGGGAAAAGATTAGCAAGTTGAGGAGCTGCAGCAGAGAAGAATACTCACGGATTTCTGACAAGGTACAGAACAATATGGACATGGTGTTGTGTTCCTTGCAATGAAGTTGAGTGATGCTTGGTCCTCCTCAGTGAGCTGAGTGGCATCACGCGGCTCACAGCGTACAAAGTCTCCATGCCAAGAAGCAAGACAGACGACACAGAAAGCGAGGTTGCAGTCTTCGCAGACCTGTAGTCTTTCCATGCCTCTCACGCCCACGCGACGTTTTTCAGGCCCGGCTTCTGTGCTTGCAGCCTGCTCTGGGATGTCCTCGGCCTCCGAGTCGGAGTCATCCATTTGGCTCACATCGGTGATTTTGGGGTATTTGTCTGTTCGCATGGCGCCCTGGCACCATGATCGCGGGCAGAAAATGATGTTCGGGTCGGACTCAATCTTCTTCTTCCGCTTGATGTTGGCGTACCGTTCTACCTGGCTGCGTGATATGGGTATTTGCAGCAGTTCCTTTGGAGACAACAGCCGATCCTTCTTCTTTCCACTGCTCCCACACTCAGTGGACATGCACTTGACATTGCCAACATCGCCTTCCTTGATGCAGTTGTTGTAGTAATCCTGGAGACATGCGACGCAAAAGACGTGGCTGCAGCGAGCCATGCGATAGCAGGCAGAGCCCTTTTTGGGTTCCAAGCACACTTCGCAGTCAAACGTCTCCTTGTCGAATAACTCCTTCTTCATACGCCGAGCATATTCAACCATGTCCTCTTGCAGGCCCGAAGGAAGCGTAAGCTGCTCCAGGCCAAAGGCGTTCTCAGCCTGTTCTTGTAAAGAACTTATGTACGCAAACAAGATCATGCCCCCTCCATACTCATGCCATAGCGATTGTGCTTCAGCAGAGAGAGTAGCCTGTAAGTCCTCGGGTAGCCACGACGGCGAAGTCGAGGGCTTCACTATGGGCGGAGATTGTGCGGGATATTCATCTGGTAGAATAATGTCGAGGTGCAAGGGCGGCAGATAGGCAAGCCGTTCGATGTTCTGCGAGGGTTCGAAAGTAATGGGAATCGGTTTGGTGGGTGCAACGAGCAGTTCGAGAGTGGCGCAGTACGGGTTGTTGTCGTCGATGACTAGCTCTGGGTAAATGGACTGCAGGGTGCTGAGCTCTTCGGCACGCTCATCATCCAGAGTAGATTCGGCCATGTGGGTGGCGTTGGGCGGGATGCTGACTTGGGCGGGATGGATGTGATATGGCGACTGCAGGTGGAGAAAAGAAGGTTGCGGAAAGGCGCGTGGCGATAGCGGCTATCGATAGCGCATAAAGGCGAAAGAGCCCTTGAAGAGGCCCATAGTCAAAAGTGAAAATGATAAAGTGCTAGAATGAACAGTGATGCCTTCGCCCGGCACCATAGGAGGGGGTGGGGCGCGCCTTGCGCGCGCCACGCTAAGGCCGGCAGGGTCTCGCGGGCATGCGCCACCATCAACATCATCGTCATTTACCTTGAAGCTCAATCATGGACGGCCCCCCGCTTGCCTCGCTTTCCCTCACCCATGTGCACTATGTTGGTAGACCTAAATGGACGCCTCGTGCACAGTGCTGACATGCTTAGAACCCGGCAGACCGCGTCTCCTGGGTGTGCGCATGGCTCGCCCTCGTACCGCAAGCCTTGTGTGTAGTCTATGCAACGTTGATATGGTCCAATCGCGAGATTGAGATACTACTCATGTTTGCGGGCCAAATGTCCTGCGAAGCCCTCAACTGGGTGTTGAAGAGATACATCAAGGAAGAGCGACCACGGGGTACGCGCAAAGCACTCCAACCCCTCCCATTGGATGCAAAATACTGACGGCTATACCCCCAGAGATGCATGGCAAGGGCTATGGAATGCCCTCCTCACACGCGCAGTTTGTGTCCTTCTTCTCTGTCACCCTCGCCCTCTTCCTCCTCTTCCGCCACGTCCCGCATCCAACCGATACCCACACCCCCTTCTCCTTCGGTGGCCGCGTTATCCTCTCGCTTCTCGCACTAGCTGGCGCCGGTGCTGTAGCCGTCAGCCGTATATATTTGAGCTATCACACCCCGAAGCAGGTCGTGGTGGGTTGTGCAGCTGGGGCTACTTTCGCACTGGCGTGGTTCGCATTCACGACGTACTTGCGGAAGTCTGGTTGGATTGAGTGGGCGCTCGAGACGTGGCTCTTCAGGGCACTCCGTGTCAGAGATCTTGTGATACAAGAGGATCTGGTTGACTCCGGCTGGGCACGATGGGAAGACAGGAGGAAGCGACAGGTGTTCTTGAACCAAGGCAAGAAGCAAAGGTGAAATTTGGCACTTACGTGTACATACTCCAACTATTTTGCCAAAGCAATACGCCATTGCCTCCAATTCTCCATCACTCAGACACTGTTTTACGTATACAATATGGACTCGAGAATTTAGGCCTGCCTCCAGGCCCTTTGATAAATTCACCTTTTGTACATCGTTGGAAATGTGTCGCCAATTCATAATCGTTCCGACTAGATTGCTTTTTTGTGTTCAGGACTTGGGCTACATTGACATGACACATGACACTTCTCCAGTTGTGCCAATCTTACCATTGGCACCGCCATGCAGTAGCCAGTGGAAATTCGAATTCACGTTTCGTTGACAACGTCTTTGTTCAGCAAAGGTCCTCTGGGATCGAATCGCCATTGGCCGATTACATCTATACGAAGGGCCGCTTATGAGTCTAGATCACTTGCTTTCGATTGGTTCAACTCTTGCTTAAGAAAGGGAAGACGACGAGCAGGCCTAAATTTTTGTTCCGAGAGAATGGTCATGTCGAACTAAGGCCTCAAATGGTACGTATCTGTCTCGGACGGAGAGGGTTTGGCAGGTTCGGTCGATGTGGTTGGTTGGCTTTTGAACAGAGACTTCGCATCTTCGGCTATGGACTTGGTCGTGGCATTTTTACCAAGCCAATTTGTTCCTTGACCTCGCCAACAAAGCACGGTCCGGGCATTGCCTTCCCCGATAATCTCAAAGCCGTCTTTGGTCATGGTGGTCCCGCGGGCATTGGGATCTTCCCTCCAAATTTCAATACCGTCGAACATGTTCATGCATCTGGCGGTCTCAGCTACTCGTAGTGCTTGTTCAACATCGGAAACCTCTAGTAACACTACTTTGGCTTCCACGTCCCGTGCTATGTCAAGCAGTCGTGGATAGAACATGTCACCTTGTTGAGTATCTGTGTACTCAGCCTTGGATGGTGGCACTAGTGCAAGCTTTGGTTCAAAAGTGCGCACTGAGCGCCGTGTTGTTTTCCAGAAAGCGGATGGGGAGATATACGGTGGGTTGGAAATGAGTATATCCCAGTAAGCTGACTGCAGGTGGTGGCTGAGGGCTGTCCTGAGTGGAAGAATTTTGCCAGGCTCACCCACAGACGGATCCGTCAGTACATCAGCTTGTATGAAATGTGTTTTGCCTTTGATCTGGAGATGCCGATCCTTGGATAGCCTTTGGAGGTTGTGTGTAGCGAGAGCTAGAGCTTTGTCGCATACATCGACGCCGAGAAGACGCAACTCTATATCGTTACGTGCAGACAAGAATTCATGTTGGAAAAGAAGAGGAATACAACCGCTGCCAGTGCAGAGATCAAGAAGACGCAACTCTAGTGGCAGATTTTGTGAATGGCGAAGAAGGCTGGCGAGGTGGGCGACTGAAGCCGCCGTGTCTGCTCTGGTGCAAAGATCAACTACTAGCTAGGGTGTTGCGACCTTGAGCATTGCATACCTTGGAATCAGCACGCCGGGCTTACACCGTATCTCAAGGTCACCAAAATATTCTGTGCCTAATATGTATTGGAGTGGTTTTCCCTGTGCCCGTTGATGGACCAAATGGCGCAGCAAAGCGCCCTTAGCCAACTGGCCTTGTTTGGCGCGTCGCCGTTTGGCGACTTCCTCGACGTGTTCGCGCAACCATCGCAGCTCGTTCTGCGCAGCCTGCAGATCACGACATGGCCCAAGGAGAGCGGGAAGAAGGGTATCTATCGTACGCGCCTTGCGGATGAGTGATGTTGATATGCGTGGCATGGTCTAAAGGAGTGCATGGTGGGGGTGGAGAGCAGTGGTGCTGCTAGCGTTCAAATCAGGTCTTGACATGATGTTCCTGCTGCACGACATGGTGATACTGATTTGCCTTGTAATTATTAGCCACGCCTTTTTGGCCACTTTAGACGTCTGGAAATTTCCATTCTCTGATTCTTTTATTGACCGTTCCTGCAATTTAGGTACCAGATTCGACATAGCTATCAAGCATCCGTCCAGGAGCCTCTGTAAATGCATAATGTATAGCAATTATGCTATGTCGTCCACACTTCCTCATATCAAGATGGTATGCTTGGCCCAGCACTCTAATGCATTGGTTATAAATGAGTGGAGAGTACCTGATTTGTGGGTTTGTGTAACATGACAGCTTCCATACATGACTTAGTGATATACCCATCTGCCAATGTTGTATTACCATGCATTCATCCTACTCTCGGCAGATGATCTTCGACACATGAAATAACAATTTGTCACATCAAATGCGCCGCTGTACCTTCCAATCAAGTCTCATACCGCTTTATCGCTCACGTTGTAATCTCTGATAATTATGGACACACATCACACATGGCCCGGCCATTCGCGCTTGTTCGTCACCTATAGCGTTGTCATCCTGAGCCGATTTCAAAGGATTAATTTAGGCATGATTAGAGGTTTTGTTGGTCTATCTCTGCTTCCAACTTCCATCTCATATACAAAAAGATTTTTGTTTATCTCTCCTACGTTTCCGCGATTTGGGTCTAAGAACGCTTCAACGTAAGAGAAGTCCAAGCGCCTGCACAGGGGCAGCATGTATGGTCGGTTTGAGCCTAAAGGGAAGTTCAGAGAACAAAGACGGCCACATGTATGAGGTCATATCAGACCATTAGTGCATGGGTTGCGGAACACGGTTTCTAGGTAGAGTACATCACGGATGAGTGAACATGGGGAGGACCGAAAGCAAAAGCCACAAATGTAATACAACTTGACATGATAGGTGCTACGAACGCCTCCGCGTCAGAAACAGCCTTCAATTGGATGACGGCTGTATTCACAAGTACTTTCCATATGGTGTCACAACTGTCGACTATAGGCACACCATCAATCTTACACAGGTCAGTTACCTGTAAGTTCCGTTGCTTTCACAGGGCGTGCCGCAGCAAAAGGTTTTGACTGCATTGCTCTGTTCTCTAGAGACCGGCAGAACTCCTAGATTGAGACAAGAACGAGTGGCGATCACAGACATGCAGAGCATAGTGCCCCACCTCGGGATCTAGTATGTTGAGATTGATAGATTTGAAGGAAGCTCGCCTCGGTCCGACCATTTTAGTATCTCCATGCTGAATAGTCTATACCAATAGGGAATAAGATTATCCTGGCGGATTTCTTTTAGTGATTTGGTACGTCGTAAACCCCGCATATCGGCTGTCCAGCGTGGCGCGGCTGCTGCTGTGGGTTGAACCACTCTGAAGGGTCGGAGCCAGCAAACAGCCACGTACTTCACTAGAACGTCTCCAGATGCACTTTAGTGGCCTACCCCGGTCCGATGTTACCGGATTCCACGAATCATCCTGACAATAAACATCGTGACACATTGAGGGTTGTCTCGAAAGTCCTCTACTCATCCTTAGCTCTATGTATAGACTGGAGTTTTGTACGAGGTTTCATCCCAAAAGTCTAGAAGCAACAAGAGAGCTCGAGGCCTATGAGACAATAAAATGGAAAACAGTAGAGACTACTACCGTTCCGGATTCGGACTCACCCTGGATTCGTAATCAGTACGGAACTAAAATAGAATTGCTTAATGAGGGTATGGCAAACCCTGATCTATCCTGGCAAGTCGCATTCCTCGGCCGGAGATATCGACTGCGGCCGCTACTGCTCGATGATGCATATGGCATTCTCAGGTGTATGTTCAGCTCGTATCCGAAGAAGCGAGTACCAAATAGGCAATGCTTCGTCATCGGCTAATGCACTTCGACAGCGACCCTGAAGAGGTTCCATGCGATCCGAAGGACGCGACCAATCCATGTTGTCAATTTAGCAGCGCAAGACCCTGTTGCGCAACTCGACGCCATTATGCAGCGCGTCCAAGCCCCAAGCTTGTGTTTGATGAAGCTTAGATAGAAGCTTGGGAAGCTTGGTCCTAGATCTAGCTGAAAGCGTCGAAGTGTCGCATCGACATGGCGCGAGTCCCTGGAGCCGGGAAATGTTCCGAAGATCTTAGAGCTAACATTTCATCAGCGGCGGAAGGCTGGATCATCGTAGTCTTGGGTAGTTACTCAGGAAGGTTTTGCCGGATTTTCTCAACACCGTAAGCTGTAAGGAGTCGTTACCGTCAGCGGCTACGATCCGTTGTAGTACTACACTGTTGTATTGCAGATCATTGCTTCAATGTTCAGTCGGACGACGCGCCGGTCGCTCCCAACGTCTTTTGTTTGTGGAACAACGAACGACTGTTGGCCCGTTGTCCAAGCCGAGGCCGTCCGAAGATCATCTCTTTCCCGAGGAGTAGCGTCATCAAGCAGTTGTGAAGTGGAAGTGGAGGCCTTTCGAAGATGTATAAGAAGACCGAGACAGACACCGTGATGGATCATCCAACAAGCAGCAAACAACAGCCTAAGCAGCCATCACCAGCATCTCAAACTCTCTGCTCTTCTCCTTCTTCGGGCATTACTCTCTACAGACTTGTCATAATCCTCCCACCGACAAACCAACAACATGCCTTCAGCGAACAAGATCGTGCTTGCTCTCGCCATCTTCACCATGGCCGCAGCCCTTCCTACTCCTCAGCTTGCTGGTGAGGGCCAGGCTGCCAACAGTATCCTAAGCTCCACCGACAACGGTGTTGGTTATGGCACCAAAAATGCTGAGGACAAATTGGCAGGCAATATCGCTACTGTCAAGGGCATCCTTACCACCACCACTGGCAGTGCCGGGGGCTCTGTACCAGCACCTGCTCACCGCCGCCAGCTCGACAAAATCTCCAATGGCGCCCAGGATGTGGCCAACGCCGCAGGCATTGGTTCTTCTACTACCAGTTTGACTGGTACTCTCGACACCGTTGACGGCGAGACGACCTCGGGTGCAGCTAACGCTGGTGCTGCGATTGGTGACGCCGAAGTAAACGGCCTGGAAAGCGCTGGCAATGCCGTGCCACGTGTCTAGAAGATGGAATCATAACAAAAGAGTACGGGAAATGATGATGAAAGACTTGTTTGCCGCAGGTGCCTTTGCTTTTGTTGAGTTTCACTGTTATTGAGCGTACTGTAAGATAGCGAGCGATCTGTAGCGTTCTCAATGCTAATCAATATGACCATAACCCATGTGAGATTTACCAACTTGAATAGGCATATATCTTAAAGATAGCGCATACTGTGATATGACCCTATAGGAAGGTGCAACTCGACCCTAAACACATTTTGCACTTTGCACGACTGTCGTACGACTGCGTAGAACAGGACGCTTGAAGAGACTGATAGGATTTCAACGCAGGATTGGGTGCGAGGACCTTTGGCAAGCAGAAATGCGTGGGCATTGTGAGAGATGATGCCGAGAAGAAGACACGCATGAGTATGGAGAAAGAAAAAAGATCAGTGTGCTTCGGGATGAAAAGGTGGCTGTTGAGAGCGGCTGTCTCGAGGGGCTAGCTGGATTGACAAGTCGTGAGAGCAGGAGGATAGTAGATAATAAAGTGATGATAATTCTTTTAATCAAATAACACTATGTATTTTGAAGACATAACGCCGTGTATCTTCGCTGTAGATGCAAAACAAGAATAATCCCGATCGAAACTGATCTACGCGCATAATCTAGCCTAATTCTATCTACAAATCATTTACGGAAAATTATTCCCCTTTCAAGGCCATCATCCGACTATGCGCTCAATAACATAACGACCAGTGCCATCTTTTTTCTGAACAACTTTTCTAATACCAAGTCCCCAGCCTTGAGTTCCCTTCTCGCCGACAAGGCTCATCTCAACCTCGCACTCACGCTTGTCTTTGGAAATATCTACAACCTTGCCCTTTGGCTTGCTGACTTGTAGCAATGGCGTGTTCAGTGCAATGTTGATGATTTGAGGTCTTGTGACTGGGGTCAAAGGATGCATCCTTGTTTTATGAGTCTTGCTACCGTGGACTGTAGATGTTGCGGCGCGTTGCAGGTGCGAGTAGATGATGTATCCAGGCATTTTCGCTGGCGGTGTGCGCGCCATTATCGAAGATGGGTGCAGATAGACATACTTCGAGTGTGGATCGTCGGAGCGTTCTGTCTGGGATGAGAATAGTGTCACATAAGGGACATCAATAGCCGTCTTCGGCTTTCTGGGCAGCTCGGGAGGTATAGGGGCGAGATCAGCGCGCATGGCGATCTGGTCAATGAAGCCAGCTGCGCAGATCTGGGTGAGAATGTTAATGTTCCGCTCAGACGGAGCTGGCAACTTCGCTTCGTATCCTCCAATCGCGGTCGGTCGGTGTGCGCGGACAATGTTCGTAAGTTGATGCCGAAGCTGGCTAGCCTCATTCATAGCTTTTGGATTGAGGAACATGTCTTCGCAGAACTTATACGAGTCAGGCTCATATGCATATGCACAGATTGCATTGCTCAGCTTGATGCAGTCGCTTTGCTTTGCGTTGATGCTCATCTTCGCTTGTGCGGCGTTGTAAGCTCTCCGCAGCCGCGAGCGCTCTTCGGCTTCAATGTTGTCTTGCTCAGTACGAATAGCGTCGGGATCCTTGTTGGGCTCCCTCAATCCGAGCTTGTTCTCTGGCACGATGAGCTCTGGTACTGACAAGGCAGCCACCAAAGCAATGGTCTCGGCCACAAGATTTTGCGCAACGCCCATTGCTACCATGCGAGCGAAGCGTGGGTTGAGGGGGTATAGAGAAAGCTCATGACCAAGCTTGGTCACCTTGCCATCAATTGACAACGCACCCAGGTACGAAAGTAAGTTCTCCGCCTTTTGCAGACTTTCGCGATCCGGCGGCGTTGGGAATGGGAAATTGACCACAGGAGCACCCATGCTTTTCAACTGTAGCACCACACCCTCCAGCGGCGTTCGCGAAATTTCTGGCGCAGCGTACTCTTCAAAATCGCGTTCGAATACCGCGGATGAGTACAAGCGGTAGCAGTGACCAGGTCCAGTACGGCCCGCACGACCCGATCGCTGGTTTGCACTAGCTTTACTAATCCATCCAACCTCGAAGCTTTGCACACCAGTGACAGGATCGTACTTCTTTTCTTTTGCTCTTCCACAGTCAAATACGTAGCGGATGCCGGGTATCGTCAAACTGGTTTCGGCAACATTCGTAGCAAGGATGATGAGACGAGAGCCATCAGGGGGCGGCTCGAAGACACGCAGCTGTTGATTGGTAGGCAGCTGCGAGTAAAGTGGTAGAACATGAACGTTCATGACAGTTTCTTCAGGCTTCTCGTCTTCAATCTCAAACTCTTTGTCGTCCTCATCGTCAAGTCCCATTATCATGGAACCCTCGGAATCTGAACCATCTTCGTCTTCGTAATCCGTCTGCTTTGTCGGCGCACCCAGCTCGATATCCTCCACTTCCAACGGCGTTTCTGCTGCAGAAACAACGACCTTTCCAGCTTTGATCTCTTTGCCTTGAGTAGATGGGAAGGCTTGCTTCAACTGCTTTGCCAGCTGTGAAATCTCATTCTGGCCCGTAAGGAAGACAAGCATACCGCCCTTGGGCAGCTTTCGATGACCCCTGCACACTTTACGATACATTTCATCGACATAGTCTCGTTGAGTGCGACGCGCAAAGTGGTTGACGACGGTATACTGGCGACCTTCGGCTTTGATAAGCGGCGGGGGTTCGCTCCTGAACAAGCGCTTGTTTTCTGTGAAATCCGATATGCGCAAGGTAGCCGACATGATAATCAGCTTCAGAGGCTTGTTCTTGGGGTCTTCTTTCACCATCTGTGCTCGAAGATCAACGATTCTGCTGAGCATGCCGATAAGGATGTCGGTATTCACACTACGCTCGTGAGCCTCGTCAATGACGATAGCGGAATACTTCGTAAGGACAAAGTCTTGCGTTATCTCCCGCAGCAAGACACCGTCAGTCATGAACTTGATAGCCGTCTTGGCGCTTGTCGTTGTATCAAAGCGAATCTGGTACGCCACTTTAGAGCTGTGGTCCCCAAGCTCATCCCCGACACGTTTTGCCATGCTGACAGCTGCTACACGGCGTGGCTGGGTAACTCCAATCATACCAGGTGTAGGCCCGTCTGCTGCTCCGTACCCTGATTCAAACAGGAATTGCGGCACTTGGGTGGTTTTACCACTACCAGTGGAACCCCATACCACTACTACATCGTTGTTATGTATCGCCTCCATTATCTTTTGCTCCTCAGCTACGATTGGGAGTTGCATCCTGGACTCTTGTATTTCGGGTGATCGATCGACGGTTACGCTGAAAGCCTTCCTGGTAGCATCGGTCTTCGTTTTTGTTTCGAGTTCTGGAGGTAGCGGGTCTTGCTCTGGTGCTCGAGGTTTGAAGTTGGCCGGCGCGGGTGCAAAAGAAAGTTGGTTAATTGGAGTGAACCCTACTTGCTCGTTTCTCTGCTGTGTTGCCCAGGCCTTAAAAGCTGACGTCCTTTCCTTCTTTGCGAGCTTGTTGTCCTCATCCGGGCTTGTTTCGCTCTCATCGCTCTCATCGCTTTCATCGCTGTCATCGCTATCATCCTCGGAGTCCCCTTCTGATTCGCTTGACTCTGATCCTGAAGAGCCACTTTCGGATTCCGAGCCGGATGCCTCCGAGTCGTCTGCCTCGTTTTCGCTGTTGCTGTCCTCGCCTGAACTGAAGCCCTCCCATTCCACTTCTTCCTCGACTACGACTGCTTTCGTGCTTTGGGCCTTCCGACGTTTTCGTACTTGTATCACAGGCTTGCCTGATTCGTCCAATTCTAGGGGCCTCTTCAATCCACTTCCAAACAGGCCATTCGTCTGTCGTGGTGTCGCAGAGGCATCGGGCACGGGTTGGCGGATATCGGTATCTGGCTCGGACGGCGACGGCGATTGTGAGCGTTCTTGTAGCGTCTCGTTGCTATGTGCTGGTTTCGAAGCAGCTTGCGGTGCAGAGCGCGAAACTGGTCCTGGCGCCTGTTCTTCTCCATCTGAGCTGTCGTCCTCGATATCTCTGATTTTGCGCTTCTCTAGCAACAGTCCTTGATTCTTATCCACGTCTATCCCAGCCCTGCTTTCAGCCAGCGCGCGCCTCAAAGTCTCCTTCTTGGTGGCTGCTCCTCTGCCGAGCTTGCTGGAACTCTGGAACAAGCTGGTGTCGACTTTCTGAGCAGCAAGCTTCTTCAGCAGCTCGAGGTTCTCTTCCTTCTTGAGTTTTGTATCCTGGGCGAATTAGTTCTGACAGTACCCTGCGGAGCAACATGAAACCAAGTCAACGTACAATATATTTATCGAGGCGCTTCTTCTTTTTGCTCGACATTTTGCCCTGCGCCTCGCGCGTGAGCTCTTCCTTCAGCGCTGCCTTTTTCGCATTGCGTTCTCGTTGCTCGACAGGCAAGATCTCTGCTGCGTTGGCATCGTCTGCGCCATTGCTTGGATCGACAGCATCCTTGCGACGGGCAAGGACTTTGTGCTTTCGCTGTCGGGGTACGAACTTAGGCATGCTGTGCGGGTGATGGCGACGAAGTCTGCTCGCATGCGCCCGAAATAATTTTGGCGGGGATCAGACGCTAGCGCGAACTCTCCGCATCACTCCCGCGGCCAGTGACGGACGATGCATCTTCTCAACCTACCCCCACTTCAACTCGGCTCATTGCATTACAAAATGACGACAACAAACGGTACAGGCGAATACAACGTGACACCAGCGCCCTATCCCGCGCACACCAACACCGCCACTTCGACAATCAATGGTCTAGAAACGACAGCAAAGGCAGTCAGTTTTGCTGACAAGATACTCATCACAGTCACGCAGAAAGGCCGTTTGGCGCACTGGGTACGGGAGACAAATTTAGCCTATGTTGGACTAGCATAGCTGAACACGAAGACGCAGGTACACGTTCCGCTTGACATTGCCGCGACCGACGCTTCCGTCACCTCGAATTCATACCATAATGGCGACGAAGGGGACCCCAACTCGGACCTCCTACCTATGCACCATTTGACGGCTACTACTATACTGGGAGGTACAATAGCAGATCTGGATACACTGGGACAAACCCTCGCAACCCAAATTGCTAGCGCAATCAAACAACGGGATGAGAGGGAGTCAAGGATGGTAGTGTTTGGCCTGGGACTGGAGAAGAGTATGGCTGAGAGAGAAGCATTCAGCAATCTGATTGGACTGGTTCTGAGAGTAATATGAAAGATGTCGTATATTCTGAGCCGCTCTGGTCTGGACCAGTAGTGCCAACAATGCTCGACGTGAATGATATGATATCCTCGAAGCCAATCGCTGCTCCGTCAAAACCTGGGTATGTGCTGTATCCTTCTTCTCCTTAGCCTCCTTCTTTGTACCTGTCTTCGAACACGATGCGCCGTTCCCATGCTAACCCAATTGTAGTCCCGCAACGCCGCCCAATGCAAACCATGCCCAAACCCAGACACTATACATTGTCGCGAAGTTTGTTGATCAACACATCTACTGATTCCATGTTGTTGGCGTCGAGCTTTTCTTGGGGCTTGAGTTCGGCAGGCACGTGCTCCATGGCAGCATCGAGCGCGGCCTGGAAGTTGCGGACCGACGAGGAAAGAGCGAAGATGGCCTTCTTGCGGACCTTTTTGTCTGCATCTGAGGTTGCCATGCGGACCAGTTTGGGAATGGCACCGACTACGAGGAGCTGTATCGTGTTAGCATTGTGTGCGACGGGTGTTGTATATGTCTTGGTTCACTTACTCGCTCTTGTGTTCTCATGTTGTTCTGCACAGCAGTGCCGCAGCACCATGCAGCATAGAATCGCATTTCGGATTCTTTGTTCTCGAGCTGCTCGACAAGAGGCATCCAGAGGCCAAGGCTCTCGATATTGTTTGCGTTGTCGAGGTTTTCAATGAGCTGCTCGAAGTTGTCGAATGCGGTCGTCCGGTGCTCCAGCTCCGCATCCTCGTTCTGGATGACTTGCATGCTCTCCTGCATCAGCTGCGCATCCGACGGGCCCGACATGCCCGTGACGAGCCGTTGCAGCGCCTCGACATCGATCTGGGTCGGCGGTTGCTCTGCAGCGGCGGCATCGCTGCGCGAGGCTTCGGAATTCTGGATGCCCCACTTGAGCAGGTTGTTTAGTCCGGGGTCGTTCATAGTGCTGAGTGTGCTCGTAAAATTAGAAGCGGTATGTGTGTGCGTGTGGAGGGCTGGGGTTGGGCTGGGGGGGTTTATGGGAATGATGTTGAAATAATTTTGGCGGGACGTAGTATGACGCTGATTACGCCGCCGCCCTGGCGAGGGGACCAGCAGCTTCGCGGGCCTTCGATGGCCTACCGCCGCCGGGCAGCGCCCCTGCGCCTTGTGTCGTCGGTGTTGATGTGCTGTGGCATGTCTTGCCGTGGGCGTCGCAGCATCGAGATGGGTATGCAGCACGCATACACGGTTGCGCACACCTGCTGGGCGCGTGTGCTCGCCTGGCCGCCTGGTCGTCGTCGGCCATCTGCTCGTCCGCCCAGGTACACGATGTGCGGCCGGGCGGGCCCACTACCCCTCATTGCACGTGACGGCTGGATTGAGATTAGGCGGGGGGCAGGGCGAGTTGGCGGTGAGCAAGCCGCGGATGGCGGAAGGATGGCAATGGCATGGCTGGACGGATGGCTGGGGCCTCTGTGCTGCCCACTGACTTGGCTGTGCATTACCAGCACAATGCCGTCGAGAACACGTAGTGCGTAGTGGATAGTCATGGTCGCCCTGCGCCAAGCAATTTTCAGCGCTGCCTGGCGGTCTGGTAGTTGACGTGCGTGGACAACACCACCCGTTTGCTGTGGCGGGACCGCTTGCGTATGCCCGCTGCCGTCCAGCGTGCTGCTCAGCAAAAGATTTAATTGTGCAGCCTAGAGCCCGAGGGCGCTGTCTCTATAAGTTGGCCGTCGTCGTGCTCGCCGCGACCTGGGAGCCCAAGCACTGAAATTATACACAATCCCCTTTTGGGAGCTTCCCGTTCGTGCAAAGCCCTCCCTCGCTCCTGTGCTCCTGCCACCCCGCTAAATCTGGGCAAGGCCGACCCGCTTATTTAGCACACCCAGTTCTTGCCTCGCGCACAAGAACCTCAACCTCAACACCGCCGCCGAACTTGTAAGCTCCCCGAACCCGCCCGCGTCCTCTTTACTTTTTACCCCGTAGCTGCATCTCCAACCGCCTGTGCTGACTCTCAATCGCTCCAGCGACTCTACATTGACACTCGCCCCAAAGTCTACGTCTACCCTAATCTCACCCTAATCAATCAATCATCATGGAGGGTAAGCAAGCTGAACCCCTACTGCCCCTGTCCGCTCTGCCCATCCTCAACCGCCATGCCATCTATCTCAATGTACTCTGCTAACCTCTGTGTCTCAATGTAGAGGAAGTCGCAGCTCTCGTTATCGACAATGGGTGAGTGGCCATCATGGACACCCAACACCTGCCATCCCTGCTGTGGAGGGGTTGTCCGTCGTGCCAGCGCCCAAGCCGCCTTCGAAGCCGACAACAACACCTCCACAGCAGTGCGCGAGGTGCCGATTGATAATGGGTTTGAGCTGACAGTTGGCAGTTCGGGTATGTGCAAGGCCGGTTTCGCCGGTGATGATGCGCCCCGAGCAGTTTTCCGTAAGTGCCCCCAATGCCATGTTTGCTGCCTACGACTGCATCCAAAGCGCTATGCTCTCTGGCTTCGTAGGTGCCGCGTGAAAACTCGTTTCTGACAGCTTTGCAGCTTCCATTGTCGGCCGACCACGTCACCATGGGTACGACTAGCCTCCTCATAGCCATCTCCCCCTCATCCGCAAGCTGACAAAGACGCCAGTATCATGATTGGTATGGGCCAGAAGGACTCATATGTCGGTGATGAGGCACAGTCAAAGCGTGGTATCCTGACTCTGCGATACCCCATTGAGCACGGTGTCGTCACCAACTGGGATGACATGGAGAAGATCTGGCACCACACCTTCTACAACGAGCTGCGTGTCGCTCCTGAGGAGCACCCCGTCCTGCTCACCGAGGCTCCCATCAACCCCAAGTCCAACCGTGAGAAGATGACACAGATTGTTTTCGAGACCTTCAACGCTCCCGCTTTCTACGTCTCCATTCAGGCCGTCCTGTCTCTGTACGCCTCTGGACGTACCACCGGTATCGTTCTCGACTCCGGTGACGGTGTCACCCACGTTGTCCCCATCTACGAGGGTTTCGCCCTTCCCCACGCCATCTCCCGTGTCGACATGGCTGGTCGTGATCTGACTGACTACCTCATGAAGATCTTGGCTGAGCGCGGTTACACCTTCTCCACCACTGCCGAGCGAGAAATCGTCCGTGACATCAAGGAGAAGCTCTGCTACGTTGCTCTTGACTTCGAGCAGGAGATCCAGACTGCCAGCCAGTCGTCCAGCTTGGAGAAGTCCTACGAGCTTCCCGACGGTCAGGTCATCACCATTGGCAACGAGCGTTTCCGTGCTCCTGAGGCTCTCTTCCAGCCTTCCGTCCTGGGTCTTGAGAGCGGTGGTATCCACGTCACCACTTTCAACTCCATCATGAAGTGCGATGTCGACGTCAGGAAAGACCTGTACGGCAACATTGTCATGGTACGTTTTGTGTTGTATGCAGTCTTGAGAACAGCCAGCTAACAAACCCCCTAGTCTGGTGGTACCACCATGTACCCCGGTATCTCCGACCGTATGCAGAAGGAAATCACCGCCCTTGCCCCATCCTCGATGAAGGTCAAGATCATCGCTCCTCCCGAGCGCAAGTACTCCGTCTGGATCGGTGGTTCCATTCTTGCTTCGCTCTCCACCTTCCAGCAGATGTGGATCTCAAAGCAGGAGTACGACGAGAGCGGTCCTTCCATCGTCCACCGCAAGTGCTTCTAAGGTACGAGCTATCGCACACACACTCAAGCAATTCGCTCGCTGACTTTCTTGCTCATTAGCGTATTCCTGCGTACGGTTCTCGAGATCATGACAAGCCTACTGGCGGGGACATCTGCGTATTGGTGCACTGTCATTCCTGGGTTTCACACATGTCGGTTGTCCACAAAATAGCACAGCGGGTCAATGGTTGGGTGTTGAGTTATCGAGGAGCTTTGGCTCGCCCATGAAGTTTATTAAGGATCTTAAGGTTATAGCTTAGAGCCTATGAACACTTTTGTATCCATTACAAGTGACTGATGCATGCGTGACGACTGGACAACGTGCTCATACAAGCTCACGAGCACACCGGTACATTCCACAAGACAGCCGTTTTTACACGTCCCGCTTGTAGAGATGGCTTGCTAAAAATACGACGGCTGGATCTGACGTGCCTCATGCAGTTGCTGTAGTATGCCCAAGATGGTAGGCAGCTTTGTTGCCGCTAATAACGGCTCGAGAGAGCTGTACATCCCTGCTAGTGCGGCTATGAATGTCGGTGGGTCAGGCAGCCAAGCGACGCGTTGCTTCACCCAGTGCTTAAATGCGACCCTGTCGCTCCTACACAGTCCCGCTTGCTGCTCTGTGAGCTCGTTTGCAGTGCACGTCGTTGGGTTCTCCTAGCTCTGTCTTGCAGGACACTCTTGTCACACAGCATTGCATGCACAGCACCGCTCCACCTCGTTCGCCTTCAAGCTACTAAACTTTTCCCCAAGCTTCATCTCCACTTGGTACTCATCGGCACAATGCCGCCATCACCCAGCATAGGTAATGGATCACCATCCGTCGGCACTGGTGACGAAACTGCACCCCTCCTGACATATGTGGAGCCTGCACCTATACCAGAATCCCACGAATCCGACAGCATACAGGATGATGATGTTGATCGTCCGCTTCCGAAAGCACAAGTCTTCTTACTCTGTTATGCGAGCTGTGTAGCGCCGACTGCTTTTTTCTCAATCTTCCCTTATATCACTTTTATGATTGAGAGGGTCGGAGGAGTCGCCACGGAAGATGTTGGTTTTTACTCAGGGCTGATTGAGAGTCTGTTCAGTGCGACTCAGATGTGCGTTATGATTCTTTGGGGCAAGGTAGGTGGCTTATGAGTAGCTGGTTGGAGAAACACTGCTAATTCAGGTACTAGGCCTCTGATCGATATGGAAGAAAGCCAGTGCTAGTAATATCATTGTTTGGAATGGCTATTGCTACAGTGCTTTTTGGTATGAGCCAATCTCTATGGCAGATGATGCTGTTCAGGTGTCTTGGTGGCGTCTTCGCTGGCACTGTCGTTACGGTCCGAGCCATGCTCTCCGAGAACAGCACCAAACAAACACAAGCACGCATATTTAGTTTCTTCTCGTTTGCCAACAATATGGGTATCTTTTTGGGTCCGCTGATCAGTAAGTGATAAAGAGGTTAAAAAGCGCTGATCGTGTGCTGAACAGACAACTACAGGTGCCGCGCTCGAGTCGCCAGCTGAAAAATTCCCCTCAACGTTGGGCAGAATACAGTTTTGGCATGACTATCCTTATGCGCTACCAAATATGGTCATTTCTGCCATTGGGCTTTCTGCTGCCATCACGAGCTTGCTCTTTGTGAAAGAAACTTTGCCTGTTGAAAGCGATAAGAGCAACATTGTGCCCAGCATGTCGATTTGGGAGCTACTCAAGTACCACGGTGTCGCGCCTGTTCTTCTTATTTCCAACTATGTGATGCTTCTGGCGTACACGTTCACCGCTGTGTTTCCAGTGGTCCAATACACACCCGTACACTGGGGCGGCTTTGGCTTTACGCCAGGCATAATTGCCCTTTGTACAGGGCTAAACGGCATTTCTCAAGCTGTTTGGCTGTTAGTAGCATTCCCGATGTTGCACAAGCGTCTTGGGACTGGTCGTTTGCTCTGGCTGTGCGCGTACACTTGGCCTTTTCTCTTCGTGTTCATCCCGGTCTATAACTTCGTACTGCGTTATGACCAGACCATCATCTTCTGGTCTACTGGACCGCTGTTGCTGGCTATCTTCTCTGGAGTCTCCATGGCGTTTAGTGAGTACCCAACCCATCTACTCCCGATTGTATATGTCACTAATCCACACCAGCCGCTGTACAACTCGCACTCAACGATATCTCGCCGTCTCCTGAGACCCTTGGGACACTAAACGCTATTGCACTTGCAGCTCAAAGTGGCATTCGATCTGTTGCTCCTGCTGTTGCGACCAGCATTTATGCAGCTGGTGTCAAGTACCATATCCTAGGTGGTCAGCTATACTGGGTTTTCCAGATCGTCTTGGCATTTGGACTATTTTTGTTCTTGCGAAAACTTCCAGCTAAGGCAAGAGGCGATGTGAAGCCTAAATACCAGGACACTAATGCATGATATACTTGATGCTATAGAAGGTAAAAAAAAACATGGTCTTCATGCATTAATATAGACGCTGACCTCGTTGCAGAGACACGAATATGGTAGTATACGATAATGTTAATTGATGACCTTGTACTTCCGACAACTATCATTCGCTGGTTCAAATATTGGCTGAAAAGGCAACCGGATTCCTATTGTCATCAACTGATGAAACGTACCCGCTGTATACCTGTTGTTAGATCGTCGTACTCCCAACGCATCTCCGCCATCATCATAAGAAACCTTGGCTTTTTCAAGATAGCTGTTATCGACTGCAAAAAACTAGACTACTCTCTGTTTGTGCCAAGCACAAATTTCAATTAATACTCGTAGTTCATTCAGCGTACTCCAGCAACACATATGTGAACAATCATGGCTTTAAATTCCGGCGTGCCTTCACCTTACGCAATATGTATGCACCGCACCAGAGTCACTATCATTTGGCCAGAAGTCACTAATTCGATTACTGATGATATCTTCCGTATTCTCATGTCCTATCTCAACGACTATTGTAAGACTTAATGTGCCGCGAACCAGCGACAAAAATTCCACACCATCATGGTTAACATTCTCTCGTGATGATTGACGAAGCTAATGCAAACTTTTGGAACTAAAAACCGAAAGTGGTACTACTACGAGGGTGGATGCCAAGTCCATACTCCAGGCTGGTTCCGCAGAAGCCAATACTTACTTCTGTCGCAGAAACGGATATTTTCGAATTCATTCTATTGCATGCCTTTTTTTTTAGATGCGACAGGTGTTCGACGACCTCCCTTACCATGATATACCTTCCTTGTTCCGGCAGACCGTCAGCGCACCTCAAGGTCTATGAGTTTTGCAAGTCAACGTGGTATTTTGATTGGAAAGAGCAAATGTCTTTTTGCAGTATCCTCGATGATTTTTCGCCCAAATATCATCTTAGTTCCGGGAATGAACATGGGTATAATAACGAGCATTCATGTAGACGTGGTCCAGAGGCGTAGAAAATTGCCGACACCCACTGAATAGTTTGGTGCGAATATGGAAACAAGTAGAATCTCAGAGGCGTGCTTTCAAAAGGAACGAGGCTCAACTACCTAAGCGCTGAACTTGACGGTGGTAGGGATACGTCTACATCTGGCATGAGTACAAACTCATGAGGTGTCAAAAGCCATTGCCTCGATTTGTTGTTTTTTTTTACTTACAATGGACTAAGCTTCTATATCATTCCACATCCACAGCAGGCTACGCATGATCCAGAAGCTGTTTTAGGGGAATATGGTTCTCTTTGTTTAAGTCTTGCCGCTTCGGATCAGACTGAGTGTTGGCTGACTAGGACTGCGTCCATAGTACCAGGACCGTACTGCCCTTTTCTGCCCCAACGACCGAGAATCGCTCTCCAGCTTGGTCTTGACGGGTTAGCAGGCTTTTAAGGAGATAATACCCGTGAAAATAACCGGTGAGACATTTGGTGTGCTGATATCTATGTGTAGTCGACTTTTGAAATGAAAATTCGCGTGTGGATGCGTTTGCAACATGGCAATACATTCACAAGTACCAAGGAATTGGGCATGTAAATTCTTGCCAAACACATTTTATTCATTTATTCCCTTCTCTTCTTTCGTACATGCGCATACCTCTAGCTTGAGATAGACCGATGGGTTTACCCGTTGGTGGACTGGCGTCTCGCTTGCATACCTGCTTTGGCTGTAGACAGCACCACAAACTTGACTTGCTTTGATCCGCGCTGAAATTTTTTCTTCCCGCCCAAAACTCTCACACTCTTTCCTGAACATATCCAGGCTTCACCAGAAAATGACGGATCGCTCGCCTTTGTTCGGTGTCTCTGAGTGCGGGAAACTACTGGATGGAACTTCTCGCGCCTGCCAGGATTGATATGCGCTCCATTGGTTTACCAGAGACGCTTTGGAGATATATACAGCTGCTATAAGGAATGCACATCCTGTGATCGGACTTCCTACGAAGGAGACTGATAGCAGCATCGAAGGCCCAACCGAATATATGCGCGTACTAATACACCGGGGTCCTTCGATGTGGATGTTCCTCATCCCGATACGAGACTGAGAGAGGATACGATATCTGGACCATACAATTTCTTCACTCTTCTTCTTGGATTTTCTTTGGAGTCATGATTATCTGGCCCATCCTAATCGTGGAGTCGAAGCTTAGGAACTTTCTTGGTTGTTCCCTACTATGGTTCATGCTGCGTACCAGACACTGACACGCGCTGGATATGGAGCAAACCACCAAGGGTGACTCTGAAGACTGATTAAATACTCACCTATATACCCGGACATTCATATGTAGCGCTATCGATGGAGGACCGTAGTCAGGCAGACAATCCTATGACGACAAACTCCGTTCCAGTTGGATATGCTACTATTCCCTGCATTAGCAAGAGCGGAAATATGCCGAGTTCCTGAATCTAACCCACTTGGGGGTTTCTTCGATGCCAGGAAAGCGCGTTATTTCTTCATGGGTTCATTACCGATGCCGCGGAGTTGGAAATTCTCGCAGTGCCTCGGTGCTTCGTCGAAAGCTTTGATAGACCAGACGCCCCAACATCCAACAGAGCACAGGACAGCAATGAGCGATTTAATTTTCTTCGCACCCATATCGCTATGATGATATTTACTGGTTCAACCAACCGGAAGGCGACGCACCAGGATATGGCTAACCGTCCCATCGATATTCTGGTCATCAACAACCATCTTTCTTTGAGGCGACAAGAATACGAACGCATCTAGAAGTCGACGGGAACACGAAACCCTTTTCGCACCGATAGCTAAACTATACGGGAGAAGATACTAATTTAAGGTTCTCGCTGACCGTCCCTAGATCATCCGATCATCCGAAGCCGTCTGTCCGATTACGATGTCCTGAACAGCCATCGGCTTCTGGCTCACCGCCTGAATGTCAAGCCGTCAAATAATAGCATCGCTATTCGAGGCCTCAAGGTACCATTCTGCTAATCCGAGGCCGGTATAATGTCCGTCTCCAAATCGGCAATTGCCCGGTTCCTGGAACCACTTTACCTTTCTCCATCGTTATCCGGCGTTGATCCTGGGGTCCCACATAATTGCAAGGGGGTGTGGCTGCACATATTTTGGATACATGTACCCACGTGCTCGGAAAACATACATAAACTGGAGATTGGCGACCATGTGTAGGCTGAGCCTTCTAGAAAGAAAAGAGATATTCTTGCACATTACTAAGCAGCAGTCCGTGGAAGGATTTCGTACTTTGGATCTTTACCGAGCGCTGGAAAGCTCAAAGTAAGAATGTAGTACGCAAGAGCAGGTTTTCATACAGCCTCTTATGCCAGGCAGAAGATGGTTTTTGCTAGCAACGTACCGGAGATGTTTTCCGATTACTAGCTATTTGAGTCGTATATGGCTGGTTTACACTAATATTTAGCATCTGTATCTACATCTAATCGAGAGTCGAGGGATACTCCACCAACACAAGGCTCTTTCGGCCATCGTCTTGCATTCGAGGCAGACTTGTGCGAGATGCTCGGTTCGTGAACCATCTACTCTCTTTGCCGCATGTTCTTGTTGAACGGTCTTCATGGCAGTTAAGAAATGTCTGAGAATGACTGCTTTGGTCGAGATCGAAATCAAGTGCAAGTATAGGTACAAGCCTCAAGAAGACGTGGCTATACCTGGCACTACACTGCACTACACTGGTCAAGCTGTCACAAGTTTGGAAACGCGTCAATCTTGATTTCTTTCATCTTCCCAGTCAGGGCTAACATTCGCTGCTTATCTCGTTGTATTGGCACGTAGCTAGGACCGCCTGTAGCTCTTTATATGAACTCGAAACAATTGTGCTCTTGGTTCCTCTCATCTCTCACTATCCACTTCATCTTCATGCCAAACTACCAGAGAGAGCAAGCAACTAGAGCCCTGATTTATAGTCACAACGGCTGACCCTAACACAGCAAGCATGCCGTGATGAATCCAACGTGTGACGGTGCTAAAAGTAACGAGCTCATGGAAAAGGCAAGTTACACATGTTACCGGATACACCAGGTCTGACGTTGCTCTAGTGTACACTATCTGAGTTTACTTCTCCAGCAGTATCATCCTTGCAAAAGCCAGGGTCCGGGCTAGCAGTCAAAGAACGATTCCCTGTAGCACCACCATTGACTAGCCAACCCTGCAAACCGTTGATTGTGGTGGCGAAAAAGAAAAGCTACTTCAGTTAAGACATGGGACCCAGCACTTTCAATGTCCTGCCGTGTCTTGAGGAAAAAAAAAAAAGGGTATCTAGACTACTCGTACGTTATACATCCAAGACCCTTCACCAGTTTGCAAGGCATACTCGCGGCACTACTGTCACAACAGTGCGACCCTTGGCATTCTTGGGACCCGGGGCTGTCTAACAAGGCAAAAGATCGGTAAAACCGTTGGTTCAAACGGCCCGTTTCGGCGAGTTTTTTTTTTCTCGAGAGCCGTTCAGTTTTGCCTCTCTCGTTGCCTCTCTTATTTTTCCCCACACACACCAGCCCCCACCCACACACCACGCCACCCAATGACGTACAATCGGTTTCCCAAACACCTTTTTTTCCCCGCGGAAAATCCGAAACACGTGCGACGCACATACTGCATATTTGTAGCAAGCACCGCGCTTATCTCATCTTGTGTAAGAATGTCTGTGTGTGTGCGTGCGTGCGTGTGTATAGTATGTGTGATTGCGCACACGCCTGAAACGCCACCGGCCCAATGACATCAATTGCTGAATCAGAACCAAGAGAGACAGGACGCCCTCGCTTCGGGGGTTAACCAACTCCGCGCGTCGTTGTCGATCGTTGTGTCGGGGTGCAAGGGCCCTTGCGACACGGACACGAACAACGCGGGAGAGGTTGGGGGTGTGTGCGGGCACGCGCCTGTGTATGTGCTACAAGTTATGTATGTGCGGAGCTGGGGCAGAATAGAGTATCTACTTAGTAAGAAACACGGACGGCATTCTTGGCTGCCCCGTTTCGAACGCGACAAAGGGCCGAAAGCGAAATACGCATACGTAGAGTGGGGATGTGGGTAAGAGAGATAGAGAGAGAGACAGTGAAGCGAAGGAAAAAGGATGAGGCGCGGGTGGGCAACACGAGGAACATGCGGAACTGCGCGGGCAGATACCCGATTCGACGTCATGATCCATTGAAGGAAAGTGTGTCGCATGCGTGCGCGGCGTAATTGCTACTAAGCAACCTTGCACACGCTTCTTCCCGAAGCAGTGATATGTTGCAAGTACGAGACAAGAGAGAGGTAAAAAGAAAAGAAAAAGAAAAGAAAAGAAAAGAGAGAACGGTGATGGCACATGCATTTTGCGCGACGACAAGTTTCAGCAAGCAAGTTGTTCAGCCTGGCTACCCCGTATGGCGTTGTGGCGTTTTTCTTTTCTTTTCTTCTGCAGGAGAGAGCTCGTTGTGCACACATGTACATGTATGTATGTACATGGGGAGAAAAAAAAAGACAATTGCCGTGATAACGCCCCTCTCTCTCTATGCGCGTGTATTACGTGTAGCCTTGATGAACTGGCATGGTCATTGTACCGATTACACGTGTCAATGTATGTGTGTACTTCTGCTTTGACCAACTCGTCCTTGTCTATAGTCGGAAAGAGAAACAGATTAGGACTTGGAAGAAAAAAGGTTAGTAGAAGACAATGGGAAGAAACTCGGGGCGTAACAAAGGCGCCTCGATTATTTTTTCTTCTTGCTCGCCCTCTTTCGTTCTGGCCGCCTTCTGAAGATAACGGCTCGCGAGCACGTGACCATTGGTTTCCGAGCTAGGTAAACCATCCTTCGATGTTGAGAGAGACCGCTCGGGTCCAGCCCCCCGATCGCTTCGGCTTTGCCCAGCCCGTGCAAGCCGCAAACTCAGTCTAGCTTTCCCGTGTTGCTGGCTTTTTTTTCCTCTTGAGTTCTGACAGTGACGGAGGATCGGGCAAAGTTATTTCGCTCTCTCCCGGCTCGCCTTTCGATGATGGAGGTAAAACAGCCCAAATATCCGATGTGTACCATTTTCCCCGATGCTCCGGACACACAGACACACTCGCAAAGGGGACCTTTTTTTTAGGCTTCCCATATCCAGAGCAATCCCCTGTTTAAACCTCGGCATATAGACAAGGGAATCGCGACGATGGATCTTGATCAATCTCAATTTTTTGCGCTGTTGCTAATGGCGCTAAGGGTGACAAGGGATCGTCGCGCTATTGGGTACGAGTGGGGCCAAGGTGGAGTGGGTAATATCGCAAGAGGGCCAGGCTAGCTGCTTGCCCGAACAGGAACAGACACCATGGTCGCTCTCCTTTTGGACAGATGGCTGATTTATTGCTTTGCTATGCGGTGGATGATTGTCATGACTAGTAAACGGCGACGCCGGGGAGATGAAAACAAGATGAGCATTGATGTGCCGTCTATCGTGGACGGCTGAGAACACGAACGGTATGTCATCGTGGTGATGGTATATTGACGGCGCCATTACTAGGTGCAGTAGGCCGGGGAAGTGAGGCAAAACGTGAAAGGCAACTTGCTGCACTCATTGCTGCACGACATCATTCGCTAAGAGGCCGCCAGCATCTTTCATCATGGTGACCGGTGCGGGTAAAAACGGTGTCTAACAGCAACACCATGTTCAAGGCGGGTTCCCGCGCAGAGGCAATTGGTCAAGTCCAACCTGGTGGCTTGCAGCTCGTTGGATACCCCGCGCTGCGAACATGACCGGTTTTACCCCGCTGGCGTCGTGTGCGTGTCCTCATGGAGACATCATTGAATTGCTTCTTCCCTGCTGTCCGATGTGCGTTGCTTTGCACTACCCATTGGCGATCTATAGCGTAGCAGTAGTGTGTGTCAGTGGACTTGAGACAGATTTCGAGCCAGTCAGTTATCCGCAAATCCTACCGAGCGCTACGAAGCCGGTGAAAAGTTCGTCAACGACCCTGCATTCATAGCACGCTGGAGATTTTAGTGGAGCCCACAATCCACAGCATTAGCTATGAAACGGGTGAAACAGACAACAAGGACATGGAAAACTTGTGGAAGAAAAATTTCACAATTGAGCAAAGGGATCACATCACGAATAGACAGACACACGTAGACATGGCACAGCAATATTTCAAATTGGGGTATTAGTTCAGGCAATGAAATTATGCTTCTTGATATACATGAGAAGACTGGCAAAGACAGTGATGAGAAATTAACCTTTCCATGAAGGCGGGCTCATCGGACCCTAGCAAATATCCAAATACACATCGCTTCATGCTACAATTGAGCGACTCATTTAGTCATCATCCTCCTCCTCAACAGCGCGGGGAGCAAGGACATAACGGGTAGTGCCGTGCTTGTCGGTACCGTGCTCAAGAGACAGCTTGCTGAGAGCAGCAATCATGTTCTCAATAGCAGGGTTCTTGCGGCTGCGGTCCTTGCGGCCAAGGGTGTCGAGCCACTCAATGCGGTTGAGCATGTAGTAAACAATGGCAATGATGATGGTGACACCAATGGAGTAGGCCCAGATGACAACAACGGTGACAATGTCGACCCAGCCGTCGTCACGGAACTTGGAGTTGATGGTAGGGGGGTTGGTCTGGTAAGGAGCACCGGACATCCAGCCGAAGACGGTGAAGATAGTGGCGAGAGCATCGACACCCAAGATGGCGATAACCAGCTGGAATGAGGGGAAAGTCTTGCCACCACGGGTAACGAAGATGAGCCAGTTCTCAGTAAGGGCAACCTCAAGGAACAGAATGGGCTGGATGGCACCGAAGTTCTGGATGACACCTCCGCTGGGGATGAAGAGAGTACCACGGATGACCCAGGTAGCGAGGGCAAGGAGGAGACCAAGGACGACGGAGATGAGCCAGATCTTGGGCAGTTGCCACTCGACAGGGCGAGGCTCAGAGTGGGCGTTGTCGTAGGCGACGGCGACGGTGGCCAAATCGGCAAACAGGGCAAGGAAGACAATGAGCTCAGCGCGGATGGTCTCGTTGAGGATGATCATGGAGGTAACAAGGTAGACTTCCAAGTGGAGACACAGAGCGATACGGTACTGGATATAGGCCTTCATACGCTGGAAAATCTGGCGGGCAGTCTTGATGGCAAGAACGATGGTAGACAGACCGGGGGCGAGGAAGACGATATCGGCGGCAGCCTGAGCAGCCTCAGTGGAACCCTCGACGGCGATACCACAGTCGGACTTCTTCAGGGAAGGAGCATCGTTGACACCGTCACCAGTCATGGCAGTCAAGTGACCACGCTGCTGGAGCATCTCGACGACCTGGTACTTGTGCTCGGGGAAGACCTCAGCGAAACCGTCGGCACGCTCGACAAGGTCGTGCTGGGTAGTACCAGTAAGACCGCCGTTGATGAGCTTGGAGGAGTTGTAAACCTTGGTACCGAGAGCAAGCATCTTGCAAGTCTCCTTGGCGATGGCAATAGCGTCACCAGTCAACATCTTGACGGGAACACCGAGCTGCTGGGCCTCGACGATGGTCTGGGCAGTGTCCTCACGAGGGGGGTCAAACATGGACATGAGACCAAGAAGGATCCAGTCACCGTCGTTCTTCTGGTAAGCGACACCGAGAGAGCGGAAACCACGGCGAGCGAACTCGGCAGCCTTCTCCTTGTAGAGGGTGGCGGTAACCTCATCGCAGTTGGCAAGGTTGACAATGGCCTTGGGGGCACCCTTGGCGCAGACGTACTTGTCACCACCCATGTGGCAGACGGCAGTGATACGCTTGGAGACGGGGTCGAAGGGAGTGAACTTCTCGGTGCGCCAGCCCATGTTGAGGATCTCACGAGCCTTGGGGTAGCGGCGGATAGTGAGGATGGTAACCTTGTCAATGGGGTCGAGAGACTTGAGGTTGTGGGAAGAGGCAAGAGCAGCGACAGCCATCATCCAGTTGACGTCCTGGCCCTCAGCAACGTAAGGCTCACGGAGAGAGAGCTGGTTGGCAGTGAGAGTACCGGTCTTGTCAGAGCAGAGAACATCGACACCAGCGAGCGACTCAATGGCAGTGAGCTTCTGGACGATAGCCTTCTGCTCGGCGAGGTAGGCAGCACCGACGGCGAGGGTGGTGGTGGTGACGACGGGAAGACCGACGGGGACACCGACGATGAACATGATGAGGGCGTAGTGGAGGAGAGTGACGGACTTGTCGGTTCCCTCGCGGGCCTTGGCGATAGGAATGTGACGGAAGAAACCACCAATCCAGGCGAGCAGGATGAAGAACATGACGAGGACGAGAAGCGCCGTTCCGATGGAGTTCATGATAGCCTTGAAGTGACCCTGGTCCTGAGCACCCTGAACAAGGGTAGCAGTGCGACCGACGAAAGAGTGCTTGGCAGTGGTGATGACGATACCGTAGGCCTTGCCGCGCTTGCAACCAGTGGTGTAGTAGGCAACCTCTCCCATATACTTGTCGACAGCGAGAGACTCTCCGGTGATGGACGATTGATCGCAAGCAACGAGAGGGTGGCCCTGAGTGATGGGGTTCTCCTCGTCGAACTTCTCCTCATCGACATCATCCTTCTCGTCCTCGGGGTCAGCATCGTGGAACTTGTCCTCGGCCTTGAGCTTCATGTACAACTCAAAGTCCTCGGGGTGGTCGTAGCTGCAGATAAGACGGGCATCACCAGGGACGGTCTGACCCTCCTCAATGACAACAATGTCACCGGGGACGAGTTCACGGGCGAGAATGGTCTGTTGCTGGTTGTCACGAACGACGGTGGCCTTCATGGCAATGTCACCCTTGAGCGAAGCGACGACATCGGCAGCCTGCTTCTCCTGGTACCAACCGACAATAGCGTTAAGCAACAGGATACCGCAGATGACACCAAAGTCGACCCAGTCCTGAAGACCAGCAGCGAGAAGAGCAGCGAGCTCCATGACTAGCCGATTGTCAGTAAATTGCGCTAGTGCAAAGTTTGAGCAGGGGTGTGCGGCTTACCGTAGAGAATAGGACCGGTGAAGTAACCAATGAACTGCTTGAGAAGGTTGGTCTTCTCAGAGGTGATTTCGTTGAAGCCATAGCGCTTGCGACGCTCCTCGACCTCGTGGGTGGTGAGACCAGTGCGAAGCTCGGTGTTGAGGACTATAGGAGACCATGTCAGCAAAAAGTCGTGTTTCGCGCGTGTGATTGGTGGCGGGTAGTTTGGTGGAGTCGGGAGTGCATAAGCCGCTCCACCGAGCTTGCCGCCATCGGGATGCGACTAGCAGGGCAGCAGCTCGAGCTCAAGCTGGAGCTTGGGCCCACGGCGCAGAGGACTAGCGACCACCATGCGGCCTCTGCGGCTCAACAGCAACAACAAAGGTAAATTGTTGTTGCCAAGCAGCCGTACTAGGCAGGTCGGAAGCTCGAGGCCCGCGGCTCGGTGGTGCTGGCTCTGGGGGAGCGCGCAATGACGCGATTGAGGGTGGGTGAAAGGAGGGAGATGGGGAAATGGGTAGAGGGAGAAAAACTTACACTCGTCGGGGACAGCGCCAGCGTCGGCGACGGGAGCAGCAGCAGAGGAACCAGACTTCCAGAACTGCCACCACTTCTTGGTCTTGACGGTGGGCTGGGCGTGGGGGTTGACCTTTGCGTCGCGGTAGAAGAGGATGTACTTCTGCAGCGCCGTGTATTCGTCCATGCCGTCGAACTCAGTCATGGAGACGATGGACTTCTGGCGCTCAGCGCCAGAGCTCGCCCGCGGGCGCTCAACGTCGTCGTTGGGCGCCATGTCGGTCGAATTAGGGATTGGGGGAGTCGTATGTATTAGTGTATCCGATAGCTCTAGTCACAGAGAAGGCTTTCCGGGCGCCTTGACGGGAGAGGGAAGTCGAAAGTGCTGTGCAAATGGGGAACCGCAAGCAGGGCCTTCTCTGTGAAGAAGTTGTTCAGAGGGCGGGAGCGGCTCTGGTTAAGTAGCGCGGCAGAAGCTCACCCACGTATCAACCAGGGAAAAACTCAGCAAGGACCGACCTTTGGCCGCTATGAGGGATTTATGATTGTCATAAAACTAGCCATGGTTGGGGAATAGCTCGAGCCGACCTTCCCGGGGGCATTTTTGCAGCGTCGCGGGCCCGTGCGCGGCGACGCTACATCATCGGCGCACTGCAACGCGCAGAGATTGGCCGTTTGCGCGGTGCAGCGCTGCCCGGCCGAGGGCGGTTTTTGCTGACAGGCCATTATCTCCAGCCTTCACTTCGTCATTGCCATTGCATGCATTGCGTGCCGTCGTGCGAGCCGGCGCGCCTACAGCAGCCATGCCTCTTGCTCAACTCGATCCAACTCGACTTTTTTTTGCCACGGTTCGGCCGCGCGCCAGGTTGCGCCTGGGGCTGCTACACTTGAGCGCCGCCAAGTCGTGTGCTGCTACTGTTGCTGCCGACGAATAGGCGCGCTGCAGGCGGCGACGTTGGACCACGGCTGCGAGCCCGCCCAGCCTCCCACGGGCTTGCTGCTTGGCCGTCGCCAGGTGTGCTGCTCCAACGCGTCTGCGTCTCCGTCTCCGGCGCAGCGCAGAGATTAAGCTGGAGATAGCGCGACATTCCGCGTCAAGCGTGCGGCCTCTGCAGGGATCAGCCCCCATGACGTTTTGGCAATCTGCACGCCCGGCCACCACCACCACGCCTGCTCCTCCACCCTCCACGTCTGGCCACGCACCAAGCTTCTTCTCGTCCTCGAAACAATGCTTGTCGCCTTGGCTCGCCTCAATCGCATGCGCCTGTGCCTGTGCGAGGCATTTTTTCCCACGCCCCATCCGCCCCCCCGTCTCCCCATCAGCCGTCGCCCTCCCCACGCCTGCGCGACTTTTGGCCTGCATCTGCATTGCACGCATTCACAATTTTCTTCTAGCGGCCTTCCAGCCCCACGCACCACACGGCTTCGAGCCTCAATATCCGAGTTCCCCCCTCGTCTCCATGGTTAAGCTCGCGCCACGGGGTGCGGCCCTGTCGCAACCTCGTCTTCCGACACTCTCTCTGCCAGGTCGGCCGAATCACACCTGCCCTGTTGTCACGCCGTCGCCCGGCCAACGGCGCCACCCTGCTCGCGCGCTTCGTCGTTAGCAACTCCTGTTATGACTATGGTCATACAAACTAGGTCTGTCGACCGCACTCCACACGCGTCTAGACGTTGTGTGCGTGCGCCATGGAGAAACAAAACACTCGACTCGCTCGCGCAGCGTCTTGGCCCCATGCAATTGTTTGCGCTGCCATCTCTCGGCCGGCCGTGGATACGCCCCATTTGCCTCGCCGTGGATGCCCTTCCCACCCAGGAAGTCGCGGCAGCAGAGCACGTGACCAACCTTCCGCCATTGGCCGCGCTCCTACTGCCGATGCTTCGCCGGCACGCGAGTGAGCCTCACCGCATCGCCCCGGTGTGCCTGCGGGAATAATCCTGCTAACCCACATTGCTATCACACATGGTTTTTACCGACGCCAACCTCTCCATGCCCTTCTTGAGCCGCCTGCTGAATCGCACGCCCCCACTCACCGGTGTCGGTCCGCGCGCGCGCGCTCTCTTCGCACGCCCTGTCACTTATTGCTATGTACAAGGTTGCCTGTCCCGGTTTCCAATTCGCAATCACTCGGGAGTTTATTGCATCCTGGTTATAACGGCTATCGACCCTCCGCTGCTTCGTCCTGAGACAAACGGGGTCCATCTCCGCGAGCCGATCACCTCCATCGTCGCCTCGCGATACCTTCGTACCTGCAGCATAGGCGTCGCGGCTCCCACACGCCAAGCATCCTGTTGGAGCCCGCGTTTCAAACACCGACAGGTGTTTGGTAAACTTTTAACCCACTCGTCCCAGTGACCCCCGCCTTGCACCACCATTCCAATCAGGCCCTCTCGCTCTCGCTCTCTTCTTGGCCGATCTACCTGAGGCTCATGTGCGGCTGCCATTGTTTCGTTCCCAGCCTCTGAACTCTGTCCCTGCTCCGACTTAGACAGTGGCTTTTTTTTTCCAAACCATGTCTGCCGCGCCAACTGCCTACGGCACGCCTACCCTGGCAGCCGACGCATGCAGGGACGGTGGGCTCCACTAGCCGCCTCACTGAATTCTTCTTCCAGCATGGCTTCAATTGCACACGCCGGATGCGTCCGTGTTGCTCAACCAAATGCACCTTGTGCTATTCCATGACAAATTGGAGCATGTCCGCCAGCGTTGCCCAGATATCAACGCTTTCTCCTTCCAGCGTATCAAGATGCACTTGATTCATGCCCACCTTGCTATAGCTTCATGCGCCATTGCTTCACATGTTGCAACATTGAAAACTTTACTCAGCCATTGCATTGCGCGACACAATCTCACCGACAGTGTTCTAGCCCGGACAGCCACAGAAATAAATCAAT
Source organism: Curvularia eragrostidis (assembly GCA_020744315.1). Classification (NCBI taxonomy): domain Eukaryota; kingdom Fungi; phylum Ascomycota; class Dothideomycetes; order Pleosporales; family Pleosporaceae; genus Curvularia; species Curvularia eragrostidis. The sequence continues at coordinate 388,330 of JAIRCK010000004.1, read as the reverse complement.
ACAGTCGCACCCGTGAATGACTTTGGGAATTGCCAAGCAGCAGATCAGTGGTTTGCGTCAGCACATGATCTGTGGAGATCGCCCTTGGCACTGGCACTCCCACCCTCCGGACCATCCACTTGTGTCCGCTGTGCTACTCACCTCTCCGCCCCAGGCACGGTTCTCCGCGTCCGGCTTGTTATCGTCGATTGCCACTGTTGCATACGCTCCTATTCTGCGTAAAGTGTGCCCAGCTTTCTCCAAGCCGCCAGCACTCTATGCAGTGCGCCATTTTCCAATCATGCAACATATACCGACCTTGGCAACTCTCGTGGGTAAATCAGACTCTTTGAAAAATCCAAGACTGTACTCTATGTAAAGTACGTTGGGTATTGATGACAATTCGCTTTCATGGTGAAGATAATTGATGTGGACTGTGTAGTCTGCCAAGTCAACATGTGCAACCGCACTTGATAACGGCTGACATGATTTCATCAAGCCCCCGTACCTTTCTGACGTGATACTACTTCTCCTAATCAGGTTATCGGGCCCAAATCCCCTCAAAAAAAATTGTTCAGCCAAGAATCCGGAGAAACCCATGTGTCCACTTTCTCCGCATACACGGCCACACAAGAGTATCTCGTCTTTCCGCTGCCAAGTCTGGCTCTGTGCGGAACGGCACCGTGTGCGACTACACCTCTCTCTCCCTGTCGTCTGTGCCGCGTTCTTGGCTTGTTGACCTCTTATCCAGTCTTGTTTTTTCTCTTGTGTGCCCAGTAAATATCCACCCCCTTTAACTCTGATTAGCGTCCAAGACCCAACGTAACTTTCTTTTGCTACACTCCTTTTATTTTCCCCCTTTGCATCTATGTTTGAACCCTAAACGTTCTTGGAGTTTACCTTTTTCGACTTTGTTTTGGCCTTTACCCTTGGCAGCTCATGTGGCGCTGCATGTGCGCTGGTTTAAACTTAATCCGGTAACTAGTACATGTCCATCATAATTTGCCCGGACACGGCATGGCGATACAATTCTCCTTTTTGGGACTTCTCCATCAAGTTTCCCTTGTTGTGGCAGGTGAGAATGAATAGGGGTGAGGATTGGGGGTCATGGGGTGTGTGGTGAGTGAGACTGAGTCTTGTGATGCAGGAGTGGTGGTCTTGGATCAAGACATAAAGGGGCTTTTACTTGGCGAGAATATTTTTGAATCCCTTCATTGATTCAAGATGTAAGCATTTAGAAAAACAATCATCCGTCGTTTTTTTCGTTGGTTGTAGACCTATATAATGCTACTCATTGTGATGTGTGAAAATGACAGAAAGTCAATGAAGCCGGAAGGGGAATATTTACCCTCAAGAACTACGCTGCAAGGGACCTATAACAGTTCGAAAAGACAGTAATGTTTTCATCAGCGAACATGCACATTTTATCTCGTACTCGAATAAATCAATTCGAGTAGGTATTTTAACGTAACGAAAATCAGTTCCTTTGGAACCCGGAAAAAAAAAGGAACTATGTCGGACAAACCAAATAGTACGATTATGAGTGACACTCCACTTCAAGCAGCCAACTACAGTGAGTGGATCGCATTGTATATTCAGTGAAAGAGATTGAAATTTTCTTTTAACCAAAAATCAGGGTGAAAACTACATACATGTAATGACTGAGAATTTGCAATTTATATCATCTGAGAGGTGAAAAAACAAACTTCATATAATCTCAAAAGATGAGTATATCTACAAAGGAAATAAAGTTGCCGTATACCCATGACTCCAACGATAAGAGATATCTGTGTAGGAAAATGAAAAGACTGAAAAGTAATCATTTCATAATTTCACGAGTATAAATACGACATGTAAGTCTTTACAGTAATTTATACAAAAAAAATATATATGATGGAATATCGAGAACAGAGCTACGGAGGAGTCTGATATGTAAACTTTCGTACTCTTCTGTTTTCTAGCCATATCTCTTTCTTAACAACACAATACTAGAATGAAAAACGTACTGAGGTGTGGCGAGGTTTACAGGGGATGCAAGTACACCAAGTATGGGATAAAGCGACATGACGTAAAGGGTGGAAATAGTGGCAAGAATCGAAACCAGACGTATCACGAATCATATCTCGATTGTATCAATAATAGCCATGCGCGTCTCTAGTACTTGATAGAGACAACATGGTATCCAAGGCTATCATATATTCCTCCAATGTTAGATGAAACCAACGTGCCATAATCACCAATTGCACGCCGTCTCTCCATCTGGATGCCAGATATTATTCTTCGCAATAATGCCGCAGCCACCCAGGTAATCCACCTTGATATTGTAGCAAGTTTTGTGGTTGACATCGTGCCAGACGCGATGGGCTCTGAATTTCTTGGTATCGATGCAGATGGATTGCTTGCGGCCGCACGAGGTAAAATCGAAGCATCCGTCCTTGCTGGTCGCCGTCTCTCCACACTGGCCGCAGTCGTTCCAACGGGCCCAGTAGTAGTAGTACGTTACCGATTGGCCGTTTGCAAAAGCTACATAGTACTGCTCGTACAGGTCGAAGGCGGCAAAGAAATCAGGGCAGGTACCCTGGTTACAGGCGCCGCTCCTTTTGGTTAGAGGGCTAGCGGGTGGATGGGCACGCGAGAATTTCACTAGTTCCGTGCTCAGGGTCGTGTTGGTGATGTCGATGGAGCCGGCGGGGACTTGCGGCTCGCTGGCCAAGTAGTCCTGGAGCTCCTTGCCCTCGAGTGGCTTCGACACCTCGGTCACGGCAGCCACTGGTGCACCAATGATGGATGTCGCGGTCGAATCGGCGGCAAGCGGACTGGCACAGACACTGACCGCAACGGCAGCCAGTGTGATAAGTGTATGCTTGAGGGTAATCATGGTGGAGAGAGGATTTGACTGATAAATGAGGAGAGAGTAATCAGCAAGATAGATGATGAGCAAAGAACAGGATTGGGCCGACGTGAGCGGTGCGGATGTTTCTGCTCGAAAAGCGAGAAGCTCTCAAGGTTTTATACTTGGTCTTCTAGACATCTTGCTCTCACTGTTCTCACTACAGTTAAGCCACCAACAGCATTCAATATCAAGGCCAATCGCATAGTAGCATTAGATATGGCTCCACAAGCTGAGGCTAGTTGCTAGATGCATTGTGAGATTATAGTGTTACTACATTGAGGTTCTGGTCTTAATTATTCCATTCCTTGCGGTCAATCTTCGGGACAATAGTCTTAACGCTTTTCGATTTGATACTCTGTTTAAACCAGCATGGTGGACTGAATGCGACTGATAACATATCTAGGGGCTTTTTCAATCCGATATTTTGAGTGCAATCAATCACGCATGATACAGAAATATTTTTGACGCATTCACGGAGACCTGGAGTGAAAGAGGCGGCAGTCACGAAAAGAGCCAAGCTGATATCCTCCTTCCATATTGTTACTCTAGTTTCGCTCTCCGAATCCTACACTTCCTTGCTTTTGGTCTAGATGGGTGGCCTCAAATAGCGCAGTATTAGGGGCCGAAAAAGTAACCGGCGTCAAATGCCCATGTACAGAATATGAAGAGTCGCAGTCGCTTCATGGTAGATGATTTAGATACTGAGGGTGACTGAGAAGCTCGCTGCCGCATGTAGTGTGTAGAACGTGATGTTGTAAAGCTAAATCAGGGATTGAAATAAATTCACTCATGTCTAATCTTTGATAGAGCGCCTTAGCTGTGAAGCATGGTCTTGGGTATATTAGCGCTTACATATCGGAGTTCGCTCTTCATTCGTGATGTGGCGCACCGACCACTTTTGTAGCGGTCGTCACATGGAACACCTAAAAATACCGGGTTGACTTGAAAAGATCCTAGGTCTCGAGTCGGCCAGACGACTTGTGGGATGCAGAAGTCATATCAGCATCGAGGAAGTTGTCGAATATCTGTCGCATCTGTAAAGAAAACGTGCGTGATGCATGTCTTTCAAAGAGCAAGATGAAGAAACACCACATGAAAAGAATAATTCAAAGTACAGCTACAGAGGAGTCTGGTGTACTGAGTTTCGTAGTTATTTTTTCCTTCTGGACCGCTTGCTAACTTTTTAAAATCAGAGTTTGTTTTACGTTTCTATAATTACTGTGGAGCCGAATATTCAGATTTTGAGGAATGAAAAAGGAAAATGAGCAAAAATAATTACAACAGCCATATCACGATGGAAAGGAATGGAAAGGAATGACGTAGATAGAGAATGACAAAGGAACGAATGACGAGATCATCATGTAGCTTGAATCTTGTGATATACATGCAGAGTTTGTTTTTTATATCTAGCTCTGAGAAAGAGTACTGTACCGACTCAATAGTTCAAGAATCATGAGTTGACATCAACTCAACCGATACATTACAAAACGATATCTTACCATGTCACTACCGAGCGAGTAGTTGCTTTATAAAAAAAAGGAGGAAAAGGGTCATACTCCATAGAAAGATTAAGTCTAAGGAGTGGGAAGTGCAGTCGTGCATGCCATACAATACACTGACAACAATGCAAGCATCTCTTTTCTTCTTTACATAGCCATCTTTTGGTGCTGCATATAGATGCCAGTAACAATATGTTCAAGGGTTTTCAAAACCTAGTGTCAAGGGTCACACGTACGTTGCCTTGTGACTAAAATAGAGTTAAAAAAACACAAACACACATCAGACCAAGAAGGAAAAAAGAGCTTGGCATCGGGAAAAAAACTTGTTTCAAGCACCCAGGCTTATCACATATTGCTAGTACCAACATATTGACGTATTTCTTGGTTTTACTATCGCCACCCTCAAATCTCCCCAACCCCTACAACTCGTCCTTCTCCCTCACCTGCTCACCACTCAAATCAGGCATAGCCATGATCTTCACCACCAAGCTCGTCCAGCCCGTAAAGTGCTGTGTACGCTGTCCCTTACCAGTCTCGGGATTGTACTGCTCCCATGCGAAGCCTGTCTCCTTCCAGCTCTCATAAACCGTATTGACAAGGTTCTTGCGGAGCTCGGTGTACATCTTGGTGGCGCGCGCACGGTACGGTCCAGGAGATTGTGCGAGTTTCTGCAAAAAGACATTAGTAAAACAGTGACCATGCACCCAAGTCTATCATAACTTACAAGAAGCTGCGAAACAGCCAGGTAATTAATTGGCATCCAGACCGGTCCCCTCCAATAATCCTCGGCAGTGTGGTAGAACTCGTCACTCTTGCTCAGACTGCGGATGCCATAGGGACTCCAGAGCTCTTCCTCGTCTTCAATCAAATCAAGCACCGCACCCAGCTTCTTGCTGTCCTTGTCCATCAAGCCGGTGATGAAAGGAAACAGAGAAATGTATCCCTTGTGGCAGTAAAGTGCATTCTCCTCATAGTCATCGATGGTCGCGTCACAGTACGCCTGGTCCTTTTCAGACCAGTGCAAGTCGTCTATGTTGCGGATAATGGCTTCATCGTAACGGGCAAACTCGGCTGCGTCATCTTGTTCGTCGAGGTACACTGCAATGCGCTTGATAGCGCGTGTCATCATGCCCATCCAACTGATGAGGTCAACATGCAATTCACCGGGGTGTGGTGGCTGAACGCGGGGGTAGTCATCGAGGCCGGAGGTAAGAATGTGCGACGGCGTTCGTCCACGCCAGCGGTAGCCCTCTTTCGTCGAAAATGCCTGGCGATCATAGTTCTTAATGTCGCCGGCCTGGGTCTTGCGGTACCAGAAGTAGTTGCGCTTGAGAAGTGGGTAGAGAGTGCGGAGATATTCGAGCGCTGCTTCGCGATTTGACAACTGCATCGAGTAAGACTTCTCCTGACGAAGCTTTTCGCTACTAGTATCCGTCTTTATGGCATCAAGCTGATCGAGGAAAGAAGTAATGACCATAAACAGCGTTGGCGGGTTCGCGTAATGAGGGTACTGGATCTGGAACTCCTCAGGTACTTTGCTACGGGCCTCGGGGCCGAGGATCTGCTCACGAGCAATCCAGCCATCATCGTCCATGAGCTTGAACCAGCTCTTGATGATGTCAAGCGTGAGATCCGCATCCCAATCAATGACGGGTAGCAAATGGAAGCCCTCATCCCAGAGAAAGCCACGGGGGAAGAAGGGCCGAGAGGGAATTGCAGTGAACAGCTCCGAAGGGCCCTCGAACTGAGCTGCATTCCTGCTTCGTGCTTCGGCAGCCTCCTCCCAGAATCCTTCACTGTCCTCTTCGTAAGCAGGGTCGTAAGAACGGTCGACGCGGGAGTCACCAAAGAAGTAGCCAATGCCGCCGATCAGGTTCGAGAACAGCGACTTTGAAAACTCCTCGTAGCGCTCCTTGGCAAAAGGAGCCTGGGGCTCGAAAATCTTGGTGAAGCGAGACGAGAAGCTTGACGTGACCGATTCAATCTGCTGGGTAATGTCTTCTGAGGTAATCTTTGCGGGAGCAGAACCAGAAGAGAAGATGACGTCAAACTCGAATGGCCCCTCAAAGACCTTTTGGACAATGTGCATATTCCCTGCGCCTGGCAAATGTTGAATGGTGTAGACTTGGGCGGGCGGTGGTGGGTTTTTCTCGTCGTACTTTGGGATCAAAACATCAATCTGTCCCTTCATGTGTGCAAACAGGATGGCCTTGACTTGCCAGAGTGCCTCCTCGGGTATCTGTCCGCTGTGGACCAGAGTGCGATCCAAGGGCTTCTCGTCCCAGCTAGGATGGCCAGTGACAGGGTGCTCACCCTTTCCCTCAGTGACCCTGACTTCAAAATCACCAAGCTCATTTGTCTGTCCCTTCAAGACAACGTCACCTTTGCTACCCGGCTCTTCTGTGTCAGCATCTGCCACCTCTAGGCTGCCAAGGCCCTCGAGCGTATTGTACCAGAGAATCGTCGTTCGGAGATTTGGGCCTGCATCCTCTCGCGGCGTTCCCTTGATCCTTGCGCCCCAGCTACCGCCATGCTCTCCACCCGGGAATTTGATGAACTCGGTAGTGATATCGATCTTGTTCGCAGGGTCGTGGATCGTTTGTCGGCCGCCGCTGCGCACATCGTATTCGTCCCAACCGTAGCCATCGAGCTCGTGCTGCTCACATGTGTGTCGGAAGTCTGTCTGGTCAGCCATGCCAACAGGCTTGCTGAGGTCGGCGATGTCAAGGCGGTTGAAAGCCTCCCATCTCATGCCATTCACTGGCTATACTCACTATGTTGGACACTCTGGTAGTCTTCAACTCGCGTCCACATCAGTCCACCCATCAAACTCTTGGGAATGCGAGGCCTGACTCCAAAGTACAGGTTTGGTCGGTACGGTCCCCAAAGCAAGCTGGCATTGGTAGCCTTCTCGACCTCGGCCAGCTGCGCGCCCACAAAGGGCAATTGGAGTGCAAAGAGGCATGTCAGTCCCTTCCAGAGGGCGCCATGTCTGCTGTCGCGCGTCATTGTGTGGTGTGGTGGAGCTCGGAGCTTCGTAGCTGGTGGGGTTTGGACACATTTCGCCCAGACAGCCACGGCCGCGGCCGCAATCGCTCCTGATTGGACGGTGGAAAGAGCTTCTTGTCTACGGGAAGCATCGCTCCCCAGCCATGACGGCGCACTGAAAGACTCAGCACAAGATCAAGTTGAAAAAGTCCCACCTCGTGTCCAGTCTGTTGCAAAATCGCAGCTTGTTCACTGGACACGTTTCACGAAACAAGTAGAATAATCCATCCGGTCATCTGTGAGAATAGTTGATTTGGCATTCTACAGAGCAGCATTCGTTTGGCGAGACATATCAAGTCGTGCCTCGCCAGGCTGCTCCCATTAACAAGGTCTGTAATGACGCATGTTCCCTCTGTTCCGGTCAGACTTAGAAAGAACCAAGTGAAGTGAAATATGAACAAGGCACCATACCATGAACTGCTCCGTCCCGCACCTACACGACCCAAGTATTTGCCGTAGCATTTTATAGTCCACCGCTGCCCTGGCCGCGTGTTTATCTCGCGCCAATTGTCTTGGAATGACGGTCGTGGCTGTGTGATGCCATGCTAGTCTTGTTCCCAGCACACGTCTTCCGAAATATCATAGTGTTTTTAACCATTTATAAGAACCCCACAAGGCAATTTTGAAAGCCTCATCATGACCTGCTCGGCGAGAGCGGCCTGTTGAATCCACCCTGGCGGTTCATGTACTGTCTGGCTTGGAGCTGCTTGTCCTTCCTGACCCCATAATTCTTGTCGTTCCCGGGCACCTTCGTATTCTTTGTGCTCTTGAAGCCTCCAAAGCCCATGACCTTCAACATCTCCCATTCATCGTCATCCATGTCGTCTGGTTTCTGCCTCTCGTCCTTCATCTCCACATCGGGCGTCTCTTCCTTAACATTGGGGTCGGCAGAGGAACGAGGCCCAGTCGGGGGCTTGACGGCGCCGCCAAAGGGGCCGCGAGCACTGCCACGGGGGCCTTTTGGTGGTTGTGGTGAGCGGTCGCGGAAGTTGGAGCGATCGTCTCTGCCACCTCTCCTATCGTCGCGACCTCGTGCGCGGTCGTGACCAGCTCCAGCCCTGCCTCTATCGCCACCCCTCCCGGTCCCCTCACGCTCATCTTTTCGATAAGGCGACCGCGAACGGTAGCGGTTATCGCGCCGGCCGCCGCGCTCTCTTGGACTACGCGAGCGGTGGCGCCGTTCTGTGGGTGTGCCGCCTCGCTCACGGCCTTCGCGCGGCTCGCGACGGCCGTCTCGGTCGCGGAAATGGTCGCGAGATCGCTCGTTGTCTGACATTGTGGTGTTGTATTAAGCTGTGTGTGGGGTTTGGGGGGGAACGGCGCGAAGAGTCCAGAAGGTAAATCGCTGGGCCAGATTGGGTGCCAAGGCTGCAATTCAGCCCTACCGAGTTGGGTAACATTTACATATCGCTGTCGATTACGGGTGACGATTACATCCCAAAGGTCCGCATTCAAAACCGCTAAATTTAAAACCTAAACTACTAAAGTTTACGCGCGAAAAAGCAGCTAGAGCAGCTAATGCAGAGTCGCTAGAGTAGCCAGAGTAGTAAAATGGAATTATTACCCATAGTTGATGTCAGCTTTACCAGTCAGCAACTGGGTGATATCATAGTTTATTTTTTTCCAAGTAGCCTCATCCATACACCTATCACTTGAGAACTGCTCAACGTTTCAATACTGTACTGGAATCTCATGATTGTAATTCGTCACACTTAGAGCAACACAAGAAAGAAGCCTATCAGGCAACGCTTTTAGTCACTACATAGGATGCGCCCAATGATACCACCATGTTCCTCCATAACGCCACACTATGCAGGGTATCTTAAAAATCCTTTTGTGAAACATACGACCAGCGGTATTCAATGCGGAGTCAAGGCTCATTGCTCAGATTTCGTCCTCTTCCTCATCAAAATCATCCTCAGAGCCCATATCGTACAGAATCCGGCCACCCTCCCCACCCTCACCTTTCTGGGCATCGAAATAAGGAAGTACAACGCCCTCGCGCGCTTGTTTCTGTTTGTCGGTAAGGCCAAGATTGAAGGTTGACTCCAACTCATTGTCAGCGGTGCTGCCAAGTCCTTTTGTCTTCTGGCTCGCGTATGCAGGAAGCTGGTCGAGAAGAATGACAAATTCTTGCTTCAGCGTACCGAACGGCAGACCGCCAACAGGAGTGTTATAGTCTGAGCGACGACCGGGCCGAAGAAAGTAGGTCTCGCCCTCAGGACGACCAGACTTGCGTCGAAACTCAGCCTCGAGGACGATCCCGCGATGGTCGTTGGCTTCAAGACACTGGACAATACCTTCCGCTTCCTGAAGCAGGCCGTGGGTAGGCTCCGGCAAGCTGCGCTCCCTGGCTGCTTTGGCGGCGAGGCAATGAGCTAGAGATTTGCAAGTGATAACTGAAGTTGCCATATATATCACCAGGTCGAGAGCTTGCGGAGCATATGGTGTCTCGGGTCGTACATTATACGCGGGCAGCATATCTTGATGATAGACGCCGACGAGATTCGATGCGAACTCTACGGCAACAAGGTTGAAAAGCTTGCCCATATCAATGCCTTTTTCATTGAGCGCATCATACAGAGAATCAATGATGACGAGACTCTCCTTGGCACCGCTCAGGGCTTTGCGCAGGTCACGCAGAATCTCTTCGCCAGTAGCCCCGAAACCATCAACGGAGCGGATGGCTGACATGAAATGCGACGATTCAAACGTGACAACTACGACGTTGACGTTTCGAGATACTGCGCGACGCATCATCTCACTTAGAAAGGGGTGCGCCCGTTGGTTGAGATCGTCAAGGACGAGGGTAAAGGGTGATGTATTGGCCCGGGCATTAAGAACCCTAGACATGAGGAGTACTGAGTGGCGCTGATACTGCGCAAGAGACGCTGGTCGACTCATTGTGGCGGCTGGAAGTGTAGATCTGCTTGCTCAGCTGTGGTTGATCAAGCCCTCAAAGACGCTGAAGCTGTAATCAGAATTTCCTCAATATTATGTGAGGATTTCTATAAAGCCCGCGCTGCGGAAAGCTCTTCACGGCGTTCAAGATGCCAGTTATTCACTCGACCGTTCTTGGCAATGAGCTTCTGGAAGAGCTCGTTTTTCTGAGTGACTGTTACCCAATGTATGTTAGCCGGATTCATGAGATAAATTTATTCGGCCTCATTAGGAAACCTCGATTACAACACTTTTGCATATGGGGTCGATAAGTTGACATAACAAGAGACAATGTAAATGAGTGGAACATAAGCGAAGAAGCTACGGCCTGACCTTGGGCTTCAATAATTTTTTAAGAGATACCAGAAATTAAGAGATGACAGGAAAGCGAGAGGGATGATAAAAAAAGGCATACCTGCAGTAGAGGTGGGATGGGAGGCTGTAGGGCGCCAAGAATTAATCTTCACTTCGACAAGGTTGATTCGTAGAGTTGGGCCTTTTCTGATACTGCCTCTCAAGCTACACTGTTCTTTGGTTTCCCGAGTCAGTCAATTACCATTGCAGGATCGTGACATGTAGTTGCGGTAGTGGGGTTTGTGCAGTGAATAAGCCCATGTCATTTTCGCATGCACTAGTGCGCTTTGGAACTAGCCGAGGCTTTGTGGAGTTAGGCACTTGCAATGCCGTCTCCACTTCCGCTGCACGCCGCACCTATCACTTAGACGTCTGAGGTACAAATGCATGTTGCAGCCAAATAGCGACATGAAGCATCCCTCTCTATCGGTAACCCTGACATGACGAGCACCGCACCGTCGTCGGCGTCAAAGCCTACGCGGCCCAAGTCACCACACTTCCCACCACACAACGCTCCACGGGTCTGGTTCATCACAAGAGGAGCATCGCCGATTGCTATCGCATTGGCAAGACAGGTTCTCGAGCATGGCGACTATGTTGTGGCTGGTGTCTTGCCAAATGAATTCGAGAAAAGAGAAAGCCAGTTAGATGGATTTCGGACGTTCTTGCAAGATGTAAAGCAAACGGACAGATGGCGAGAGCACCTGAGAGTTGTCGGGTTAGACAGCAGGTAAGCACTCTCAGATAGCGCCAGAGATGCCTTTGCGCCGACTGAATCGCGAATAAAGGGTCGTTGGTCAGTGCCAAGCAGCGGTTGCTGAGGCTGTGGAAGCATTTGGGCGGATTGATGTTCTACTGTGCGCCGCGAGCGAAGGTAAGCAATCTTTGTGTGTGATGGAGTGTCGAGCTAATCTAAGATCTTGAGGGCAGCTGTCATTGGTGCTGTTGAAGAACTGGCTCAGAGCAGCCGAACAATCAGCCTCGTTGATGAGATCTTCGAGATCAACTTCTTCGCTAATGTCAACATCATCAAAGCTGTGCTCCCCGTTATGAGAGAACGGAAGAATGGCCACATAATTGTAATAACTGGCATCAGTAAGTCATCTTCCAGGATCGTGTCAATGTGAATGAATTCTCACTATTGGTAGCTGGCCATCTAGGCACACCAGGACTGGGCATGTACTGTTCTTCTCAATGGGCTATTGAGGGCTACTGCGATGTAAGCCTTGCAAGTTCAATAGCATCATGAACCCCACTAAACGTTGCGAAAACAGAGTCTCGCCTACGAAATAGCACCTTTCAACGTGAAAATGTCTTTGGTCCAGGCCAACATGGAGGTGAATGTCCTCACAAACCGTATTACATCCGTCCCTCCCATGCCAGAATACCTTCAAGGCGAAAACCCCGCGCCTTTAGCGCGAGAAATCTTCTCAGGGCTCCTAGACAAGCTAGAGCGAATCGATAACCCTACTGCTCATCCCCAACACAACTTTGATGAAACGAAATCTCCTGGCGAAGACAGCAACATGTCCGAGGCGGGGCAAGACGCGGAGCCAACAATGGGCGATCTACTCAGTTCTGATACAGTGACGAGCTTGTATGCACCGCTGCCTGCAGCAGTCAAGAACAATCTGATTGCAGAGACAGTGCATGCATTGACTGCGATTGGAGGTCATGATAATCCTCCTGCGCGCCACATAGTGGGCTCCGAGGGAGTTACAGCCGTCAAAGAAAAACTCAAGACTACAAGTGAGGAGCTGGAGGACTTTGTTCAAGTCAGTGCCGCAGTGGACATTCCCCATAAAGACCACGATGTGATGACCGGAATGAGTGTGGATCAGGGCATGTTATGAAGTGTTGGAGACGCTGTACATTCAATTCAACAGGATTTAGCTGTCAGCAGCGCAACGAAATATCATAAATTCCCGCCTGTAACGTATCTCCCAACTCCCTGCTACGCGTCCGAAATTATCAATAGCTACGCAATCGTTCTCGTGGACACGTGTATTTTTTCCCTGCGTACCTTCTGAAGTAATGGCTTCCATCCTAAATAGCCCTTTCCTTGTTTTTGTTTGCCTTCTACCAGGCGATTTCTCGCATCTTTATACCACACCCACCAGACGGCAAAGACTATACCAGTCAACGGAGCTGCGATAACTGGAGATGGCTTAGATTAGTTTTCACTCCAGGCTTTGTTCGGATCGATTCACTCACTCCATAGTAGCCAAAAGTCTTGAGAAACTACAATATGATTAGGAAGGTCATCCTGCAGTTTCATGAACTGGCTACCAAATATAGACGCAACTGTACCCAGAGGCATGAAAAGAAGTGTCGTGACGGCAATAGTTTTCATACTCTGATTCTCAGACTGCATCAATCTACTGTCGCCCTGGGTAACCGTATTGAAAGATAGCTGAATGATGTTGGAAATCCGTGCGTCTAGACTTGTGAGCCGCCGCTGTGTGGACTCGAAAAGTGTTCTGCGATACTTCAACGCCTGGTGAGTGAATCTCTGATAGCAGCTGGGATTGTTTCCTATCACGGTCTTGTGATGGTTCTTAAGGCCCTCTAATGTAGCCAGAGCTGCGTCGCAGTTCTCGCGCAAGTATATGTTGTGCTTCGCGAGATTGTGGAGCCCGGTAAAATGGTCTTCGAGTGAATCCTTTGTCGTTTTTCCAGGATTTCTTGCCATCTCCAAGGCTTTCTGATAATGTGTTAGCAGTTATACTTACACTGTATCAGCCGCCCTACCGTTTCCATAGGCCCGAAAACATCACCTAAATTCCATCCTGTGTGATCTAGTACTTTGTACATCTCCTCAAATGCCACCTCGAGCAAAACATATGGATCTCGTGTTAAATCTTCGCATGTTGCCATTTCTTTCAAAGTACGAAAGCGAGCCTGAAATGTCGTCGGGGCCCCAAAACAAAACAACTCGACCATGGGTTGCACGGGGACTGACGCGAATGTGTCTTCGCTATCGGAACTCGGCGCGCGGGTAACTTCTGGAGATGTAGCGTCCAGTTCTCGGATTTTCAGTACGAATCCAGGCTTTATCCAAGAGAAATTTGCTTGAGGCTGACTTTGCGCCGTGCGACGTAGTGTCAGCCCGCTGGTATCCTCACCTCCAGGACTGTTGATATGGACAATCTTCTGGTCGACTATGTCGAGAGTTTTACACAAGAAATGAAACCACACAAGCGTTGTTCCGTCTATATCTTCTCGAGCTGCGAAGGATTGTGAGACATCTTGTAGGCCTTCATCGACAAACGCGCTTGGAATTCCCCACGCTTCAAACAGTTCGAGTAGACCTTCACCAAAATCCGGAGTGCATGTATCCCGAGGCGCGAAGCTAATCGAGTTAATCATTGCATATGATTTCACCATGATGTGTACTTACATCACCCGAACGGCTCCTCTGCTTTGTGTACTAAGCTCTTCGGCCGAATTAATGTCACTGATCTCTTCACCATGAGTAGAGCCATCTAGCCATTCGAAAATATGCAAACTCAGCGGTATACTGTATTTTTCGGCTTGAGGATTTGCACTATTTCGCACCCTCGCTCTGAACGCATCGATAGGTCGGCGATCGGCTGTCAAACTTCGAAAAGATGTCATGTTTTTATTGTGTCATAACAAGCTGGACATGGTGAATTAAGTAATGACATTCTTGTGCAAAGGTCTACAGCCATCATACCAGTTGGGGACCAATGAGTTAGTCACAACTCACTGGTGGCTGGAAACCCTAGCATACATGAAAAGCGGTACGATACAAAGCCCCTGCAGCCATCCCCTGTAGACACACCCTACACACAGGCGGTTTGTTGGGGGCCAAAACCACAGTGCCAGGAATCGCTAGGAGCTGAACGGAAAGGAAATGTATTTCGACCTGTCACAAGGTACTGCTAGCGCTAAACAAGATTAGTGGCGCCAGGCTGAGAAAGCCAAGACTTCAGCTGATAGTATCTTCGCCAACCTTTACCGCAAACGGTACCGGACACGAGGATAACGATTTTCACAAATTGCACAAGCGCTACCTTGTAGTTTCTTTTCTGGCAACGGCTGTTCTCTTTCGGCTAGTATATACCTAATCACCTTATACAGTCTTGGTACTGCATGGTAGCCGAGTCCTGTTACAAGCCTTGGAACCAGTAAACAGCATCGTGGCCACGCCTCATATTGTCAGAGAACTAGGATCGGAATACTCCGCTAGAGGCTATGTTTTGGACCCCCCCCTTAATTCAACGTTTACTGTCCATTTGGCGCTGGTATCTATTCCCTAGATCCACGCCGTTATGCCAGTAGAAAAGAGCCCAGAGAGTGCGCAATCATGTAAAGTTTGGCCTGTTTGGAAGTTTTTTTTGGACGGAGGAACTAGTGTAGCATGGCATATCCTCTCTGCGCGGCATAGAGCAACAAGTTTACATGGGTTCCCTCAGGCAAGTACCGCACTTGTGGAGCCCGCATGAACGCCATCACAAACTTCGCCGGGGATGGGACCATGGGGCGGCCAAGCGACCAATCAATTGAAATGATTTGGAGCTGAAATCCAAATAGGGTATACACCCACTAAGTTTAGGATCATGTGCAACTTGACTCCTCAAACTGCTGGGAATGGTTCTAGGTCCTAGGACTGGAAGATGATAAGGGCGCACGCTTTCTCCTTTCGCCAGCGATTTTGACAATCAGTCAGTGACTATCACCCATTGCAACTAGACGCTGTATTTGAATGGTACTAAATTCCGGGGAAGATTGACTCCTTCTCCTGAAACTGCTTACACTCATCAGGCCTACGCTGCCAACCTTTCTGGTAGACACGGCGGAGGATTTGACCCAAATAGTGGTGCCTTCGTTCACGTGCCATCATACGAACAATCCTATCCGGTTGGTACAATCAATTTCTCGCTTGAAGTGATCATTTCGTTGACTGGTTCGGCCAGATTCAAGCACATCACTGTGGTGGAGGCAACTACGACCCAAACAACCTTACTGCTACAGTTAAACCCGTGCCCTTTGTACACGTCCAGCCAGCACCCCGACCACAACCGACATTCTCATCTCAAGTGTGTGTAATCTATCCTTGGCAATCTGCATTGCTAAAGTGAATATGAGTAGGCGTCTACGACGTATGAGCCACGACCATATCAGAGTTTTCAACATCCACCACCGCCACCACCACAACATCAACAAATCGACTCTCGGCCAGGCATTGTTCAACAGCTGTGTGCGTGTTTCCGCTAACTAACAAAATGCATCAAAACAACGTTCAGGCTTCGGTCTACGAGACGGCGGAGTACGTTCCCAATGCACCACATCATGGCCAGGCACCAGATCCGGAAAAGCAACCAGGCCAATCACTTATCCAGGTTCGTTGACCCAAGTACACTGCATACAGTTCTTTAACGAAACACAGCGCCGTCCAGTGCGTCTAAATGGATATGCATACATGTTTTCCCCATACACAAACGTAAAATGGGGCTTTCCGAACTTCTATCGCAAGCCAGGTCTTGGTTACCAAAAGCTTGCTCAGCACAGGCACCGAGATTGTTTGGATCGAGAGTGGACGGGCGACTATGATGACCGATACATCTCCTCGTGGGATGGCAAGGTCTCAAAGCTAGTTGTGCAAGCCGTTGACGAAATTTACGAGCACAACACTGGGTCTACGTACAGGCGTACATTCATTCGCAACATTGCGCCCGTCTATATGCGCTTGGCAAACTGGCCGTTCGACCATCTCGATTACACGAACCATGTCCAGGCCTCGGGTCAGGACTACATGATGCTTTATTTGAAATGGTTCATTGCATCATGTGTCATTACCATATGCGTATGTTTTCGTCTCTCATGATCGAGTATCATTCTCTAACAATACGACAGATCTCGTCCCCTTCTTCCGCTGAGATTGCTCCCCGCAACAATGGCAACTATGACTCTCTTCCGTACAAGTACTTTGGATATCCCAAAGTCGCAAAGAATATGCTTGAGACGAGCAACCGCACTGGCATAGTTCCGAGCCAGGCAAACCCCATCGCTGAGCGTATCTTACTGCCGCGGTACCTT
Organism: Curvularia eragrostidis; assembly: GCA_020744315.1. Lineage (NCBI taxonomy): Eukaryota > Fungi > Ascomycota > Dothideomycetes > Pleosporales > Pleosporaceae > Curvularia > Curvularia eragrostidis. The sequence continues at coordinate 371,554 of JAIRCK010000004.1, read as the reverse complement.
TGCTTCTTACGTGACGGAGGGAAGCCCGCAGTGATTACCAAGGTTGACGATTGGTAAAGTCTTGCCTAGGAGCTTTCAAAAGTTGCCGCTAACTCCTGCAGGCTTGCACAACAGCCTTCAGGCCAACCACTTTCCTACGTGTTTGTTGCTTACACCGCGGAGCAATTTAACACACCAGAGGACTTCAAGGTTCTGCACCAGATGGCTGACGCCGCAGCGCGTAGAGCTGGAGTCATTGCATACTGGGTTGGCTGTTCCTGCATGCCGGACAACCAACTTCAAGAAGATGTATGCAAAGAGCACCGCCCACGTCGAAGAAAAGCCAAACTGATATCCATCACCAGGTCTATCGCATATGCGATGTGATTCGAGGCGCACACTCCCTGGCAATTGCCGTTGGAAGTCCGTCGAACAACTCGTCTGAAATCAACACCCCAGAGCTGATGCTCCAGCAGTGGGGACGAAGGGTGTGGACGTTCCCTGAAGTCCTCTTGGCACCAGCTGGTAAAGAGATCAGCGTCTACGTGCGTGACAGTGAGCTACCGCAACCCATCATGGTATCCAAAAACCAGTTCTCCGCCCAAGTATGGCTGGATGATGCCCACGTAGCTCGACAGGTATGAAGAAGCTTCCACAACCTTCATTTTGTCACCATCTAACCCGCCTCAGCTCATCGACCATTACGAAGGTAACTTGATCCTAAGCCAGCTCGAGCTCGTCACGCTTGCCCTCGAGTGTCTGCACAAGAGAGACACCACACAGTATCTGGATGGAGACCACAGCTACGCACTGATGGGTCTGCTCCGCATCCGGCCGCAGATCGACCCAACAGACTCTGCCTTCCAAGCCTTTGCTCGGTACGAACATGTCCCCCCCTTCTTTTTTGTTCACGCTCCCTCTTTTCCTAACGCACGAGAAATAGTCTCTCTCTTGCCAACGGAAGCGACCAGCTTCTCGAACGACTCATCTGCGTCTTGCCAAAGACTCCAGACCAGCCCTGGCACTCCATGGACGACGCATACAACGCCAAGCTGTGGGATATTCTTCCCCAGGATGTCCAGATCGCTGGTGTGGGCGAGGACGACAGCATTATTCTCGATGGGTGCCGCGCCGCAAACGTGCGATGGAAGTCATTCACGCCCGTCGCCTACGTCCGGCGCGAAGCGTGGAGACGCTGGCTAGCAAAGGTGGCCCTACGTTCCAGTGGTTTCGTCTTCCTCATCTCCATTATTCTTGTCGCATTCGGTGGCCCATTCATAGTGGCCGGTGTCATTTTGCTCATCTACTCGTTGATCTTCATTGCACTATCGCCCTGGCTCCTCCGGCTCCTCTATCTCGGCAAGTTCTGGGACCAGCAGTGCTGGTTCTTTGGCTTTGAGGGGTACCTGGATATCGAGACGATTGAGCGTCAGATCTTTGGTGGCAGGCTGGGCCGCTTGAAGTGGACGGTATGTTTTGCTCCCTATTTCATTCTCTTTCATTCCATTCTTCCTTCATTCCTTCATTCCCTCACTCACAAGGAAATGACAAACCAAACGCTAACACCATCCCCCCCAGGCCGCAGGAAGCCCCCTCTCCCGCCACTACCGCAACGACAAGAACGAATGCACCCCCATCGACCCGACCTCGGACCCTGCCGTCGCCGCCCTCGTGCAAAAAGCAAAATCCGCCGGCCCCGGCGACCAGCGCATCTTCACGCTCGTAGACACAGGAAGCATGACGGTCACGCTCTTCCTCGCCGAGCGCCCGCCCGTCTGCTTCCTCATGGCCGGCTCAGAGGGCGGCATGAAGCGCCTGATTGGCTGCTCGTACGACTGGACCACAGAGACCATGTACCGCGAAACGGTACTGCGTATCGGCACAGAGTTCGAGGATAAGATGTCACGGGTCGGCAGAGTCAAGATTGGCTTTAAGCGCAAGCAGCATCCCTATGGGCCGCTGGCGCAGGTGGGTGAGCCTGTTGGACATCAGATTTAATGGGATTAATGAGCTTGTGTGGTATATGCTTTTTTCTCTTTTTGTTTCCAAGTTGGAATGACTGTGTTTTGTGTTGTTTACGGATGTAATGGTTGGATTCCCCCTCATTTGGTACTGTACCCAGTGGGCTTTGGTCGGTGCGGTTATGCTCTATATCACCGTTTTCGGAATGTATTGGAATGAGATAACGACATTTATGGGCTCTACATTCTCTCCCTGTGCATTAAGCTTTGCTGTGTGAAATTTGGATGCTAGCAAGAAGAAAGAAGCAATACGACAAATACACTAGCAGCAGTTAAGGAAGAAAGGGACAAGCAGAAAATAGCAAGTTAGATATATATTGACAGTCTATTCTATCTACGAAGAAGCGAAATGGTAAGGTATTAGTGCAAATATTTGAGTAGTCCTAACATATCGAGTCCAGTAGAACCGCTTGCAACGGCATCTCTACAACAAGCTTTAAGCCACGGCGGTAACCTCAGTAGGAATGACAGTGAACTGGGCGGTAGGGCCCTGGCCGGTATGTGCAACAGACTGGTTGCCCGTGTACGTGTACGTGATATCACCCCTTTTACATTCGTCAGGTTGCATGTCTTGATTTTAAGAAAAAGGAGCCGTAGACTTACTGCTTGAAAGAGTATCGAACACTAATAATAGCACCAATGTCGATGCCCTGGTTAAGTTCCTGTGTCTGCACATCGCCGGGCACATCGACACCAACTACACCGCAGGACTTGAAGCTGCTTGGGACACTGGTGCCGGAGCAAAACTCAGCATCGAAAGCTGGCTGCCCGGATGGTCCGGCGGGTGCGGAAACGTTGAAGGAATAGCGGCATGTTGCGGCAGTGCAAACGCTGCTGAAATCGGTGACCTGCCAAGTCCAAGGTGCGCTGCTGGGGAGGGCGGCGGCGGAGGCGGCGGCGGTGAGAATGGCGAGGGAGGTGATTTTGGAGAACATCTTGAGATTTTGGATTGCTGGTAGCTTGAAGAAAGCGAAGAAAGGTTTGAGATATGGGCTAAAGTGATGGTATTGTGCGTCAAGGCTGGTGTGACTTCTTCGACAGTCCAGCTGCTGGCCTTTTATACCACTCCTGTTTCCACTTTTGCCCCAGCAAGTCTGGTCGCGCAAAGGCAAAACCGTATCGCCTGATGCCAAGTAGAATACGAGGTTGTACATGTCTATGTTACTAACAGTATGGATGGTCGTCCGCTTGTGTCGTGCCACGCTTGGCCAGGTACAAAATTAACCTCGCTTGCCAAAGCCTTACTGCAAGGGCATGAGATCCTGGTGACATCATGCTGGGAATTACCAGGGCCTTTAGATTAACAACAACTGTGTTTGTCGTTGTGGCGGGCGATCATCGTAACATGCTGACGAATGATGACAATGGCTCTCAGACTGCCGCATTGGGAAGCGTGCTAGATTGTTTCCGGTAATACATACTAAACGACATATTGATGGAAAAGTATTGTACTATCGTAATTTCGTATCGTCTCTTTTGACATTAGTGAACGCAAAGTCCAAAAAATAAGGGTATATCGTGTCACGTCGGCAGTGGCCGATTTGCAGGGGCCCTTTTCTTGCTCACGGGCGATCCGGTAAAGACGTGGCTATCGGTGACTGATCTCATTACTCTGGGTCGGGAGGTGCTGGGCAAGTCAAATGGACTTTCATGACCGTGCGTGGATCCAGGGAGGCCGGGCCTTGATTTACTTCCCGGTGTGGCTACTGGGTTTACGGGTACATCCGTAGGCAACGGCTCCGCAAGTGGGTCAGATAAAAATATCACCAGTAGCTTTTCGACAACGTCTCGCATTCGATCCGGTTGGACATGCAATGGTTTCTCCGACATGTGCTTTCTCTGTAGACAATTAGCTACTGCGCCCCAAAGACAAGCTATCCGACATACCAACGCCAGCGCTGCACCCTTGTAGGTCTGATGATAAATCAATTTGTACTCATCATCCTTGGCTGCCTCTTCCGCAATTGCCTCTCCGCTCAAGCGCTCACTTTCCTCACCACCAGTCGTCAACGATGTCCGACGAGACTTGTTCTGCTTTCGCTGCTGTAACCCGTGCATGCGCATTGCTGCCATGACCACCTTTGCAAGTGCATCCTTGTTCCGTGATTCTGTCGTTGGCTCTTCTGGTTTGGTAGGAACGGTGGCGACTTGCGAAAGGTTTGATCGCCTCGCATGTGCTTCAGGTTGACCTTTGCGACTTAAAGGCCTTATATCTGAAGAGATGCTTGGTGACCGAGATAGCGGGCGAGAGGTGGAATGCGAAAGAGGACCAGATGCAGAGGTTGGTCTCGAGTCTGGGAATGGCGAGGCCCTTTTGTCAATCGACAGCGACGACTTTCGGTGGGCATAAGGCTGCTGTGACTCGCTTGCTCGAGCTGCTGCCGCTGAGACTGCTCTTCCTCCCCTTCCCCTGGCCTTCTTGTTCGCTATCGTAGCCTCCTCGAAGATATCTCGATGTTTCTTCGGGGACCGTTGTGCGGCGTAAGTATTGTACAAAGCTGGGAGGAAGTGGGCGTCGTTGTCGGTTGGGAGGTCGATGCTGGTACTGTGCAGCAGATCAGACGAGAGTGGAGTTGCATGTACTCTAAGCTCAGGAAGTTGCCCGCCTTGTGGGTTATCGACATACGACGACGATGGCGGCGTAGGCAACCGACCGGCAGCATGCGGGGCGATTGTTCCATAGAAAAGTATCTCTGTTACCCTAGGCTTCTGGGCATTGTCTGCTACATCTTGCACTTGGGCTAGTATGCCAATGGGTGATTGTGATCGCGCAAGATTCCACCATTCATTCGTAGCATGGCTGGGTGCTTGTGGTAGTGATGCAAGGTTGCTAAGCAAGAGTGACTCGAACCAAGCTTGAGTACTTTCTTCTGTTGTCCACACGTCCAGACTGGGGCCGACAGCAAGGTATAGCGGTATCCTCGCAGTATCAACGGTGGTTACGAATCGTAGGGTGGTTGTGCTAAGGACTGGTGAAGACGCGACATTTTGCGTTGCAAGGCCAACTTCTGTATAAAATTAGCTATGGCGTGGGCGAGAAAACGACTTGACATACCCTTTATTAAATCACCGTCTGGCAGCAGGATGTTCCCACTCCAGATATCAGTCATTGCACGTGCACATGTAGTTGTCAGACGACAAGAGCGGCAATGTCAATTCTAGGTTGGCGGGATGACGCGCTTCGGTCCGCGCTAAGAACACGCGACTGCACGTGCAAGATTGGCTACGGTGACTGCCATCACCATTTGCACCAACCACCTTTCTAGAGTTCCTTGGTACTTAAGAAAGTCACTGTTTTGGATGATACACAGTTTTTATTGGGATAGGTTGATCTATGATCTACGGCAATATGTGGAGCTGGTTTTCAGTAAAGAATACAAAATAGCGAGGCAGCCATATGACGTATTGATAGAACTAGTCAAAAATTATAGAGCTCGTTATTTTATTATATACAATCATTTCTTGAATATTCTAGCTAATAGTGATAGCAATGCGGTAGTGATGTGGTAAAATGGCAGTGTCCTGGTTGAGATATGGTACATAAGGTCCCTTCTTCCTGCATGGACATGGTTAGAATAGAGAGAATAAGCTATGCATCCCGGATCTATCGACGCAACTTCACTTGATGTGACCTGAGAGCATGTAAATGGTACTGGCTTGCCAAACCCACCGGAATCCCCTGCCGCTCCTCTCTCCAGAATCTATTGACAGCTCCATGCTCCGGATAATCTTTGTCAAACACTGTTCTCTCCTTTAGCAAGTCCCAATGCTCAGCCTTTTTCCACTTCAGCAGCATCGGTGTCAGAATTCTTCCTGTGATATTCTTATTCCGGCATGTAACTGCAAAATCGTCGACTTGGCTATCGAACCAGGCAAGAGAAGGGTCAGCGGGTTGCCACAGTGATATCGACTCAAGAGTGGTGGCAAGATCGAGTAGGGTGAGGGCGGTTTGGTACATGTAGGAAACATCCATTCGTGCGTTCATTAGGTGCTGCGCTTCGAGCTTCGACTCTTCAAATGTCAGGCTGGTGGGCAGAATGGATAGATCAAAGGAAAATGGGTGTTGGGCATGAGAGAGGTCAGTTCGTAGAGTAAGATGCCGCAGATTTGGTGGAAGCAGGGGGTAGACGTCTGTTCCGATGGAGAATTCTACATCGCCAGTTAGAAAGGGAAACGGGACTTCGAGCGTGTGAAGTTGTGACATGTGCGTCAGATCAAGGTAACCATATAACCTGACGCCAATGCGGGGTTGATGGAAGAAGTAAGCGGATGTGTCGCAATACTCTATGCTGAAAACAAGAGTCTCGAGTGTGGACTTGAAAGTCTGCAAGGTGTCACTCCAGGCGGGTAGATCGATCAAGTGCCCAATGTGGTATGTCCCGCCTTTACAGTCGAAAAAGAACTCATAGGTAAACGAGCGCAGTCTAGGCGTACATTCCAAAAGCGACAACAAACTTGGATTAAAAGCGCCAGAATGGCGGAAAACCAAAGTCGTAATATCAGTAGGTCGGACGCGCTGAATGAGTGGCATGGGTGCTAAGTGCGGTGGAAACGTGGTTTGGTGTTGGACTCCGCCTGAGACTGAGAGCTCAAGCATCTCTAGGTGAGGAATGTTTAAGAAGTGATCAGGCTCAACGTAATTGTTGTTCCTGGAATATGCCACACCAGTCTTTCTGTCAACCCGGAGAGATAGCCGCTTGATTGATGATAAGCGGCGGATAAGAGCCTGGGATGCAAAACGGCCGTTCCAAAGAGTTCCGGGGTCTAGGTTCAGCAAGATTGTCTGTAGATGATTAAATGTAGCAGACTTGTAGTCTACCACTTCAAGACGCTGAAGTGATGGGAGAATCAGGAGGATGAGCGCTGCGTAGGCAGAGTACTCGCGTAGTTCTAGAAAGGAGGTGTCAGTAACCATGGGCACTTTAGCACTTAAGCTGCGGGGTTGATGATTGTTGTTCTTTTTCGATCGATATTGAGCGTGTAAGAGTACGTATGGTGGCACATCCGCAGAAATGGGGTATTAAAAAGGTACGTACCAAATGCATCTCTTAAGTAATCAATAGCAGGCACCAAGGCCTGGTTGTTCAAGGCATTCATGGCTTTTTGAAGCATCAACTGATCATCGAAATTCTTATCCCGTGGCAGCCATCTCTGGCCTTGCTGGACATTGTCGTCTGAAGACAAGCCAAAGCGAATGGATACAACATTGTTGGCTTTTCGGTCGTCGTTGATGATATTCAGGCAGAAGTAGTCAATTCTTGGAAGTCTGCTGCCGGGTGGTATGAAGAGGTCGACATGGCGGTATAGGAACGGGGTGGCCAAAGTGTGGAGGGAGCGGTTGAGACGGCAAAAGGAGAACTTGTCGTGCTGTGAGAGGTTGGAGACTATTTGCTCGACCAGTTCGGCTGGGAGGTGGGGGAGGGATGCCATAGTAGTGGGGTCTCAGTTATACAGAGCACCAGGCGGCTGAAGTGAAACCGGAGAGTTAGTAAGAGAGCGACGGAATCGCATACCCAGTCTCTCAAAAGAGCATTTTGATGGCGGCTAGGGCTGGCTGCCTGATGTCTTTGCAGGGCCACACGTGGATGCCTACTGCGATGGAGGGGCGAGGTTGAAGGCCCGTGCCCAACATCGACTATATCCGTCTTGCGTCTAGGGCTCGTTATTGGCAAGCTGGAGGGGTTGCGGTATTCCCGCCAGTCGCTTGGGTGTTTACACCGCGTGCAGTGCCAGATGGCATCAGCCCTAGCATTGCTGTGCGGGTACCATTGCCGTCAACAATGGTGTGCTCCGACGCTTGCAGCAGGGAACCAGGTAGCCGGTGCAGAGGCTGTATTCAGGCACACGTCAGGTACGGCAGGTAGGTACATGGCCAGCGGTACCCGGATGCAGGTCGATGGTACTGGAACCCGATGACGGGCGTCTTCACATGCCAAGTGGAGAGGTGCCGCGGTGGCTTGAGGCCGTCGACTACTCTGGGGCCAACCCCGCGTTCGCGTCCATCGAGGGGCTCCACGAGGGGGCAGGGGGCAGGCATATGACGCTTGCCAAAGGGCACGGTGACGGTGACGTGAAGCTCGTTCGGGCACGCTGACTCGAGACAGGCGCGGGCGGAGAGCAGACGCGCAAAACAGGTGACGGAGGAGGTGACGGAGGAGGTGAGGCGAGCAAGGGCTGGCAGCGGCTGCACGACATTACCAAGCGCGCAGCAGCAGCAGCAAAAACGCAAAAGGCAGAAACCGGGCCACACGGCGCAGCGGCCAAGGCACGTCTGCTGCTCGCGATGGCCGGCACCCTGTCCAGGCGAGAGGCGAGTTGGGCCGATTACGAGCAGGCCAGGCGTGTGCGAGGTCCAATGACCAGCACCGCGTTCCGATTTCTTCCCTCCCAGATGGTTCGCGGCTCCAAGAAACGTCCGGCTCGCCAGCGCCCACGACGCCAAATCGCGACTATAAACCTCGTCACCGTCTGCCCCGCCTGCACGCCCATACACATGTATGTAGCCGCCCTCACCCAGACCGCGCTACACACCAGCCAACGGCAGCGACGACAATAATCATCACTCCAACCTACGTCACGCCCGTCCGCACTCCCATCCGTACACCCGCACACCCGCACACCCACACCACATCACCTCGCCGTCAGCGCCTCCCACGGCCCCTGGGACGAGAGCGCATGGCGTAAATACGAGGTTGCCAGCGTACTCCAACATCACAGCGCATTGCTTGCGTGTAGCCGACGGCCGCTACACGTCGCTCCCCCCAGCCGCCGCCAACACGCCCGTCCACACCGCCCTCAATTCAGCGCCTTGCCCAAACAAACACTCAAAACGAGGCACCAGGCCTTGATGCACGACGACGCACACCGGCCCTCCCCAGACCAGCCTGCGCCCGAACGCACCATGACTACCAACAGGCCCTTCCTCGGCGGCTTCCTCGCCGCCTTCAGGGCCCAGCAGCCCTCTCTCCAGAAGACCGTCTCCTCCCAGGCCACCTCGGTCGCGTCCTACACCCAGAGCACCCCGTCGCAGCAAAGCCAGGCCCTTGACTCGACATCCGCCTCGCGCACCATCACCACAAAGACCCGCTCGCCGTCGCCTGGCGCGACCGTGTCAGTCCAGGCACCGGGCCACTTCCAGCCTACCAGACAACACGCCGCTCCCTACACGCGCTCCACATCACCCCAGGCCAAAGGCTTCCCAATACCAGGTGCCTCGCAACGGAGCAGGAGGGGGTCAGACAGCTCTTCAGACGGCTTCCACGAAGCCATGGGCGCGGAAAAATGGTACATTGGCGGACGCACCGCCACTGGAGAGGAGAAGTTCTACAAGCTCGGCATGGTCAAACGCCACAAGAGCGCAGACCGGCTGAGTCTGGACAAGCTCAGTATATAACATATCGCAACTTGCATGACTTTGCGGGGGATTTTAAAAGGCGTTCATTGCATCCACGGCGTTTTGGGATATTTTCACGCACCATCTGTGCGCAGGGGCAGGTTCAGGATTTCTAGGAAACACTCAGGTACAACCCTTGGCCAAGGCCACGGCTCTCGTTACCCATATATATACTATTCTCTTTTTTTTTTTGCACTTTGCTTGGGCGTTATTAGCTATCGTCAGCTATCGTTAGTTGTCATTTCTTGTGATTGTTGTCCACGTGAGCACCCATGTGAGTGGTTACGTGCCAAGATATTCTACACACTATTTCCGAGTCAACGTTGGATCACCTCCACCGATAGATATGTACATACGTTGCATCACCATTTATTCGGAAAAGGCAGTAACTGTCTTGAACTGGATTGCCAAGACTCAAACGGGCTGGCGATAGCATTTCCGGTCGGACATTCTTACTCCGATAGCCCTGTAGCCATGATCCACTTTCGGATATATCTTGTCCTCGACGCGAAGATTCTTCACGGAAAAGCTTTTCTATGGATGACAAGGTGTATCCACCCGCGGATACGCGCCGTTAGCGTCCTGCGACGTTGAGATAGCCCGACATGTAGCCCAATTCTATCATTCATTAATGCTTTAGAGTCACTTGCGTTGATTTCCTTTATCTCCTCGCCCCAAGTCTTCATATACAACTTCTCTGCTCAGTTTTCAGAGTCAGTATCGTACCCAACGATTTTTTTTGCTCGACTCGCCTTCTATGAGTACGCAAAATGGCACCCTCTTCCACATCCTCCTCAGTACCCGCTGGCCCTCAACTCCCCAGCCCGGCCATCGTACCTGAAAAGCAGACTCAATACGCTTCTATTGTTCCTGAACAACCCCAACAAGACCAGGACCGTCTGCAGCTCCAACGCACCGTCTCCAGCATCACCAATCATGACATGGTCAATGTCCAGTATGTCGCAACTGGCGACAACGATGTGGTCTATAACAAATTCTCGGAACGCCGAAAGATGGTGATCGTTGCTGTCGTATCCTTTTGCAGCTTCCTTGCTCCCATCTCTTCGACGACTGTCTTGTCTGCTGTTCCCGAGGTAGCAGCCACCTTCAGTACTGACGGCTCAATCATCAACGTATCCAACGCCTTGTACATGCTTTTCATGGGCCTTTCTCCATGCTTCTACGGGCCATACGGCAACATCTATGGCCGCAAATGGGTCTCGGTAACGAGTGCTGCTTTGTTCACAGCCTTTTCCATTGGCACCGCTCTGGCGCCAAACCTGGCTGCATTCTTTGTATTCAGAATCCTTACCGCCTTTCAAGGCACTGCGTTTCTGGTCATTGGGTCGGCTGTCATTGGAGACATATACAAGCCGGTATGTATTCATCATTTTATTACACCGTCGTAGTAGTTTGCCAGATGCCTACTCTGAAGTGGGTCCTGTGCGAGGATCACGTCAGCCGACAATACAAACTCGGGACTACTGCACATCGTCACAGGTAATCTATACATGCAGTCCTGGGCTTAGCTAATGCGTCAACAGACTGAAAGGGCAACAGCTCTCGGCTGGTTCCTCAGTGGCACTCTCATCGGACCTGCACTTGGCCCTTTTGTCGGAGGGATAATCGTGACTTTTCGAACATGGCGTGACATCTTCTGGCTGCAGACTGCTCTGGCCGGCGCCGCAACGCTGTTCTGCTTCTTTCTCCAGCCAGAGACTATACACAAGAAGCGTGCCGATGAGCTCAAGGGGCTGCCTGGAAAAGAGAGAGCACACAAGATGTGGCAATGGCTCAACCCATTCCGTATCGTGAAGCTGTATCGCTACCCCAATATCCTGCTCACAGGCCTGGCTTCAAGCGCCCTTGTTTGGAACATGTACTCGCTTCTCACGCCCATCAGGTATGTCCTGAATCCACGCTTCAACCTGCAGACGCCGCTGCAGTCTGGACTCTTCTACATCGCACCCGGGTGCGGGTACCTACTGGGCACCTTTGTCGGCGGTCGCTATGCTGACCGCGTCGTCAAAAAATACATTCGCAAGCGCGGTCATCGTGTTTCCGAAGACCGTCTACGAAGCTGTGTCTTTTTCCTTGGCGTTATGATGCCCGCCTGCATGCTCATCTACGGTTGGAGCGTGGAGAAGCGCGTGGGTGGAGTCGCACTGCCCGTCATTATGATGTTCCTCCAGGGTGTGGGTCAGCTTTTCTGCTTCCCTAGCTTGAATACTTACTGTTTGGATGTTATGCAAAGCCGCAGTGCGGAAGTCGTTGGTGAGTTTGCCATTCTATTCTCTCCAAGTTTACTTTCCTATCAAGCAAAGACTAACATTGAATAGCTGGTAATTATTTTATGCGTTACATGTTTGCAGCAGCGGGATCTGCTGCCTGTTTGCCTGCCGTTCGAGCCATTGGTGTTGGCTGGTTTACAACCATCAGCGCTTTCTTTCTTGTTGCGGGTGCGGCTGCGACGTATGTCACAGCACTGTATGGCCAGTCGTGGCGCACAGCTATCGACGAGAAGAAGGCAGCAAAGAAGGAAGGTGAAAATAAAGTTTAGATACAAGAGGCCCAGAAGCTCAGGTAAACCCTGCCTATCTGTGCTGGGCCATCCATGAACTTGGAATACTTACCGTCTCCCGCTTTCTACATCAGTGCTAGGGTTAAGTCAAATAGCGTATGATCATGAGATATTGTTACTAGAAATTGGAAATACAGATCTGCAACCGCAGTATTAGTGATAGTATATATTAATCAGTTTGTAAACTCGGACATATCGTGCTTATGGAGCCATAGTGATGTTATGAATGATGCTTCACTCAGGCACTTCTACAACAGCCAGCCACCCGCGGTGAACATCAACGCTGATCGAATCCATGGCATCTCTTTCTCAAGGTATTTTTGGACTATATGCACATTGATTAGAGAGAACAGATGTTTTAGCAGCGCTTCCCGAGCAACACTAGTCCTGCATGCAACGGGTGGACGCAGCGGTTTAGCGGCCCCGCGGATAGCCGAGGCGGGACGAGATTTTCCCACCGTCATCCACTCATTGTCGCCGGTACCCGCGGATCCGTTAATACAGACCAATTCCTTCTCCATCCGTTGTATCACCCTACTACGCGACCAAGAATGTCGACGGCGGATGATTCCATGACCGGCACTGGCACCGGCCAACAGGATGCAAACTCAGCCTCGAGCAAAAAGCGGACCCACCCAGAGGACTTTAAGCGCGCCTACAAGGCTTGCATCAACTGCCGGCAACGCAAGGCCAAGTGTATCCTTGGAACCGGCCCTGATGGTGGAGAGCTAAAGCCGCCCTGCCAAAGATGTAAGCGGGAGATGCGCGAATGCGTCTTCCGCTCCGAGAGATCGTGGGTCAAGAGACGCAAGCCGGGAGAGGCGAGAGAGAATGAGGAAGAGGAGCCTGTCCAGCCCCAGTCAAATCCACAACCCGTCGTTCACCCGTCGCCGGGGGGCCACAGATCGTCTATTTCGACCCATGGCTTTACGCCGGGAGGCAGCCCACACGTCAGCGTCAACGGCGGCCACCATCGCTCTGAATTCCATTCTCCACATAGCCATCTCCGTCGCGTCTCGTCGTCTCAACCAGACCTCGCTCATTCCATGATGAGGACGGTCGTTTCTAGTGGTAGCGATGCGCTGAATCTGCTGTTTGAGGCCGCAAACCATCGCGACGCAATTGACAATCAGGAGCAGTCGGGATCTCAGGCATACGAGACGCCTAGATCAGGGCCGTCTGGCTACGAGAATGGCGTTCCATCCTCGCCATTTCACACCTTCAGAGCACAGCCGGTGCAAATGTCCACACCTTCACCCGAGACTCTGAAGGTGTGGACCTCGTGTCGGTTCGTGCAAATGGGTTGGTTCTCCGCGCACGAAGCCGTCACCTATGTTGATCTATTCTTCAAGAATTGTTCGCCCTTATCGCCCATACTTGGCGAGTTTTATTCGCATCATGAGAATCACTATACGTTGATTGCATTAGATCCGTTCCTCTGCACTACTATTCTGATGATCTCGTCTCGATACAATATCCTCCCTGGGGTAGGTGGCGCGTCGCGAGGCTACTTTGTGCATGATAGGCTCTGGGAACAATGCCAGCGTTTTATCATGAAAATCATGTTGGGCCAGGTAAAGCCCTCAAAAGCACAGAGCCGGACCATTGGGTCGATTGAGGCACTCCTGTTGCTATCCGAGTGGCATCCTCGTGCCCTTCACTTCCCGACTGCCGCAGATGGCTGGGATTGCGAGCTGATGATTGGCGCCAACAATACCACTGAGGAGGGCGCGAAGCTATTGGAAGGAGACGTGACCTCGAACAGATGGCTCGAGGATGTCATAGAACCTGCTAAACGGTCTGACCGCATGTCTTGGATGTTGATGGGCTGCGCCCTGTCCTTGGCCCAAGAGCTGGGTCTTTTCGAAGACAATGCCAGAATCGACAAAGACCAGGTGTCTTACCCAAAGTTCTCGACTGAATACTTGATCCTGCGAAGGATTCGAGCCCGGAAGCTACTTTATGTGCTGCTTGAACAGCTCTCGTGGCGCTTGGGTTGTACTTCGATGATTCCACAGAGCCTTAATCATGCTCTCATGGAAAAAATTCCTGTCGACTCAGCCACAGGTGCTGTTGAGCAATGGCAGTCTTTCATGAGTGCTTGGGTAGAGCTCACCAAACTCGCACGCTCCATCTCAGATACGATATATCCCAACACGACCACCACAAGAAGTCTGCTGCGTACGGGCCGATACATAGGGCTGCTTGAACACTTTCAACCTTTGCTAACGTCGTGGAGGAAGAAATATCTTGACCCTTGCAGTAAGACATCACGATACTGAATATGTAAAGATGCTAAGACTAACGCCTCCGCAGAGCTCAAAGTCGGACTGCACGATATGCTTCATATAGAGTATCAGTATGTTCGCATTTACACCAACTCGCTAGGCATGCAAGCAGTCGTCGAACGCACCCTTGCCGAAACCGATCCGGACGTTCCACAGGAAGACAATCTTCCCTTCAATCTCGAGCCAAGAGACTACGACTTTATCCAGGAGGTGGTCGATGGAAGCTGTCAAATTCTGCAAAAGGTCTGCCAACTGTCAGAAACAGGTGCACTGCGCTACTCGCCAGTGAGGATCTTCTTACGCATCACGACCTCGTCGATATACCTGATCAAGGGCTTAAGTCTGGGCTCTCGAAACCAAAAGTTACAGTCGTGTCTAGACATTCTTGATGCGGCCATCCGAGCACTCCGCGCAAGTAAGTACCGGCTAAACTGTGACTATGCGTGGTCGCTAACATCTCAGGTACTCTTGACGATATGCATCTGGCCTCGCGCTATGCCACACTACTCGACCTGCACGTCGCGCGTCTCCGCGAAAGCTTTGTGGTCTCTTCACGGCCACCGCGGCTCCCCTCGCGCGCTACGTCGGCCGACCTCAAGAACGCAACGACGGGCATGGACTTTTTGAACAACCATAATGCCGGCCAGTCCAGTCTTTCTTCACTAGCAGAAAACGTGACGAACCTCATGCCAGACGACGACTGGCTTGCGCTGCCTTTTGACCCTGCAATGGCGCCGTTTGGGTTGGACAGCGGACCGCAGAGTTTCCAAGGCTTTGATGATGGCACTTTGGATTTTATCTGGAATCTGCCCATGTGAGCTCGGCGGTCTGAATGGCCTTGGTTTTATGTTGGATACGTAATACGATCGAGACGAACGAAAAGAGAGAAAGGACCAAGTGTCTTATAAGGATTTGGAAATAATGAATTGAAAAAAAGTTCTAGTGTGTGATGTATATCCACACAACCAAAACCATTATGTATATCCACGCTCAAAATTCAACGCCAGGAAAATGCCTCAACCCTTTTTACCCATTCACTCCCCCCTTTTTTTACACCAAGTTCCCTCTCAACTCCTGCTCCCTCTCAATCGCCTCGAACAGACTCTTGAAATTGCCCGCCCCAAAGCCATCAAAGTTGTTCCTCTGAATAATCTCAATAAACACCGTTGGTCGATCCATCAGATGCTTCGTGAATAGCTGCAGCAAGTAACCCCCCTCGTCGAAATCAATCAAGATATCCAAGCTCTTGAGCACTTCAAAGTCCTCATTCAACGTCATTCCCGCCTTCTTCAGCCGCATGCGCATGCTCTCATAATACGTCTCTGGCACCTTGATAAACTCGACGCCCCGAGCCTTCAGATTGGTAATCGCGGCGATGATATCCGTGGTGCGCAGCGCAATATGCTGGACACCGGGACCGCCGTAGAAATCGACGTATTCCTCAATCTGAGATTGTTTCTTGCCCTTTGCGGGCTCGTTGATGGGCATTTTGACAACGTCGTTGGGCGAGCTCATGACGATGCTCTTGAGGGCAGAGTACTCTGTGCAAATGTCCTTGTCGTCGACGCTCCAGAAGCGGTGGAAGCCAAGCACGTTTTCGTAGTAGGCGCAGGCGTTTTCCATCTCGTCCCAGTCTTGGTTGCCGACGCAGTGGTCGATGGCGGACAAGTGAACTGAGGGAAGGAAGGCGGAGAGCGGGTCCCGTGATGTGTTGGGCTCGGCGCGGTAGCCTGGGAGGAAGACGCCGCTGTAGGATTGCTTTTGGATCAGCGTGTGCGTGGTGTCACCGTAGGTGCGGATCGTGGCGAGGCGCACGCTGCCCTCGGAGTCGGTGAGTGTGTGGGGTTCCTTGATGGAGACGGCGCCTGCGGAGACAGCGGCAGAGTAGATGGCGTCGACATTGTCGACTTCGAATGCAACATCTAGTCAAATGTGTTAATAATCTTTTTGATTTCTTCCATCCGTCAACACAAGAAGTTTTTCTCACAAACTTACCCTTGACAGCATCACCATGTCTCTCCTGATGCGCATGAATTTCCTTCAATAACTGCTCATCCTCTTGGCTGAACCTCGATCCTTGTTCCAGACACCGCAGTGGCGAAGTCAGGACAAATGTGATGTCGCCGTTTCGCACTACGTGGGAGGCTATGGCACGAGAGCCAGTCTCCAGTCCACGGTATGCAACACGCTCGAAGCCCATGCGTGCAACGTAAAAGGCAGCGGCCTGCTTGGCGTTGCCGACATACCAGTGTACATGGTGATAGCCACGGTATGATGAGATATCTGAAGTAGGGACGTCGTTGGGACGGGGTGATGTGGGGGGAGAGATAGCAGCGGGCGCCATGATGGATGGTAGTCTGAACCTCAGGAGTTCAAATGATAACAGTTGCAAGGCAAGGTCGAAACTTGATTAGGAAGCACCAAAATTCCTAATAGGCGCTCAAGTTTGTTGACTGGAATGTGAAAAGTAGTGCAGTGAGGTTTTGGGTCGAGACGTGCACCGAAGGGCGTTCTTTATCATTTCACCATTGTGCAAAATCCACTTCCCTTCGCAAACCGGTATCCGATTTCTTTTGCCAGATGATTACCATGTTTGTCCCCAACAGCGTCATCCAAGCGGTTATGCCGAGCGCACGTGTAGCGGCCTTCAGAAGCAATGATACTTTGTCCGTCGGTGTCCGCCAATGAGCGTCCGCTGGTATCCGACGGTTTCTTAGCAACGCAGACATGGCCAAGGCTGTGAAAGTCCGGAAAAAGCTAACGGAAACTTGAAGTACCGTACCGCCTACTCTGTATTTTGTTTTTTGATAGTCGATGAGGCTGTAAAGGCTAGTTAAGATCAGGATGCGGGTGTGGTAGTGTTTGTTGCTGTATGGTAGTGCAGCGGCTGAAGCGAAGCGCTCTGCCGCCAAAAGCCGTGTTGAGGCGCTAAGCCGAGTGAACACCAGAACGGCATCTGTACATTGCTATGTCAGACTGATTACAGAAGCTGACCACCTGACGATCCGATAAGTCTTATTTGCATGTTTACAAATCTCCCTGCCTGCACTATCAACCTCTCAAACCAAACGCTCAGCCCACAATCAGCACACCATGGCCGTCCAAATACCAAACACCAGCCTATCGGCTAACGACGCACGCATTCTCAACGCTCTATTCGACCCAGAAACCCTACCTTCATCAGTAGCAAAGGCAAAAGACACAGCAGCAATCGATCAATCATTACCCGCACATCCGAGTATATCGGCGTCTCAACTATCAGACCTCGAGAAGCAGCAGAATGACATCATCCGCAATGTTTCCAGCAACTCAAGTAGAGCGACAATAGACGACGCAATCTCGCAACTAAATGAGACCATATCAGCACATTCAAACTATGCGAGCGCCTACATCAACCGTGCCATGCTACGGCGCATGCGGATAGAAGCATCGTTGCAAGAAGGCCAAAACATCTTCTCCGCACCACCACAGCAAGAAATTGAAGATCTATTCCACGATCTTTCTCGCGCCATTCACCTCTCATTACCTGCTTCGGCGCCCACAGCGCCCGTCTCCGAGTACGCTGCCCGCATGCTGCGCACCGCGTACTCGCACCGCGCGTACCTGTATCTCAAGGCCGTAGAGACGGAGACGCAGCTCAAGGGCCTGGGCAAGAGCGAGCTTGAAGAGCTGGCGAGTAAGGACTTTGCGAGCGCGGCGAGATATGGGGATGAAGTGGCGAGGGAGATGAGTGTGAGGACGAATCCGTATGCGAAGATGTGCGGAGCTATTGTTAGGAACGCGCTGAGAGAGGAGCAGAAGGGTGAGGCGGCGAGGGGGCAGTAATGGAAGTTTAATCATGTACTTTTTTTCAGGTCAAGTTTGAATGGATTGTGGTGGAGCATTGTGGGTGTGATGCTTTGTATCAACCACATGATACTTGTCGGACGCGACTTGGTCCGGCCAAATTCGACTTCGCATTGCCGGGCTCGATTGAATATTGCTAGATGTAGTGACGCGTTGCCGGACGCGACTATCAAGACCCACGAACGCTCTAAGAAGCACTCAGCGAATCAAAACACCACTAGTAAAACATCATTCTTCGGTTAAACCGTTTAGATCTTCCCGCTATGCGATCGTGTGGCGCAATTGTCGCACAACCTGCGACACCTTGGCCACTCGCTCGCGTTTCACTCTTACCCATCCCTTCTGATCCTCCTGATCCTCCCGTACCCGTAACGCCTCTGCCGGTCCATTTGCGAAACCGTTGAAACTGTTTGTCTGCTCCGCCCAGTAATCCGCCAAGTACGACACCCCTTTGCCGCGTATTCTCCTCTCCACAGCCAAGACAGCCTCCAAGCCTAGCATTGTCTTCCCTGACGCATGACCAAGCCTTGTCCTGTTCCGGCCAAGCCTGTTCCCTACTATTGTACCAATAGCTCTGCCAGTATACTTGCAAAGTTGGTATTACTAACGTGCTTATTGGCTTTCGGACGCGTGAGCATCCGGTCGCAATATCGTATCGGCATTTGCAATCACCTTTTTTGCATCCTTTCTTTTGCATTTTTGCTTACTTGGCTTACGTGTTCGGCACTCCACACTTCCGCCCTTTTATCTCGTGAGAAGGGCAGAAGGAGGAAAAGGTTTGGATATAAAAGAAAGCTAGGAAGGCAGCGAGATTTCGTGGTCATCAATCATGTACTTAGAGTAGCGCCAACTTTTGTTTTTCTAAGGCTGTTGGCGAAGCCCTCTTAAAAGATGTTCAAATTTACAACGGGAACCTCTGCCTCGCTAACTCTCTTCAATTGTAGGCGAACCTCTGTCTCCTTACTTTTTCCCCCATTTGAAGGCGAACCTCTCTCAGTAACTTTTTCAGCCATTTGAGGGCAAATCTCTGCTTCTCCAAGTTATCGTGGATTTTCTTTTCTCGCCTTGATTACTTTTTGGGCTGAAAGACCTAGATCCAGGTGCTTTTTGAACACTAAGAAAGTACCAATTACATTCACTTAGACAGTAGTTTTTTCCAACGGGCACTATCGTAAATCCGTCACTGGCTAAACCCAAACAGTCCTAAGCAGCTCGGCATAAGCATTTTCGAACGTTGAATTTGTCATTTTCTGTCGTCTATATCAGGCGCTAGCTAGATAAGTAATTGAGAAAGAGCATGAAAGAAAAGCCACTAGATCAAGGCATAGTAATAGTGGACAACGGAATAACATGACATTATGCACTAAACAAATGACCACGTAAAGAACGAATGGCTGCCCGATTTTCTAAAGTATCTTAAATTCAGTCTGGATCTGCGCCGGTTCGTATCAAGAATAACCCCATACTCGTACAGTAATCGTGAAGAGAGAGAATCAGCGCCCCCCATATGGCGCTACGTCGTCTCAGGAACAAACACGCAAAGGAAATTTGGAGAAGTCTCCAGTATCAGATGATACCAAGACCCGATATTGCCAGGACGTCTTACAGCTTGGCAGCGGCTGTAGTCTTGAGTAGCGGGTAAAACGTCACAATTAATGCCCTGATTCGATACCATGTCTGTGACTTTTGCTGTAGTATCGAAATCGTAGAATCTCTGGGCGAGTTTATGCAAAAGCACCGACAATGGACATGCCAGCCGCTCCCATGAGCACGTAGCAGAAAGCCTGAGTCTTGGTCCTTCCAGTCATTGTGTGAGATGCCTCCTCGGACAAGAAATCCTCTGCCAAAAGATCGACAAGCGCAGCGTAGATGAGGAGACCAGAGGAAATGGCGTTGAACACACCCACAATGATGAGGCCAAAGGCCGAGTTGGGGTCGTAGGATCCTCGGGTAGCGAGACCAATAGCTTGACCAATGGGGGCAGTGGAACCGAAAGCTACAACAAGGGCCCATGGCTTCCAACTGTTCTTGGGGTAAGGCACATCGGCAATACGCGTTCCAAGTCCGAGACCCTCGAACATTTGGTGGAAGACAATGGCGATGAGCAGGATGACGAAGCCCTTGGAGGTGATGGAGACGGTCATGCCCACAAAGACGGAGTGGAAGAGAATACCACCTTCAATGAGCGTAATCTGCATAGACTGCTTCTTGAGCGCGAGCGGATCAACGGCTTGCTCGACATCGTCGTCAAAGTACGAGCTTTCCTGCTGTGCCTGGGCTGCTTGTTGCTGCTGGTAGTTGGGAAGAGCAGGCATAGCACGGTTGATGGCTGCGAGCATCTCGTCGCGCTGGCGCACATATTGCTCGTAGAAGACGATGAACCAGGGTGGCATCTCAGACTTGGCCTCGAGCTCGTCGCTACCGCTCTTGGGGAACGGAAAGCTGTCGACGGGGTAGGTGGATTCCTCGGCCCATCCACGCTTCTCGTTCTGTGCAGCCATCATGGTCCTCTGGGAATCATAGCTCTCGACACGACGAATAGGGTTGTTGAAGTTGGCCTGGATTCCGGCAGTAGAATGCTGGTGTCCGTGTCCAGCATTGAAAGCTTCGCCCGTCGCGCCGCCGTGGCTGTGACCACCTGTCTTCTCGTGCAGCCACATCTCAATCACAAAGAGAATAAAGAGCGAACCCATCATGATCACACCTGGCAAGGCGGGGTAGTCATCGGTAAAGAGATCTGGCAAGCATGGGTCGTTGAGCGATGAAAAGGCAGTAGGGAGAAGCTGTAGAGTGTCAGTCACGTGCTCCGATGGCCATATCAGCGGAGTTTACGTACATGAACGAAAGCAGTAGCAATCAGGACACCGGTACCAAAGTGCTTGCAGAAAAAGAAGATCTTGGGAGGAATCTTCATCCACTTGATCTTTTTCGCAACCACTGGGAAGCCGGCACCAAAGATAGAAGCAGTGAACACAATGACTAACAAGACGTTAGGTGGAGACCTTGCTGACATGACGAAATACTTACAAACTGCAGCAACGTGCAGGGGAAAGTCATAGACGGCCTCATCGGCCTCGCTGCCGCACACTGGCTTTTCGCTGGCCATGATGAAGATTACGAAAGTGTTAAAAGAGTAGCACAAGAAACGAGTGCAATAATTCCGGACTTGCCAGCAGTCTCGTCGCCGGCGACGATGGGAGAAGAGAAGAGAAGGGAAGAAAAAAGAGGAGAAAAGAAAGGAACCCGATACACACTCTTTCAAAGAGCAACCAAAGCTGACAGCCCAAACTAATGTTGAAGGTATGGAACTTCAAAGGCTCGGCGTAGCAGACTATGTATTGCTTTAAGTCTACAATAGCATGACAAGCACTAACCGCATCACGTCGATCGTCACATAGCCAGAACGAATAGCGTTGACAAAGACGGTGGACCCTTGGACACAGTGGCCTGTGCTTAGATGCCGCTCGAACGATAGATGCTACGCGCAGGCAAGGCGGAGGTCCAAACGGTGCCAGACGCAGCCAGCATTACTCACACCGTGAACAAGCAATTCCACAAGGCTGCAAGGCTGTAATCGGAGTGGTGGTTCGCCGAGCCCAAGATAATCATGGAGACGTCTGTCATGCAATTGGAGGCTTGGCGGGCCATGGCGATCTCCTAAAGAGTGGAGATGTGATGCGGCTGAAGTCTCGTTTCCGTAGAGAGGGGACAAGTTGCAAGTGTGTGGAGGCGCGAAGCATTCAGGGTGAGGCTTGGATGGAATATTCTGCTGCATTTGGGGTTCGAAGAGGCTCCAGTCCCCATTTAGCAAGCCAATAAGACGTTTGTGGATGGCGTCGCACGCGTATAGCCAAGCACGGGTGGAGTTAGTACCGATCTGGCCCTCTCTTGGCAGTGTCGTGACTTGAAAGGTTTTGAAACCTGGAGAGAAGTACATCGACAAGAAAGATGGGGGTTGGGAGTTGGAAGTTGTTACCCATGGTGGATCCTCGTGTAGCCGGCGCCATGCTTCCGTGACGATCACTGCGTTGCGCTAGTCTGAAATGGGCTCATGAGACACGTTTAACCGTTGGGGGAATTGAGCGACGACTTTGTAACCTCCCCCCATCACAGCCAAGGCGTCATAATATCCACACAGTCTACCCACATGGCCAGCTGCTGCTCCACATGGTAACAGCTCCATCAAAATCCCACATTTTCCAAAGCCCTTTTTTGCGGGGAAGAGTCTTTGCATTCGACCAAGCCTTGCTTGGAGGCTCTGGGCGTTCAACTTACCACCTGACTACCTTCCGGTGAAAGGTCCTGCAGGTGGGCAACGAATGCCGGCGGATAACTTGCCTGTATACCCTCCGCTTCTGCAGAGTGCCAAGCCAAGTAGAGTATCAAGATCCAAGCCAAGCTCTTTTAAACTTTCCCAATACGGTACTATAGCTGGCCCTAAGGCCTGCTAGCGAGCGTTATCGATGCTTAGCGAGTTTCAGGCTCCGCGTCCAGCATGCTCACAGTGCACTCAGCCGGCAGTATTCACACAATCTTGCATTCTGGCCATTTCATCATGACTCCATGGTTTGAGCAAAAGAACTTGTGCGGAGGCGAGCGGGAGGAGCGCCGCTGGTGGCGTTTATTGTGGTGTTTATTACAGCGCCTGCGTGCCCGTAACTGAGGCACATATATCCTCTTCGTAGCACATCCACACAAATACATCCTGGCGATCGCCCATACACTCACGTACGCGGCCCTCAGACCACATTCCCGAAGCTATGTCTCCTGAGTCCCATGGTATGTATCAGGCGTCTGGAGTAGCGCTTCTGTGTCTGATGGTCTCCCAGCTTCACCTGATCGCCCATCCCAGGGCCAAGGTACCGAGCAAACAATGGCTCCAGCCGACGCTGGTCAAACCTTGTCTGCAGAACAACCCACTACCACTGCCCAGCAGACAACAAATGACATCCAAGAGCTGCCATCTGCAGAGAGTAGCTCCTTTCAGGACGCCAAGAGCAACACCGCTGTCAATGTCAACAGTGACCCGCTGGACCTTGGTAGACATCGGCGAGAAGATGTCACGCAGAAGACAATGAAGGCCGACTATCCCTTGGCGAAGCCTAGACACATGAAGAAGTTCTATACGCGGCAAAACGCTCTGATTGATCAGTTCCTCCAGAGCGGCGACGAGGAGCGCTTAGCCGCGCTTGACCAACTCGAAAACGGTCCCAAAGTGCGTTTCGCCGTCAATGCCTCCTTTGTAGTCAACTTTTGCCTGTTCGTCATTCAGCTTTATGCTGCCATATCCACAGGCTCGCTGTCGCTCTTCGCAACAGCAGCAGATGCCTTCATGGACCTAGTATCGTCCGTAGTGATGCTCATCACGTCTCGCATGGCAGCAAGGCCCAGTGTCTACAAGTACCCTGTTGGACGAACGCGTATTGAAACAATCGGTATCATCATGTTCTGTTGTTTGATGACGACAGTTGCTATCCAGTTGATCGTAAGTATCTGACAACGTTGAAACGATGCGGCTCACTGACACTCTAAAAGATCGAATCCGGAAGGTCTCTAGGTGCTGGCAAAAAGGAGGCGGAAGAACTCCACATCATCCCCATTGCTTTTGTCGCCACTGCTATATTCTGCAAGGGCTCCCTCTGCATCTATTGCTTCATCTTCCGACGCTATCCTGCTGTTCATGTCTTCTTCATCGATCACCGCAACGACATCATCGTCAACGCCTTTGGTCTCGCCATGTCCATTGTCGGCAGCCGTGTCGTCTGGTATGTCGACCCTATTGGAGCCATCCTCATCGGCATGTTGATCCTCTTCTCCTGGGCCGCAAACGCTTTCGATCACGTCTGGCTGCTTGTCGGCAAGTCGGCGCCCACGGAATTTATCAGCAAGTTGATTTACCTCGTTGTTACCCACGACACCCGGATTCAAAAGGTCGATACGTGCCGTGCGTACCATGCTGGACAGAAGTATTATGTCGAGGTTGATATTGTTATGAGCGAGGACCAGCCTCTCAAAATCACCCACGACGTCTCTCAGACTTTGCAGCGAAAGCTCGAAGGTAGGTCATCGGAGTTCCTCCAAGCCTAATCAATACCGTAAAAAAAAGGCCAAAACTGACTTTGTAAACAGGCCTTGCTGACGTTGAGCGCGCTTACGTCCATGTCGATTACGAAAGCGAGCACGATATCTTTGAGGAGCATAAGCCCCTCTATGAGGTCACTCAATCACGCACAATCAAAGAGCGCGTAAAAGCCATGCGCTACATTTTCAAGAAACAAGACAAGGATGCTTGAAAGTTCCGTCATGATAATCGTAATGTCTTGTCCCATGGATAACCATGTCTGTACATTGAAGTGCTGTTGCACTGAGAAAAAGGAGGTCTTGTCTTGTTGGGAGAGGTTTTCTGGTCAGATTTATACCCCGTGTTCCGCAGCATAGAGAAATAAGAAGCTGCCGTGTTTGTTTTAGATGCATATATCCATAAGATACCTTTCCCTACGTTGTTATACTAGGGAATCCGCAAATATATTGTGAATGAAGCCTGTTCATTCATTTCGTTGCTACACACCCTGTCTCACATTGTGCATTGCGCAAGTGTCTGTATACAACGCTCCGGTCATGATGCTTAAGACAAGTCATTAAATCGCGTATAGAATTTCGAATCTACGCTTCTCCATTGAAATATAAGGAAAGCCCTCTCACAGAAGCAATAATAACAGCCATGTCTTCATCTCCGAAAGCTGATAACAACAATGAAACGCTCAGTGCTCAAGAGCGCCCTGGCACCCCTCTTCAAGAGCACGAGGGCGACAACCAACAAGGCGAGCCGGAGTA
The DNA here is from genome assembly GCA_020744315.1 of Curvularia eragrostidis. Lineage (NCBI taxonomy): Eukaryota > Fungi > Ascomycota > Dothideomycetes > Pleosporales > Pleosporaceae > Curvularia > Curvularia eragrostidis. Next base: position 346,612 of record JAIRCK010000004.1, on the reverse strand, counting down.
TGAAAAGAAATTCACGGTGAAGAAGCGTGAACGGCCCACAGTGAGTGAGTTGGTCTCCATCTTCGACAAAAAAGCTAGCAGAAAGCTGCGCTTGGAGAGAATGGAGTGGGATGGAAAAGTCGTGCCATGTCTCATCCAGGAGGAGTACTAAGGTGGGTTAAGAGCAGAGTGTTTCACTGCTATTGGAGAATAGTAGCGTGCGTCAGATGGTAGGTGATGGAGTAGCACTCACGATAGAGCCAGACTAGGCAGCTTGAACCCTATAATGATGGAATATTTACATGGTGTCCCTGCACTAGCTTTCACGATTTTATATCTTATGGAAGACATCTGTTACAATGGTAAGACAAATAGTGTTGTGGTGGTTTCCAACAACATCAGGCTGTGTATCTGCCCAGCATAGTCATATAATATTTGGTATTGTCCTGGAATCTCCCGCTCATAAGTCGTTTCATGATTTAAGATCCAGTTGCCTCTCTATCTTGTTTGAGACTAACCAAGACGACAGGAGGTTTGTCGCCCATACTCTTGTACTTGACATCGACTATTCCAGTTGCTTCAATGAATTCGCGAAGCCGGCCATACCCGTAATTCCGCGCATTCAGATTAGGTGCTATCTTGATCAAGTAGATTCCAACCGCAGCTAAATTGACCCAATTGTCATCGTAGCCGCCACAGTTCCTGATTGCTAGTGCTATCATATCGCGTGCCCTCCCATCGATTGGTATTATGCTAAAAGGGCGTGCCATGACGGGTGCTATTCCTGGCTTTACTGGTCCAGCTGGTAGTGGCAGGACTTCTGGCTCTGGGTTTAGAACATCGAAGTATGTGAACTTATCGCAAGCCGCAATGAAGGCGTTGTTGGTCTTGCGTTCTCCAAACCCATACACCGTCACACCTTGCTCACGGATGCGGGATGCGAGACGCGTGAAGTCACTGTCGCTTGATACAAGACAGAAGCTTGAGAAGCGACCAGTATATAGAAGGTCCATGGCGTCAATGATCATAGCACCATCCGTGGCACTCTTCCCAGTAGTATACGCAAACTGTTGTATTGGCGTTATAGAGTAATTCAGGAGACAGGTTTTCCAACCACCGAGGGATGGTGTAGTCCAGTCCCCATATATCCGTCGCACGCTAGCGGTTCCGTATTTTGCGATTTCTGGTAGAAGGCCAGCGATTATCTTTGGCGAAACATTGTCGCCGTCAATCAGTAGGGCTAGGCTGGAATCGTTTGCAGATGTTTCTGAGCAGTTAGACCGACTCATTTGCAAGAAAAGTGTCTAGGTATAGAGAATACAGAAGTCAGACGGTCGTCTTACGTCAAATGGGCTCTTACCCCGCACGATGACAGCAGCAAATCTGGATAGATATGGCTGATATGGGTTTATGTAGCCAAGAACGTCACTACGCCGCAATCCTTCTTGACCACGTCGCAGTCACGTGGCCGATCGTCAGCAATCACTCTATGGATGGTAACAATCCACCACAACACTTACCTTACGTATACGTCTTAGTGTCATAAGAAAGTTTCTTTCACAATAGATAAGCGTGAAAGTTAGTACAGAACAACTTTGTCATAGATTCACCAAGCTTCGTGTGAAATATGTTGCTGTCACCACTTGCTTCATTCATCATACGGTCCAAACACCACTCGACTCAGTGGTAATACCAGCTGTAAGAAGGCTTTTATGGCTAATCCTTCGACCTCATTAATATCGGTCAATTCTTTACAGCGTTGAGAGCTGTATAGCTAAGAATATTAGTTTCCAATTTAGTGATGCTCCAAAATATTGTCCCTAGTTTATACGTAAACAAGCTGAATTCACGTCATTCCGCGAGTCTTCTCACTTCATACTCCAGTCCCGTCTAGATTCATATATAATGGAATGATATGCCTCCGATTGAGCCGCAAGTCAAGGCACACTGTTCCATTAGATAAACGATATACTCAATAGAGTAAGAGGCGTAAGTGAGTTTATTCCACCCAGGTAAACTAAACCACCGTATGGTCTCTAGACTCCTCGCATCCTACTCTGCTAAATGAATTAGCGCACCACTCATCATGCGCTTCAATAGAGAAATCAACATCCCCTTCATAATCCATGGAATGGTTCTTTCATTTTCCTAGGAAAACGAGAAAAGCAAACTCTACTTCAAGAAGACCTCAGCTCCCCTGCCACACACCGCGAGCTTCGGATAATCACATCGTCTCTCAGATTTTGCTGTGCATTTATATCAAGTATTTGCAATCACAATGCTGCAAATGAGCCTCTTCCATAAGAACATGGGCTGCTTCTGGATGGGTGAAACGCCTGCTGGATTGAGGATCATGCGACAAGAGTAGGGAAGACGGATTTCACCAAGGAAAACAAAAAGAAATCTGAGAAATCATTTGTCAAGACAAAAAGAGGTCTATTCTGCGCACGCAGTCGCTAGTATGTAATGCCGTATTCCCCTGTATTGTTGTACATCGTCATCTAAACACACTGACCCAGGCAGAAAAGCACCCGACTCGGGCTAGATGCTTAGAAGGGGTTGTCCTCAGGTGGTATCTCGTGTGTGAAGAACTTGTCCAGCACAGGGATCTTCTTCATAATGTCATCGCGTACCCTGGGGACCTCGGCGAAGAAGAAGAGAGCAAAGAAGCCGGCTACACCACCGAATCCGGCGGCGAGAGTACCGCTGAGGTGCGTGTTAGTGACATACTGAAGCGACAGACTTGAGAAACGTACTATCTCGCGACGGTGCCGACTGTGATGCCGTGGTAGTTCTTCGGGATAGTGTATCTATGTCGCACGTTAGCTTCGGAATGCTCCGAATCGCAATCGGCCGGTTTCCAGGCGTGCGTGTGCATTGCTCCTTTTCCCTCCTCCTCATGCTTTGCTCAAAATCCGTAGCCATTGAACAGAATTTGTGTTCCTGTAACAAAAGCCCGCATGGCCCAGCCCTCCCTCTTTCTCTACTCCTCCTATTGCTCTCCCACCGCACCTCCCATCTTCATGCACACGCACACATGGCCGTAGATCCGGAGGTAAACGTACTGAGGACCGAAAGGACTCCTGTAGGCCTTGTAGGAGCTGCGCATGCTCTGTGCCTTGCCGTTAGCTTTTGCGTCATACAAACCAACGCTCCCGACCAGCCGGCATCTCAATGGCTCGGGAAGAGCGACTTACGACAGCAGCGGGCGTCTTGGCATGGTGGGGGAAAGATGTGGACGACATCTTGGGCTGATTTGGTGCGCGGTTGCGATGTTGAAGAGGAAGGGCAGGGTGGACAAAGTTGAAGTTGCCCGGCGCTGCTGCGCGGGAAGCAGAGGCTTGGCAGTGGGAACTTGACGAATGAGGTGAGCCGGGATTTTGCGGGTGGTCAGCGTCGCCCAGCAACTTTACTCTCGTCTCCCTCTTCACTGACGTCGGTTGCATGTCTCATAGAGGATAATCAACGACATGCCTGTGTGGTAGTATCCTACAGCCAGCAGTCTGCCGACCTAAAAAGATGTGCGCTGTCCCGAACTCTCAAAGCAACCTTCTATTACGACTCGCAGCTTGGGTTGTCCCTGGCTGTATTTTTGAAAGATTTGACATTCTTGATCAACGGGGATCTGTCCATATCAAGTATTCTCATCGTATTGCTTGTGCTTGTTGTTTTTGTATTTACTGTACTGTGGAACACATCACATACAGCACACAAATGCACCCCAATTTTGGTCATTGCTTCATTTCGCGTGACTCGAGCACATCGAGGTACTATCATATCGTCTACAGACGCTACCTCGAGTCCATCATGCTCCCACGTAGATCGCGACCCTAGTTGGTTGGTAGCCTTCCGACCACCTCGGCCATCTCTTCGTCGGTGTAAATCCTGAAGCCCTTGTCCTTGGTGACACTGGCCAATTGCACGTTCTTGCTGTCCAGCTTCTCCTCCATCACCTGCTTCAGCGTCTTGAGCGTAAGAACCTCTGCCTCAGCCAGTGTCAGCGACTTGTGGAACTCGTTCTGTAGCTCTGCTTGTGCGCCCTCGGATCCGGAACCAATAGCTTTGGCGTCGTAGCGGTAGAATGTGCCAGATGGCTCAGCGTGGTACCTATGGCTCTCGTTAGCCCCGCTTTCGATACTATGCCTTGTAGCGTGACATACAGACTTGGGCCATCCTCATCGTAGCCTGCAATTAGCAGAGCAACACCAAACGGCCTGCTCATGATACTTTCCTCTCCCTCTGCACCCTCGCCAAATCTCAGCGCCAAATCGCATATCGCCTGCGTGCAGCTCTCGACTCGTAAGGGCTCGGCGTAATTGAAGGCGTGATTCTGGCTCTCGACCCGGGCGTGCTCGATCATGCTTCGTGCATCGGCTTGCAGTCCAGACATGGCACAGCCGATGTGGCGGTCGATCTCGACAATCTTCTCAACGGAGCTGGTCTCAAGGAGGGTGGATGTTACGCGCTTCTCTACTCCGAGGATGACGCCCTCGCCAGTTGCGACCTATACGGAGGTTGTGAGTTGGCGTTGGCTAGCAAAGGGTGGTACAAGGCACCTACACCTATTGCTGTTGAGCCCAGCTTGATGGCTTCTAGAGAGTATTCGACTTGGAAGAGACGGCCTTCGGGCGAGAAGGTGCTGTGTGTTTGTGAGCGAGGAGTTTAGGCACAGCTATACTGGGGAAACCAACTTGATGCCGCGATCTGGGAGGCATTGTTAGCATGTGTATCACAAAGCGTAGGCATCAGACAAGCTTACCATATTCGCTTCGTGCTATAAACTGCTCATGTTAGTAAAGAGCTCTAGCGGGGGTTCGGCGAGGCGTACCATGGTGGCTGTTTGTGGAGGAAAATGCTAACAAGTCGCAAATTGGGGCTTCAGATGCGTCTATTCGAAAACCAGAAGAGAACCAGGCGTCAGAGTGGCTGTGGGTGTAGCAGAGTTGAGTTGGCGACTTGATGTTTCTCGAGCTTGACGGAGCTGCAAGGCAACATGAGCCGCGACATGGCGCTAGGGCGGGTTGCCAAGCCCGGGATCTACTATCACCCACCATCACTCAACTCTGGGATATAGGCAATTGAGCTCCTCGCCACGCTCTACCATGCGAAATCTGTATGCATTACACAACTCATGTTCTTTTCCTCCATCTACTGTTGGGCCCACCTGTAGAGCTTATAGCCGATGCTGCCTAGTCATCCTCGTACGAATCCACATGCACAAGTCTACATTCAATGCAAATTAAGGAGGAAAAGATGGAACAGGAAGGATTCATCGTGCGGTATTCGATGCTGTCTTTCACAAGTACCGCTCAGGTTATGCAGTACTCCACGAGAATCTACCACTGCCTGTTGATATAGCAGAGGCTTGTCTTAACTGGGCACAGGCAACATGGTATCGTATGGCAAGGATCGGGTAACCCCCAGGTCGAACCCAACGACAGGCAAACGACTGGAGAAAGCCACACACACACGCCCCTTCCAATAGCTCGCTGCCACACCTCGTACGCTTCTCTTCGGACTCTAGTTGTGGCCTCTTGCTCCTGTGTGGCTTCTAGACCTAATGATTGGCGCCCATGGCGTGGAGTTGGGGCCATAGAGTAGACACCAGCTCTCTCCTGAGTTCGGGCCGGTAGCGCTATCCACGTCACCACAGCCACGATCGTTATGCTACTCCCAACAAGCCCGTGTCCATCGTACGCATGCAACGTAACGCAGGCACCACGCGTCGACTTGGGCTACTGCACGAGGCCATGTGTCGCCGACAAAGTCGTTGTATAGGGAGTTGCACGTAGTGAAACGCCGATAGCTTGCCTACACCTACGGTACACATGTGCAGAATTCTAACGGATATCAAACCAACGGCATCGCCACACCGATGATGATGTTTTGCAGGCATGCCATGATCTGTGCAAGTCTTGTCCTGTTCTGGCAAATAGGGTGCGTGGACAAGAGATATTTTTATCCCCGTACGACTCTAGTCTAGGGGCGTTGACGTCGGTTGGTGAGGGATTGGTATTGCCTCCCCACTTCGGTTAATTATTAGCGGAGCTGGGAACAAGACAGAACCCCGGAGCGTTTCTAGAAAGCCCGGTGACATCAACAATCGCTCACAATCACCACGAGACAGCAGATTCTATGGGTGCCGTGGGGCTGCCATTTTAACACGCTCGACGGCGTCTTTTGGCCTCGACTGACTACTTGCTTAGGCGGAAATAAACAAAAGCGGAGGTTTTAAACCTCGTTTCGATCAGCACAAGCATGTGCTGCTGCTTCTTCGGGACGGAACATGGACACTAATTCGCCTCGCCCGTGCGGCTAATGCACGTCCGGAAGCAGGGCCTAGAGCGCCTCGCAAACCGCAATGGCAATTACGCCCAGGCTGCTGCAAACGTCACTGGCAATAAATATTTCCTCCAGCGCCCTCTTTTCAACCTCCACCGCCATCGCCCTCCTGGCTTCCTCACTACACCTTGTAATAACACTCGTTCCCGTCCTTCGTTATCTACATTATACCTAGTAATACACCAATATGCGTCTTTCTTCTACCCTCTTGGCCACCGCAGGCCTTCTGTCCTCGGCCAATGCCGCCATCAAGGGCTTCAACTACGGTGCCCAGTTTGCCAATGACCAGCCCAAGCACCTTGTCGATTTCGAGTACGAGTTCAATGCTGCCAAGCAGCTTCCTGGCACCAACGGTTGGACGAGTGCTCGTCTCTACACCATGATTCAGCACGGCACCCAGAACACCATCATCGAGGCCATTGAGGCAGCCATCAACACCAAGACGACCCTGTTGCTCGGCATGTGGTGCTCATCCGGCCAGGCTAGCTTCAACAACGAGATTGCAGCCCTCAAGGCTGCCATCAACAAGTACGGCAAGGCCTTCACTGACCTGGTGGTCGGTATCTCGGTCGGTAGTGAGGACCTGTACCGCGTCACCCCTACTTCCATCAAGAACGGCGGTAACCCTGGTGCTCAGCCCCAGGAACTGGTCAAGTACATCCAGCAGACCCGCGATGCTATCCGCGGAACTGCTCTCCAGGGTAAGCCCATTGGTCACGTCGACACCTGGACCGTTTACGTCAACGCCTCGAACAGTGCTGTCATCGATGCCGTCGACTTCATTGGCATGGACGCCTACCCCTACTTTGAGGACACCCTGAGCAACAACGTCGGCAGCGGCAGCCAGCTCTTCTTCGACGCCCTGCACAAGACGCAGAACGCCGCCAAGGGCAAGCCCGTCTGGGTCACCGAGACTGGCTGGCCCGTCAGTGGCAAGCAGTCCGGCCAGGCCGTTGCCAGCGCCGACAACGCCCGCATCTACTGGGAGGATGTCACCTGCCAGCTGGTTAAGGACAACGTCAACCTGTACTACTACATCCTCCAGGACGTTCAGTGGGGCACTCCCTCGCCTTCTTTCGGCATCAAGCCTGGCGGTGACCTCATGAACGTGTCTCCTCTGTTCGATCTCTCCTGCCCTGCTTCCAAGCAGTAAATCAATCAAACAAACCCTTACCCGCACAACCCACATACACTGCTTTTGGGACCGCTTTTGATTAGCCACACGCCCTTTTTTTTCGCGTACCGGTTCAAAGTTTGGTTGAGCAGATGATGTACACGCCACCCCCTTTTTTGTTCCGGAGATCCGACACACTCGTCTTGAATACTTCTTGTCGTCGTTTTTGTCCAGCTACATAGTCAGGGAAAGCGGCAAGTCAGGATACCGTAGGTGTTGTGTTGTTCTTGGATAATCAAAACGGGCTTCTTGGGGGCCGCATGTGGTGTGTGTCCTTTGGTGGGTTGTAGAACTATTAGTAGATTTCTCCATCTCTAATTGGACAATTGTACATATTTCAAAATAAAAAGCAATCCTGATGACGTCACTAAAAGTTTGAGACAAGAATGCATTTCAAGGGGTTTTTGACATGTAGTTTGCTATCTACTCTTCTTTTGGGGGGGATTACGAAGCACGCAGTGTTTTGAGTGCCTGTTCTGCTGTGGACATATATAGTATGTACAGTATGGTACACTCTAGGATTACTAAAATGAAGTATGTAAAACAGCCGTGTGTAAAGGTAGAAAATACACACTAATTCGCTGCCATGGTGTGTATGTATGTGCATGTCCTCTAGTCCTGATGTCTATTTACCGGACCCATGCTTTCTCACATTCTTACAAGACCAGAATTCTCATTCTCTGCTAATCATCGCCTGTTCTATCCTCTCTGTTTCTATCTGCTCCCTCGGTCTTGCACGCAGCAAAATCAACGTATACCGTAGTACCGAGGTGGGTTTCATGGCCCTTGCTTGTCTGTGTCCTCGTTTCTGGTGCTGGTGCTGTTGCTGTTGCTGTTTCATCACCAGCGTTCTGACTGCTGTGTCTTTCTTCTTTTTCTTCCTCATCTTCAGCGTTTTGTTTCTTAGCATAGCTACAGTGCGTGTTTGTGGCGTTGTCGCACTCAATTTCCCTTCTGTCGTTGATGTAGTTGCTACGCCTGCTCTTTCTTTTCTTTTTCCTTGTTTGCACTTTTCGGGGACAGAGTCCGGCTGGAATGCTTTGCTGCTGTGAGGGACGAAGGTGCTGAAGGAGAGTAAAGGACCTTGGGTCAAAGAGGTCTTGCTGGGGGATAAAGAGAGGGCTTGTGATTGCTTGTTAGGGTACGTGATTTGGTGGATATGGGCGGTAAAAGAGAGAGGGAGGGAGAGATGGATAGACTCCTTCGCACTGCGGGATCGAAGCTTGTGTAATTTCAAGTACTTCTGAATGCACGACAGGTGAAGAATGATGGTGTTTCTCAGGCTACTGTTTGGCACAGTAACAGTTGTGTTCAATCTTGTTCTCGAGTCTCTTTTTTTTTCCTCTTTCGCAGCAACATCTTCCGTCCTTTCAGGCGCTCTTGTTTCTCTTGTCTCTCTTGTTTGCGCGCAGGGAGAGGTCTTCTTTTCCCAGTTCTATTGTGCCTTTTAGGGTGCACGAGATCAATGAGGGGAAGCGGTTAGCGCCAAAAACACTCGCATAAGGTTTAGGGTAGATGCAGGTCAATGTATGTAGAGTTGCGGGTCCTCCCAGGGGTCCAATAGGCTATTTCTGTACGAGACGTACAAACGCGGCTCTCGTGGTAGTGCAGGGTGCACGGCTCAGGTTCCTGAGACGGCAAACATGGTGGTGGGTGATTGTTGCCTTTACTGTTTTCTTTTCAGCGGGAAGTGGCAGTTTTACCTGTATTTTGCATGCAGCAGGAGGGGCTAGTTCATGCCAGGTAGCTGGACCAAACTTGACAGTACCGTTTCCTAGTATCATTTTTGTAGCATTGTCTGAGCACTTCGTTTTGCACCTGCAAAACTCTTAACCTGCAATCACGCCAGTTTACACAACATCAAATGTTAAAAACTTTTTACTTTTCACCACCACGACGGCGGAGTTTCAAATGTAATGAATTACAAACTTAGAGCAACAGGCTATAATCTAGTCTCAGGCTTCAACACCATAACTCCAATACCATTCCCAGAATTTGTGGTATACATGCAGTACTCTGCATCCAGGCTACATCCGTGAAAACAGAAAGAACTGAACAAAGTGGACAAGAAAAAAGGTCCAAACATGGTCATGTTCGCATTCATGTTCATGCGCCGCCTGCTCGGCCGGTAGTGGTGGCCGAGGTGGGCTGGTCGTTATTCCAGGTAAGATAGGTGTGGTCGCCCAATTTCCTGTAACATGTTAGCAACATACCTACAAGCGACAACTTGGAATGAAACCAACCTGGGCTTAATGAGATGCGTGGCGAGGAAAAGGGCGCCTAGCAATATGCAGAGACCACCAACAACCAGATAGGCGATGCCAAGGAAGGGGTTCTTGCCGCCCATGACAGTTCTGGTTGAGATCAAGATCGACTTGGTGCCGGCATATTTGTCAACGGGGTAGCCTAGCGACGCATTAGCTTGTGTCACATATGAGCAGGAAGCAACATACGGTCATAAATCTTCAAACGATAGGTGCCAGCTCTCAAGGTATCCTGGTCGTTGCGTTGGTACAGCTTACTAAAAGTCGGCAATCCTGCTGTCCTCATCCACACCTGGAACTGCTCCCAAGTGTGTAGATTGGGCAGCTCGTTGCCGTATTCTCCATTGGGATATTGTTCCTGCCAGTTTGGTGGTGGGACGACATCACTAGGCTTGTACTTGGTCTCGCCATACAGATCGCCCTCGTGGCTCCAGGATGTGCCCTCGACCGTCATATTGTAGGAGTTGATCTCGTTGCCGTTTGCATCTTGCACGGCGTTGTCCAGAGTCAGATTGCCAAAGGTGTCGTTGAACATGGAATTGGCGATGAGTCCGCAGGGGTAGTAAGGCTTGCCATTGGGGGCTACAGCCAGGGGATCACAGTCACCGTTTTTAAGAGAGTCGGCACTCCTGGCGTCGCCCTTGAGCTGCTGAATGTCGACCGACTTGACGTATCGGCGGTGGTTCTGGTAGAAGTTGGTGAGGCGATAGTAGAAGAGAATCGGCGGGGCGATGTCGGCCGGGATGGTGAAGCTTAGAATGCAGACATTGGTCTCCTGCGTGACGCCCTGGGGCTGGAAGGTGTAGTTGTCGCGTGCCCAACCCCACTGAGGCGCTGTCTGCATCTTCTTGCCGCCAAAAGTTGCGGATACGCGGCTCGAGGGAATTGGCTCGAGATCGTTGCCGAGACTGGCGTTGTAGTCCAGCCTAGCACGAGGCGCCGTGTTGTTGCAGTTGGTATAGTCGATCGAGATCTCCTGGACCTGCGAACTGGCGTAGATGAGCAGCCCGCCAATGGGCGCAAAGATGACTCCGACGAGGAAGAAGAGCGGGAGGACTGTCTTTGGCGTCAAGATGGGTCTGTTGCATTGTCAGCCGTTATCCGCCCTTGTCGATGGTTATCCAAACGCACTGCCATGCTTTCAGACGCTGCTGCCTGAAGGCGGTATCTGCGGTCGCTTTAGCACTACCGTTCTTTGCGCACACTCGTCGCACGTCTCTGGAAGGCACTCACTTGGTGGCCTCTTGCTCTTTGTCTTCTTCGGCTCCTCACGGGCTGGGTCCTGGCTGGATATCGAGTCGGTATGCTCGACCTGCTCTGTTCGCGACATGGTGCTTATGTCGACGCGAATCCGCGGATCGGTCAGTGGGGGTGAGTGTGCTGGGACAGGCGTTCACGAGTGAGAGATGATGAGAAGGCGCGGGTTGGCGCGGCCGGCCGAGACGTTGTCCCAAATTAGTTACAGAAGAGGCCGCGCCACGCCTTACGGAGCTTACATATCCCCGCTCGCGCGTCCCGGACCCCGAGACCCTGAACGGACGTGGCTACGAGGATGGGCAGCGAAGCTGGCGCGAAGCCTGCGCGAAGCCGTTCTGCAAAGAAGATTCAGTATTACATTATTGCGTGTGTGCTGTTTGCTATGTGCATGCGTTTGTGACATGTTGATTATTCATCTTAATGCCTAGCATTGAGGCGCTTCATTTCCAGACAAGGCGTCGCACGTGTAGGGAAGCATGAATCAAGCAATTTAGTCAAATGATTTATTCTGGTCTATCACTACCAAAAGGAAAAGCCTGCATGTGCGGCGTCAAGAGCCATGGAAAACATCTGTAGAGTATCCATTCGTGTGAGCTGGGGGTATCGCATGCCGTAGACAAAGAAGATGGACAACAAAGAACACTCAAAGAACCAAACGCCAAAGGGAGGACAGTGCCCAGTCCCAAACGCCTACCCATGCCAGCAAAACAAAAGATCCTTCAATAGACAAGGATGAGAAACGCCATTCGTAAAAATCATGCCGAGGGCGACGACTTGTCGCATCAATCGACTCGGATCAGCCTTGTGTACGAAGGGGGAGCCGACTCATTCAGTAGGGCCGTAAGATGCTATGCGCAAATTGGTGCATCGTAAAGGAAAATAAAATGGAGAAGAGAAGCCAAAAAAGAAGGAATACTCTCCGTACAAGGCAGGCAGAAATAGAAGCTGCCCATGGCGTTGTGCGTGCCAAAGAATGCAAGAGGTCTCTCAAAGATACTGGCGGAAGTAGTCTGGGTTGAACCAACCGACTCGGTCATATGACTGCCAGAGCTTGCTGGCTTTGTTCACGTCAATCTTGCAGGCTTGTTGTGCGTCTGTCTTACGGAACTCCTTGCCAATTCTCAGGGCCTCGATGCGAGCCTGGAAGATGCGGCGTTTGCTGGTGAGGTACGTGGCACAGTTGAGGCGGAGTGTGCCTGCCAGGTTGAGCTCAGCCTCGTGCAGCATGTCGCGGTCGGGGTCATCGGCGAGCGAGAGGGCCTGGCCCTTCCACTCAGCCTTGAGAATCTTGTTGTTGCCCTTGGGCAGTGTGTCTAGAGGAGGCGAGTAGTCTGGGATTGCATTGTAGTCGGAGTCGTCACGGTTCGTGGCTGGCCGGGCGGGCTTGGGAGAGGTGGAGGTGGAGGCCGAGACGGGCTTTGGGGTAGGCTCAAATGACTCGTAGACTTGTGTAAGGGGGCTGCGCTTGGCCTTGGGAGCGCGAGGAGTACGGGGAGGCATGCGTGGAAGCGCTACCTTTGGCTGGCGGGCTCTGGCCGACGGCGCGGGAGCGAGCTTCTTCAAGGCGGTGCGCTTCTGCACGCCAGTGGGACGGCCGTAGTAGTCGTCGAAGCGGCGCTCTTGAGCCCACCAGTTCCGGGGGTTCTTGGTGGCCGAGGCGAAGACATTGGAGCGGAATGAGACGGCGAGTTCGTAGTCGGCGCGGCTTGGCTTGCTTTGCAGGCGCGCATACTCTTGCGACTTCATGTGCTCGGTGATGGCGTCTTGCGAGGCGGAGTCGGCCGACTCCTGGGGAAAGAGCGGTATCTCGGCGACAGAGACGGCTGGGTCGGCCGACACAAAGAGTTGGGGGTCGCGTGTGCCTGGTTCGTCGACGCAGTCCATGTTTTCCTTTTGTGCTTGTGTGTCGTAGGGGGAGATTGGGGGCGAAGCGTAGGCGATGCGGTGTGTTGCTGCCTGGCAGGCCTGGAGGTCGGCGCTCGTCATGGGCTTCAATTGCACAGAATTGAACGAGGTAAAGGGCGATTGAGTGGATGCAGAGGCAATTGACGAGCCAAACGACTCTGATCGCTGCATCTCTGGTGGCGAGAGGAGAGAGGATACGGTGAGGCGATTGCTTGGGGGTGTCTTATGAGGCGAGTTTGCCATGGCGTAGTGTAAGAAGAAGGTTTGTGCTTTGACTAAAAGCGAACCCCCGGGCGGCGGCGGTGTTTAATAAATTGAGACGGACAGCAGCAAGCAAGAGGGTAAGAAATAACGAGCTGGTGCTGGTCGTGGGGTGGTGGGAAAAAAAGGGCAAGAATGGTTGGGGTCGCAGGGTCTCAACTATGGTAGCCTTGAGCGATAGATGAGTAACTGGCTTCGCCACCGTTATATCGTCAGACGCAGCCAGCTGCGAACGTGACCGTGGAAGCCGGCAGAATTGTGCGGAGGAAACAGCGCTTATGCAATTCCGGCGGCAGGGCAGTTTAGTCAAACAAGCAGAAGCAGATGGCAGCGAGGAGGCAGTGCGGAGATAGGACGAGTGATGGGACCAAGGACCAATCTTGCCGAAACAGGACGGGGGGGGATGACAGAGGGCAGAGAGTTATAGCCAGCAGGCTACAGCATGCGCGCCCGGACGGTGTGACTCTGGCTTTGAGACAGACTGGCGGCCATGTGCTAGCGGACCAGACAAAGAGGGTGTGCGGTTGGCGCGTGCCAGGGCTGGGTTTGGCCTACGCCAGTGCCAGTGCCAGGCATAGTTTATTAGCATGGCATGGCATGGCATGGGCATAGGGCATAGGAGGGTTGGGCGCGCGGCCGGGAGGGAGGGAGGGAGCTGACCAATGTGGGCGGACACGAAGAGAGTCGAAGGAGGACGAAAAGGGCGGGCGATCCAATAACAGCGGCCAATTGCAGGGCGGCGCGCCCGTGAGGCGGAAACGAGCGACGGGCTCACGTCGCAGTCAGAGAGGAGTCACGGCGTGTGGGCACTGCACCGCACAGCACAGCACAGCACAGGCAATGCGTCGCCAATCCCGGCTGGGCGGTGGCCGACGCCTCTCCTCATCTCACGCCTGGCGGGCAGCCCACAGCCCACAGCAGACTGCCACGCCCTCGCCCTCGCCCTCGATTGCGTCTGCTGGCCATGGCATTGAGGGCTGCGACCGCCGTGCTTTTGCCATTGCACCCCGCATCCAGCCGCCAGCGTGTCGCCGCCGGCCCCAATGCGTGTCGGGCGGCGCGCAATTGCGCGCTGCTGTGTGTGTGTAGACACAGCACCTCCGTCATCACTCGCCAGGCTGACCGCCATGGCCAAGGGTCAATGCAAAGATGACCCAGCTGGCCGCGGCTGACGACACGAGGGGGATGCTTGCACCGGCATAAGCAATCATCCATCAATGTCGTCTCGTCAGCGGCGGCTACTGAGCACTTTCTGGCATTGCAGCGCGGCATGGCAATGTCGCCCTCAGCGTCTTGTGATTTGGGTGCTCTCTCCACAGAGCCACAGCCCAGCGCCACCGTCTAGCATGTGAAAGCCCCCGGCTCAGGTGGACAGGCGGCGAGGTCATCCACAGTTGCTCGCAGCCACTCTCGACACAGGGCTGCCCACGGGGCGCCGCCGTGTCGACACCCTCCTGCCTGGGGCCTGGACGGGCGCGGTCATGCTCACCATGCGCGATGCTTGATGCTGGGTGCTTAATGCTCGACAGTCGGTGGTGTGTTATCGTCGTTATCGGGCTGTGGGGGAGGCGGGGTTCGCGGTTCGCGCTGCAAGGCACCCCCTTCCGCCCCTTGGACACGCGCCGGCCGCTGATTGCCGCCTCTGGCCAGGCCTCGACTGCCTCGACTGCCCATCGCCAGTGTACATTGTCCATGCCACCACTACACAACTGTGCTATACGCTGTCAAGCTGTGCGGCCCAGGCCGGCGTCCCAGGGCGATCCCGCCGCCTCGACTAACCTGCTGCTGACTCGACACCCCCCTTGGCCATACGCACTACTCGCACAATCCATACATACGACACGCTCGCAGCTGTTCTCTACGCGTCGCCAGCTATCGCCAGCTATCGCCAGCTAGTAGCGCCACGATCTGCGCACATCGCCTGGCCCACCCTGACAGCTGGTCAGCCGATAGGCCAATGCAAGCAGATGATCCTGTCCTTCTCCGCCCGTCTTCTTCCAGATGATGCGACCGGCGTCCCTGCATCCGCTGTGCCTGCAACCTGCGCGCCCAACAAGCAAAAGCTGCTGCTGCTTGGTCGCCTCGGTTGGTTGCCTACTTGTACTGTACTGTCATGGCGTCACCTCCCGACATGCGCAAACACAAGGCACGCCCTGCCTAAAATAGCCCGCCCTGCCAGCTACCGGCCTGCCGACCTCCGATGGCCAGGCCATGATACCATGTATGCATGCATTCGATGTCATGTATACTCTACATAGCATGTCCACAAAAACAATGGCCCGATGCCGAGCTGCTCTGGCTCCTGCTCGGGCCCGATTCCAAATCCCAACCCCGAATCGTGACGTAGACCATTGCCCGCGCCAGATGCGTACAGCACTCGAGTACGCAAGCGCGCCATTTTCTGGCAATGCCAGACTCAATGCCATGGGCTGCCATGTCTGTCTGCCATGTGCTCACGTGGCCGCATACACACAGT
This sequence comes from Curvularia eragrostidis, assembly GCA_020744315.1. NCBI lineage: Eukaryota > Fungi > Ascomycota > Dothideomycetes > Pleosporales > Pleosporaceae > Curvularia > Curvularia eragrostidis. The sequence goes on along the minus strand of JAIRCK010000004.1, from coordinate 330,954 downwards.
AAGCGTCGTGCACTCCCGCTTCGGCCTTTGAAGAGCCATCGTGACCGTGCCACCATGCCGTCCCCCACATACGTCACCGATCCGGCTCCAGCGGTTTGCACACAATGCGCCCACACCGACACCCACCGCCATGTCCCTGCCCAAGCTGCCTACCAATCGTCGATTCCTAACCCACCTGTTCAACTCGCTAGCCACCCACCCGTCACCTGATCCACTCGCCCCCGCCCTCGACCACCACCACCCCAGCCCCCTCGATAGCGTACCGGACGCGGTAAAGAGGCAGTTGCTCGCCTTGCAAGTCCTATTCCCAAACGAGTTTGTACCCGCGCTAGACGTGCTTGACCGACAGCTGGTGACTCGCTTCCACGTCCAAGACCGTGACGATGCACAAGAGCCGCACCATGAAGACGGCGACGTGGTGATGCGGCTGGAGGACGAGGTAGTCCGAAACAACCAAGAAGAAGAAGAAACACACCACCATGACGACGTAGAATCAGCCGAGACCACGTCGGGTACTAGTCCCACGCAGCATCCGTCGTCCGAAGAAGCAACCACCCGGACAACAAGAACAACCGCAACAATCCCAACCGATCTCTCTGCTCCTCCTCCTTCAGCACAACAGCACAGCACCTTGATCCACAGCACTGCCAACACCGAAGCCACCACCCCAACAATCTACTACGTGCGATCCGCCCAACACCATCGCTCTACCCGCTACACCACCACGTCTGCGACTACCAGTACCGCATACGACCCAACCCCCAGCTACCAAGTCCGTCTCACCGCCTGGAACTGTTCCTGTCCCGCCTTCACCTTTGCCGCTTTCCCCGCCGCGTCTCCTGTCGATCCTGCTGAAACGCCAGCGAAGACACATACTCGCGATAATCACAACCATGATGATAGTAATAATGACAATAACAGTGATGATGACAACATGATACCACTGCACAACACAAGTAGCAGCACCAGTCGTGATACACCATGGTGCTTTGGCGGTTTCAGTCTAGACGACGGCGCCGTGCCGCCCGTGTGCAAGCACCTGCTGGCCTGCTTGCTGGCAGACAAGTGTCGACATTTGTTTGGCGGCTTGGTGCGCGACAGGTGGGTGAGTGTAGATGAGGCGGCTGGATGGGCGGCGGGCTGGGGGGATTGAAAACAATAGTGTTTCTTGGAAGTAGGGTAGCTAGCTAGCTAGAGTCAGTGTCAGTCATGTGAATAGAGAGAGGAAGAGGAAGAGACATTGTATTCGTCATATTCTTTGCTCATTTTGCACATCTAAAATCGTTGTCGAGGGTTATGGGGCCCCCCCCAAGCTCATTGCAAAGACATTGGCCTCTCCTCACCTATCTCTCTCTCTCTCTCTCTCTCTAAGAAAGATTCTCAAGTGCTATTGTTACACTACCCATCTTTCTTTCGTTCTCCCTTTCTTTGGACCCATCTATCCTCCTTCCTCTCAGCCCTTCTTCTTCTGCTCCTCCTTAGCCTTGTCCTTGCCCTTCTCCCCTTCCTTGGTCTCGCCACCTACTTTATCATCCTTCTTCTCCTTGTCTCCCTCCTTTCCCTCCTCCTTCTTGGCTTCCTTATCCTCTGCTTGCTGCTTGTTCTGGATCTTGTTCTCAATCAGGTCGTGGAACGCCGTAATGGCTCGGATCAAGCTCGACAGGTAAATCGCCATGAGTTGGTCGTTGGTCTTGACGCTCATGGCCCGCGCAAGCTCACTGTTGTCCACACCGCCTGCCTGGCCGGCTGCAGCGCCCACGCCATTTGTGGCGCCGCCAACCGGCCCCGCCTTGGGCGTCGACAGGTTCGGAAGCAGGTTGAACACGTCCTGGAGGTTGCCGAGAATGGCGTGGTTGACCGGCAGGTCTTCATCCAGCACCTTTTGCAGGTACTGCCCAATGTCGCGTAACCGTAAATGTAAGCCTTGCAGCGACTGCAGTTGTGACGTTATGCGCGTCGAGAGTGTGCCGACAGCCACGTCGCGGATGTCACGGAGGAGGTGCTCGACACCAATCTCTTCTGCTTCCTCGGCTTCGATTATCGACGGTGTGTGGACAAACGTCTTGGACGTGGCTGTGCCGTCCTAGATGCAGTATTAGCATAGTTTCCTTTATGATTCGACCCGCGCCGCATGCATGGGCACCGCTGAGCCAGGTGCAAACTCACATCCTTAATCTCCTCAACCGCAAAGTAGGCGTCTGTTGGCACCCCCACCTCCTTGGGCTGTACGTCAATGATGACCAGCAGCGGGTTTGGTGTGTACCGCTTGAACAGCTCGTTCACCTCCAGGTCCGACGCCCGCAGCTTGGGCCCCGTGTGGTACCAGCCGATGAGCTTCTCCCGTGCGTTGATCTTCTTGAACATGTCGTTCATCGACTCGACGTAGTTGTGGTCTAGGAACCATACTGATGGGTCTTTCTCATCTTCCTCGAATGGCACTATACACTCGTCAGCTCGTCTCAAGACTTCCCCGCCCGAGGGGGGCAATTGCATGCCATAGGCGGCAAACTACGTCGTAGAGGGGCCTACGCACCCGCAAAGCTGTTGGACACCCGTACGTTCTTGCCGTCGTTTTGTCCAAGAAGCACGCCCACTACTCTCCGCTTGGTGCCCTTGGCTTGTCGGCCATAATGATCTGCTGCGGAGAGAAGCACGAGAGGCGCGACCGAGACGTTGCGGGTCACGAGCGACAGCGTTTCTGCTGTGGTGGCGGGCATGCTGATGATGATGTGTAACCCAGTATCGCCGGTGTATGTGTTGATCTTCCGGAAACGAAGATGGCGGCGGGCGGTGCTGACGGCGCGAGATGGTGGTTGTTAATGTTGATGCGGCTCTGCGATGGCCATCTAAGCTTTCGGAACTGGGTGATGGTGAGTGGGTCAGAGCTCCGCGCTACAGAGTGGCCCGCCGAGCGGTGCGTCAGAGCCACATAGGCAACCCCGGATTCAGATGTATTGTCACCATGGACAGCACTCAATTGCAAAAAGCATACAACATTCAAGCATTGGTATCTAGAGAAGGTATAATAGTACATACTGCCGATCCGCAGATAGAAGCGCGCAGGTTGGACAAGGCCATACAATGGCCCATAATATCTCGAAAAGAATATCTCAGAAGTAAAGGAATAGAAGGACGAACATTACGAAGATTGGACCTGATAGCCCTTTCGTAGACCCAAGATGTCCGTTCCAAACATTACCGCGTGGTATCAAAAGCGTAACTGATCAAAACAGATTTACAGAGTGGCAGTAGGGAAGTAGTACTGGTCCCAGAGGAACTCATAGTCTTCGATGACGCCACCGACCATGTCGAGAAGAGGCTTGCCCTTCAGCTTCGAGGTGATAGAGTGTATCCAGGCCCTGTGCCATTGTTAGTTTCATTCCCCATGCCTGGAATTTGAGGTGCTTACTTGGTGATGTTCTCGTAGAATGCGCCGCGCATAGCCCACCAACCGAGAGACCAGCCTCGCTTCCGCAGCTCTTCTCTTTCTAGGCCAGTCAGCCCCCGCAGGCCTCCAGCTAAGCGCTCTTGGAAATCCTTCTTCGCCAGTTGCCTGGCGCCATACTCGATGCTCACACCAATCAACCACGGCCGCCAGCTCTTCCTGTCGCCGCTAAAGTGTTGCATTGCCAAGGCATAGGCAACCGGCCGCAAGATGTAGAGTATCTCGGCGAGCTCGCCTTTGCCACTCACTCGGTGCAAAAGCGCCTTGGGTGGTTTGATGTCGTCTGCTGTGAGTACCTTGGAGAGGAGGTAGCTGGAGATGTCCGATGAATTTGGCAGGCTGGGCATCGACAGACCAGTCCTAGGCATGGTCCAGTTCTCTGCCTCGACCGAGCGCTCGCTTGGTGGTGTGTCCATTCCATCTACCGATGCCGAAGACTCCTCCAGCGAACTCGGGTCAATCTCACGTTGAGGAAGCGGAGGAGAGAGAAGAGGGCGGGAGTTTGTCAGTCGCAGCAGCAGCAATCGACATACGGCCTTTACCACCTCCAGCAACACTACGACCCGCCACCGCACCTTCTCGCCCTTTCTTTTGGCTGCCATCTCCCACAGCAACTCTGTGTATTGAATCATCTGGAGTACTATCGCGATTCGCTTGTAAGTGGGCGAGTGCTGTGTCCAGAACTTGGTGTACCGATGGTGCGGGGTGACAGGGTGCCGTCGCGTCCCTGGCATTTGCGCCATGGCCTTGGAGAGAAGAAAATCATGGTATAAAGAGAGAACTTGGACACCGCTATGGACTATGCGTGGGTTAGCTGGAGAAGACGCGCCGCGAAGAAGCGCGCAACGTACCAGACTCTGATGCGATTTCGGATTCCCGGAAGCGCCCTAGGCTTTGTTAGCATGGAGCAGAAAAGGATCCACATGGCAGCATGTGTACCTGGAATGATATATGTCAGCGAGCGCAGAGCAGACTCAATCTGCGTCACGGCGCTGCTGTTCTTGGTGATGAAGTCAGAGTACATGCCCAGCCACCTTGGGGGCATGGACAGCACCTCGCCCGTCTTTTGCGTTGCCTGTTTGTACATGGCTGCAATCGCTCAGCCCGCGCGCCTTGGAAGGTGGCGCTTGTGCGACGTGTACGTGGTGATGTTGGTGATGCACGTGGGGATAGGAGTTGACACGAGGGTGAAGTCATGGGTTCGTTCTCGCGTGCCCGGCCAAGTACCGAGGCACCCACGGCTACTACCCCGGATGAGACGCATCTCCACAACACCACCAAGCCTGAGGGCGCTGCAGCTAAGCCGTACAAGTCTTGCCCAACTCTTCCGTTCCTCTTCAAGCAACCGGTGTCGCTGCCAACAGTAAGGAAATAAAAAGAGAATGCTGCCTTGAACGGGCGTGGGACTCGGCTGCCGCACCACGACGACACATGACTTCCCATAGCAGCGCCCTTTTGCCCTTTGTCTCCACCAGGTGGAAACGCATACCTGCTATAGTTTGAATAGGTCAAGAGGCTGGAGTGCGTCTGCCTAAAAGAAACACCGTGTGGCTTAGGAATAGATCCGCTCAGCACGTGACTACGCGAAGAACAAAAACCATGTGTCCATCCTCCACGTCTCCCACTGAAGTAGGGACACAGCCAGGTACAAAACAATTGACAAGGTTTACACCATGGCGAGCAACAATCAGGCCTCTCTTCCTGTTCCACAGGTGCCCATCAAAGACGAAGACAAGAATCTCTTCGCATCAATCAACTCCTTCGTCCACGAGTACATGTCAAAATACGACAATTCGCACGACTACCAACACATCCTACGCGTCTTGTCTAACACCAATCAGATACTACAGGCGGAGCTCAAGTCTAATCCTTCGGTAGTCTACGACAACACTGCGCTGTTTCTGGCTGCTCTTTTGCACGATGTGGGCGACCACAAATACGCCAAGCCAGGCGAAGACATTGAGAATCAAATTGCCGACATTCTGCTTCGACACAATGCATCTGAAGAATTGGCCAAAAAGGTTCAGATCGTCGCCAAGAACGTCTCATACTCAAACGAAGTCCGAGACCCTGCATGTGTCGCCTCGGTGGTTGAGCAGCAGCCAGAGCTGGCGATTGTGCAAGACGCCGATCGCCTCGATGCCATTGGCGTCGTAGGAATAGCGCGCTGCTTCTCCTTTGGTGCAGCAAAAATGCCCGACAAGCCCATGGACAGAGCAATTGAGCACTTTGGTGAAAAGCTGTACAACCTAGCGGGAATGATGAAGACGAGCACCGGAAAGGAAATGGCAAGGAAGCGGCAGGAGGTGCTCAGGGCGTTTGCAAAGGAATGGGAAGAAGAGACTCATTTGAGTTTTGAGCTACAGTAGTATAGGCAAAAATAAGCGTCTGCGGAAGATGGCAAATCAATGGTCTTGTGCTACCGAAGATCGAATTGGCTCGGAATCTATTCCGCGTTGCTCGTCCAGTAACTCAACCACAGGCATGGCGAGCGAGTAATGTCCTCAAAATCAATTCATGTGTTTTGATATCACACCACCCCCAAGCTCGTGCGCACCCTCACCGATGAGCGTAGCCGGGCCGACCGCCATGCGTGAAGTATTGTCGCACAAGGCCGGTTACTGCGGCACAAGGCCTGATACCTGCAATACACCGCCGAGACACCGTCTGACGAGACGGGAATCGAGTACAGTGGGAAACGGCCTGGGAGCTCCGCTGTAACTTCAACCATGGAACCAAGCTGAATGCAACGGATACAATGCCATGTGCGTGGACCTTCGGAGAAGTGTTCAGCCAATCGACGGACGCTGCGTGACGTCTCTAACGTATACTGGACGTATGCATGCGGGTACCTGTACGTGATTACTATTCAAAAAAACGTGCGCACATCTCCACAAGCTCCCGGAGCGATTGGATCTAAGGGCAAAAGTGGCAGCCAGATCTTGCCGTCATGTGTTGGTTAGCGTTCGCTTCACGGCGAATACAGTCACCAGCGAGGATCCTTCCATGCGGGGGCATTTCCGGATACTGTAGTTAGTAACGAGGCCGCATCCATGGTGTCGCTAACCTACGATCTAGGCTCGGTGCCTTGATCAGCATTCGTAGTCCCGGGCACAAATGGCATACTCAGCCGCAAATTTAGAGAGCCGACCTCCTGCATGAAGGAAGCTGCAGGAAAACCCTTAGGACTGCGCACAAGCGGCACCTTCGTGTGCCATGCGCCCACTACACGTAGTTTGACCCATACACTATAAACCCCAGAGACTGGGCTTCTGCATGCACAGGTCAGTCGTGCCGCCTCCACTTTAATCGTACAGGGAAGTGAAACACATCATGGAAGGGGAGTGCGATGAAATGTCTGCAAAATCAACTCCCAGTACTCGTGCAATACTACCAACAAACAGGCAACACGAGAAGGATCCATGGCTTAAAAGCACCAGTTGTTCGTTGCAAACCGCTACGGAACAGCTTTCCCAGCAATGGCTGACGTCCACTCAGAAAACGAATCACAAAATCTGATTGGCGGAATGAATTGCCGTCTACCAATCGAATCGAAGTTCCTTTTACGCTATTCAACACTACATAACTATGGAATCTGTTATCAGAGTGCTGGCCTCAAGGTCTGGATCATATTCTCAGTTTCCACGTCCTCCTCTGAATGCCTCTGCCGCCCCGACATGCGCCCTCTCAGACCACTGCTTCCGTCTGCCACGCGCCCACCAAACGAGCCTCTTCCCCCATTGCCCCGTGACCGCGTCGCCTCTGCCTGCGACCAGTGCCGGGTGCGGAAGATAAAATGCAACGGTGACCGTCCTGTGTGTCTTGAGTGTGTCAAGCGCTCAACCTCCTGCCACTATGCGACCCGCTCAGCGGAAACCCAAGGCCAAGCGCTAAAGCGAAAACACGACGCCCTGCAGGTTGAAAACGAGGCATACGCCGAACTTTTCCACCTCATCAGAACACGGCCAGATAGCGAGTCGCACGAAATTCTGCGTCGCATCAAAATGGGTACAGATGTCCACGATGTCTTGCGGCGTATCAAAGAGGCGGACCTGCTCATGCAACTCAACCCAACCCCAAAGCCCGAGGTCAAGCACCGGTATACGCTCCCGCTCATGTCTGGTATTCCGGCCCATCTTCTAAATCCAGATCCGGATTACCATCCCGAGTCCGCGATTAACTCGAGTAATTGCAACGGCGGCACGTCTGCTGGTTGTTGACGTTGCGCTGGGTTGCTGCGGCGGTTGAAACACGCATTTTTAATTAATTTTCATTTACATGACGGCAAGAGAACGCCTTTCTTCTTTTCTTCTACTTGCATTGGAGCAGCCTGCGTAGTCATTGAACTGCCGCTGGCAGTTGTCGCCACATGGTCATCTTTGTACAGGAAAAAAAGGAAAAAAATCAGGTCAGAAAAAGAAATGTTATAATAGAGACGCTATAGCAGATATATCCTTGGCTGCCACGTTGGTATGTCCCAGACGACCCAATCATGTACAATCAACTAATGCATCCAGCGTGCTTTTCGGTTAATTGGGGGAAGGCCGGGGTCTTTCGACAGCTGGATGGCGAGTGATTAGGTGCATTGGTGATGGTGTTGCAAAAACCAGCTAATCGAGCCCCGATATTGTTCACGACTACTTGTTTGAAAGACAAAGAAAAAGACGGTCTTTAGAGCTGCTATTCAACATACAGGTGAGTTTGAATCACTTCGTCTACAAGACGCAATAGACAAGAGGAGAACAAAAAAAAAACAGATAAAACTTTGTTGGACCTTCTGCTAGTCACCCAATCTTGTAGTTGGGAAGACAAACTCAAACACAAAAACAAAGGGAGGAACGCCACAGCCCTCGTTTCCTATCCTCAACTTTTGGAGATCAAAAAGAAAAGCTTGATGGGCTTGCGGTGGAATGTGTACAACCCTTTCCTTACACCAGCGTCTAGCACTGCATCACAAAGCAAGAACTTCATCAACGACTTCGATACCCAATGTGAGTGATATTCTTCATACACCTATTTGCTTCTCTCTCGCAATTCTTACTCTATGTTCCAGGTAGAAATATACACAGCTTAAAATATAGGAAAGGTCATTACAAGCCAATATCATATGTGAGGGAAAAAAACCCCCCAGAGAGCAGTTCCAATCTCATAAAAAGAGCCGCCCCTTTCCCTCCTTTTTTCAACAGCAGACACGCAAAAAGTACAAAGGTTTTTTAGGCTCCAATAGCCTGAGGGTTCCAAAACACGCCCTTGGGATCGACCTTTGCTTTCAACGCGGTCAGGCGCGAAGTGACATCACTTCCATAGTACAGCTTGTGCGCCGTCGCAGCATCATAGGTAGGATCAACGTAGTTCAAGTAAGCGCCAAACTGCGTCTGCGGCTCAGCGTTGATGATGGCGTCGTTGATGCCGTTGATGAACTCCATGGGTGTGCCGCCGTAGCCCCAGTTCTGGAATACCCACAGACTCTTGCGGTCGTCGTAGGCGGAAAACGAAATATCCTTTTTGTTAATGGCTGAGCCGGGTCCGCCGTATAGGTTCATGATGATGTACCACTCTTGGGAGGTGGCGGTCTGCAGGTGGTCGTAGAGGGCGCCGAGGGCATCGGATGTGAGACCGCTGGACTCTGGGACGGTGACAGACTTGGCGAAGAAGTCTTCGTGCTCGTCGTAGCCGGTGGTAGGGACGGTGATAGTGGTCTTGCCGGATACCTTGACTAGGTAGTCGTACCAGTTCAGGGACTCGACAGATGGGCTGGTGGGAGTGGGAAGACCGCGGAGCAGCTCGGGCTTAATCTTGGTGTTGAACTCATCCACGGAGCCGAAGAAAGCGCCGCTCAGACTGTAACCCTTGTAACCGTCAAGGTAGACACCGAACGCAATGCGATTATCGATCACAGAGCTGTTGGTGGCTACATCCTGGAGGTGGAGGAACGTCTTGGTCCAAACATCCTTGGAGTCCTGGACACCCTGGAATCCGAACTGGAAGTATGTGATGCTTTCTGGTGCAGCGTGGGTCTGGATGTAGAACTTGGTGACGATACCAAAGGAATCGGCAGCACCCCTGACGGCCCAGTAGAGGTCGGGCGACTCGGTAGATGAAGCCTTGACAAGTTTGCCATCGGCAGTAACAACCTCGACGCCGACAATCTGGTCCATGGCAAGGCCCCAGTTGCGAGAGGTTTGGCCGTAGCCTCCGTGAGTGTAGTGACCTCCGATACCTACACCAGGGCAGGTTCCGTGGGCGACAGCAGCTTTACCTTGCTTCCAAAGGCCATCGCCGAGGTTACCCAGGCGAACACCGCCTCCGACGGTCGCGATACCAGTGTCCTTGTTAAGATCAATTGTTTGGAAAGATTGAAGGTTAATCTGCATGGCGCCATTGATGCCTCCAGTGTTGAAGTTGGCATAAGAGTGGCCACCCGATTTGGCCTGGACCTTGATGTTTTGCTCACCAGCGCAGACCACAGCATCTTGAACATGCTGTTCGGTGGTTGGGAGGACAATGGCAGCGGGACTGAAAGGCACGCGGAGGTTGTAAGGCTTTGCAAGCTGTGCGTAGTCGCTGTCGCTGCTCGTTTTGAAGGGCACACTCTTTCCATTCAAACACTTGACAAGGGCCTCAGGAGCTGAGCTTGGCGTGGAAACCGGAGTCGTAGGTGTAGGTGTGGGTTGGCTGCTGCTGCCGCCGCTACACGTCCCGAAACCTGGCTGGCAACCAGTTCCACACTGTTCCGTGTCAGCCTTGAAATCGCATCCTAATTGATGAATCACTCACCCATGCGGAGCCGCTTCCACAATAGCCGTATTGAGAGCAGCAGTCTCCAAAGGAGGAACCCTTGCATGTAAGGCCTGCACTTCCGCCGCAAGATCCATCTGTTGAGACGTCCCTCTTGTCTAGCACTGCGGTGGGTGTGGCCGAGACGGCGCCAATGGAGACTAAGCCCACGGCAAGAGATACGAGAAACTTCATGCTGGGCGTGGAGAAAGAAATTAAGGTTGTGCCGTAGAAGATGGCGCAAGGTAGCGATTAAGTATGATGTCGACCGTCAGCAAGGTATTGCCCTGAGGTCCAGGGTAGCGGCGCAATAGACAAATCAGAAAATAACGGCCCAATAAGGATATGCACGATGCCTAGACAAGCATGCGGTTGTCAGGGTCGTGATGGTGAAGCTTTTGCCCAGAGGATGACTGCGCTTTTTAAACACTAACAGATCTGCAGCGGTCGACTCCTTCCTGCACCTCGGACGGACCTGCATCAAGCGCATGCCCTGTCGTCGATCCACCTAACACGACAAAATCTCATCTACCCCAAATCCAAAGGTAGTGTGTGTGCGCTGTATGGACCGCCTCGGTCCTAATACGAGCTTACTCCGCCGACGCTGACGCCACGGCACGGACGGCTGTGACATAAAGTTATCACATATCCTCGTCTAGTTACACTGCCACAATGGGCTTGGAGGAAAGCCTCAATGTAATACAGCATTGGAGGATACGGTCAAAAAGAAAACATAGTGGACGGCAGCTGAAAGACGTTTTGCGCATGTGCTACATGACGTTTGTCAATTTTATTTTACTTCAGTAATTTGGTGGCTCACATCCGAAGCAATGATTCGCCGTTTGAACAATATGAGAGGGGGCGAAAGGCTTGCCTTGAATGCCTGCCCTAGTCGTTATTAGATGTGGAGTATTAGCGGGTCCTAGACGGCAGTCAATTGGGCGGTACCGGTCGGAAGCACGCTCCACTCCGACATTCTATTTTTGGCCACGTAAGGCCCTAGGAAGAAAAAAAAGGAGACGCAGTACGCCAAATGAGATTCCCATATGTGACGTACTCGTATCGGTTCAACAGGTCGATAGACTCTGGCTTACAGTATACCCCGCTCTATTCTCATGCTGCGAAAAATAGACAAGACACTACGAACGCCTAAGTAACCCACTAGACAAAGCTGAACCCGCAAAATGACCCAACACCGCCACCCGCTTGTTGTCGCTAAAACAATGTCTCAAAGACCTTCCACTAAACCTAGTGGCTCAGCTCCCTGAGGTCCGTCGCTTTTGGTCCAAATCGTCTGGATGATGGGCGGATCGCTAGCATCCGTGGGATCTGTGCGAAGTATCTTGTCCACGTTCCCATTGCGCGTGAGCGCTGGAAACTCCCAGTTCTTCCTACATATATTTTGTCAGCTCTATGCCGTCCTCAAGTCGAGTGCAGACGCGATGATGGCTCACCAAGTATTTCTGTCGTCTAGTGCGCTAAGGTCTTGCTCAGCTTTCGTAAAGATCCACGCTGTGCCTACACTTTCCATGGCCATGCCTTGACTAAGCAGCTTCTGGAAACTGATTTGCCTGCTTGCAGATAGTTTCGGGTAAATGACGTTTAGATAGCGTTGGTCTACAATGTTGTCGAAGAATACTGCTCCAAGGTTACCCTGCCCGTCGCTCGGGTCGACCTGGTTGTCTGGAAGTGGCGGAATCTGGTCAGGGTGTGATCGGATCCAGCATTTGCTCGTTGAAATCGCTCCCCCTCCCCCAAGTGCAGTGTAGAAAGCGGACGGCCTAGTGGGTACTTTGTTCCAACGCCGTATTTGTGCTCGTATCTCCTCAATTGGTGGGACAGTGCCGTCGCATGTCGTAGGGCCTATATCATCCTCCTCTTCTTTGCTGGCGAAGCAGCCGCGGCGAACGAGATGGACTGAAGTAACATTGAGATTCTCGATGTGCGTACTAGTTATGACGTTCTCAACATGTCTAGGAAGGTCGAGGGCCCTCGGAGCTGCGGATATGAGCAATCAAGAATGTGAAGAAAGACAGCAATGCTTACTAGCATCCGTTGGAAAAGGAGTTGGTATTGCATTCGAGAGTGGACCAGCAGCACTCCAGAGAAGTGCAAGAGAGATTGGAAATGTAAGGAAAGATTGGAACCTCATCTTGTGCTAAGAATGAGATGAAATCTAGGAAAGAAAAAGGCTTATGAAGATGAGATTGCTCAATGGATTCAAGACAGTGGACTGATGGGAAACAAAGAAGACATACAGGTATGGTTATATGCCCTTCTTTCCCTCCATTTAAGCGCTCAAGACTTTACATTGATTCTATCTATGAAGCTTACTACCAAGCCGCCCCATGAAATGAGGCATGCTGTTTCATAAAGAACAGAAATAGCGTTAGGAGGAATGCTCACTGGGGCCCTTCTGTGCAGCTTCTTTACATGCGTGTTTGCTTCAATGCAACTGAATCTAACTATAGCAAGGCATCTTCAGGTAACAGCAGCGCTTAGAGCCAACTACGTCTTATTTTCATACATGCGAAACAAACAACACATTCCTTCACAAAGGGGCCAGTTTTTCTTGGCTTTCGGAGTTGGGGGACTTTGCTCTATCCCCTAGTGGACCCGATGGGCGCCATCCAAACAGTTTTTTGGCCTGCTCGACCACGCCTAACTTCTCGTCATGCACATAATCCGGGCAATTCACAGGGTCGTCCTTGTGCCAGCATAATTTACCATTGCGTTTTTTGTGCGATCGCTGATAGATGATACTTCCAGGCTCTCCCTCCATTGTTGCGCCGTGCTGTTGAAGGATTTGAATCACTTCGGCCTTCTTCCCAGGTTCAGTTGTATCTTCCATGGAGTTGAGGAAGTACAACACCTTCGTGATAGTTATTCTAGGAGGTCATATCCATGGTAATATGAGAAACTTACAGGAAGATAGAATATGCGCCCTTCATTTGCGTTGTGTCCGAGCTCTTCTAAACAATACTTCAGGACTGGAATATCTCCAGCCATGGCTGAAGTCCCGACAACATTTCCTCTTTCGCCACAATCCCAGTTCTTAGTCTGCGGGAAGTGCTTTAGGTACGCCTTGAACATGGGAAGTCCGGAGGAAGAAGCGACATTGTGCGGATACCCCAGCCAGAACTCCTGTGGGGGCCACTCTGGGTGATCCCTGACCAGGCTTTCAAACTCCTCAATGTCTTTATTTTTGATTGCCTGGATAATTTCGTTGCAGATTCTCTGAGTGGTTGCATGATCCATAGTATCGTTTCAGAGTGATTTGGCAAAGGATGCGAAGGATTTGGTAGTAGTGAAGTGGAGGGTCCAGGTTGAAGTTGTGAAGAGCAAAGGGTGACTTCTTATGTCAGCGGAACAGTCTAACCGCCCACCTCTCTTGTCCTAGAGAACCCCTGCGCTTGTTTCCCTAAAGTAGCCAATAGCGTTTCTCTACAGAATGGGGGTACCTCTAAGGCGAGCAACTCTTGTTTCAAGTATGTACAAAAATACTAGCATTCTTTCTTTACCATGTCGAACCCCGAAAATAGTGTGTAGTTTCCTGCGCCTCGCTCTTGGGGTCTGCCAGGATTTCCGAGGGAATGCGATTGCAACGACTTCGGAATAGTCACTCGGGGTCATGGAGTTCAGTGTTCAAATATATTCAAGGATAGAGGTACGCCTGGTATGTATAAATGTCGGTCACGTCCAGCACGTCTTGTATCATTCAACCAGCTACAACTTTCATCCATTCTCAACTCTTCTCTCTTCTCATCTTGCAATATGCATCGTTTCTCCTCACCCGCATTGCTTCTGTCACTTCTCAACAGCTACCTTTCCGAGGCTCGCCCGGCTCCACAGGCAGATCCAGCACCATGTTCAACTATTGTGAACCTACCAGAGGCAACTCTTACCATCAACCCAGGCCCTTCAAATGCCATCGTGAATGGTTTCCCTGACGGCACGACTTCTACAATCGAAGCCAACGGGCCAGCTATTACCATTGGTCCAGACGTCTTGTCACTAAACGCAGACCACAATGTCAACCTCAATGGCTTTGTGTTTTTGTTCAGCGCTAGTTTCTGTCCAGCGGTCGTTATTCCAATCACCACTCTATCTGCTAGTAGCGAGTCTACAGCTCTCGTTCCAGTAGTACCTGCACCAACGGATACACCTGATAGTAATCCTGATCAAACACCCACTAATCCCGTACCTGTGCCCGATCCAAGTCCTACTGAAAGTCCCGATGCACCCGTTAATCCTCCTAGTGATCCTCCAGAGGACCCCCCGAACAACGATCCCAATCCTCCAGTCGTTCCTGTCCCGATACCAGATCCAAATCCCGTTGACCCGGTGCCCGATCCAGTCGACCCAGTTCCGGACCCAGCTAATCCAGTCGATCCAACCATCACTCCACCTCCATCACCACCGCCACCCAACAACGAAGATCCCAACGAATGCGAGACCCAAACAGCAAATGTCTGTACACAAGGATGTAGCTTCGGTACCAATTCCTTGGGCATCACGACAACGACCTCATGCAAAGACCCTACCTGCACAGCGACAACTGCTTGCAGTGTCTCTGACAGCACCTCTACCACAACCATTGAACCGCCAGCATGCTCACTCGACCTCAATGGCGTAGCTTCTGGATACCCTTTTCCTGTCGACGGCAATGGCCCGCTTCCTAGAGGAGATGCGCCAACCAACGAGCCCGCACCAGCTGATCCCCAGCCTACTCCCAGTGCATCAGAGTCACCTTCGAGCGAACCATCAGCTCCCACTCCAGCGCCCACCGACTCGCCCGCCGCAACACCCTCGCCTCCAGAAGAGCCCAAAGCCCCAACTCAAGTCTTCGAAGCCGGCAAGCTGACCGCAGGCGACGGTATCGAGTCCATTGTCATATATGGGCATGCACGAGACGCTCCGCTCAACGTGTGCACCGACACGCCATTCTACAAAGAATCGACACTTGTGGGGCTCTCTAAGAAATTCGACCTCCCGGATTCTTCGTACAAGAATTGTGACTTTGTGGGTATTGGGAATGAGCCTTTGGGAATCTATTGTGAAGGGCAGGATAGATTACCGTGTGTGTTGAAGCAAGGATCAGAACTTAAGAGTTGTTTGGCTGGGGATAGTGGGAGTTTTAGTGTTACTTGGACGTGCAATGAGTAGGGGTTA
Source organism: Curvularia eragrostidis (assembly GCA_020744315.1). Taxonomy (NCBI): domain Eukaryota; kingdom Fungi; phylum Ascomycota; class Dothideomycetes; order Pleosporales; family Pleosporaceae; genus Curvularia; species Curvularia eragrostidis. The sequence continues at coordinate 315,560 of JAIRCK010000004.1, read as the reverse complement.
CTGTCGGCTGTAGTGCTGGGGGGCTGAGTGTGTTTCTGAGCGAGTACGGTTACAGCGAGTGACTGTTGTGTTCTGCATGGGAGTTTGGAGTTGGATGGGAATGGCATTTGATGAGGGGATCAGCAGAACAGAGTACTAAGAGGGATGGAAATTGCAGGTGTTTTTGTAATTTATGCTCACATGGTAGTTATGTCACAGAAATTAGACGCAGAGTTTCCTTTTGAACGGCGAATGCATTCATTCTTATCCGATAGTATAACGTGAGGCGTATACAGACTAAAAAAAATCAAATCATCCCATATCCAAATCTTCGCAACAGTTGATACATGCCATTTTTAGACATTGCTCGTATCATTCTCCGACTTCCAGTGGATCAGAAACTGTTCAATCATGAACCTGTATCGCTTCTCAGCCATCTTCCTCCCAGCATCAGTCTTCATGGTTCCCGGATAAGTGTCAAGGACCTCCTCAAAGACTTTGATATCCCAAGGGCTCAGATTCTTATATCGACGTTCCTCTGAGACCCACATGAGGTGGTTGATGATGCCAATGGCACCCAGGTCCTCCAGCCGATGTGCGTCTTCGATGATACGAAAAGGAGGATACTCAAGAGCGATGGCTCTGGTGCTGTCTTCCTCGAAGGGCTCAGCATCGGCGTCGAGCTTGTCAGCAAGATAGGCTGCTTGGCGACGAATGGGCGTCGGGCAGCCGAATCTTTCCAGAAATGCATCCATAATATCCAGCCTTTCCTCCTTGCGTAGTGCCCTTTCTTCGCCAAAGACACGGACCAGGCATGCAGCCCATATGATCATCGGATCAATTTTGCGAGCCCATTCATGATGCTTCTTTTCAATGGCCAGGATGTATGACGCGTTTGACATGACGCGGCGGAGGTGCTGGTAATTGTGTTTGCTGTCTGGCCTGTCCAAGAGGTCACGTATCAAGATGTTGGCGCATCTGAACCATTCGCGATCTATCTCTTTGATTCCTAGAAGATCCAAGTCGAAAAGCGGTTCTTCGGGCTCCGATAGGCCGTCGGTGGGCTTGGGCGTGGTGTCAATTCCCTGCGAGTAGGGATCTGAACAAGCAGCTCTTGGAGCTCTAGATTGCTGATTCGGTGTGTCGCTGGCAGAAGCGGACATATTTGACGTATCGTTACTTGAATGGCCTTTTCTGGAGCGTAAGAGGTGACGGGATATAGCTGCGATAGTCTTCATGGTCGATTTCCCAGATGAAAAAATTGGATGTTGGTGATGATGTGTTGAAACTGTAAGAATCCGGCTGAGAGTCGAATAGATTGAGTGTTTTGGAAGATTTAGATCTGAACAATGGGGCACTTTTATAAGAAGAGTAAGAATTCAAGTCAGTAGGCGTTGTTTGTGGTACCAGCTCTTACTGTGTGTGTACACTACTGGAATGATATAATTCACATACGACACAGCGTATGAGCAGCTCTACACTGTATCCCCATTTTAGTCATATTGCTATATCATGAATTCAGAAGAGTGTTATAACTCTTCCCACCCACCCAAGCCTTGCCCAAAATTAATGTTACTCCAAGAAAGCCCTTGATCTAAGTTTCTGGAGGGAGAAAGAGGTGACATTTTTCGGAAATAGCGGTCGTTGTCCGAATCAATCAATGTGTTAAGGTAAATACATAAGACCTAAGATAACGGACAATGTAGAGACAAAAACTATGATTTTGCTATTTCTCTAGGTCTGGCAAAAAGGTACCTGGATGGAGTACGCAATAGGTCTAGGAAGCATGAAAATGAGCAAGAATGTCAGAGTGTATGGTAACTGTATATGCTATGGATTGGGCCCTATCAGGAAGCTGTAAGGTGCCAAAAGTTATTGTATTGCTTGTGTCCATCATGTGCCTGCAGGAAGATTTCTTATGGGTAGGGCAAAGCCTAACCCATAACAGCATGTGCAAACAACATCTAGCTCTCTTGTCGTTTGCTAACAAACTCTTGGCTTGACATGTACATCCACACCGCCTCGAAGTATCCAATGGTATTCTCAGGCGTAATTGCAGTAAACGCACCCTTTGATTACCTCATCTGCCGCTCACTGTCACAGGAGTGTCCAGGCAGCCTGGAGTCACGTGCACGCTAACCACTAGCGCCAATCTGCGAGTTTATATACTGCCTGGCCTCCGTCCCTCCTTTGCTCTTCTTCATACTTACCTTCTTGCGACTCACTGAGCACAAGTATTCAGTGGTCTGGCTCGTTTGCCTGCATTGCACAGCGCGGTGTGAATGAGTTACGAGCTTCCCTTGGGAATCTCGGCGGGGCAATTTTTGCTGGTCGCATCTTCGAATGCTTTTGTCCTTTTCATTGAGACTTCTGGCGTAGTTCCAGTTGCTTGAGGAAGACGGGTCTGTAGCTCCAGTGTCAACGCGTAAGACGTTTCGCGTACGAGGGATGATCTTTGATCTGGCAAAGACAGTGGTAAAAGAGAACAAAGGGCTACGATAGCTGGACAAGCACATTCGCGGTGTTGTCTGCTGTCTTGCTTTCTAACACACCTTCGCCTCCAACTGCCACGCAATAGATTCTCCTATGCAGCCATGTGAGCTTCCTGTGGCCTTCTAGGCATGCTCGAGCCTTGCAATTGGGGTCTGCAAAACAAACCATTGCAATGTCCATAAGTCTCCCATGTTTTGATCTTGAAGCACATATGTTGTGCTTGCATCGTGTGTGAATTGTGTCCGATATCTTTTTTCTGCGTTCAACCGCCTGCCGCCTTACTTGGATCACCAGCTCCCACCGTGCCTGGCATAGCAGCCTGTCCCTCCACTTGTTCCGAAACAGCATCCTCCTCCACGGAGCCATCCTCTTCCGCACCCCGTTTTGCCTCTTCCAACGCTCTATATTTCCTTCTCGACTTCTTCCCAGCACGTGCCTTCTTCATACTCTTCTCCCTTGCCTTGACCCTCGTTCTGGCATCATCTCCTAGCTCCAACTCCTCGATTCGATCCTGCAAGATACGTCTCGCCATTTTCCGATTGATCTCTCGTGACCGCGTATCTTGGTACTTGACAACAATGCCTGTGGGGATGTGCTTAAGTTGCACGGCAGAAGAAGTCTTGTTGATTTTCTGACCACCGGGGCCGGAGCCTTTAAGGAAATTCTCTATCAGGTCTGATTCAAGGAGTACCGGGCGTGGTGGCAGCGCCTTGGAGAAGATCGCAGGGGTGCTATGAAATGGGGCATGTTGGACACGGGCGGAAGTAGATGCGCGAGTGAGGGCGAGACGGGCGATGAACGGAGGGAGAAGCATCTTCAGATTCTCAAACTTGGGGGCAATATACCAGCAGCATGTCGTGGTAGCATTGGCTCACGGAAAGACTCCGTTGTGGCTTGGAACAGCCGTTGTTGTCCGGCGCAGAATAGTCTCGCGCGTCATGAGGACGGCTGCGGAGCGGAGCAACCACCCAGATCCCTGTTCCCAATCCGCCCGGTCCCTGAACTGTCAATCTCCCTTTCCATCGTCCGCCCGATTTCTATACCATTCGAAATCCGCCGCGCGCCGTGCCCCAGCTACTTACCCCCTCGGCCGACGTTTCATAAATACACCAGTGCGGCTTTTCCATGTTTGACACGACATCTCTCGCAACCGTCGTCCTCCTAGCCTCTGCCTCCGCCCTTCTTCTCGCCGCAATGTTGTACCCGTCCACCATGCTGCGCTGGTTCCAGCGCAAGCGATACCAATACGAAGTCACCTTCTCGCTTTACATGTTGACGCCGACAGAGAAGTTCATATTCAGTGCGTTTCCCCCATGCAAAGCGCCTTTCCAGCACTTTCGCGCCCGCATGCCCCTTTCTTCCCTCCACACCTGCCCAGGAACACGCTGCGCAGAAACAACAGGGAGAAATGCTAATCCAGACTGGCAGACTCGATTCTCTTCCTCTTGCTTTCTCTCCTCATAATCGCCGCATCTCTATACCTCCCCGAGCACCTGTCCATTATCGCAAACCGCATCCTCTACTACGTGTCCGGCCACCAACAATCGCTTGCGACCGACGCACACAAGATGGCTCACTCGGGTTTGTCTGCCAATGCGCCTTTGGGAGGCGATCTGCCCGCCGCCGGAAGGGCCTACATGGAGCCATAGAAATCCACAGGACATATCCACATAGACGAGAACAGCCGCACTTGCTGGAAAATAGAAGGTTACGGCGTTTAATGATGCGTGTGTTGGGACGTGTGGCGTGTTGTGTTTGAAGGCGTTATGGGCAGCAACATGTGTATACAGAAAGAGCAAATAGCAGCTCGGCACGCTGCCAATTCCATTCATCTCCTGTGCTGGCTATTATCTTCGCCATCTTCCAGCTACACCAGCACGGCACACGGTCAGTCTTGGACAATGCCTTGTCTGTATACAGAGTTTAAACAGCATGACCGGCAAAGAAAACGATACGAGATACCAGATTTAATGTTAATACCTTTGTTCTGTCACTTCTCGTCATTTTGCCTCTAAAGGCGGCTACCGATCCTGAATGGCTCTACTGAGAGAAAAATAAAAACAACCAGCCGTGTTAGTAATCTGCCACGTAAACGGCCTACGGAGTGTATTCCTCCGCAGGATTGCATCGACTCACGTGAGTGGCATTGTATGCGCCATGATATGCAGCATGCACCTTGTGCAGAAATTCATCACACCGACAAGATATGTATGTATGTGAGTGGGGCGGTTAGGTTCTTCACCTTTGTGCATTGTTGAGAATCTTATTCAGAAATCGATCGCCACTAAAGTGCGTAGCTGAAACGCATTTCAAATACATTACATAAAACAGGCTGACAGACTGTGTATTCGGAGGGTTACTCAGCTAGAGCCATGAGGTCTTAGTTACATGACATGACTGTGTGGAAAGGAGAATGAGCCTCGAAAGCAACCTGGTAAGACTACATTATGGCTGGACGGACGAGGCCATTGTTTGCTATAGAACGTAGAAAAGTGACACTTGATGACGCTTGCCTCCACAACAGTAAAAGTCCACCCATGATATACCACGTAAACCACCCATGCCGAGGTGCAGAAGGCCATTCTTCTTCCTCATAGCCCAAAAAGAACGCTGACAGCATTGTTCAGTGCTGCGGCAGTGTAGTCGTTGATGGCTACAAGTGCTGGAAGATCGCGAGCGGCATTGGCGTAAGCCTTTCCAGTAGCGTCGTCGCTGACAAGAAATACAGCGAGTGGAATGCTGGCTATCGGGTCGTTTTCCTTAACCTCTCTCGCTATGCCCCGGGCAAACTGCAGTTGCTTCTCAAAGGCTTGAGCATGAAACCTGAGGACATTGGCCGTCGCACAGATAACAACTATGACTGCTCCGCTTGAAGGAAGAAAGTCGGTGTGCATTTCGGTTTTGCCGTAGTCGAGGCGGTATGGGACATGTCGTACTTTGCGTGGTAGTGCCCGGCCCAGCGGCTCGAATGGATCCATGTCCTTAGCCAGTGTTGTGGAGGGAGGGTGGGGTACAATTGGCGTAAAGAGAGTTATTATTTCGGCTTCATTAAGTCGCCGCAGTCTTCCCAGTACTTCCTTTGGACATTGTACGAGTCTGGCGTTGCCGACGGTTGAAACCCCATGAGCCATCCTGGTTAGAGTTGATGCTCCAGGTGATGAATAGTCGATTTTTGAGTGAAGTGTCTTGAAGGTCAGGAAAGTCTCTTGTTTCTGTATACACATGGCCAAAGGCCGCGGTGGTTGTATTATTAGCTCAGTGAAAGTAATGCCAAACGGGTGGTGCAGTCAAGGATTGCACAGACATTTCCCCCGAGAGATACAAGATATTCTCTAGCCCAAGCTCCCAATAATGCGCTCAGTCACGACTCTTGTCTGCAATACAACAACCCCGAGTTGCTGGAGGACGCAGAGGCACTTCACCGTGAGACAACAATAATCCTTGGGTAGAAGCTAGGGCTTGGCGACGCCGATGCTCAATGGCAAAACAGGGTGCACAGTTATGACTGATAAGAAGTACAAAGGGGTTATTAACCAATCACTTCTTCGAACACTCCAGGGACATGTAAGTCGACCAGGATACCGACCGGGTGCTGATCACAGAGCGGGCCGTGACGTTCCGGAAAACTTTGGATAATTGTTTCAATCGGACGCGAGCTATCAAATGTGCATGTGGGTGTTATTGACATTGATGATTTGAGTGGTACCAGATCAGATGTGGGGAGGGTAGTACAAACCTTCGACCATGCGGGCACGGCTCACAGATAAAGCAAATAACTTGGGACTGTGCTAAGCGGAGGTGATGCCGACTGGCTGACATTTTTCCGTAAACGGCCGCGACTGGTATAACGCAAGCATTTTGGTGGCGTAACTGCGTAGGTAGACCGATTGTGGGACAGGCGCCTCGACGCATGGCAATGGGTGTATCGGGCGGCAGCAGGATCGTGTATCGATGACAGACGCGGTTTGGTAAGATGACACATGCGGGGCATCAGTGCGCTGTCGTCATGTACGAGGAAGTGATGATCACGATAGTCCTGAGGCGCTTTAATGTTGGCTGAGGTGAAGACGAAAAGCAATAGTCATGACAATCGGCTTGATTGATCCGCTTAATTGAGGATTTGTGAAAGGACGCCACTCGAGATTAGGCAGCCAGCCAGCAGCCGGGTCAGTAGGCCAGGCACATATCCGCGTACGTACGCCATTGTCAGATAGGCGTACAGCGCACGGCGTATCTATACTTGGAGTTGGCGTTGCAGATGGAGTCGATCGCTGACGGGCAAAGCAGCCAGCAAGTCAGAGGCAGCCAGGCCGGTCAGGCCAACGGATCTTAGCCCTTTTATGTTTTTCGTGTAGCACAGATGAGCGGTTTCAATGTGGCGACAGGCGAGAGCTGCGAAGCTTGTTCCAGTGATGGATGGGCTATGCGGGTGACATCTGCATGATTGATTGAACCCAGCACGTGTAGCGTGAGGGAGCAGCCGCAGGTTCCCCAATCGGTGAGTTTTCGAGCATGTCGAGTCACTGCCGATAGAAACGAAGGGCCGAATATGCAAAGGATGGGGTCATAGGACGACGCTGGGCCCAGGGTCAAGGGAAGAGGTGTGGCACACGTCTGGCGGGCGGGCTGGCGGGGAGCTGCTCGCTTGTCTGGTCGTCGCCAAAACAGGCAAGGCGCGACTTCACGTCAACAACCACGACGGAAACGCGCCCGCACAACCGCAAAACGAACCCACAACGGCTGAGCGCGGTCTGATCTTATGCATGCTGGCACTGGTAGCGGCACGCCATATGTTGCCAGTTAACCCCACTTTGAACTCGCGTCGTGCCAGCTACTGATGGACTCGGCAGAGGAGCGGCCCACGCTGCAGGAGACGCTAAACTTATTACACCACGGTAGGTATCACTACGCGGCCGTGGATTCACTCCAGACGAGGGCTTACAGCGGCGCGCAGCTTCGAGAACACCGGCAAAGCAGCGGACCGTCAAGGTCTCCAGCATAGTCGATGTCATCTGCCGCTATGCCTTGGCAGACGGCCTTGACCAGGATGCTCTTCGAGATGTTGTACAGCTCATATCAGTCAAGACCCTGCTGGATCAGACAACCGTCACTACCTTGATCAAAAATCTGTACCCTGCCCGGCGTATACCGCGAGATGTGGTCATCACCGTGGTTGGGGCTCTTGGCCAAGGCAAAGGAAAGCCATCGCCTGGCACGCAAGACAGTCTCGTAAAGTGGCTGATTATTGTGCATGGCATCTTGGAAGACCAGAATGTCCTCTCACGTCTATACAGCGTATTTTTCGGCATGCTGGATATGATCAGCATCAGGTGTGTCACTTGAGTCCAAACTCAACCCTGTGTTGTGCTAAGTTTAGCAGGACTTCTTTGTGCCATTTGCTGTCCCTCATTACTCGCAGAAAGCATGTCAAGCCATTCCGCATTCAGCAGCTGTAAGTACACATATCATTTCAAGGGTAGTGATTCGGTACGGGCGACTGACACTGCGGCAGACTGGAGCTTTCACGCGGACTGGGCAATGAACCCGCGCTGCAAGGTCTCCTCCGCGTGTACAAGGACTATTATCCCGACATCATTCTTGGAAGTACTTCCACGAGCCGTAAATCTTTCGCTCTGGTGAGAACCCGCTTCTTGTACAACTACAAGTGCAACATCAACTCCCACGCTACTTCTCCGCAGCCCACTGTCGCACTACCGAACATGGACTAACTATTTTAGCAACCGGATGTTGAGTGGAGAACCAGGATCACTGCAATTCATGAGGCAAGCAATGTAATGGACGAGTCGACCGGGGACGTGCAGAACGGCTTCAAGGTGTTACGAAGAGGGCCTAAGGGCAGCAAAAGTTCGGCTATTCCGGAAGTGCACACATACCATGCGACTGAAGTGAGCTATTGATTCTAGCAGGGCTTTTGCAGACACTGACTTTCCACGACAGAGCTCGGTAACCCTCGAGGGTATCGACAGCGTTGATGACTTTGTTGAGAAGCTCGATAGAATAGAACCCCCTGGTCAGCTCGTATCATTACTTGTAGATCCACTGTTACAAAAGTATGTCGATCTAAAGTCATCGCAAGTCAACACTGCTAGAATTAGCGTATGGCTTGCCGCCTGTCTAGAGGAGCAGCTCGGGGCCTATCAGCATGGGGCAGGGGATGACCAATATCTCGGTGGGATTCTCAGTGGTCTGCTAAGATACGCACAGTATACAAAGGTAAGGATAATGTATACGTAAGGTCAAACGAAGCTAACCGATCGAAGATGTTACATCCTACCGTACTAGCGTTTCTCAAAGAATATCTGCCAGTATGGAACGGGCAGCACAACCTTGAAACCATTCTAGGCCTATTGTCCTATGTTGACATAGAACCATTTGAGGAGGTTCATGCAACGTATTTTTCCACTATCGAGCGAGCTGTAGCAGCTCAAGGCATCTCTGCGTACCCAAAACTTGTCGGTTTCTACACTGCCCTGGTGCAGCATCAGACATCGACAAAGTCTACGAATACTGTCAATTCTGACGATGACGATGACGAAAAACAGGCGTGGAGCGATTTAAACACGCATGTAGCCACATTGTTCACGTCCGTCCTCCTTTCGATACCTCCAGGACTAGGCAGCGACGTCATATCGTCCATCCTCTCCTTTTACGAAATTCTCAGTACCTCATCGAAGCCGCGCGTTATTCCAATAAAGCTCCCGCCAATGCATCTCATCTATCTCCTGGCCCAAGATGCTTCGCCAACGACATTTGCACGCCTTTGCGGTATCGTCGGCGCATACAAGGTGGCCTTTGATAAGCACCCAAAGCCGGTCAAGGCCTACTACCCCGTTGAGGTTACGGATACATTCAACTTTTGCTTGCGAGACATGTACAATCTCATCTGGGTATCTCGCGGCCTGGTGGTTCAGGACAGAAAATCCCAAGGGTTGTTCTGCGATGGAATACTCCGCTCCACTCTTGGCACATATCTGAGAAACGTCAGCCGCGAGTACAGGATCGAGGCTGCTTTCAATTTGTCGAACAATGCATTGCTGGCATCAATGTCTGCAGCAGCTTGGCGTACGATTGAGCGACAGGTAATTGAAAGGGAAGGCTTTGATGAAGACAGCGTTGTGCACCACCAAGGCCCTGTCAGTGAGAAGAGTCTGGAGGCAGTGAAGCAAAAGGGCGGCGTTAGCGTTGACTGGGAGGGCACACATGGATATAAGGCACTATTGCTTCAATGGCTAGATGAGAGAGGTCTTGGTGGCATCAAGCAACTGATGTTTGCTACCGTGATGGACTTGAAAGACGCAGCGTAATGTTCTCAAGACATTGTGGAAGATTAGTAAAGCATGCATTTTCTTTGTCGTCACTGTCAATAACACACATTGGATCGCGGTACAACATACACCAATATCATGTCAGATGGCTTAACCATGGAGACATTACGGGCGCCAATGTTTGTATCATTAACAACAAACTTTCAATGACTGTCCTCGGGCGAAAATATGTAAACAAATATAAGCACAGCCATACTGGGGTCTCGGGCACTAATGGCGGGACGATGCAACGTCTGAGCATAGTACATGGGTGTACCTGGTGCAGAATGACTCGTACGGACCGACAATGCTGTAAGACGGCTTGTGGGCGGACATGTGTGTCTGCTCATGTATACTGTAGGAGACAACTGCAGGTTGCCGTCACCAGCCGCTCTGAACTGGAGTTGATGTTGTTACGAGGTACCCACCAGAGGCAGAGTATTTTTTTCTTCTCAAATTCCGTCACGAGCAGGGGTGCAAGACAAGTTGCACAGCTATGACGCGACACGGCACGCGAAACACGTGCGCCCAAGGTTCCTGGGTATTGGCTGAAGGCGAGCAGAGCTCCCCGCCAGCCAGACCCAGCTTCGAGCTCCATGCAGACCTTTTTCGCGCTCAGAGCTTTTCTGTCTTAGTTAACCATAGCTGCTGCATGCCGCGCTTCCTGCTCTGACGCGTTTCCTGCACTTCAACTTACTTCTACCTTCGCTTAGCCATGAAGTTCGGAACGACGCTGCGCCGGAGCGTGTATGCGCCATGGAAAGACAAGTACATCGACTACGACAAGCTCAAGAAGCTGCTCAAGGACAATGAGGACGACGATACCTGGACTGCCGACGACGAGAGCGCGTTCGTTGACGAGCTAGCCAATGTGCAGCTAGAAAAGGTGCACAACTTCATCACCGACATCTCGCAGAAGCTGCGCGACCGTACCTCGGCATGCGAGAAGAAGCTTGAGCCATTGGCTGTGGGCCTCCAGCCCGAAGATGCCGGCGAGGTAAAGGAAAACAAGGCCGAGGGCTTGCTGGCCGAGTCTTCCAATGATGCGCCCAAGAAGCCAGAGCTCAGCCAGGAGGAGAGGGAGAAGCTGCTCAAGGAAGTGCTGCACGAGCTGGACAGCATTACCAAGGAGACCAAAGAGCTGGAAACCTTCAGTCGCATCAACTTTACTGCCGTTATCAAGGCGACCAAGAAGCACGACAAGCTTCGCGGCAGCTCCTACCGCCTACGCCCCTTCATTGACGCCCGCATTGCCCGTCACCCGCTCCATACCGAGGATGCTTCGCCGCTGCTGTACAGACTGTCAGCACTCTACTCGTTCGTCCGCCAGAGTTTGGAGGGTAGGCCCAAGGAGGCTTTGTCGTTCAACGACGAAAGCACCACGGCTGAAAGCTTTACCTCTCACAAATGTAAGCCGCACGTGAGGTCAGCTACACGCACGAGCTAACAAGACACAGTCTGGGTTCACATGGACAATCTCTTCGAGGTCAAGACCGTCATCCTCCGCCGTCTCCCCGTCCTCGTTTACAATCCTCAGACGTCCAAGATCGCTGAGGGCACCCAGCGCGACCCTACTATCACCTCCATCTACTTCGATAACCCAGACTTTACACTCTACTCGGATAAGGTCAATGGCAAGCCAGATGCGGCCTCGCTCCGCCTCAGGTGGTACGGACAGCTTAATGAGAAGCCTGAGATCATGTTCGAGAAGAAGGTTATCAAGGAGGGCAACGCCGCCGAGGAAGTTCGTTTCCCTATCAAGGCCAAATACATCCAGGCTTTCCTTGAAGATAAATACCACATGGAGAAGAGCATCGAAAAGATGGAATACAGGCCCAACAAGGACCAGCAGAAGTTGGACAACTTCAAGAGCGCTGTCAATAACATTCAGAGCTTTGTGAAGGAGCAGAAGCTCCAGCCCATGCTCCGCGCAAACTACACTCGCACTGCCTTCCAGATCCCTGGCGACGATCGTATCCGCATCTCGCTTGATACAAACCTCGCTCTCATCCGTGAGGACTCACTGGATGAGAACAGGCCATGCCGCGAGCCTGATGATTGGCACAGGCGTGATATCGACGCCGCGCCGATGGAGTACCCCTTCAAGAACCTCAAGAAGGGCGAGATCCACAAGTTCCCCTACGCGCTGCTTGAGATTAAGGTCAAGGGCTCACAAAAATACGAGTGGATTGAGGACCTGATGCACTCGCATCTTGTCAAAGAATCGCCTCGGTTCTCTAAGTTTGTCCATGGTGTTGCGAAGTTGTTTGAGGATAACGTGAATACCTTCCCCTTCTGGCTCAGCGAAGTGGACAACGACATCAGAAAGGAGCCTGAAAAGGCCTTTGATGATGAGCAAGAAAAGAAGCGCAGAGCTGCCGAGGATGAGTTTGTTGTTGGATCCCTCTTCGGTGCACGCGCAAGCCCTAGCTACCGCCCGTCCATTGCATCGCCTGTTGGCTCGCCGGCTGCTAGCCGTTCAGTGCCTAAGAGTGCCAGCGCAGCAGCTCACTCACAGCCTTTTGTCAGGCCTTCACTGCCAACCATCGGCTCGCACCTCTCGCAGCGGGAGCACAATGGCAGCAACACCGGGGCTCGCGTAGAGGAGGACTCGGACTCAGACTCAGACGTAGTTGCTGGAGGAAAGACGCAAAGAAGCGGTCTTGCATCATTGTTCCCATCGTTCTCCACATCCAAATATGCCCGTCGACAACAGCGCAAGATCCAATTGCCACCAGGTATCAGAGACCCCGGTGTGTGGATCAAGGACCAGGGACCTGTCAAGGTCGAAGCCAAAGTTTGGCTTGCCAACCAGCGTACATATATCAAGTGGCAGCATGTCAGCGTCCTGCTTGCTTCGCTTTCGCTTGGTCTTTACAACGCAGCGGGCGAAGGAAACAACATTGCACGTGCGCTTGCCGTTGTGTATACCTGCGTCGCCGCCTTCACTCTAGCATGGAGCTACGGCATGTACGTGTACAGGGCTCGCTTGATTCGTGAGCGAAGCGGCAAGGACTTTGACGCCATTACTGGGCCTTTGGTCGTCTGTGTGGGACTTGCAGTGGCTTTGTGTTTGAACTTTGGCTTCAAGGTACGTTTTACCCCACCCAATCTGAATGCCCATTTCCAGAGACAATTGATAAACTAACGTATCTCGGTGCGAACAGTACAACGCTTTGGTCAAGCAGGCACACCAGGATCACACTCATCACCATGCCAACGCTAGCTTTGTGGCTGAACAGATGGAGCTGAGGATCTAGGCTTACACTCGACTTGTGCTGTGTTTCATTGAAGCGTTCATTGTTGGTCTAGTAATGGAATGGAGATGGTTTCGTCTATGAAGGAAGAGGGAAAGGAAGAGAAAAAAAAAGATCGGAGTTTGACAGTCCTCGTTGTTTCGTACCCGCTTGTTGCGTGCAGGGGAATCGATTGATGAGAGAAAGAATATTGAAGTCACAATCACTTTTTTCTACTATCGTTATTAGGAGTTTCTTTGCTCTCTCTCTCTTTTTCTTTGCGTCTCACTTGGTGGGATCGGAACTTGGAGTCACATACACGTACAAGTAACCTGCCTGGTACCACGCTGTACACACGGTTGACAAGATACTATTGTAAGCACACCAAGGGTGGGAAGCGGGAAAAAAGGAAAAGGAAGTGTACAAAAAAGATGTGTCATCGTATTGATGGCGTTCTCTTTTGGCCTTTTTTTTTCTGGTTGGACAAGTTTCAAGTGGGAGGGAGTGGGGAAACGGCACGGTTTAGTATGTTACACGCGTGTTATGGTTCCTGATGACAGAATGAAGCAAAGGGGGGAGATGAACGGAGACGGGTGTCTGGTTGTACTGCGGAGTCGCACAGAGTGTCTGTTTCTCTTTTTTTGTTTGAGGGAAGGGATATGTTGTATTTGTATGGAAAAAAGGGAGACGAATGAGGTGTGTTGGTGCAATTAAATTGAGTTGTCATCATTTCTTTTAATTGGGCGGCATGTGATTTATATCTTTGTGCCTGTGTATATTTCTTCTACGGGCAGGTTTATCTGGAACAGGCTCTAATATTAGATTGCTTGTGCGTATGTATGTGTATACTTGTATTTGTTTGTCGGCTCGGATTGTACTGTGAGTGACATTTCTTTTTCACGAAGCGGTTGGCGGAGGACATCGAAATTGGGAATAAGTAACTATAGCGGTTTGAGTCGAAAGCTTCTTCTGCTTTTCCTGTTCCTTTTGTGTCTGTTGTGGATGAGCTTGGGTAAAGCTCTTGTTCATTTAACTAGTACGACTGGCGTGCCATCACATTGGCTGCTCTTGTTGTATACGTCTCATGCAATGTTTCAACCCGAGTGGCAGGTCGTGTACTACACTGAGGTACGTTATCATTACGCAGGAACCGGGACAAACTAGCATCAAGGCTCGCTGAACAACGGGTGCGGGACGGATACTCGGTCGGCGCGCTGCTAGCTTAGGAGCTAGTGTACATAGCGATATGGCGGGCGTGGTACGGGTGCTGCCTCGCATGCTAAGCTTCCAAGCTTTGCTGGGTCTAGTGGTTCTGAATTCAGTTCCCTATGTGCTCTTCTTTTCCACCCGGAGCATTGTCCTCACGGTCGACATCCTACAATGAAAGCGTATCCAGTGTACGAAAGGCGTTGTAGCAACGGTAGCCGAAACCACTAGTTCTCGCCGTAACCCGGAAGAGTGTGACGTTTTAAACTGGGGCTGCACGGTCCTCGAGTGCGAGTAACGTGAAAGGTGCCACACCCGACCTCGCAATTTTGGCAATCCACTCGAACCACCTCCAGGAACGCCGCCCAACGGTTCTCCTGGCCACCGTGACGTTGCTGTCGATGGACAGGGCACGGATCGTGGCTATGCTAATATCCCGTCCGTTGTTACAGATAACCGATTGATCCATGGCAGCAGTACTGTCTCGAAAACCTATCCGATGAAAAGATTTCGGTACGCAATTCTACCGGTCGCCGCCACTCAGGGCGGAGGCGAGGCGAGGCAGGGCAAAAAGGAACCACCAGGGATATAGATCGTTTCTCCAGGGGCGCATGATGATGCTAATCAACCGCTATTTGCAAACTGGGTCCCCATTTGTCTTCCCTTACTCTAGGCGCAGAGGACCGTGCAGGAACGGCATGCCACGACCACGGCTGGCCGCTTACTGGGCCTGATAGTTGAGGCGGAAGACTGGAGTATGCCCGGGTTGCCACCAGATGATTGGCGTTGAGACGGTTGGACAGCAGCGTGCAGTGACGAGCTGAGAGCGGGCTAGTTGTGCAATGCAGCGTCTTAGGAGCGGACTGTGTGGCTAGGATGATGGCACGACGATCTCCAGGCACAGACCCGCCAAGCTGCCACTTCCGACTCAACCACCTCTTGGACCCACCCGCCCGCTTGGACATTGTTGCGAACTGCTGCCATGATGGATTTGAATCGCTTTGATCTTTTCTGTCTTCGTGACCAAATACCCGGTCGAGACTACATCTTTTTATACATCTGTTAATCTATGCTGAAACGGCTGCTAATCTGCTAACAGAGTCTTGGCCGCTTGACTCTTTGCGCAATATGGAGCCAATCGACATTTTGCCTGCATATATGCTGTGGGCCCTACCTTTATTGCGGCTCTTTGCTGCCCCCAGCCATGATTGCTCCCCGGATCCCAGGCCTGGTATCCGCCGTCTTGCATCCATGCAGCATGTGTGAGAGTGTGATTGGCGATACCACTGTGAACGCACGTCTGCATTAGGCTTGTGAGTTAGTGCTCTGTCGCTCAAACCGGCCCAGGCCCATTTGCTAGTTTGTTGATATTCGTACACGGGCGGGTCTTGGGTGCGTCACTCATGTATACCGCCAGCCTCTTGGTGGCGTGTGCCAGAACTCTTAAGAAAGCCGAAGCCCGGCCACTCGTCTCATCTTTACTGCCTGACTTCTTTAGGCTGCCACCTACTTTCCTTGCTGGCTTCCAGGAACAAACGGATGTATAGCCTAGAGTGACGCTTGCTGTTCGTTTGCACCAGCACGTGACGCTGTTGCTCTTGCCTCGTCTGCACCACCAGCCTTGCTTGGCCACCTCACTCACCCTATACACGGCCGCTCGCTTCATATCCGCTTGTTTGTTGTCGTCAATCGGCAGGTCCATTCTTTCGTCGGTTCATTGTGGCACATCCTGGGACAAGATAGCGTGGCAACCCTATCCAGCTCTACCTATGAAGACTCTTTTACTCGCCCTTGTGGGCTTTACCTCACTGGCTGTCGCCTCTCCTACACTGCCATCTCGGACTCAGCACATCCACCTCCAGGATCGTCAGGCCAATGGCACTACTTCAGCTCCCTGCGCCAAGGTCTCCAGTTATGTCTATGGTGACGGTAACGGCCCTTACAAAACAAAAGTTCCCGCCCAGCTAGCATGGGATTGCATAAGTGACGTTCCGTTCAATGCATCTTCAGCAAAACGGCTCATAGAGGCACTTCGGCCCTACATTGAGTGGCAAAGCACCCTCGAAGTACTCAAGAACCCTCCCGCCGAGTACGCCGAGAAAGTGCAGCCTGCCGTCGACGTCATCGGGGGCCTCGACAAGATCGACGCCGACATCGATGCAGGTAACTTCAAGAACGAGTATGACTTTGGTTGGACTCTCTATACCCTCATCCAATCCGCCCATGACGGCCATTTTGTGTACGTTCCCGATTCAGTCGGCGCCATCTTTACTTGGGGTCGACCAATCCCTCTGGTTTCTGTTTCAGAGGACGGAGACCAGCTGCCAGCAGTCTTCGCCTTTCCCGATGTCCTCGGCATGCAGTTCAAAAACATTTCGTATACGCCTTCTCCTGTCGTTGAAATCGATGGCAAGGACGCAACAGAGTTCCTAGAGGCACTCAGCCAGTATGGCCAGCTTCAGGACCGTGACGCACTCTACAATAATGTGTTTTACGAGCTTTCCCAAATTAGCCTCGGCACCATGGGCACTGGTACGGGTATGTTCACTGGAGGTGGCCGTGGACGATGGGTGTACCCTGGACCCACTACGACTCTTACCTTTGCCAACGGTTCTAGCTACACAATGGAAAACTACGCTCGCCCAAGCATTCCGTTCCGCAACATTGCAACAGGCAAGGACTTAGCCGACAAGTGGTTCACTTTTGGTTCTACAGATAACATACAGGCTTTGGCAGAACCAGACTCCGATACTGCAGTCGTCAAGGCTGTTGCTGCTACCTCGCCTGGCTTTCCCACCCCGGTTGCAGCCGGACCCCTGAATCTCATCAATGGGTTCTATATTGACGCTGCTGGGTACGGTGATGTTGCAGTACTGCAGGTGCCCAACTTCGTAGGCTCCAGCAACGCCGAGGTTGCATTCCAGAAATTGACGCAAGACTTCGTCGCCAAGGCCCTCGCGGACGGAAAGACCAAGTTAGTAATTGACCTCCAAGCCAACGGTGGCGGTACGGTTATGCAAGGCTATGATATGTTCAAGCAGTTGTTCCCCAATATCGAGCCGCTTGGTACCAACCGTTTCCGCGCACACGAAGCGATTGATCTCATAGGCCAGTCTTTCAGTACTTTTGCCTCGCAGTTTCCGAGGGCGTTTGGCACCAACAGCACCATCAGCTTTGCCCAGGCCTCCTACTTTGACTATCACACTGATGTAAAAGCGGATGGTACTCCCTTCTCATCCTGGGATGAGAAAATGGGTCCTCATAAGGTCAATGGTGCACTTTACACTACAGAGTCTCGATGGAATCTCTCTGACGTCTATGTCCCTTATACGTCAGGTGGTATCAGTGTAACCGGATACGGCCCTCTCGCCAACGTCAGCCGGACGCCCAGGTTTGCTGCTGAGAACATTGTCATCGTGACAGACGGCTACTGCGCGTCGACTTGCACAATTTTCAGCGAGCTCATGACGCACTTGGCGGGTGTAAAGACTATCGCTATGGGTGGTCGCAGCAACAAGAACCCTATCCAGGCCATAGGTGGCACCAAAGGCGTCAACAACTACCAGTTTGGCTTCATCCAGCAGTCTGCACAGTATGCTATCAGGTTTGACCCTTCACTCAATAGCTCCATCTTGAGGCAAGACTACTATCGCGACATTGTTTTCTCACGGAGTGAGGGAACAGGCGTAAACACTCGAGACGGACTTCGTGCCAATGATACCTCCGGCGTAGCTTTGCAATTTATTTACGAGGAGGCCGACTGCCGCCTGTACTATACTCCAGAGATGACTGTTGATATCACTGCTGTATGGCAGGCAGCAGCTGATGCAAAATGGGGCGATAGAAAGTGTGTAGCTGGGGGCAATTACAGCGACGAAGAGAAACGCGCCGTTTCCAAGGTCACAACCAAGCTGAGTCCAAAGAAGCGGACACGAGTGGCAAGATCAGATGCCTTCCATGATGTAAAGGCGTTTGAGGATAGTTTCGAGCTTGAAACTGAATGCAAACTCAAGGGAGATGGTTTCATGGAGCCGTAGATGGTGACATGGTGCTAAGAGGACGAGATGGACTTTTCTACATGGATTGATCTGAAGGCTGCATGAATCCCTGGCGCATGCTGGCTTTCCTCAGTCCTAATGTATAATGTTTGCGAATATTTCATAGCTGTAAATATCTTCTAGTAAGCACGTGGTGTAAT
The DNA here is from genome assembly GCA_020744315.1 of Curvularia eragrostidis. Taxonomy (NCBI): domain Eukaryota; kingdom Fungi; phylum Ascomycota; class Dothideomycetes; order Pleosporales; family Pleosporaceae; genus Curvularia; species Curvularia eragrostidis. The sequence goes on along the minus strand of JAIRCK010000004.1, from coordinate 297,123 downwards.
GAACAACCTATAACCTCTCATGATTCATCTCGCTGAGTATGTGCCCGTTTGGTGTTGTGTTTCTCGGCCGGCTCACGTTGTACGCAGCACGCTCATTACCTGCATCAAGTCTGCACTGTACTGGTATTCTGGGGAGAAGAGAAGAGGAGTGATGCGAAGTCTGTCTTTGTAAGAAACGGTGTGTTTATCTCCATCTATCAGGAGAAGCTTTGTTGAGATAGACCAAACCATCATGTAATGGATGGATTTTCTTTACTCTTGTGAACAACTCGAATACAAAAGCAGGTACTCGCGTTGTTTGGGCCTGAATGCGCAGTTGGAGAGTAGCGAGTGTGCATCGCGTGGCTCAGATGCGTAATGGTGGTCAGCTACTGGGATCGTGACCGTCGCTGTTTCAAGCCTGTCGGATGGTCTACTCTATGAAATAGCCGAGCCCGACGAAGCCGTCCACATGCTAACGCAAGATAAGCGTCATTCGTCTGGCCACAGCATCTCGGCAGCCCTAGAATCCAGGCAAAGGCTTCGCGAACCACGGCACGTCTTCCAATAGCGGCCAAGGCGATGGAAAATTCGCCCCTCTGGAGTCCTGGGCCCTTGCGTCTTGCCGCGAGGTTTTTGGCCCGTGCAAGGTTCACTACCCGAGATTACCCGACCTAAAAATGGCGGACCCTGATGGTGGCTGCTCGCGAAAAGGAGAAGTACACGAAACTTGGGCTGGAAGAGGTAGCTGGACACTTGTTCATCCCCACAGTGGATTTTCAATGTTGAATCAACGATTGCGGACGCGTCTAGGAGGCATTTCCGTCAAGCCATGTGCGCCTGCCAGCTGCTACGGCAACGCCTCTGGTGTGCCTCAGAACTTTGAAACCCTGCGGGATCAAAAGACGGTGACAAAAGTCCGGCCACGTAAACGCAATGCCGAAGCAGCAACATGGAGAAAAAGAGAGCACTAGATCAAGTGAAGCCTTTGTCAAAGTACTTTTTTTCCCCAGTCCGCAAATCCGAGGTGTAGATGTGGAAGCGCCCGGGACAGCGGGTGTGGACACTAGCACGTGATTGGCCTAGCGTGGCTTAGCGCAGTTGGCAGAATTTGTCGCAGCTTTCGCTACAAATACACCTGTCTTCCCTTAACGCAGCGCCAGCCTCTGCAACTTCACCTTCTTCACCCAATCTCCCCTCTGCACGTCGTCAAGATGTCGGGTAAACAGCAAGACAAGAGCGTTATGGGCATGCCCGTATGTACACCCATTTCCCGCGAAATCTCACCCGCAGCCCACAATGCCACCGGTCCGCGCACTCAAATCAATGGCACATCAATTGCATCAAGACGCTACGTCCTAGCGAGTCAACGATACATTGAGATGGGCCTGGCATCATGATAGATGCTCGCGCTGGCTGGTTGTGTTGGTGGTTGCTGCCCGCTCTCCTATCTGCAACACTGGCTAACAACAAAATCAGGGTTTCGTGGTGGACTTCTTGAGTACGTCTCACCGACATTGATAACTCCATCGACTTGGGTGTCATCGGCATTTCCAATTCGACATGGACACTGTCAAGAAAATTTTGCGTCTATCACAGATACTAACGGCTTATCAGTGGGTGGTGTCTCCGCCGCCGTCTCGAAGACCGCTGCTGCCCCCATCGAGCGTGTCAAGCTCCTCATCCAGAACCAGGTACGCTTCAGCCCAACGACATTCGTAGAACAGCCGCTTATACCCCGCAGGATGAGATGCTTAAGTCCGGTCGTCTTGACCGCAAGTACAACGGTATCGTCGAGTGCTTCAGCCGTACCGCCAAGAACGAGGGTGTCCTCTCCCTCTGGCGTGGTAACACTGCCAACGTCATCCGTTACTTCCCTACCCAGGCGCTCAACTTCGCTTTCCGCGACACCTACAAGTCCATGTTCGCCTACAAGAAGGAGCGTGATGGTTACGCCAAGTGGATGGCTGGTAACCTGGCCTCCGGTGGTGTAAGTTTAGACAACTGTCCATCTGGCTTTCACATGCTAATGACATCAGGCTGCCGGTGCCACTTCCCTCCTCTTCGTCTACTCCCTCGACTACGCCCGTACCCGTCTCGCCAACGACGCCAAGTCGGCCAAGAAGGGTGGTGAGCGCCAGTTCAACGGTCTCGTAGACGTCTACAAGAAGACCCTCGCTTCCGATGGTATTGCTGGTCTCTACCGTGGTTTCATGCCCTCCGTTGCTGGTATCGTTGTCTACCGTGGTCTGTACTTCGGTATGTACGACTCGATCAAGCCTGTCCTCCTTACCGGTTCCCTCGAGGGTAACTTCTTGGCCTCTTTCGCTCTTGGTTGGGCTGTCACCACTGGTGCCGGTATCGCCTCCTACCCTCTTGACACCATCCGTCGTCGTATGATGATGACCTCTGGTGAGGCCGTCAAGTACAAGGGTACCATGGATGCCGCCCGCCAGATCGTTGCCGCTGAGGGTGTCACCTCTCTCTTCAAGGGTGCTGGTGCCAACATCCTCCGTGGTGTTGCTGGTGCCGGTGTCCTGTCCATCTACGACCAGGCCCAGCTCCTCCTCTTCGGCAAGAAGTTCAAGGGTGGATCTGGTTAAGCGCCTCTCTTCCCTCCTCGATACCCCAAACCTGCGTTTATGTGGCGGAAACAGCTAATTGCGACGTGAGAGCTGGGGATGAGGTGTCCGTGTTGGGGCAATGGGACGCTCTACGGGCGGAACATTGTTCCTGCTGACGCAAAGCACGACCCCGGAGTGGTAACACACTCTTGTACTTTACAACATTCACACGTCATATCCGGCTTGCATTGCTTTGTCTGTTTTTGACTGTACGTCCTCTTTTCATCGCTCGGTGCAATGGGGAAAATAGTGGTCAATAGAAAGTTATGGGTTTCTTTGTATAACAACACTTGGTTCCTGCTACGTGATGTTTGTGAGCGTGAAGGTTGAGTTCATTATGTGATGCATGACTTCATCTAGTTTCCTCGATAAGATACAGGCGCCTTGTTGGATTAGAAACCGCCATTTTTGTTGTTGATGGCCTTCCACACATTCTCCTCACCCTTCCTCAACGCCTCTCCTGCCTTGGTCAACATCTGCCATGCCTGTGCCCCCACACCCTCGCCCCCGCCCCCATTACCTTGTGCCGCTCCGCCCGATGGATTAATCCCGCCCCCAACCGTGTACGGCGCATTGTCTGGTGCCTGAACGTAGCCTGGGGGGTGCTCCAAGCTCGTCCGCGTGGGCTGCGGTACAGCATTGCCCGAGTCCAAAGTCTGAAAGGGTGAAGCAGCAGGACCAAAGTTCAGCGTTGTCGGCCCTGGCTTACTGGCTTCCGTTGCCGTTACCGTTGAGCGGCCTGCCAGCATCGAGTCCGAGGGCGGCGGACGGCTGAATTGCGGTGGCGGACCGACTTGTCGTGTCTCGGTGGTTACCACTGTTGCTGTAGGACCTGGCTGTGGGGCCGCTGGTATGCCATTGTTGCTTCCCGCGCTGCTTGCTGTTGCTGTGGGAGCGGCGGGGCGGGCGCCGGGCTGTGGTGCGGGAGGCGATGAGGAGGATTGTGTGGTTGTTGCGGGAACGTAGGCGGGTGTGGTGCGAGTGGGTGGTGGGTTGGCGGCGGCGGCGGCAGCAGGATCTGAGGATGCTGTTGAGGGTGTTGCACCGTCTGCTTTTTCGGCTGTGACTGGGGTGATGGGTGCGTTTTTGTGGATTGGGATGGGGGGCATCGTGAAGTACAAGTAGTGCGTGTGTTTGTGTGGGCTTCCTTTGCCTAGTGTTGAGGCTGTACTGTTGTGTATATGTGTTGTGGAGTCTTGTTGATTGTTCGATTGTAAATTTTATATGGCTTTGTTTTTTGTCCGGCTAGCTATAATAGACACGTTGTTAGGACAGTGGTTGTTGCCTTGCAGTACGCGTTCCTCAGGCACACACTTCTGAGAGCTATGGGTGGTGGTTACTACTTTGGGCGATGATGTCACTCAAACACGTGAACCAGTGTTCCTGATGGACTAGTGTACTATGGAATACAAACCTTATTTTAGGATGCAAATAAGTTCCTTGGCTCGATCTGTAAGCAAACCCCATGGATACTTTGCTTTTTTTCTCTTCGGATAGCACGGAGACGCTTTCATATACAGTAGGCAAGGACGATCTGCGCGAATCTAGACGTGCCACCGGCCTTTCGGTGCTTTTCATTACGCAGGAGAACGCTCGCCAAACATACCACCTCGATACAAATAGACTCCGCATTTACTTCAAATTTCTGTCTGGTGTTTACGATTGCGCCGAACGAATATTTTTTCGTGTACCATTCCACAATATATTAAAATTGTCTTTCTCCTCCTGTTGTTTTTGTCCGTCAACATCTGAACTCGGAAACACCACGCAAGTACCTTTTAATTATCCCGCAGCAGCCTCTTCTTGGCGGCCTCTGCAGCGCGAATCCCTCCTTTATATTGAACACTCACCCACGGTGACCTGCCATAAGCAATGATTGGAGCTAATTTATTGCAGTGTTGGCGGAAGAGATTTTTCCGTGTTACATACCTTCCATACATGGATACTATCTTTGTAGGTGACACAGCAGAGCCCTAGTTATGCAATTGTAACTTTGGCTTTGCATGTTCTCGTCTCTTGCGTGTCTGTTCTCAGATGGAGAGATGGTTACGTTCTGCATGAAAAAGCCCATGTTCATACATTCCAAGGGGTCTGAAATTCCATCGGACTTCTCACTAGTATTGGATTAGGGTGTTTGTCTCGACTCGTGTTCCCGATCCACTAGGACCACCGTTCGCACAGAGTGGATGCTATACGCGTCCAGCAACGTGGGCATTTGGTGGGATGTTTCAAGAAAGACTCCTTTTCAATCTAATCGGGTGTGGGGAGGTGGAGCTGTCGGTACTCTCTTGGTTTAGACTGTCGCACTAGGGGGTTCCCGCTCGGGCGCCGAAAAGAACGTTGACGTCTCGCGAGGCTTGCCCCTTCTGCAGACCCTGGTAGAGATATAGAGATTGTCCGAAGCTAAGTGTTGCAACTTGAACATTTTTGTATTGTGGACTCACGGAGTGGAAGTCAATTGGTGCAATCTAGTTTGAGTCCAGGTGCTTCCATAGCTTGGATCTGTACAAGCTTCACCAAGACTGGGGAAGCAATAATCATGGTTGTTGAGCAGTGTGGGCTGGCGGCTCATATAAAATGACCGATCTACCTTTCCTCACAAAATTTGAAAAGCACAGCGATTCTATTCTTTGCAACGCCAATAGCCCCAGTGCTTTGTTGTTTTCATTCACTTTCATTCCAGATTAACAACACACGCTTCTCAAGATGAAATTATCAGTCCTTTCTCTTGGTCTTATGGCTGTATCTGCTCTGGCAGCACCCTCTGGTCTCGCCAAGCGGGCGGCGTCTCTGGAAGATGTCGCAACCACTGGTTTCGCTACCCAGAACGGCGGCACAACTGGAGGAAAGGGGGGCAAGACCATCAAGGTTGCCTCCCTTGCTGATCTCCAAGCCGCTGTCAAGGGTGACGATCCAGCCATTGTCCTCATCACGGGCCCCATCTCTGGAAACCAAGAGAATGTCAAGATTGGCAGCAACAAGTCAGTCATTGGACAGGACTCGTCCGCCGTCCTCACAGACTTCACCCTCACTGCCAAGAAGGTGAAGAACGTCATTATCCGCAACGTTGTCATCAAAAAGGTTGTAGGCGGTGATGCCATCGCCATCCAATACTCCCAAAACGTCTGGGTTGACCATGTCGACGTCTCTTCGGACCGGGACCACGACAAGGACTACTACGACGGTCTCATTGATATTACACACGCCGCTGACTGGGTCACTGTTTCCAACAGCTACATCCATGACCACTGGAAGACCTCTCTGGTGGGCCACTCGGACTCCAACGGTGCCGAAGACAAGGGCCACCTGACCGTCACCTACAACAACAACTACTGGCGCAACGTCAACTCGCGCTGCCCCTCTATCCGCTTCGGCACCGGCCACATCTACAACAACTACTACGAGAACGCTGCCGACGGCATCAACACCCGCCAAGGCGCCCAGGTCCTTGTCCAGAACAACGTCTGGGTCAACGCTACCAAGGCTCTTTACACCGTTGACGACGGCTTTGCTGTTGCCTCTGGCAACGACTTTGGCGGCAGCAACAACACCGCGCCTGAGGGTACTTTTACCAAGGCTCCTTATGCGGTGCCTCAGCTTCTTGATGCCAAGGATGTTAAGAGTGCGGTTGTTGGTACCGCGGGTGCGACGCTTAAGTTTTAAGTGTGTTGTTGGAAAACGCGAAGTGAGAGGGTTCTTTGGAACGAGTCTGGTCTGATTTTTTGGTTGTACATATTTGAGATGATGCGAGTATATACATTGATGCTGTGCGAATTCAAAGTGCTCGTTAGAAAAAAAGATGAGGCTTTGTTGTGATACTTCTGCTGCTCTTTTCATGTTGTTGTTCCCTGGCTTTCAGCGTGATGACATCAAGATAAAATATAGCAAAAGTAAAACACAGCACAGAAGGTAAGGCAAAATAGTCAAGGTGTTCATTAATACTTTTGTTTTGCGATGAACATCTTGACACGCTGACCCAATTCTTCGTCAGTCTTATAATTGTCCTCTGCAAACTACGCAACTGAGATTTTTCTTCTCTTCATTTCCCTTTGCCCAAGACTTGCGATAAATGCCCCTACGAGCTTCATCATTCCAACCTAATTATGATTTCTCTCGAAAACAAAGTGCTTTATACATGAGCAATGAGGATTGAAAATGAAAGAACAGTTCAACAAAATACGATGGGACGATGTGATCTGAGATTTTCTTGTGGTGTATCTGTAGATTTACGATGAATGCATTGCTGCAAGAAAGAGTCGCAAAGATCTAGTGACAGAGATGTCGTTGTAAGAAATGAAAGTCTGGCAGACAGGAGGATACGAAGAGGTAGGATCGTTCGATTCGGAACAAGTACTGAACGGATAGGACAGTATGGTGAGAAAACAAAGCCGATGATTGCGTTTTGGATTCGGAGTAGTGCACGCTGGTATTATCCTCTTATAGATACAAGCCCCCTATCTTTCGCTGCTGTGAGAAGTTTACATACAAACGACTTCTGCGACTTCGTTATGGGGAGCAAGAACACGTTTGTAGTAGCTCAAACAATGGAATAGTGTACATCTTGATACACATTTCCAGCCCGGAATAAGAACGTAAAATGAACCACTTCACTCCGAAGACATCTATCACTGCATCACGTCGCTTGCGTGCATTTTTGTCCCCACCAGGACTCTGCTTCTTGGGCTTTCCATTCATCATACTCTCCCGCCGCACGCTCAATGACTGCTTGCTCGGCAGCGGCCTGCCAAGTCTTGGCCAGATGGCCGTTCTTCAGGTCTTCCTGGAACTTGGCAACGTCGGTACGGAAACAATCATTTGCCAAGGTAAAAGCCGGTGGTCTTGTGTCTTTCGTCTCGCCTGCATTGATTTTGGCTAGCAAAGCTTGGTTCACAGTATCCTGGGGCAGCATGGAAATAAGAGTTCTCTGTTGCTCTGCACTGAGACATGTCCAAGCAGCGCCTTCGAGAAGCATGTGCTGTCTTTCCATTAGCCGATCTGAAGATATTCAGAGTTACTTAACTTACGTATATGTCTGCTTTCACTAAGCGGCTGGCAGAGTTGGTTGTGATGAAGACAGGGTCGAAAACTTTGCCCGGGCCCTTTTTGTTCAAAGGAGCTTTGGAAGCGGGCTTTTCCTGCAAGGCTTCGAAGCGCTCAGGAGCTTTGCGACTCCGTGAGGGTTGCGACCTCGAAGGTGTTGGTACAGCAGCAGCATTTTTAGCTGCAGGCTTTTTGCGCGCAGGCTTCTTCGGAGAGGCAGCCTTCTTTGCAGTTGCTGTGTTGTTTGCTGTTGCGCTTGTTTTTCTGTTGGTACGCTTTGGAGGTGGCGTACCGAAGGCAGAGGAAGAATCGTCGTCTTCTTCACGGGCCCTTTTTGGACTTTGTTTCTCCATGCACTCAGCATTCGTATTGGAAATTGGTGTGGTTGAGTCATGCTGAGGCGCCTGCACCTGTTCTTTCTGAGTTGAGGAACTAGGAGGAGTCTCATTGACCTGCTTCTGCTCAGACTGAACAATGGTAGATGTTAGGTCCTGGAGAGGCGCAGTTGCGCTGGCGGGTGAGAGAGGCTGAAGAGGAGTGGATGGAGGGGATGAGAGTGGTGAAGGGTCGGGTTCTTTCTGCGACATTTTCTCACTAAGTCTTGGTGTTGTGGGGGGTGAATTGTTGGTTTTCTGGTGTGGAGAACTTATTGCGTTCATTGTAGGCAAGAGTGTGTGCGATTGAGGCTGACATGAAGTAGCCAGTCCTTTGGAAGGTGACCTATAACTGTGTCTCAGGACAATGAATCTTGGCGTATGGAAACTCGTGATTGTTCAATGTGCTATTTCTATTGTTGGACAAATATCATGTCCAAGCGGAAAGGTTCCGAAAAGGTCAATCTTGGCACACTGATGGTGAAGGAGAGAAGCCAACTCGGTGGTAAAAGAAACGCGACATACCGCACAGGCAACGACATCCTGCCAACGCGTAACCCAGCCAAATTTCGGTCACTACAATTCGGCCTAGTTATGATACATGAACGCGACGCCTAATGGTGATGGCAGTGATGGCAGATGCGAACTGTCTGGACCAGTAAATACGCACTGTAAACCGCCAAGCACATGTGTATGTAAGCACAGAGACAGCTAAGCTGCAGCTTGGCTTCTCATGTTGGTCAAGGCGTTGTACTGTGGTTATATGCCAAATATCAATGTTGGCGCGCATTCACGTGGGTTAGCACACTATTCAGCGCAGCAAACAGAGGGCGTTGCATGTCCGTGCGCTCTCCCGCGACCTGTCCGCATCGTCATCTTCGCCTTTTGGCTACATCGACAGCGACACGTAGCCTTTCCTTGCATCTGTCTCCCACCACCAAAGCGTGGTTATAGCATTTTTTTCGGCAGATCGAACGACACTCCACAGCCGAGGATCCTGCTTCGACACTCGTGCCGCCAACATGATCAAGCACACGATGATATCCCGGCTCGATGGTTGGTGGCCGCTTCTTCGATGGACACATACATGAATCCTGACTGAGATATAGGCCTGATATTGACTGCCTCGGTAGATGACGAGCAGGTACTGCCTCTTCTCAAGCCGCACGTGTGATTCGTACCCAGTGCTCACCTTTCCACCAGACCGACGCCGAGTTCAATGAGGTTAAGGGCAAGGTCAAGCTGGTACAACGCCGTCTGAACCGCAACTCAGAGCCACAAGCAAGCATAGAGAGCGGCAGTTACACATACCAGTATGCGCGCCTTCTGTTCCCTTTCTCTGTCTCACAAAAGGGGCAGAGCTGGCTCGAGTCATGCTAACGTCTTGTCACTAGCTATCTCATTGAAGGCGACCTCTGCTTCCTTTGTATATGCGACCGCTCGTACCCCCGCAAACTCGCCTTCACGTACTTGTCTGATCTCGCTCGTGAATTCACCACCACCTACCAGCCCCAACAATACCTCTCGCCGACATGCCGCCCATATGCCTATGTGGAATTCGACACCTTCATCCAACGCACAAAGAAGACATATCAGGATTCAAGAGCGACGCAAAACTTGGACAAGCTGAACGACGAGCTCAAGGATGTCACAAAGGTCATGACCAAGAACATTGAAGACCTGCTGTATCGTGGAGACAGCTTGGAGAGGATGGGCGATATCTCGAGTCGGTTACGCGAGGATAGTAGAAAATACAAGAAGGCGGCTGTGCGCATCAATTGGGAGTTACTGCTGAAACAAGTAAGTTACAAGCGCAAACATAGTCCCTTGGGAAGTTGAGTGGCTAACAAGACATAGTACGGACCTGTTGGTGGACTTGCTTTCATCATCATTATCTTCATATGGTGGCGGTTCTTTTAAGCCCATACGCGTAGGGATACGATGCTATTAGATTCATGCTCAGTTTAACAACTCTGGGCACTCTCGGCGTTGGAGGCGCACTGCTGCACCAACTTCGAGCGGCGATAGACATGCAATAATACCCAACTTCAGTCTTGTTGTACATATTAATAAGAGATGGCCTGTTTGCGACGTGATCGTATTTCATCAGCTCCAACAAACACATGAACTTACACAGCCAATGAATGTCGAGCTGTTATTGGTTGCAATGGTGTTCGAAACTGTCCTGGTGGCTGTCTCGCTAATCAGCTAGTCCCCATCAGTCCCCACTCCACACCACACCACATTTTCGATTTGCAACCTTTTCTATCGATTACTCCAGCAGACAAAATTCGCATCGAACGCATACGAATACCTTCGGGTATAAACTCGACAAGCATGGACCGTGGCCTTTATCAAAATGGATGACGAATACATCGATACTTGAACACCATCCTTCCTCACAGCCGCTCCTCGGGGATGAACCACGACAACGTCAAGGAATTGGGCAGTTAGCTAGCGAGCAGGACCTTGGGGAGCTTCCTTAAATCTACCTACGACTATGTTATCACCATCGATTAGCGTCGCCATGGAGACATTACCAGCTCCCATATCAAAATCATCTCCGGTCAGATAGTATCGAGGGTCTCCAGACCGGAACTCTGGTATCGGTCCCGGGCATTATCGCATCTCGATCGAACCTATGGCTATTCTGTGTTTTATTCTTGGACGTTGGACGCGTGTCTTTGCAGTAGATGGAATGCTATTTGGTTGGGTCAGGTTTCAGGAGACGGAATACTGCATAACTTCAACCTGAAGTACGAAGGACCGATTGAAAGTCGCAGCCACGAACGAGGATACGAAGGAGGGAAGACCTGCGACGTGCCGTGCACGCTTTTGTGTAGAAGGTGGACAAGTGTCGACGTTACGTTTATCCGGGACCGACTTGTTCGTACAAACACCAGCTTCGCCGCTTCAACGACCACGACCCAGCTACAAGGACACGGACAATCAACTTGCCTGGACCAAACTGCTTCGGTTCCATACAATACCATGCCTCCTGGACGAACTTTCGGAACTCTAACATGCAGGCATTCTTTTTAAAGTGTCGGCACTTGAATCCACACGAGTATAACCCTGGATAAGCAAACGCAATTCGATTAGACTATGCAAGGATTCCTGGTACCTTGGCAATGGCTAGCTGAATAGCGTGACGCTATTTGTATATGCTGATTGGTCCATGGAGAAAAAGCATCCTGACAAAGCACTAATTAGCGGATTATGTACAAACGCGCGTGCACGCAGCTGGCGTCCAACAACGCTTCGAATCAACACGTACATACACTATAGCGGCAAGGCGATAGCTTACCACGCGCCACGTAACGGCTGATCAGAAATCTTTTTTTGAAAAGGGGAGCCGTAGGTCAGCAAAACAGTGTGATGAACGTCCAGGTTCAAACTTAAATATCCTTTTTAACGGTCATCACGCAGTTTACGGCACCGGCACGTTCAGTATCGACGATTGATTTGCTCGGCGGCATTCCCTGACCGAGAAAAGCGGCATCAATATTCTCCTAGTTACTATCTTTTGATCGACAGCACATCGCACTACTACGCATCTCCAACGTTGTTCCCCGCGCGCCCCCCATGTCGACTCTGACTAAACCGCAAATTGTGCTTGTGCCCGGGGCGGGACATACCCCCGAGTGCATGGGGCCGTTGATGACGAAACTGCATGCCTTGGGCTACACGACGCACTGCCAGCAGATGGCTTCTGTCGGCAACCCGAATCCGCCCGCCGATCTATCGGAGGATATTGCGATTCTGCGCCGCGAAGTCCAAGACGCCATTGGCCCGGGCAACGATGTCGTGGTCGTACCGCATAGCTGGGGCGGCATTGTGACCAGCGATGCGCTCAAGGGCCTCAGCAAGCGCGAGCGCGAAGCCGCAGGTCAAAAGGGCGGAGTAACGAGAATTGGATACATGGCGAGTTTTGTCTTGGCCGAAGGCGTCAGTCTGGTCGATAGCGGCAGAGGCAAGCCCTCGCGGTTATTCGCCGTCGACGACGACAGAGTAAACATGCATTGTGCTGCCCCCGAGCAGCTGTACAACGATCTTCCAGACGAGGAACAGAAACGCTGGACTGCTAAGCTGACGACGCATTCGTTTGCGTCGTTAGCTGCACGCACGACTTATGCGGCGTGGAAGCACATTCCTAGCAGTTATCTCCTTTGCCAGCGCGACTTAGCCTTGCTACCGTCTGCGCAGGAGGCTCTGGTCAAGGCGGCGCAGGATGCGGGCGCCGACATGCAGGTTACGAGGATCGATTCTGGACATAGTCCTTTTCTGAGCAAGGTGGACGAGACGGTCGCATGGATCCAGGGTCTTGCGGGCGAAAAGGACGTGTAGAAGGGGGAGGTGGGGAGTGAGATTAAGAAGGGGAAATAGAAAAGGAAGAAAGAGCTTACGGGAAAGAGAGCGAGGGGGAGGGAGAAAGAGAAGGGGGAAGAGAGAAGCACAGGGAGGCAATACGACGTATACTTCCAAGCGGTTCTTTTCCATGGAACGAGGAAGCGTGCAATGAGGACAGCAGTAGAGATGAGAATCAACGCGTACGGCAGACAAGGGCAACCAAATCAAAGACACTCGTTTTTCAAGACACTCTGAGCAAATAACTTTTGGAATTGGTGTCCACAATGTGGCACACGCAAACATAAGTCCTAACCACGTATACAGTATCTGAGCGTATACCGAACAGGCGAACAGCCATGTCAGATACAGATTCATGGCAGGTCAGTCAATTTCTCAATGACTGGAAACTTTGCTCGGGACGCATCAGACAGCGGCGCATTACCCGGGCGGTCTACAACAACGGCATAGACGTTGGCGTCGGTTGCCGCTTCAGCCTCTGTTGCAAAAAGAAAACGGGTTAGCCTTGTAGCCGATGCTTACGTGTAGTGTGAGACATGGGACAACAGTGCAAGTGGGGGGCAGGATCGGGTGACGAAAAGGCTACATGAGACTTTTGTAGTCTATGTGGGCAGTAACACGTAGTGTGACGCGCGTGAGTATTGTATGCCGCATGACAGAGCGTGTACATAGACACAGGTGGGTACTTGTAGCGAAGACCCGAGGCATAATGGTGTAATGATCGACTGACGAATTGGGTAAAAAGATGAGGGGTATAGTGGAGTGTAATGGACAAAGGCGGTGGATGATGTGTTGTTTCAGGTCAAGTGGAGCAGGGCCAACATACCTTTTACGTTGTCTGTCAGAAATACAACTTTGGAAGCATGCTTGCCCAGCTCGGAGCATATCTTCTCATAAGAGGCTTTCTCGAGCTTGGGACCGGCGTTCACGGTATCGTAGTGTGCAGAGAAAAGGGGCTTGATATCTCGTGTGGTCGGCCCGTCTTGGACATAGGAAAAGAACTGGAGCTGAGCCTGCACGCTGCCGGAGGAGAAAATGGCCAGCGTTTTGCCAGCGGCTTTCCAAGCTTCTAGCGTGGGGACCACATCGTCAAACAGTGGGGTCTTGAGATCACCGTTGCGGAAGCCAGTCGTCCAAAGATGACCTGAGAGCAAGTTAGTTTCAGTGGAGCAGCATGCCAGCAGTGTTATCAAAGACAAAGTGCGTGTGCCTGGACAACGCGCAAGCAGCGCGTGGGAGGGAGGATTTGCGTTGTGCTGCAGGCGGCCGAGGTCAAACTGAAAGCGGCGTCGAGCTGACGAAAGAGGGTTTGTGACTATTGGTGGGTGGCGGGAATAGGATGGCGACTATCGCGATAATGCTGCCGGTGGTGACTGGCCGACCGTATCAAGCGTTGCTATGGGTGGGACTAGTCTGTTTAGAGCGGCGCGGTGTCGGCGCCTGGTGGCGATGATCCAGGGAGGGGAGGGAGGCACGAGACGGGCAAGAGATAGTAGGACCCCGAGTGCCAAGGCGGTTGAAACAGGGTCATTTGGAAACCCACCTTGTAGCTGCTTCAAATACACAGCTTTAATGTCCTGCCGTGTCAGGTCTTGTACGTGGGCGAGCAGCGCATCTGGGTTCTGCTTGGTGTCGTCTGGAAAGGCGGCGATGAGGGTTTGGAAGTCGGGATCGGCCCATGAATGGCGTGCTAGTCTTGTGAGACTGTCGAGTGCATACGGGTACTGCGGCTATTGTGAGCGCACAGCACAATGGGAAGAGGGCCCCACCGCCGTCTCGCGTGACAGATGACGGAAATGGGTGGCGCGATGGTCATGGCTGGAGTGGCAGGCAACGAGCACGACAGCATCTAGAACGAAAAGGACAGCCATAGTGGGAGGCGACAAGTGCGACGAACGGCAGGGCGATGGCGTCGAGGCCCCGCCCAGCGTCATTGTCGACAAACTTGGCGATGTTGCCCCGGCAGTGGTGGTCCTACCTGCGCTGCCGAATGCGGGGAAGGAGCGACGTCGGGACTAATGGGCAGAGGGAACCAAGCTTACCATGACATCCTTGACGAATGAGATGCTTGAGATGGTGCCCTCTGCATGCCCATGTCAGTATCTGTGTTTGTGCGACTCATTGGAAACATTGCACGCGCGACTGCAACAGCCGTGGCTGAGGCAGAAACTGAATTGGCGTGAAGTAGTAGGAGTGGTGTGTCCAAGACAAGACAAGACAAGACAGCTCGAGACGACGGCTCTGCGACATACCGATATCGAGCAACACCACCTCGGCCTGAGCCCAGCGCGCCCCATCGAGCGATGCGGCACACATGTTGCAGCTTCTATGACGACGTCGTTGCTGCTGCTGCTGCTCTGTTGCTGTCGTTGTTGAATGTATGTAGGGCGGTGAGGGGCGGTGAGGTGATGGGTTGTGTGAGCTGTAGCGGCTCAGGTCTGAGGATTGAGTGATGTCGTGTGGCTAGTCTGGCAGCTGACTGGTTGAGCACTGGGACAAGCAACATCAACACAGAGCGGTCAGTCGGACTCGAAACCTGATGTTGCTCAACAATGGTGAAAAATTTGTCTCTTCACATGGAGGAGAGCCGGATGCGGCCTGGCAGCCGTGAAGCTGGCCGTCGTCGAGTAGAAAATTTTGCAGTAGTCAGGAGTCATCCATGGTGCAATGACAGCTGTCACGGCGGCCCTGTCCCCCGCGCCGTGTCTTTCTTGGAACCATGGTCGTGAGGCGAGGCTGGCATTGGGTTGAGGCGCACACCGACCCTTTTCGACTGGTAGGCTGCCGCGTCGAGTTGACTTTGTCGAGGCAAGCACCGTGTAGTAGCCGTGAGGTGGACGGGAGTGCCTGGCTAGCACCAGCCAGCTTGATGCTCGATGTCGTCGATGGGCAGCGATAGCTTCCGCGCGGCCCACCTCCAAGTCCACATGGCATAGCCAGCCCATGTGCCGGACGCGTCCCAGCAAGACAGCAATGTTGAGTGCCCTGGCCGTGCGCTGTCTGCAATTGCTGTTTGGAGGCCTACACCTACACCGCCATGGGGTTTTTGCCCAGGGACAGGCACAGCAAGAGTGGGGACGAGCAGAGGCCCTGTTTGCATACCGCGTGCAGTAGCTGCTCGAGTGCCTGTCGAGCACGATGGGTGGGTGGCTTGCTGCAGCGACTTCTGCTGCAACCTACTGCAGTCTAGCGCTCGACTACTGCGCACCCTCCTTTACAGCGTTACGGCGAGGCGAGCGCAGAGCATGGCGGGAACCTATTACCAGCCAGCGACCAACAACAACAAACAACCCGACCGAGCAGCCCGCCCCCCATGCAAACCTTGTGTCTGTGTGCCTCAGGTTGCTGACACGGCATCATGGCATTGTGTCTTCTGCAGCGACGACGGCCATGCGCCCGGGCTGGCGCTGACGGTACGGCATCGAGGGCGCGAGGGGGGCGAGGTGGACGAGGTGGGCGAGGGTTTGCTCTCGCATCCGCCTTCCCCAGATTCCTAGCTTTTGCCGCTACCCACCGACCTTGGCCAGGAGCAATAGTGCACAAGCAGCCCAGTGTACCCAATGGCCAGGCCCCGAGCGCTAACTCCCGAAACGCTTGCCATGCTGTACGGCAACAGCCCCTGGATGCCACTGCTGTCGCATAGCCGGCAATGTGTAGCTCGATGCTCACACGACATAGATGAAGATGGCATGCGGCTCAGTACAGCGGCGAGGCACGGCAGACGCATGCAAGACAGGGTGGCAAGCATCACGAAACGAGAGATAACGGCGCCGTGGGAGCAGACGGTCGAGTGGTCGAGCGACAGGACATGGCTGCAGGCAGCGCCAATGAGAGGCCAGGTGGCCGCTTGGTTCTGCAATGCAGCAGACCAAGATCAGCAGCGCCCTGAGCAGTGAGGGCGGCGCTTGGACGGGCTAAGCTCGCATCGGCACACGACAGCGGGTGGTCTGGATTGTACGCCGTGTTCATGTGCGTGTGCGAGTGTGCGTGTGGTGTGGTGTGTGTCTACGTATGTTCGTGGACGTGTGCCATTCGACGGCCATGGGCAATGTTTCATCTGGTCGTCCCCATTGCATCGTCATAACCGCAGGTGGACCCTCGCTGCTGTCGGCTGGCCCGGCCGACCTTGGACGTGGACCTAAACCTGGCACGGTGGACGGAGGACGGAGGACGGAGGCTCCACTTGCACTCATGGGGAGCGATGATGCAGCAGCCATGGCTGAGCGAGCCACGCCCAGGGACCGAAGAGCACGGAGGGGGCGGAGGGGACGGACAACGCGCTCAGCGAGCGCAGTGACGAGCGTCGAAAGAGGCCGAAGGGCATGGAAACTTGGATGGTCGGTGGCGAAGCTGGTTGGTCTGGTGCGTGGTAATGGCACGCTGCTTTAGCCAGATGATGCGCCACGTTGGTCGCATCGGCGCCCTAGCCCTCAATCCGTGATCCCGGCCTAGCGCCTGTCGCCTTGTTCCTAGTGGGTCACCCCAAGAGCTGCGCCTGGCCTGCTCCTGGGCTGCCCTCTAATAGCCAGGATGCCCGTCCCTCGCCCACATCTCACCTTACCACCCTCTCCCGATGCCTCCATAACACCTACTACCCATCTTGCTCTCGTCGTTGTTCGCAAGCTCTAGCGTTGCTCCTCCCCCACCGCCATCCTCATCGTCATCCTGCCTTCTTCCTGCTCACCCTCCGCTGCTGCCCTAATAACCCAAGCCTCTCGCTCACTCTCTCCGCAACCGCTGTGCAGCTTACACGCCAACAACGTCAACAACGCTCCCCCTGCTCGGCCCTGGCCAACAACCTGCCTCCTCCACTGCCATCTACTCGACCACCTAGCCACCATCGTCGGGCCTCTGTTTGGATGTGAAAGAGAGAGAAAGAGCTGCAGGCCATCCCGACATTCGCCCGACAGCCAGCCAGCCGATCAGCCTGAGCACCACGCTCCACAACATCGACCCCTTTCATCCCATCTCACTCCGGCCGACGATACACACTGCTGCAAGCCTCCCTGAGCAGACAATTGACACCACCTGTCAAGCTCGCCGCCAGCTAGCTCCGTCAAACCCCCTCCTCTCTATCCGACACCCGCTAGCTCTCCTTGCGTGGGCCCGTGCCACTTGACTCACGTTGCCAACCGCGTCATCCAGACAACAACCCCCTCAATTGTCTGCCTACCGACGATCCTCCTCCCCCACGCGTTACGACCCTTTCTCTCTTCTACTCTTACGCAGCGATCCCTCTTCCTGTTTGGACGTCCACGACTCCATCTCATCACCGCCGCACTCCGATAGCTCGTTGACTCGAGTCATCCGTACCCAGTTAATACCGGCAAATGAGAACCACACTCTCTTGAACCTTTCCTTGTCTTTTCCGTCGACGGACACCACCTGTGCATATCACCGACGACTTTGCTTTTAGTTTCCTTGGAACGGCCTCGCTCCTACCTTACGATATCTCTCCTCGGCTCTTTTCCCACACCTTTATCCAACTCCACTACAACCATATTATCGCTATCTTCGACATTTCGCCAGTCACCTAAAAAGTCTGATAGAGCATCGCTTTTGGGCTGACGGTTGTTGACCCATTGTTTGATTCCCTTATCGAGCTTTACCTTCCGTTGTTCTTTTCTTTGTTTGGCAGACTCCGCCTGTGTCTGCGTGTCGGTAGCCACTGGGTAGACCCTTTCTGAGTTTCCCCTCCGGCCCATTTCCCAGCTTTCCATTCCCAACAGCCCTCATGGAGTGTATGCGCGATCATCTTCACGCAGGCGTTGTACTCAATGGACGGTATGAAACCATCTCTCCTCTTAACAATGGCTCCTTTGGCATGGTCTTCCAGGCCAAGGACCTTGTAACTGGCGATCATGTTGCCATCAAGGTCATCACCAAGAGCTCGGCTGCCATCAACTGCCCGTCTGCCTTCGCAGTCGATGAGCGCTCCGAAGAGCTTGGTGTCCATCTGCGTCTTGGTGACCACTCCAATGTAGTCAACCTGCTCCAGTCTTTTGAGACCCAGAACCACATCTACCTCGTTCTTGAGTTCTGCTCCAATGGTGACCTTTACGAAGCCATCCGCAATGGCAAGGGCCCTCTTGAGACTGAGCATGTGCGCGACTTCATGATCCAGCTGGTTGGTGCTGTTGAGTTTATCCACTCCAAGGGAATCTACCACCGCGACATCAAGCCCGAGAACATCTTCCTCACCCAAGATGGCTCCATGAAGCTTGGCGACTTTGGTCTTGCTACCTCCGACTCGTGGTCTTACGAGATTGCTGTTGGCAGCGACCGCTACATGGCTCCCGAGCAGTACGACCCGTCCAACACCGGCTACTCGACCGCAAAGGCCGACATCTGGGCCATTGGCATCGTCCTCCTCAACATCCTCTTCCAGCGCAACCCGTTTGCCGTGCCGTCTTCCTCAGACCCTCTGTACGCCGACTTTGCCCTCGACCGCCAGAGCCTCTTCGACGTCTTCCCAAACATGTCGCAAGATACTTTTGAGGTCCTCAGACAATGCTTGGCCATCGACCCTGAGAAGCGCGATCTCGGTGCCGTCAAGGATGCGTTGGAGCGTGTCATCAGCTTCACCATCGATGACGAGAGCCTCGACGAGTTCTGCACTGAGGAGCGTGACGTTGTCGCTGTTGGCGCCAACCGTGAGCCCCTCCGAACACCATCCATCTCGACGCCGCAGCTCGACAACGGTGGTTCGTTCCCCTGGGCCAAGGCTCTCGCCATGTCTCCGCCTCAGCAGTTCCGCCAGCTCTCGGCGATCCCTGACAACGAGATCTACGAGGATGACATGTTCCAGGGTCCTCCCTACGATGTCAAGCCGGACAGTGCTTCCGCTGCATCTTTTGTGGACTCTGGGTTGGGCTTGTCCTTCAAGTCAACCGATGGCGCAAAGCCGGAGCCTGTCAACTTTACCCGATCCCGGCCTATGCCCATCTCTGGTTCGCTTCCCGCCAAGCCCTACAACAGCATGTCTTCTGTCTTTGGCAAGAAGCGCGATGTCTTTTCCAAGAGCTGGAGCGATCTTTGGGAGGAAGAGGACGATGACGCCCAGTTCCTTGCTGAGCTTGAGAACAACTGCCACTCCTTTGGTGCTGAGAAGCCCAAGCCGAAGCCTGTTGTCTCTGAAGCTGGCTCTGGCGTGTCGACTCCCCGTGGTGGCTTGTCGGAGATGAAGAACCCTATGTCCATCCACAACAGCAGGAGCTCCTCGCCCAAGAACCAGCGTGCTGCTGTTGACCACGTCAGCGCTGCCACTGGCTTCGTCTTCGAGGAGCATCGTTCGCCTGCAGCCACTCGCAACACGCCTCCAAAGCGTTCCGTTGCCGACAAGTGGGCTGCTCTTGGCGATCGCCGTCGCAGCCCTGCCGTGCAGGTTCAACAAACTCCAATCAAGCCTGCCAAGTCGCCCAAACAAGCTCAACCCATTCCGAACTCCGCCAGGAAGCGAAGCCGGACTGGGGCTGGACGACGACCAATCCACTGGGGCTCCAGCCATAATGAGAACAACAACCATGGCTCCTGGGAACAGAAAGTGGACAACTGGTACAAGAGCAAAGATTGGCGCGCTCACGCCGATCACGCCCAGGTCCATGACGACCTGGGTGACCTTGAGTGGGTGTGGTAAGGCACTATAACCTTCCACTTGTAGTCTTGACAACTTTTTCCTTTCCCTTATTTCCTATACTTTTTATTTTCAAGGAATACGTTATTCCTGCGGAAGCAAGAGTTCTACGATTCTCAACCTCAACCACCTTTTCAGATTGTAGCCTTCTAGAGATACCACTTTCCTATCTCTCTCTCCTCTCTACCTTTTACTTGTACACTCTCAGCTTCACCTGCAACCTCCACCAACGACTCCATATCGCTTTTCCACTCTTCAACATTGTCGCTTGGTATCTCTCATTTGTTGCTTTACTGGTGTGGTTGAGCTAGCTTGTGGAACTCTTGCATTGTAGGCATTTCCTTTTTTTTTCTGGGCGGACGAAAGAAACTGTTTCGATGAGCTCATTCATCAAACTGCAAATGGGGATATATGACAGGAAGCAAGCGGCATCTGGCATGGAGTTTTTATATTTTGGGAGTTTTTCTTTTTCCTTTGGCATAAGAGGGACATCTCTTTTTCTTGGCCGCCCCTCACAATTCGCTTCTTAGGGATGATTAGTTAGTCAAGACTCGTATCCGACGGAGATCCAAGTCGCACTGGCACTCTCTTTTGTTCGTCGCCGCAAAAAACAGCGGACGACTAACAAAAGGACAACAGAATGCCTTGCGAAGAGGATCCGGGATTTACCCACTCAAAAGCTCTTCACATCTTCTGCTTTTCTTCAATGTGATGATTTAAAAAAAAACATCCAAAGAGCCCCCTCCCCTTCTCCTTCTTCTTCTCTTATTATCATCTATAGTTTTCTTTTTAATATCCTGTACATACTCAGAATGCTTTTCTTGCTTTTTCTAGTTCCTCTTCATTTCTACACTTATACATATATAAACCTCTTTATACTGTTTTAATAGTCACTTGTAGATAAAATAGACTGGATCACTGTTTGTTTGTACAATACACCTGTGTTTTCCAATGCCACGTAAGTTTCTATCATGTGAATGCCCTATTAATAGTAGGACATTCTTTTTTTAGTGGGTGACGTTCTCCTTCGTACTTATTACGCAATTTATTCTATTATTACTAGTTACATGCCAGGCCCGAAACATGCTTGACCGGGAAAGGTAAGGAGGACAAAGGCAAGTGAGGAAGGGGGTATCATTGACAAGGAATACTGGTCCAAGGACTAACTAAGTATAGAACTAATAGAGAAGAATGAAACGTAGGTATTGTTTCTCTCTTTCTCTCTCACACAGACTGGTAACGCTGGAGACTAGCCCGACTGCGGTACGCTCGGTGTTGTAGGGCTAGCTAGTCCAGCCTGGCTCTTCCGTCTATCCTTCTTTTTCTTCGACCCAGGCGCAACACTGTTCTTTCTGCTATGCCCTTCTGTCGCTGCTGGCGTGGCTACACCTTTCGGCGTGGCTACGGCAGAGGGGGCGACACTTGGCGTCGCGGTATCAATCTTCAGTGCAGTGGTAGTTGGTGCGGGTTGAGCCGTTTGAGCCGTTTGAGCGGCTTGCTGCTCTTGTGCCTTGTTTCTTGCATGCACAGCCGTCTTGGTACCTTCAAAGACAAAGGCGCCGGGTTCGCCCTTGAGCGGATTCTCGTCCATGTACTCATCGTCGTATGCGTTTGTGAGGTTGAGCGAGTGCATAAAGAGCGCGTCAGAGAATTCAGTAGCTGAGGCTGTTACATCGGTGGCTTGCGCTGCTGCTGTTGCTCCTCCTGTCCCTTGTGACTGCGAGCCTGGGACATCGTGATCCGCTGGGGCTAACGTCGGGCTGCCGACTCGGCTCACTGTGGCTGCTGCTTTTGCAGTTTCGTACGACGGAGGGAAGTACGAGTAGCCGGTTGCAGGTGTCCAATGCGTCATGTTCTTAGATATCTCGGCCATCTGTTGCATGCGTGTTGATACGGTAAGCTGTAAGAAATGTCAGGCATCCGTTTCACACAGCCCTTCTATCGTTTAGTCTTACCATTCTGCTCTGCACGATGTCCAGCAAGCTCGGCGCCATCAGCATCTTGGTCCCATGCGTGTACCAATTGCCCTCCACAAACGTCTCGATGCGCTCTTTGTCATTTTCCGTGATCCGGACTTTATGCTGGCGCTGCAGGAGCCATGGATGCCCTTCGCCCTGCCCTTCGCCCGCAATAACGTACTGTGTTCCTTCTGGCTGGGCATCGAGTCTTTGTTGCCACAGCTTTGGATCGTTCATGATCTTCTCGGCAAAAACCGGGTCATTCTGCCGCAGGTTGAGATATACGTCGATGTTGATACATTCAGAGTCGAACCAGGGCGACGAGGTAAAGTACCAGAAGAGGTTGTTTCCGGCGTGTAGATCGGGAGTTGGCAGGCCACCAATAAGCTGGGGCTGATCAAACTCCTGTTCATCTGGAGGCGGAAGTGGCGGAGGCATTATGGCGATTCTAGACGGGATTGATTGTGAGTGGTTGTGTGTTGATTGTGTGTACACTTCTTTGAAACTAGACCGCGGTCGCGCGTGGGGAAGAGCTAGCAAGCTCGGGCCTCTCACCTCCGCGTTGCCCGCAACTTTCAACATTTCAGCATCATCACATCTCTAACCGTTTTTAACACTTAACATCATTATGGATCTTGTCCAGACTGTACGCAAGCAAGGTAGTCGGTAAGACACGCCATATCCCATCTTCCTTGTATTCAGCTAACCATCTTGCAGAGGCGGACGCGGCGACTTCAAATGGGAAGATGTCAAGAATGATGCGCAACGCGAGAACTACCTCGGCCACTCGGTTATGGCGCCAGTAGGGCGCTGGCAACAAGGGCGGGATCTGAGCTGGTACGCAAAAGGAGACGCCGACTCGAAAGAGGCCGAGGCGGCGCGTATCAGAGAAGAGAAGCGCAAACTGAAAGAGGCAGAGGAAGACGCGATGCTTGCCGCCATGGGCCTCCCAGTGCCAGTGCGAAACAATGCCAACCTAACGCCGCTGGGAGAAAAAGCGCATGAAGCTGATGTCAAGGACAAGTTAGAGGAAAAGGCCAAGGATGGCGAGGATGAGGACCGGGCAAAGAGTAGAGAGAAGAAGGATCGCTCCAGAAGACATCGGGACGAAGATGGAGAACGGAGGAGACGCCATCGAACACGCAGCCGTTCCCGAGACCGAGAGCGACGCCATAGACATCGAGACCGTTCACGCTCGCGCGACAGGCGGAGAGACGAGGACCGCAGCGACAGACGCAGGCACCGATCGAGGAGCCGTGAGCACAAGCGACGAGAAGATCGCCCTGAACGAAGGCGAGAACACGATGCAGAGGACAGGCGGTCAAGATCGCGCTCAAGGGATCGCAGACGTCGCAGAGAGACTCGAAGCAGGTCGCCATACGAAAGAAACGAAAGACGGAGAGATTAATGCACTATCTTCGTTTCAGCAAGCCTAGCGAACAACATTTGTCAATAGGTTTAGTTATGAGACAACACTTTGACTAGCATTTCTGCTGGCGGGCGTTTGGCTAAGGTCGGCCGAGGGAAGGAATAATCTATCTTGAATTCGAACATAACCGAGCTATTTCCGACATATGCTGCTCGTGATAAACTATTTGTAGTGGCTTGTATCGAGCTACCTGCCTGCTTCATGCTGCACTACTCCAGAATACCCACAATACCCCACCCTTTGGCTGACTCCGAGTAGCGTTCCGATCGGCATTCTCGGCCGGCTCCCCATACTTCCCCACACCAGCAGTATACCATAAGATGCGCTCGTGTCTTCTGTATTATAGTGTCATTTCCTGCATATATCTATCTGCATCTCAGGAGTCTCTAAACATTAGCGTTCCAAACATCATCATACACAACTATACCGTTTTAGCTCTCTTACCCCAACCCACTTTGTAAACTTCATCGCAAACGAACAGCAACATGACAACTGCACCCCCAATAGCCGACTGGCGGGAGTTAGCCAAGTCAAAACGCGAATCTGTTTTCGCCAAAATACCAAAAGACTGGCTTCTTCCTGCATCGCAGACATCCCAATACACCGAGACCGCCAATATTTCCGTGCTGGATGTACCGCGGACATGCGGCATCTTGAGCGAGAAAGAGTTGGACATTACAGAAAACTACGATGCTACTGATCTATTAAGGATGATGGCTGAGGGACAGCTCAAGAGCGTGGAGGTGGTAACGGCGTTTTGTAAAAGGGCAGCTGTGGCGCAACAGTGTGTGAGTTGCTTAACGGAGATTATGTTCGACGAGGCCTTGGCTAGGGCAAGGGAGTGTGACGAGTATCTGCAGAAAGAGGGAAAGGTATTGGGGCCATTCCATGGGTTGCCCATCAGTTTGAAGGTGTGTATGATTTCACAAACAGTAATCATCTTTAAATGCCTTTCAACTCCCAAACTTGAGCTTTTCAATACAGTTACGCGTACCTTTTTTTTTTTTGCTAAATTAACGTGATAGGACTCTTTCAACGTCAAAGGCGTACAGGCAACACTTGGCTATGTATCCTTCATCTCACACCCCCCAGCTGCCTCAAACTCGGCTTTGGTCACGGTCTTGCACTCCCTAGGCGCCGTCTTCTATTGCAAGACCAATCTTCCCCAGGCTATGATGACAGCAGACAGTCACAACAACATCTTTGGACGGACCTTGAACCCGACCAAACTATCTCACACCGCCGGTGGCTCTACTGGCGGCGAAGGCGCTCTGCTCGCCATGAAAGGCAGCGTTTTGGGCGCAGCAACCGACGTCGCCGGCTCGAACCGCATTCCCGTCATTTGCTGCGGTGGTGCATCTCTCAAACCCACCGCAGGCCGTGTACCCTTTGCCGGTGGAGTAGCCGTCGGTCGTCTCGGCACTCCCGGCGCTGTTCCCGTAGTCATTGGTCCCTGTGGGCGCTCTGTACGCGACTTTTCCTTATTCATGAAATCGGTAATCGGAACACAGCCCTGGCTCCTCGACGAAAACAGTCTAAATGTGCCCTGGCGCTCTGTCGAGCCTGTAACGAAACCTCTGCGCTTCGGTCTGATACGAGGTTGCAAAGAGCGACCTCTGCATCCACCGATTGCCCGCGCTCTGCACACTACAGCTATGAAGCTGAAGAGTAAGGGGCACGAGATTGTGCTTTTGGATGAGAAGATACCGGATTTGTACCAAACGGCCATGTTGGCGTGGAAAAACTTTATGCTGGACCCGCGCAAAACCCCTTCTCAGTTCATCAATGCCAGTGGCGAGCCTCACGTGCCGTCGCTCGCGACTGCTAGCTTTCCCGAGTTGAAGGACTGGCAGGCGACTTTAGACGAGCTGTGGGATATGAATGTGGAGAAGGCGCGCATACTGAAGCAGTACCACAAGCTCATGGTTGGTGATCGTGCAGAGGGAGGCACTGCGGACAATGGGCTCGATGCCATTCTCATGCCGGGATATCAAGCGGTGGCGCCAAAACACGATACTTATGGTATTCCGGTCTACACGGTCGTCGTCAATCTGCTCAACTATCCCAGTGGCATTCTGAAAGTGGGTAAGGCGGAGATGGAGCAGGATAAGGAGTTCTTGAAGGAGGGAGTGGTATATGAACCCCCTTGTAAGTCTTTCTCATTTTCCTTTTCTTAGCCTGGGGTGTAGAAGGGAAGTGCATTGTGTGAATTTGGGCTAACTTGGCAACAGATGAACCAGAGGAGTCTGAGGGTCTACCGACGCACGTGCAGATTGTAGGGAAGAGCATGATGGACGAGGAGCTGGTGGAGATAATGAAGGTTGTAGAAGAGATTTTGTAGACCGAGATGGCGCGCCGCTTGTAGCATTGAAAAGTAGCTGTGAGTGCTGAGCTACTTGATTAGTTAATTGGACCTATTCACAGCCTCTAAAGGCGCAATGTGGAGAGCAGGAAATTTCAATCAAGTTATATCTTCACACAGAATCTGCCGAAACTTGAGTGGACGAGACTGGTTTTGTATTGTGTATGTTTAGCATCCCTGCAAAAAACCTCCCGTGAGCATGAGGACGGGCGACACCTGGAGCTAAAGAGATTGAATTTGTAACTCGTGATTTCAGGAGTCTTGTCTTGTCGCAACTTGGGCTGTCCTTAAGCCCACAACCTTTCACACTAGATCTTTCCTCTATTAGTGGCAGCAGTTAGACGAGATCGTGAAGAACTGTATGCTTGTTTGGCACAGAGATCTGCTTAATTGCGCACCTACAGCTACATTTTCGAGAATGTGTACTTGCTGAACCTGATAACTCTTTCTTACATATAACGGATGAAGGTATAAAGACACACCGTGCTATGTTGTTCTAGTATGCATCAGAAAGAATCATGTTAAGGTTGGTGCATGGCGCCTTTAGCAATCATCCATCCAGTGACATTCGGTTCCGTCAGGCTTTCCACCGCACAAAGGTGACTTCCCACAGTAGCTCAACTGATGGTGCCTTGGATTTAGCTTTGGTGTAGCTTCATATAGGAAGATACCAAAGTCCGCTGTCTCGGTTTCAATCTCGTAATTGAGCGATTGAGCCAACAGACAACCAGTGGACGAAAAATGCAAAATTCGTTGCAGTGGTTTGACATACTTTCTTCGAGTACGCTATGCTAAAACGATACAGATGCTCAGAACGATTTTGGTTCATGGTGATGTCTCTTCAAAGTCTTCGAGGCCATTTACAGCTAGTGCTGCTTCGGTAGTCGACCTGAAATCCCATGGAGTAGCCCAGTATTCGCATTCACTTGTCGAAGGAGAAAGTTGGATCGTGTCTAGCTTTGAGAGCTCGTCCGCTGTATATGCTTGAAGACATGCTTCCAATTGGTCAAACAACGATACTACTTTTGGCTTTTCTCTGTGTTCTTTGCTTGTCGCACATATCATGTCCAGGTCATCGTGAGAGTACGCGTTTGGGCCTTCAACGAGACATTTGCTTTCTTCGTCAAACTTGATCTGGAATTCAGTAAGTCGAGCAAAACTTCCATTAGGCCCTGCAGTCTCCTCAGTTGGCGTGACGGGATCATACGCTGCTTCGGTTCCCAAGTCGGACTCATCAGTCTTTTCAGGCCCATGAATTTCATCGATGGAAACCGAGAGGCTGTTTTTCTGCTTCCATATCGCTTGTGCTGCAATGATAGCATCGAGTGTATCATCTGGATTCGCGTCTGCAAAGAAATCACGCTTTTTGCTCTCTTCTTTTGCGGATTCAATCAGGGCGGCTTCCTCGCGAGCTAGCTGCAGCCTTTTTTCTGCAAATTCTTTCTTGATCTCACTCAGTCTTGACTCTAACAGACTTTTGTTCTCGTCCAAATCCTCGATGGCGACTGATACCTGCTGCCGTATTGTAGAAATCATTTCAAGGCCAGCATCGTCTTGCAACAGCTTCGCAAGTGCTTCGGCATCCATGATAAAGTCCAGAGCGCTTCTCGCTGGAAGTCGAAGCCGATGGACCGCGGCGTGCCGGATTCGATTGATCGAAGTCAAGAGACTCGGCAGAAACTTCTTCGCGTCTTCCAGACTTTTCTGATCCAGCTTATGTTGGTGCTCAAGCAGTATCTTTGGCCACTTGTTAAGTTCG
Organism: Curvularia eragrostidis; assembly: GCA_020744315.1. Classification (NCBI taxonomy): domain Eukaryota; kingdom Fungi; phylum Ascomycota; class Dothideomycetes; order Pleosporales; family Pleosporaceae; genus Curvularia; species Curvularia eragrostidis. The sequence goes on along the minus strand of JAIRCK010000004.1, from coordinate 269,597 downwards.
ACCGCCTCTGCGCAATCCCACGCATTTTCTTGCAAAGCGCCGCTTAAGTTTCTCAGCGCAAAGTTGAAACAGGTCTTCTCAAGAGTTGCTTGAATCCGAACTAAGACTCGATGCTGGTACCAAAATGGCAAGCATGTAGAGTCTGGTGATGCAGTAGGACATGGAGTATCTGGGACATTTTGATGCTGAGACTTGTTCTCAATCGTTTGAACGTCCGATTTACCTTTGAAAATATTAGTAGAAGATTTTGAGACCACAGTATTTCTTACCACTTTCGCTGTTTTTGTTTTTGTTGCTGGATGCCACGCCATTGGTCGTAATCTTGGATCCAGATGTCTGTGGAGCGGGGGTTGAGGTGAGAGCCGTAGCTGATGTCGGAGCCATAGCTGATGTTGAAGTCGTAGCTGGTGTCGGAGCCGTAGTTGAGGTGAGAGCAGCAACTGAGGTCGGAGAATCTGCGAAAATATCGGGAAACCGAGTCTTTGCCTTCTCGGTTGACTCAAAAATCTGCTCTTCTAACAGAGCTTGCGCTAGTTTGACAATTGTATCGACATCATACCCCTTCTGAATGAGATTTTGAATCTGCGGCTTTTTCATGTGCTGTTCAATGGTCTTCTTCACTGTCTTTGTCTTTCGGAAAAGTGCAGATTCTTTGACGAATATCTCCCGAAGGGATAGATATATGAGCTTCTGTACGGCTGGGGTTTCTGCGACTGCAACCATAACTCCAGAGCTAAGAGACGTTGAGCAAAGAAGATGAGAAAAGAATTCAAGTTCGCAAAGATGTAGCAAGGCCACTAATGTGCAGAGTGAAGGTAAGTGAAAGTAAGAGAAGATGGTGCGGGTCGCTTTTGGGATGCATCTGTCAGTCCCCACGCCCCTTCCCGTGCCGCCTCACTGCGTCACGCTAACAAACGACTCAACACCAAACAAATGAATCAATTCAAAACTCATTGGACAGCCTCAGCTAGGAAAGCGATACTGCGTGATTGACAACACAGCCGCTTGTTTCATTGTATGTAGAGTGGCGCATACGGTGCGTGGTGATTGAATGTCGGGCCGCGCGCCTAGCATCATACGATATGTAATGGGAGTTTCAGATTCCGGATCCTACAAACTGACCCTGCATCTTTGACATGTGCTTTGGTACCTGTGAAGGGAGATTCTTTCTGGTAGAATATATGTATGGGGAAACCAGCTATAGGCAGCGTCACATTGGAGGTACAAACAAAGCAAGGATAACACAAACCGCAGTATCCAGGCCGGTTACTTGGTGGTCAGCGGCAGCTACAGAGAGTACGGATGACTATGCCAAGGTGTTAGCTTGTTGGAGGGCCATGGCAAAGACAGTTTTTAGCTTAAACCGAAGAAGTTCAGTATGTGAAAGACGCCTTAAATAGACATTTTGAGCACCACTCAAGTACTACAGACATTTACTAAACAGCACTATCACGCCTGGCGTTCGACGCACGGCACTATCACAGCTTGTACTATTCCAAAAATCTCTCAAAGAGAAAAAGATGTTTACCTGTCATTATGAAGCACCTTGCCGAAACGGACGATGGCCAAAGAGTGAACGCTCATGATGGCGCTTTGTAATTAGGTATTCATATTGATCACGTGGTTAATTGATCAATGAACGTACCACTAAACGCCAGTAATTACTTTCGAAACTCAGCAGCTGTCCGTAGACATAGAAACTGCGTACTCCAGACACCTCGCCACAAAAAGGGGGAAGAAATAAAAAGAAACATCGTAACAAACAAGATGATGGTGAAGATTGCAAAGCAAGTGCCAGCCAAGAAAGCTCTCCCACAGGCAAGTGGGAAAGTAAGGGTATCTGACATAATATACACTTGTTTCCCGAACGCCAAATTCACCAGTGTCCGACAGCCACCTTGAGTTCCCTTTGCTATGCATGTGCTCATACAGACCTAGACACCCTTAAGTACTCCATCCTCTTGAAAAATTAATACGTACCCGGCCCAAGATAAGAGGGACACTTACCGATTGCCGCGACGTCCTGGTAATGGAGGTGGCACTAGCGGGTTGCCATAGGCGTCTGTGTTGAGTGCTGCACGGCAGTCGGGACAGTACCATTTTGCGCGCCGAGAAGGTATGTCGTCTTCGGTCATGTTCATGCAAGGAAGATGAAACCACTCCCTGTCGCACTGCAGATTGTTAGCTGGAGGAGTGCAGTTGTGAAGAGGGGAAACTCACGTTGTTGTCGCAGGATATCATGGCTCCGTAGCTGACATCGTCGCAGATACAGTATCTTGGCTCATCTGGATCAATGTCGTCTGCCACTTCAACCTCCTCCTCTGTCCTCTTCTTCTTTTTGTTTTTGCTACCTTGGGCGCGCTTGACATTGGTAACGGTCTTCTGGCCATGTTCAGCTGCAGTGACTTCGCCTTTTGGGGGTGGCTTTCTTCGCGAGCTTGTGCGGGTAGGTGCAGGTAGCGATGGATTTGCTGTGAGGACAGATGCAGGTTGGCTAAAGACACTATAACGACGCGTTTCGCGAGTGATCCTACCTTGTTCATTCGGCTTGGGCTCTTCGCTCTGGGCCTTGGGCGCTGGCAAGTGTCCGCGCGCAGAACGAGGACGCAAGGTTGGAGGTGCAGAAGTTTCGGGAGCATGTTCAGGTACTGGTGTTGGTGTCTTTGAGGTCTTCAGGAGCTGAGGAGCCTCAGGCGGTGTATGTGCTTTTGGAACGACCGACTCGCGACGAGACCTAGTTGAAGCTGCTGTTGTAGCCGCTGGGGCGGGAGCCGGAACAGAGACAGGTTCGCGATCTGTAACTTGCGTGGATGCTGGTACTGGAGACGGTGATGCCTCTAGCGCCGCGAGAGACCGTTCAGATAACGCTGGCGACGTTCCCAAAGGCGTCAGCTCCGGACTCAGCTCTTTCGATGCAGCTCTGTCAGCTTTTGGAGTACTAGGACCGGCTGTTGCAAGTGGTACCTGGACAGCGCTCCCGTCATCTGGAAGCTCAGTAGGTTCCGCAGGCGGTAGAGGAACATTTGCTAGTGGAGAATGCACAGCAGACGTGGAAAAATCTCGTGGTGTAGAAATGATGGAGCCAGGAGTCGGTATCGGAGAGGAAGCAGAGTTGGGTGCTGGAGTGATAAGCTGCAACCGCGCACGCTTTGAATCCGGCGGTTTAGTTGCGCTATTTTCAGTACCCACTGATGCTTCTCGTATGGATTCGGCATTGTCTTCTGCGGCGAGCGACGGGGATGTGTCGCGTTTTCGTTTGGCTGCAAGCCTCGGGATCGATCTTCTCTTCTGGCTTTCAGGGGAAGCAACACTGGAGCTAAAGTTGAGTTCTTTTAGCCCGTCAGCAGCCTCTTTGATCTTTTCAGAAGCACCAATGAGCTCTTGGGCATCCTGCATAGCCTTTTGACGTTGTGACGTACGATCTAGCCTCCTTCCCTCTTCTGATACAACGGGCTTGAGGCGAATACTGACAGGACCAGTCTCGTCCTTTGCCTCCTCCTCTACAGTTTCGGTGGGGACAGGTGGGTTGGCTGGCCGTGGAGCCTGCGAATGCGCCGTTCCCATGCCTGCAGCCATGATCTGTTGTAACGTTTCTGGCTCTTCGTCGAGGAAAGGCTCGCCTGTTGCCTCACAGCGAGCCTTCTCCCTCTCGTAGTCGGCCTCTGTGCGATGCTTTTTCTCGAGTTCACGGATCATCATGGTCTGACTGGGTGTCCAAACGGCGTTTTTCTTCATTTGCTTTCGCAGGACAGCCATTTCGTACTCGGTCAGCTTCTTCCACGGCGCCCACTTGCTGCCTGGTTTTGCATCAGCCGGTGGGGGGACAAGCTGGGCAAGGGCATTGCTGGTGGATATTCCCGCTATGGAGCTGTGCACATTTGTGCCCAAGACACCGGCAGCACGCGCTCGCCCACCACCTGGCCTTGAGTGTCTGTCCCTGTCCTGCTTACGCTTTCGGGGCGATGCCACATGGATAGCTGATGCATTGTCCGAGTCGTCCGACGAATCTGATGCGCCACGTCCTCGGCCGCGACCACGGGAATGGGAGGCGTTGGTTTTCCGGTGGCGGTCCCGCTGTCGCGAGGTATTGTGTCTGGCGTTGTCAAAGGCCAGACGCATGTGGGCAGGTCGTTCATAGTTGCGGTATACCGGGCGAAGTGCGCTTGGAGAGACTGGCGGGGGCGTGGGGTCGCGCGAGGGCGGTTGTGGCTGGGCCTGAAGCTTCCTTTTGATGACAGACGACCGTTGGCAGTGGCGGACAGTGACCTCGTACAGCCGCGAAGCCTCCGTGTATGCAAACTCCCTCTGGTTGATGGCCTTCTGAAGATGGTGGGCGATTTGCTTGCGCAACAATACTGGGTCGGGGCGGTCTTGCTCGGGCAGGGTGGGCAGCTTGCCATACTGGACCGTCAGCTCGTGCACCTGCTGGACGGCGTCGGCATAGGTCGAGTCGAGGTCGGCGATGAGCGTCAGCGAGCGCACCAGGTCCGAGGGGAAGAACTCAGTATAGTCGAGAAAGTCGTTGACGGTCGTCTGGGCATCTGGATTCGGGGCGGCTTGTGCCATGTCAGGCGCATCGTCGGCTTCAGACATGGCGCATCGCGGGGAGGCAGAGTGGGTGGAGGCTTGCGACGCACGCGTCAGACTCTCCAGCCACGCGTCAACTAAGTCGTTGGTGAGAACCAGCGCGATTGTGAGGGTACGAGTTGCGACATGCGCTGATAGTGATGGGCTGTAGTGGGTGAGCTGGTCGCAATGCTGAATGCACTGAGGCTGCGGCTAGTCCGCTTTGGTGCAAACCGTGCCGATCCCTCTCAGGAACGCATGGGACCGGCTCCACCCCACAACATCACCCAGTGATGGCAAGCTCGCAGACACGCATTACGTATTTGCCAGACACGCTCTTTTTTGCTTTGCCGTCGCCGTGCTCTCTGGACCAGCGCCTAGCAGATCCCCGCCGCAGCTGTGACGCCGTTTGCAGTGCCCTCGTGAATGCCCGTAGTGAGAGCGCATTACCATGCATCTTGGTATGTTTTCTCTAGTACGCAGAAGAACCATCTCTTGCAACCAGTTCCTTCACCAGGCTGCCATGAGCCAGGCCCTGCCATGCTATGCCGTCCTTTCCCATTGCTCAGCAGAGCAGATGTCCTTTGCTTTTCAGCACTATGACTTGTCGCTGAGGCTGGTATCCATTGCCCTTTGCCGTTTGCTCTTGCCCCATCCATTTGTCCAAGCGCAAGCACCCAAACACGCCTTTCCCCACCTTCTTCCACAAACAATCACCCCCTCTCTCTACTCATATCTGCCACTATGATTTCTGCAGAGCGCCTCGAGCAGCTCCGCGAGTTGATCGAAGCTGATGTCGATGCTCTCCCTGACCGCCGCACCTTTCCAGGTCCTGACGATGGTGACTCCGATTCCTCTGGAGGGGTACCTCTCGAACCTAACTTGCTAGATATACCCGTCGGTGAGCAAGGCGCAATCGAGGAAAAGGGTACGCTCCTGAAGACATTGTCTGGTGCAACTACTACTCTTACAACGGGTGACTCAGAACGTCGCTTCGTTTGGGTTGAAGACGCCGCAAGCTCATTCAACCCTAATTTGGATTCGCTACGAATCTCCAGTCCTCCGCCTGTTCTTGGTGTTGCTGAGCCTCCAGTAACAGATCTCAAACGTGGAGATCTGGCGGAAGCACACCGACAGTTTACGCCAATTCACGCCTTAGCCAAGTACCCATACACTTACTGCAACAAGAGCCATATGCAAGAAATCGCTTCCGCTTTCTTTGATCAAGGAAAGTTTTGGAAACGAATTTGGGATCTGTAAGTCTGACCAACCATTCATCGATTCATCAGGTCATTGAGAGGCCGTCTCTCACATGAGATTACAAAACTCTCACGACTTAGCATACAGACTTTCTTTTGTAGAAGTGGCGATTGACCAATTACAACAGTTACTATGTCTGGCCTATCAATGCTCCTAAGCCTATCATTCTCGTTCGAGAGAGCCAAGTGCAAACCTTGCTCGATGAGATCAACAATCACCTTAACCTTAGTCTCAGAATCACTGATGACCAGCAAGAAGAGGGCTTAGTCACGCGCTTTCCCAACCATCCCCGGTGCTTGCCCAGGTATCTTGGGCGCTCACGCTCGCGTCAAGACGTCGATGACATGACTGCAAACGCGCCGGGCGAGGCATATCATGCCGTCCGAGAATCGCCGCACCAGCACCTTCAACCAGAGATGCTGGAGATGTTTGAACAGCTGATGAACAATGTCGCAGAAGTTCAAAGAGGCAAGAAGAAGGCGAAGGCCAAGAGGAAACGAGATCGTTCGAATAAACACAAGTCAATGGTAGATCAGTTCAAGCGCGCGCAGCAATATCTGGGGCTCCGCGAAACCGTCCAAGGACAACTAGTAGCACAGCCTAGACCTTCTCCAGCCATCGATCCATCTTTACCAGTCCCATTTGGATTTGACAAATCTGTGGTCTTCGTGTGTGTCGATGCCGAATCTTACGAAAGAGACCATCACAAGATTACCGAAGTAGGAGTTGCTACGTTGGATACACGAGACCTGCAAGGTATCGCGCCAGGCGACAACGGAAAAACATGGAGAGAAATGATTCGCGCTCGCCACTTTCGTATTAAAGAGTACAAGCACCTGATTAACTCCCTCTATGTGGTAGGGCACCCTGACGGCTTCATGTTTGGTGAATCGACGTTTGTGTCGCTCAACGACGCCTCTCAACACGTTGCGGCATGCTTTCGTGCGCCATTTGGGGCTCAAGGGATACCGACGGACCAAATCGAGGAGCAACGTAACATTGTACTACTTGGGCACAATACATTGAGCGATATTCGGTATTTGCAGCAGCTCGGATATGACCCTATCAAAGAAGAAAATACCCTGGAAATCATGGACACTGCAGTCATGTACCAAGTCTGGCACCGTGACCAGCAACCCACCAAGCTAGGTAATATCCTGGGCGATTTTGAAATCATCGGATGGAAGCTCCACAATGCTGGTAACGATGCAGTTTACACGCTTCAAGCTATGTTGGGGATTTGCGTCCGTGAGGCTACAATTCGTGGGTCTCGGGAAGCCGATGAGCTTTCTGATGGGGGGAAAATGGCTAAAATTCCTTATGCCCGGGCAGAGACCGTACCGCAGTACGACGGCGCATCTGACACTGGTTTTTACACAGGGCAGGAACTCTGCCACAGTCGAGCTGATCCAGATGCTTCCCAAGGACATGATCTTTGTGCTTCCAGCAAAAACCCTGGCTCTTCCAAACAAGAAAATTGCGATGACTTATGGTACGATCAGATGGAAGGGCGAAGGCAGTCTCTAATAGAGACTCACGCCCAAAAGCAAGGACATGACCATGACATTTCGACCCTGTCTATGGATGTTGCTAGCTCTGAGGACATCCCTAACGTAAGACCGCAATTACCACACGGCTCAAGAGGTCCACTTTTCCTATTCGGAAAATTACTGACAGAACTTTGCAGGTGCAATACTATTGGTGAACGGTTGATCTAGTGAGAACCTGTCGGCAACAAGTCGGGATGCTAGGTATGGGCGCATATGTGGCTAGGCATGCAGGTAATCAAGGCCCGCTTTTTCAGATCAGAGCGTGAGCTGTTACAACCAGAGTCTCTCACAGCTTGTAATGGCATCATAAATATTGTCAAGTGACATCGCCTGTGTATATTTCAGATGGTAAACTCAATGCCCCCAGGCAGCTTTGCGGTTCGGATGCTATGCGCTTCTCGGCCCGCGCCATATTAGGTTTTACGGAGATCTGCCGTTAGAAGCGATTGAGTTACGCGTGCCCTTGTCACCGCTTTCTGCCCAAGCAGTTAGCTCGTTATTGCCGGGGTACGGCCGAGGTCAGTGTGGTGGGATCAACGATTCCTCCACCAGTCCATTATTTACCAAGCCTATCCGCCGTCGCAATGGCAGAAAAGTTGCGCCGCTGCGTCCTCCCAACACCCTGGGCAAACTTGCCTTTTGTTTGCATTTTGCTAACTGGCGTCGCGCCTCTGTTTTCGTCCGTAAACCGCACTGCCAGGCCTGTTATGACGACATCTTTGACATAACCAACTTCGAAAAAGCCCTTTGCTGGATCACCAAAAAACCCAGAGCTGCTGTTTAACAATGCAGGACTCCACTCCCCGCAACCGCTCGCTGGAGTTGCGCGAGCCTTCTTCTAGGGACGGTGGAGCAGCCAACGCAGGGCATCTCAGCCATGCGCAAACGAACACCTCGAAGAGGTCTGCTTCCACCAAGAAGAGCGCATGGTGGAAGACTCGACTATTCAGCGGCATGATCAACGATGTGCGGCGAAGGGCACCCTTTTACTGGAGCGACTGGAAAGATGCATGGGACTATCGCGTCGTGCCTGCGACGGTGTACATGTACTTTGCCAACATCCTGCCGGCGCTGGCCTTTTCGCTCGACATGTTTGAAAAGACGAACCAAAGCTTTGGCGTGAATGAAGTGCTGCTGGCCTCCGTACTGGCCTCTGTCGTCTTCTCTGTCGCCGCAGCGCAGCCTCTCGTCATTGTGGGCGTGACGGGTCCCATCACTGTGTTTAACTACACCGTCTACGACATCATTGTCCCACGCGGCACAAATTACTTTGCCTTTATGTGCTGGATTGGCATCTGGTCCCTGATTTTCCACTGGATCCTGGCCATTACCAATTCCTGCAATGGATTGCGATACGTCACGCGCTTCTCTTGCGATATCTTTGGCTTTTACGTCGCCTTTATCTATCTGCAAAAGGGCATCCAGGTTCTGACGCGGCAGTGGCGCGTCGACGATGCATCTGCATATCTGTCTATCATGATTGCGCTTCTGGTGACGGCGGTAGCGTATATTTGTGGCATCATTGGGCAATCGTCGCTCCTGCAGCGCCATGTGAGAAAGTTTATCGAAGACTACGGCACGCCGCTGACAGTCGTATTCTTCACGGGCTTCGTCCACATTGGCAAGATGGCAGGCATCGAGCTGCTCAAGCTACCTACCTCCAAGGCCTTCTTCCCCACGACGGACCGCGGATGGTTCATCCACTTCTGGGATATAAGCGTGGGCGATGTGTTCCTGGCGATTCCGTTTGCCATCCTACTCACCATCCTGTTCTGGTTCGACCACAACGTGTCGAGCCTGATTGCACAAGGCACCGAGTTCCCGCTTCGGAAACCGGCGGGGTTCCACTGGGATTTGTTCCTCCTCGGGCTGACGACAGGCGTCGCTGGTCTGCTTGGCATCCCGTTTCCAAACGGTCTGATCCCTCAGGCTCCTTTCCACACCACATCACTTTGCGTCACACGCACAGTTTCCTCAGACGACGGCGACGGCGATGGCGACGGCGAGGCGAACAAAGGCCACACGCGGACCATTGTCGACCACGTTGTGGAGCAACGCGTCTCGAACCTTGCCCAAGGCCTCCTAACCCTAGGCACCATGACGGGTCCTCTCCTCATCGTCCTCCATCTCATCCCACAAGCCGTGCTTGCAGGCCTCTTCTTCGTCATGGGCATCCAAGCCCTCGAAGCCAACGGCATAACGCTCAAACTGCTCTTCCTCGCCCGCGACCGCCATCTGACACCCAAATCGGAGCCGCTGCTGCACATCCAGCGCCGCTGGGTCATCTGGGTCTTCGTCGGCCTCGAGCTCATCGGCTTCGGCGCCACATTCGCCATTACCCAGACCATTGCCGCAATTGGGTTCCCCGTCTTTATTCTCCTGTACATCCCCATGCGCACCTGGCTCATGCCACGCTTCCTCACCGCCCAGGAGTTAGGCGTCCTGGATGCGCCGACGGCCAGCCCGTTTACCATGGAGAGCGTCGGCGGGAATCATGGCGAGGTCGTGGATAGCGGATTGCGGCCGCATGGAGGCGAGGCGGCTGTCCTGCGTGAAGAGGATCAGGCGGAGAGGGGCGAAAGCAGGTCTAGCGCTGTTGGCGGTGAGGATGGAGGAAGAAGTAATGGGCTGGGCGGTGGGAGGAGGAGAGGTAGCTTCCGCACGAGGGAGGGGCTGGAGGCAGATGATATGGAGAAGTCGTAGCGGAAAGAGGGGGAATTTGCTGGGGTAAGCAGAGACGGCATGTACCTCTGGGAAAAATACATCTAGAAGAAATGGCTAGATTGGTGACTTGGGTTTTTCGGTTAGGTGTGGCAGGGCATAGAGTATCTCTTTTTTTTTCTCTGAGTTTGAGACCTGGTGTACGTCTCTTTACTAGTCAATGGAATTTAATAATTCGTGTCGCCACCAATACCACTATCATGCTGCTTATGGAGCGCTTGACGCAGCGGCTTGTGGTTTTTCTATTCAAGCGCAGAGCATCCCATCGTCCTTGATACCTCAAAAGCAAGGAGTTGCACCATTAGAATTGGCTTGATACAAACTCTGTCGATAAGAACACATGTACTCTAGACAGTTGAGTTTGCATCGTTTTTTGGGCAGTGGGGGTTGATTACTTGATTACTTGATTACTTCTATGCATCTATCTCCGGTGATTACGCATGGAAACTCGTCGAGTACACAAAGTCTAACTTGAAGATTCTTTGACGCAGGCAAATTCAACAAGAGAACGAGAGAGAAAGCAGAGAGAACAATAGCATTAACCGTCTTCGAAAACGAGACGAGTACCGATTTGCATCTATCTTTGCTGGCCGTCGCTGCTTTTGCCTTTTTTGCCGCTACAATATTACTGAGAGTACATATTTCCCTGAAGGAAACAAAAAGAAATGATTAACAAAAATAAGGAAAAGTGGGAGAGGAAGAACAAAGAGGATCTAGTACACAATGAAAGACACAAAAAGAAGACGGAGGCGGAGAGACGCTGCACTAAAGTAGCAATTGAGAGAGGAAAGAAGGAGAGAGATGAAAACAAAAGAAATGTCCCCAACCTGCATTTACGCTCAGATGGCTAGTCTTCCCCCCTTGGAAATAACCCCATTAACATCTCAATACGGCGCCTTGCTCACCCGCACCTCCTCCACATCCGCATCGTCCGCATCATCCGCATCATCAACCCCAATACTATCCAAAAAGCCCGAGAAATCTGGTTTGGACGGGCCAAGGAGAGATTTTCCTGCACTTCCTCTTCTCCTATCTCCACTCCTACTCCTGCTAGTTCCACTCTTCACACTACGCGACTTGCTCACCATGCCACCGTTGGGCGCGGTGCGAGGCCGCGAAGCAAAGTCCACAGAATGGATTCCGCCATTGGTGCTGGCCTTTAGGTCTTCTGGGATAGGAGGCACAGGGGGAGGGTTTTCCAGGGTATATACTGGTTGATGACCCGGAACTTCTGAATGCGTCGATGTGGCTGTCTGGGGCCGGGGCGTCGCCGTAGCAGCGGGCGTGGTTGGCGAGTCGGGATTCTGGAGTTGTTGAGAATCTCCAGTTGGATTTGTAGTGATAAAAGAAGCGTCAGAGAGCGAGTGTACGCTAACGAGTGATTCCGAAGTTGTAGAGGCGTGGTCGGAAGAAGATTTGCGATGACGTTGTGAGGGAGCGCGAACAGAATAGCCTGTTCGGGGTGGTCCGCCGCCCGAGGTGGATAGAGCGCGTCTGAGATCATCGACTCGTACGGTTGAGCGCACAGACGATGAACTGTTGGGTGTGGCACCGGGGCTGCGGCTTCGATTGGGCGAAGAAAGGCGTCCTGCGAGACCATGAGCGCCAGAGGCAGGCCTGCTCTGTGCTCGTCTTGGGCTTGGAGCAGGAGAGCTGGCATTGCTGTCAAGGTTTCCATGTGGAATATTAACGCCAAGGAAATTGTTCTTTGTGTGGTGAGTGCCGGACCTGGATCCGCTCACGGATGCAGACGTCGAGTCCTTGGTATGGTTTGCAAGGCAATCTTCACGAGACCACTGTGCCATGAGGTCTTCCCGAACTCTGAAGGGTAGCTCGGGAGCGTCACGGGGTGCCACTGGCTGTGGTGGTTGATGAATTGCAGGAATCGAAGTATTCACAGACCCTCCACGGCTGGGTGACCCCGGGGGTGAAGAAGGCGGCGAATACAGAGAAGTCGAATAGCCTTCCGAGATCTTCTCCACCAAAGCTTCCAGATTGTCAAAGGGTTTGAGAGCTTCGTTTTGGACAATTTCTGGAGGCACCGCAACTGGCGTTGGATGTGGCGTTTCAATCAGATCGATAGGCATGGGCGGGACGTTGATGCTCTTCATCCAAAGACCCTTCTGGTTTCGACGCGAAATCTCGTTATGCAGCGCACGACCGACCGAGGAGACTTCGAAATCTAAGGCTGCGCTGAGCGCCCAGAGGTATCCATGCACCAAGCTTCCTACGCGCAACTTGGCGCCGGGGTCGTCTATGGTTACGATATCCTCTTGAAGCCGCATGATCATTGGCAACCCACTCCTCGCCGCGTTGACGCCTAACCGGTTGACCAAGGTAGAAAGGAGGAGGTGCAGAAGCAGGTAGTCAGCTTCCGAGTCAATGTACTGGTGCGCATTTTCGTACACAGCCAGGTGGAGAAGCGGTAAAAATGTGTCCCTGCCGCGCTTTGGTACTCTGTCCCTCATGGAGGCGCTTGACACTGCGCGTCTGGATAGGATGTTTCTGTCGGTGTCCTTCTCTTTCCGCCTGTAATTGTCTACAATCCTTAGGTCTTCCTTGTCCTTTTCGGTGTTCAACCAGGTGACCAATGCGTCAACATAAGCTTTTCTGACACGGCCACTGGGGTCGCGCAGGAGCCACTGCGAACCTTCCCACACGCTCACGCCAACCTTGCTTCGCGACACAGAGGCGGCAGAGCCGTCTGGCTTCTTTGCATTCGCCCTCTTCAAGATGGCCTTGACCGCGTCGAGCGCAGCGATGCGTGCTGTCTCAAACGAGAAGAACCGATCAACATGGGTCTTTTCTTTCATACTGACCGAGTCTGCAACAGCCTCGACAGCGCCTTCAGGATTCTCTATTGCTTCAGCGGTAGTAGAGATGGCCGAGAGACGTGAAGGTTTAAGGCGGCTTAGAATAGCCTCGATCATGTCGGAGATTTGATCCGTATAGTAGACGTGAGTTGCTAGATCTGCCATACATCTCTGCACAGTCTCTAGGAGTTGGAGTCTTGGGCCAGAAGGCTTGTTTACGACCTCCATGACCACGCCGTCTGCGTTGTTTGCTAATGACTGCTTGCTCTCGTCCTTGTCTGACATGACAGAGGTCGTTGGCTGGTGATGCGGCAAGATGTTCGATCCTGGCCCACCGAGCTGCAGTAGCAATAGCGTGTGCGAGATAAATCCCACTAGTGCATCCATGACACTGAGCCCGATGAAGTTGATGGGCGAGGAAAGCAGGTAGTCAATCACAGTCGCTAGCACCAGTTGGCGCTCGAGATCCTCCTCTACGATTGGGCTGCGAACCAAGGCTTCAACTGCTCCGACCAGAATCGTGTACCTGTCTTGTACGGGTACCCATACGCAGACCATGGCCATGATTGTCGTTGCCCAATGACTGCTTTCGCTCGGCGGGGCCTCGAGTTGGCTCTTGACATTTGCCCCTATGAATTTGAGGACAGCGGATGTCGCCAGCCGAAGTTGACCTCGATTGACCCCTTGGAAAATGCTCCTCAGCGCCTGGAGCGCAAGCACGCCAACCTCCTCCTCGGCCAGCTTATCCGCATCTTCGGTGGTCGCAGATGCTGCCACGGGGTCCCCGTCCTCTTCGTCGGTTCGCACCGTGGATACACTGTGTCGCCGCCGTGTCGCGACTTCCTTTTCGTGTTCGCCCTGAGCAGCTTCCCGAGCCTCCAGTCGCTTGAGGTATGCACCAGTCTCCGAGTATATGTTGGCGAGTATGACTGGTATTATGACGGCTAGCTGGCGGCCCGTCTCGGATCCTAGTGACTCGGACGAGGCGACGGCCTTGAGCGCCTGCAGACCCATCTTACGGTATCTGATGGCAACTGGCCAGCTCACAGCCCCTTTGCCCGTCTTGACCGCATCCTTGGACGCGAACTGAGCGTACAGTTGCACAACCTCCTCGTACTTCTTAATGTAGTCCTGGTCGGCAGCGAGAGAGGCTGGGTCTTGGTGCGCGCACAGGGCCTCGAACGTCGGGACCGACTCCTCGATCATGCTGACGTTGTTGGAGTTGAGGATGGTGCGCAGGATTTGCAGCACAGAGCCGGCATAGAGCGGGAGGTCGCGCGGACACTTCTCAATCACCGTCTTGACAATCTGCAGCGTGACCTGCACATTGCCAGTGCGGACTTTCCACACATCCTTGGTGGTGCGCTTGTCGAGGAAGTCGACGACCTTTTGCAGCTTACTCCGGCGCGTGCTTGCGTAGTAGAGCAGGTAGCTCAGCTCGCTCGAATTGGCCTTTGCATCGGCATTGTTCTTCTGGACTTTTGGGTAGCACTTGAGTACCAGGACCTGGTGCTTTGGGCGACACGCCTGGCGCGCTGCGTTCATTGGGGCTCAAATGGGGAGTTGTGACGTGGTGGGCTCGAGGAGTCGTGTGCGTGTAGCGACCGGGGATGCGGAATGCAGCGGCGATGATGACGACGGAAGGGCGCGGGGAGGGGTGGCTGATTCGAAGATACGTGTGTTGGAGGAATTGAATGGGCGCAGGTGAAAAGCGAGGCTCAGGGCCGCTGCATTGTTTAGGGGCCGCTGGGATTACGAGTTGGCAGGCGTTTACTGCACACAGTGACCTAGGGACAGGAGACGACGAGGGCCGAGTAGGAGTAGGAGTAGTCTAGTAAGGGTCTGGCTTGTGGATAGTGATGCGCGCGGCCGTTTCCAACGACCGAGCCGGACGGACCCCGACACTGTGGTCTCTGCCCAATCTTGTTCCCCCTCAGCCCTAACTCCGCCAAGCGTCATCGTACCTGGTCCGGTGGGCCTAGCTGTACACGTATTCATCCACCCTTCTATATATATATACAAATATGCGTACAATCTACATACAGCAATGCAAACTAGTCATCCCTTGCCCGCACATTGCCTCGTCCCAGCCATGGAGCGGCGCCGCGCGGCTTCTTCGCCTGCTCTTGGTCTGCCTCGCCCTCCGTACTCCGTGCATGGTGCCTTTCTCCCTTTCGTGCTTTGGCCTCCTCTGCTTTTCGTGCTTCTTCCAGATCGGGCACCAAGAATCCTGCCCCTTCGGCATCCTTCGCCATGTACTTCTTCTCCTCAGCCCCGTATGTGACGTCTCCACCTTTTGCGTATTTTGCCCTAGCCTTCGCTCTCGGCAGGCCCGTGTTAGGCGAGTACTGGTCATTCCCAGACTCTGCCAGTCGTGCGCGCATCGCCTTTGGCAGCATCTCCTGCTGTCCCTTACTGATTGATACCGCCACCTTTCGTCTCATCTTATGGTACCTCGCATTGAGGTCTGCCATAGGGTGGTCGGTTGGTTTGCCCATAACCCACTGGCATATACGCCCATCGCTTACTGGTTTGATCAAAAACTCGGTGCCTTCCGGCATGGCTTTGAGAATGAAATCCGGTCGCAGGTGTGGAAAGCGGGCGTGCATCCACGGCCAAATGGCCGGATCACCAGGCTGGTGCTTTAATTCTTTGTGTACCTTACCCTGTAGTCGAATACGAAACTCGACAGGTGAACCACCTTCGATGAACTGGTAGGCGCGATCCATCGAGATTCTGTAATAAGCCACAGGGCTCGAATCGGTGAAAATGATGTTCTTCAGTGCTCCAAGATGGCGGCCTTTCTGAGGACTGTTCAGTGAAACCCGGTGCGTGTGGGCATGCACAATTGAGTAGTTCTTATATGATGCGGGGAGTTTGTCTTTTTCAGTGCTCATAAACATCTTTGCCATGTCTTTCTCCAGCGCCTGCATGCTATAGAGCATGTTCCCATCTTTGACGAAATTGTCGTAGACATCTTGCAATGAGACGTCTTTCGCTATCAGTTTATGGTCGGTATGTTGTTTGTTGGCCTCGAAAAGGTTGATGCAGTGTTGCGATGCACTCGGAGGCTCTAAACTATATGGCGAGAAGGCCAAGGCTTTGTGTTGTCCTAGAAGCGTCTTGGATCTAGCCGTCTTGTAGAGATTCAAGGCACGCTGTTGCGTTGAACATTGCGGAGGAGCGCAGCGGGGGTTGGGGACGGCGCATTGTGGGCGATGCAGTGTTCGGAGCGCCCGGACTGGAATTCGCACAGGAGGTAAGAGAAGCGAACGAAACTCCAAGGTCGGTATGTGTGTTGTTGGTGGCATCGCGTTTTTAACTGAAGACTGTGCAAGCCAGTTGCGCGAGAATATACGATGCATGACTCGTGTTGAGCTGCCTCGGCGCTTCTGACGTCGTATCAACCAAGCGTTATAGTGGTCAGGGAACACAACCTAAACTACAAAATAGTCCAGAGAATATGGACTTATGAACCTATGAGAGGGCTTGATGCCGAACCCAAGTCTATTTACACTACAAATCACTTTTGAATGACCTCTCAGAAAAAACCCATACTTTTTTCTATCATGTCCACATAGGCCTCGAGAATGCTGTGGTAGGCTCATCACCGCTCCGATACTGCAAGTTCGGCGCAGAAGAGAAGACATCATCCCAGTCAATACCCAGACTAAACTGATTATATGATTGATCATCCCAGGCTACTTGTGAAAAGTCCACTGTAGGCTCGGGTATATATTGCACAGTACCCTGAAGCGCCATTGTAGCATGTGCCTGATTATGGGATACTTGCAATGGCGCTACCGGTGTAGAAGGTCTCTGTGTAGTTGTTGTCGTTATTGTCGTTGGCGGACTAAGTGCTGATGCGGGTGTCGCCTGAAAAGAGCTGCCTATAGAGCTAGCGCTGGCACGCCGGTCAGTGTTGAAGTCAGCCGTGTACGTCGGGCGAGCTTGATTGAGAAGTTCATGTTCGCAACGACGGACAATCTGAGCAACTCGCTGTAGAAGCTGCTGTTCGGCTGGGCTGGGTATCCGTTCGGCCTCAGCGTACAGCTCTTCTTGCACGCGACGCAACAAGTCTCTGCGAAATCTTCTCGATGCTTCGCTGGGTGAATCGCAATCGTAAACTGCTGGCTTGTTAGTAACTTGTATATAAGCTTCAGAGAAAAGACCGAGACTTACATGGACTTGGAATATCTGCAGCTGGAACATCGGGAAAAAGAATTTGATAGACATCCCTCCACTTATCTTCCTCCAGCCTCAGTGCCGTCGTGCGCTTTCTTAGTGTCCACACAGTTTCTCTATCAATGCCGTCGATCTGCTGCGGAGACGACCTTTCACACTGTTGCAAGCGCACATGATTTGATTGCTCCCTGTCTGACTTGAAAGTTGTGTAGCAGATTGGACAAAATATCGGCTGGGCATGCGAGCGGTATAGATGCTCCTTCATGCGGTGGACAGTTGTCCAGCCAGGACCAGGACAAGTACGCCGGCTGCGGTATCGATTCGGGTCGTGTTTATAGAACGGACACGCAAAGCGCGCGCCCATCTCTGATTCGTCCGAGGCTGTGACTGATCCGCGGCGCCTTTTGTTCGGACTATCCTCATCGTCCTCATCTTCTGGCAGCAGACTGCCCTGGCGTAACTTTCTCTTTGAGCCGGAATTTAGCGATGCTTTGCCGCTGCTTTGGCCCGTGGTAAAAGAGACTCCAGCTTGAGCGTTCGAGGTGTCATTGCTCACGCATTGCTTGTAAGCTGCATGCCGTAGACTGATTTCGACCTTCCTGATGACAAACTCAATGATCTTGGCCGTGGAATTGGATTTTTGAGAGGCAAACGGCCCCTTTTCACACTCGTATTCATCGTCGCTGACGTCCGTGCTCGTGTACATATCGCAACTGCTCGTTGACGATAACGAAGTGATGGACAGCGCACGTCGCTCTGGTTTGTTACTCGAGGGTAGGTTTTCATTTACCCACTTCTCGATTTCTTCATCTTGAGAAGCTTGGTGGGCTTTTAGAGTCTCCGCAGTTCCATGACAAGTGACAGCTTCTAATTCGGGTGCACCAGGGAAGCTTCGCGGGATCCTCCGACCCGCAACAGCTCTTGCGGGGTCACTGGGGACAATGTCCCGTCCGAATAGCCTTGGCCTATCAAAATCGACGTATGATTGGAATGGCGTAGCGTTGATGCCGTGAAAAATACTCGGCACACATGGAAGTGGTGCAAGAAAGAAATCTGGAATGCTTTTAGTGACCTAAACTGCTGGAAGTGTCCCGATGAAATGTACCTTGGTCCAATCCCACTACTTCCAAGGGCGAGAGGGAGTCAAGATCACTGTTGTAGCCCGAATCTCTGGTTCTTGAAGACGAGAGTGAGTCTCTCCTGTGACTATGTTTGGTCGTGCTCAGCTTGGGTAAGCTCATATGTGAGTTTATGCATGGTGGTATAGCTTCCATTGCGCAAGGACGGTGGGAGGCCTTTCGTACTATTGCTCCAATTCGCAAATTCAAAGAAACAGCACAAATGATAGCCACCAGCTTTGGTGAAGAGTTATCAGGACGAAATAGGGGGTTTCCCAGCCGGCCGTAATAAGCATCTAGGCACCACTGCGCGAATGCGCAAACCTGGGATCAGCGTAGCGGACACGTCCGGGCAGCCCCGTCATCAGCCGAACGCAAGGCATCCACACCAATCAAGCACCATGGTCGATTCCGCCTCGGCTTTATGGATAGCGCAGTACGCGCGACAAGATATTGGGTGGCTTTACAATATTGATGAGCAGGGTGCTTGTGATACTTGATGGATGACAGCTGCGTGTCAGCTATGTAGTCATCAATTGCGCACTAGTTACCAAAGAAACGGGTCTTTAGGCCCACAACGTGGCAACCCTCAGGTTCACCTTGTTCGTCTCAGCCCCCTGTTAATCCAATACATCACTACCTGTATCCCAGCCTGATAACCTTACTAAGACGTGTTTGTTTTGCTGGCTCTTTAGTAGACCTTGCTATGTAAATTCCAAATAGGTTTTGTCACGCCACCTACAAATATTGTCTTGCACAAATGCTCTCTGGATGTTATGGTGATTGGTAGTTGTCATGGCTATCTTCAGTTGTGTCCTATGAAAAGAAAATGACAGTGGGTGTCGGAAAGCAAAAGTAACCATAACCAACTCCTCTTAACCGCCATAGCCGCACCCAAATCAAGTCTTGTCCCACATCGTCTGGCTCCCTAGCGCCTTGTAAGTGACCAAAAGCTAAAGATATCTACAAAAGATCTCTACAGCACTATCAGAGAGTGTGCCAAATACCAAGTCCTTAAAACGATTTGCCAGACCACCCCCGCCGCTACAATTTCTCTGGCTTTTTGAATAGCGGCCGCCGATATTGCGCAAGCCCGGCATTGTTGTCGAAGCCAAGCAGAGGCGAGGGGTAGTCATTCTGCATGAGTCTCCTGTCTTTCGCATCGATGGTTACACCCGCACATACAGCCGCCTCAAATAGCCTGCCGTACATGCAAGCACTGTGCAAGTCCTCTGGTTTCAGCTTGTTGAGAATCTTGCCGTAGATGGACTTGAGCCGCACTACTTCTTCTCTTAGTTTGCAGAGATTGAAGCCATAGTCGCGTCGAAGGCATGCTGGTGGCTCTGTCTTGTCGGTGTCTGCAACGAATTGTTTGAGTCGCCAGACTGTAGGGCGCCGCTCGGGTGGTGTGGAAAGGAAAGCCTCCAAGTGGGGAAAGTATTCGCGAAAGTTCTCGTGCCCTTTTGCAGTGAATAGGATTGCTAGAGAATTTGTCTCCAGCGCGTGGTGAATTTCGTGAAAGGTGGTTTGAGGGCTGTTCGCTTCCTGGATGAGGACGGCATAAAGACCTGCCAGTCGCCGCTCTTCCTCTTCATTTCTCGTGCAGACAAATCCGAAAGAGTACCATGCACTTTCATGCTTTGGAAGAAGCCTATTGCGCGAAATTGTTCCAATGAGTAGTATCACTTCCTGCTGGATTTCACGTTTCTGTATAGGGAAGGTTTGAACTGAAAGAGTCGAAGAGGATGTTGATTTGGTGCATGTCTGCTTTGGTTGTTGCTGGAAAGATACAGAAATGCTGAGATTGGATGATTGAGGCTGAAAACCAGCTGTTGGTGAGATGTTATTTGAGGATAACGACAGTTTGTCGCGAAAACTAACATTCTCTAAAGTCTGAGAGGTCCTAGCAACGGAAATCAGAGTACAGAATGCTCTCTCAGGAAAACTTAGTTTGCAAATGAGCTCGAACAACTCATTTGCAAACAAAGCATTCCTGATGAGATAGTTCATGCGCTCTAGACAGTCCAATTCTCTTCTTATCTTAGCAGCGAGGCCGATCAAGCTGTTCGTATCTCTCATGGACTGATCGTATATTTGAACGTCTTGGGAAAGCTGAATGATATAGCCGCCGAGTTTCTGATCAAGTTCAGGATGACTGTAATCGATATCAACGCCGAGAATATTGGTTATGAAGTCGGCGAAGATCTCATGGTTATCTTTGAAGCGGCGTTCAAGGCAGTGGATGACAGTGCGGGCATCTTCATAGGAGCACAAGAGTACTAAATCCCATAGATCCTCTAAGCTTTCGAAACTTGATCCTAAATGAGACGTGTGTTAGCACTGAAAGTGGGTGAAGAGGAGTGCTGTGGTACCTCGGGGCTCCTTAGCAATTGATGCTAACATGTGCTCAACTCTCTTAAGTTCCTCTACTGTTCTGATGCGTGTTTTGGAATCTCCATGAGATACAGAATCTTTAACTGTGTTCTCCTGCATGCTAGCCGAGCCGTGGAGGATTCGTGAGATGCGGCTAAGGAAACGGCGTACCGTCTCGTTCGAAATATCCAGGGTCACTGGTTGGCTGCTGTCCATGGTGTCTTCAGTAAGGTCTTTTTCGACTAATGTAATGTTACGGCTCCTTCTCTTAAATTGATCTTGTATCGTAGTTATTTCTTGTTGCAGTTGTCTAGCCGGGTCGTGTATTACTCCAAACCGTCCTGCTAACCGAATCGTAGCTGTCATATGTAGTTTTCAACTAGCAAAAACGCTACCTCAGTCTGTAGCTGTCGTACTTCAGAAGCAGTAGGAGTGTGGAGGATATCAGAGAGATCGCAGCTCTAGCTCCAGTCTGCAGCCGTCGCAAGCAACAAGTAGCAGAGGTGTGAAGGAGAAGAAGAAGAAAGATCACAACTTCGGCTCCAGCCTACTTTTATATACCCAAGCAAGCTGTCACGGAACCGACGCAGTAGCAAGCAGGCTAGCATTACATCGCTCTTACCTGCGTTTGTATCGCCACAGGCTATTACCTAAAAAGAGATAGAGAGAGCGTGTATGTGAAAGAGATATGGCGCAACATGCCAGCAACCATATAGTTGCAAGTAAGGTAAAAGTAAAACAGCAAACACTTGGGGTCGAGTCTAGAACTCGCCCTTAGCAGATCAAGGCATGTGACAGTTCTGGCGATGTGAGAGCGAAAAAAGTAGCAGGATGAGTTAGACCCAAAAACTTGGTGCTGGCAGAAAGTGATACAGTGACCCGACAGAAGTTTGTTCGCGCGAGGCGCTTGTGGTGGACCTGTATTTGCCTGAACAAACTTTTGTCCTGGTACTATATGGTGAATTTGCAATGGTTAAAAAAGTCCAGAAGAGAGAAGGGATGGTTGAGGTTGGGTCACGCATAATATACTAAGAACAGAGAAAGAATGTTTACTCTTCAATTACATTGACATAGGGGAAGGACTTGCGCGCGTAGTCGCAATATTAGTATGTATAACAAAGCACAACGTGAAACGAACGCTGCTTATTTTGTTGCCTGTGCTTACAAAATGACTCCCAAGTCTCAAACCCTTTTTTGCCTATATCTTACTCTGCCATCTCAACCACCAAATCCAAACACTTCCGCCGTACTCAACATGCTCATCCTGGTACCCCAAAGTGCAATGACGATGCTAACGAGATCCACGACGAGCAGGACAACAGCGCCGACCATGAATCTAGGATTGAAGATACGGTACAACATCAAGTGTCGCCTAAGGTGGCCTGCCCACATGGTCGTTGCCAGATTAACGGTAGCATAGAAGAGAATATGGGTAGCTACGGATTTTGCCACAACGCTCAATAGGCCCTTCTTTTGCGGCTTGACCTTCCACAGAACAAGGGCGGGAACAGCAACGGCGCACAGGATCTGTGCACCAAACGTGTTAAGAATGACAAGGACGGGTGACCATGGATAGCGAATCTTGGCGAGTGGGATGAAGGCCGACTCCCATTGGATGCTCGAAAGTGTAGCTTGGTGGCCCGTCTTGAAGAAATGGAAGGATCCAAGGAGACCTAAGACAACGGGACCAATAGGGGACTGGCGAAGGTTGTTGGTGTCCATGATTTCGAAAAGAGAGAAGATCTGCCAGACCAAGATACCCATGGCACCGGCTCCCATTGGCTTCTGAAGAACGGCAATGGCCAAGTACCAGATGGTGATGAGAAGAGCATAGCGTGAGCCGTGAACATTGGCAAATCCAAGAACAGTGACTGCCTCTTTCGGTGCGCCATTCTCATCCTTGCCATCCTTATCGATGATGACGTTGAGGAGGGGCTTGGACCAATTGTAAATCGAGTATCCAAACGCCATGCTAATTGCCAGAACGATCTGTGCGAGGGAACGCTTGGTAATGCGGATAATGTTCGTCCAACCAGGTACCCACTCGCCATCGTCAGCGGCGTCGAGAACCCAGTAAGCCGCAGAGAGCATGAGTCCAAAGCGCAATGCCAATCCTATCCAGAGAGTCGCATTGTGCTGGTAGCTCTTAGTGCCTTCATAGTAGCTCTTGATGAAAGTAGGTATGAGGATAGCGACAGCAACAGGGATGAGAAGTTGCCATGGTGCAGAGGTTGTAGATAGTGCAGAGGCATAGTACGTAGACTTGCAGTAAGGCATCTGCTCTTCTCTGCAAAGCCTGGAGAAGCTAGCTACCCTCAGCAGAGCTGTAAAGAGAATAGCATGGTAGGCACCCAGTGTCCGGTCTGCAAGGCGCCTCTGACGGAACGACGAGATAAGGGCGAGGACGCCGAATGTCGTCAAGAAGTGAAGCAGGATTTCGTCTTCCCAAATGGTGAAGGAATTGGCTGCGAAGCCGGCAGAGAGTGCAAAAGTGAAAATAATGCTCACCCAGCCCCAGATAGTGTTGGGCATAAGAGGCATCATACGGTAGCTAAGAGCGTAAAATGTGGAGGCGCAGCCAATGATTCCAGAGAGAGCGGAAGAGAGGACGACAACGTGCGATCTAGCGTCCTCAGGCATGAAGACAGTGATACCAACACCAACAATGCCTCCGAGAACCAAGCCAATAGCGCCGCGTGTGAAAAAGACAGGCGTGACCTCCGTGCGGTCTCCGTGAAGAATTCTAGCGTAGAGCGCAAGAACGATCAAACTGGACGCCAGGATCGTAACACCGCTCAACATTCTCGGAATGTCAAACCTGGCCCAGAGGGCACGGCAAAGGCCAAGAGTATCGCGCTGGTAAGCAGAGAAGGCTTCGTAGGCTTGGCGCATTTCTGCGCTGTTTGCCTTGGACTTGCCGAGTGAGTTCCATGCGTCATTTGCAGCTTTCCAGAGCGAGAGTGAGGTGGCCCTAGCACTATCAGGAATGCCTCGGGTCATGGCATATTCGTGTTGGTATCTGTGGATCTGTGCAGCGGTCATGCGATTGACTGCTGCGAGATTCGCAAAGTTGTCTCCTTTCTTTCCGATGAAAGCTTCCTCGATTGGCTTGCCAAGGTTGTTGAATGGAACCGGCATACCCAGCAAGAGCGAGAGAGTTGGAACAAGGTCAATCTGACCGACCGGCCTGATGTTGGCGTTGCGTGGAGGAGTGACATGAGAAGGGTCGCTCCGTCCAAAAACACCCTTCTTGGAGTACATCCACAGCGCAGCCTGAATCTCATCATCCGATTCTCCTCCGTGATCTCCCTTTGCGTCCATGCCATGGTCACCCATGACTACCAAAAGTGTATCGTCGTCAATCTCGCTGATCATGCGGCGAAAGACGGCATCCATTTCATTCAGCTTCGCAGTCATAGCGGGGTGATCGGGTCCGTAGCGGTGTCCAGCGTGGTCTACGCCCAGGTAGTGACCGAAGATGACATCCCATTTGCTTGCATTCTCAGCCTTCAACAATGGGAAGATGTGCTCCGTCACGCCGTTGTCCACTGTATGCAGATCCCAGACATTGAAGGAATCGTATGCGTGTGTGAGATTAGGTTCGAAATAATTGGCGAAAAGGGCATGCCATGTGTCGTCTCCAAGATGCACTATCCTTTTGCTTGCATTCTTCAACTGAGCAACAAGGTTATCTTCGTCGATTGCGTGTCCTGCAAAGTTGCTTCCCACATCGATAAAGGTTGGCAGCGTGCCAGTTGTAAGCCCCTTTAGTCTCTGCATTGTGGCCGTCGGCGGATCCGCGATGAACGGAAGGAGAAAAGCGTTCTGAGGCTGGTTCACTGCCGTCTCGTAGAGAACCGGGAAAGCGTTGTGGAAATGGCGTGGAGCAACTGGCGGTGCTTCAGAGGGGTTCACAGCAGCAGCAGCCAGATTGGTCGGTTCGAATTGGGCCTCAAACGGCACGGTGAAATCATATCTGAGTGCATCGATGATGATAACAACTGCCTTGTTGAATGTTTTTGGGTGCCAGCATCCCTTTTCCGCATTGCCCGTTGTATACGAGTTTGCTGCATCGATAGGAGGCAACGCACACTCCGACTTGTGGTCGAGAACCAATCGCGTAAGGAGAAAGCCGCTGGTGAACAGATATATACCGAGAATATGAAGTACACTGATACGCGTCAGACGTGTCCTCAAGTTCTGTCTTGAGGCATGAGCAGAGGAGCTCAACCGAGTCGGACTTACAAGATGAAGCAGAAGAAGGCTACCAGGATACCATGCGAGGCCTTGTAATGAACTTGACTGAGCTTTTTCACCTTGTCTGGGTCATGTACCATAGTTCGCGGAGCTTGCGGAGCTTGCTGTTGCGGCTGAGGTACATTCTGCTGAACTTTTGGTGTGCTCTTCTGGCCAGTGATTTCCGACAGCGGAGTAAACACCTCGCGGTTCGCCATGGCGACTGAAGAGAAGAAGCCAATCGGCTACTGCTAGATGCCAATCGGAAAATTGAATGGAGTTGGGGTGGCTCGGTGGGCCTCAAGGAGCGACAGAATCCATGAGAAGAAAGTTGTTGCGGAGTTTACGGGAGAGAGGGTCTGTCGCAAGCATGCAAGAGTGGATCATGGTAACGCCGAGCCCGCGCCGATGACACGCACCCGCCATTGAGGTGCGCGACTAAGGACTGGCCTAAAGCTTCGTCTGCTCTGGCTTGTTTTTTCGGACATTGGCTGGTGCAAGACTAACAAAGTCGATGCGAAATATGGCGACGATGGACTTGTGGCACTGACGTCAATCGGGATCATGTTTGACTGCCCTGGCAACCTGGTCAGATCTTCGCGACATCACGGCACAGAAGCAAACATGGAGCATATTGGTCAAGGCTTGTATTGGGACTCTCATGCTGCTCAATGCAGTCGCTCAAGAGTAGTTAGATAGCATACATTAATGAATAAGAGTTATGTAAGAGGTCCAGAAACCTCGTTGAAGAGATGGCCGCTCGCGAAGGGTATACAGCGAAATCAGCCAGTCAACTCCGAGAATATACATGTGTAGTGCCACCACCCTGCTGCTCAAGCTTCGAGAAGTCTAGAGAAGCCGAGGTTCAGCGCGGTATAGCCGTCATCAAGAATAAGTCGGTCGTAGCCAAGTGGCTCGAAAGCCCGGGCTGCCAGACCTGTTCGCAACGATGGGCCTGGCCGGGTAATTGGCGTGGGGGATGGATCCAGATTATGAGTAGTACTTGTTGTCTTTCTCCTTCAGACCGCCCATGCGATCCAAGTCGAGCGAATCGAAGCGATCTGATGCGTTTTGCTGGTAGGGTGGCAGGTCCTCGTGCAAAGGCTCTAGCCCAACGCTGTGGTCTCCAACGCGGACGACAACCACGCGGCCCGACTGGTGCTTGCCAGACTCGTCGACCTCGTCGGGGAAGGTGATGCGGATCTCGGGTACTGGGCTGGTGGGGCTGTCCATGAGGGTTTGTTTTTCTGAGTAGGTGATGACCGAGTCTCGGCCCTTGTATGGCATCGCGGTGATGGTCAAGCGGTTGACATTTGATTGACGCTTCTCATAGACGGGAAGCTCTGGGTTGGCTTCGGCGTGTTTCCTTGCCCGGCGGAGGCTTCGTAGGAACAACAGGCCTGTTATGCTTGCTACGCCGAGCAGAACGAGAAGGACAAGAATGACAAGGAGTGTGAGGTGTGTCTCGTCCTCGTCGCGCTTGAAAAGGTTGGTGTTCATCATTGTGATTGGTCTTGGTTATGTGGTGTGGTCGTTAAGGCGTGGCGAAGACGTGCAGATGGCTCTGAGTACGATGTTGGCGATTAAGAAATATAGTCGCTGCTTGCATATTAGCATCCATGGCTCTGGAAGTACTGGTGCTGGCTCGGTGCTGTTGCTGTTGTCATTGCTGTCCAGTTGAGATGAAGAAAAGCTGACAGAGGCACGAGCGGACGGTTTCGGAAACACACCTAGTCGAGCACCGGTGTTTCGCAAGTAAGTATGCAATGAGAGACACAAGTAGGAAAGAGCGTAATGCGAACACCGCTGAAAGAGTGAAGCGATGATTCGACAAGAGGGTAAACAAATGATTGAACAATAGGCAGGACCGTAGGAATGGTGAGCAAAGAAGATGGAAGCAGGCGGGCGCCGACGTTATTTTGACGGCGCAGGGCAAAGGCGCCTGGCGGTGTCTCCCAATGCAGGTACAGAGAAGGCTCATTGCTGGGCAGCCAATCAGACATGGGCACTAGAACGCGTCCCTCCAGCGGCTAGACCAAAGCGGTGAAGGAGCCGCGCGCGCTAGGCCCAAAAGGAGCGGCGCAATAAAGACGACTGCACACCACGTCCATCCTCGCGCTCTTAATTTGGCACCGTCTTCGCGCCCGTCGTTCGCTCCGCTACAGCCACCATAAAAAAGGGGAGGACAGCGTCATTGGTCGCCTGATGGCGTCAGGCGCTTTTGGTACGCACACGGAGCGCAGCAAGCAAAGACGAGGAGGGTGCAATGCAAACCAAACAGCAAGCATCAACAGCAATAACAAACGAATCGTGTTTTTAGCAAGGAACCTCTGGGCAGTGCAAGGAGCGGTAATACGGGCGCCGGGGGGGAGAGGCTAGGCGAGCGGTCGAGACTCTGGCATTGTGGATCGTAAGTGGACCGGACGTCAGCACGTCCTCGTTGTGCTGTTCGGTTGAGGAGGAGTCCCCCAGACTATGTATTCTTGCGGACGCAGGCTCGCATGGTGGGTTAAGCCCAATGGGACCGATACGTTATGCGTTTGAGTCGGCGGATGACGAGAAGACCAACGGTGCCGAGAGAGGAGGTTGGCATGATTGCCTGAGACGAACGTCGTAGGCGCGCGTTGTGGAGCGATAGAGGATCATCCTGGCTGATAGCACAGCCGGCAGCAACGCGCGTATGGACCGACAGGTTGCCAAACGTCATGGCCGATCCGGTGCAGGGCGCGCACGGTGGTGATGGAAACTGGAGCCACCTCAGGCCTGTCTCTGCCCCTTTGCTCAACCAAGCCGCCTTGCTATAGTCCTTGAATATGCCCGAGTTTTGCCTTAGGGCTGCTTCTACTCCGCAAGAGTCATGACCAGCACGCGACTAGCAGCCGGATGCCACGGGATGCACTCTAGCCGAAGCAGGCGTCTCCCGCCCATTAAACATTTGCATCGTCAGACTCTGTGGTTGAGTCTTAGGAAAGCTTGATGCTTTTGCGCTCCCTGACGCCAAGTCCATGTCTTTTTGCGATGCGACACTTTGGCTCCTGAGGCCGTCGCAGCTTGCACTCTAGACGGCGTTCCAACACTTGGCTTGCGAGGCCGTGACAAGACGTGCGGGAGTGGGTGTGGATTTGGGTGTGGATGTGGGTGTGTGTGTGCAACGCCGTCCGTCTATGTAAAGAACGAAGTGCGTTGTTTTTTTGCCCGCAGGGAATCCACGCCGATGCTCGTCTCACTAAACCCGGAGCAAGGGTAAGGCAAGCTCGCAGGTGAAAAGCGGCACGATGACATTCGCCGGTGTGTAGTAATGGCGACGCCTGGTCAGTGGCTTATTTGTGCCACATAGCCTTCTTGGAGGCGAACCATGCGTGCGACCTAGGGGAACTTGGAAAGGCAAGCGGGGCTGTGGTGGCCTTGTCCAGTTGACGACGTCTTCTTTGCCAGCACAGCACGAAAGCGCGCACAAGGTGGACGAGGCAAAATGGCTCAGTGGACGCCTTGGGTGCAGGCTGAGGCGTTATATTGCAGGGAGCATGGCCGGCAACGGCAATCCATGGATGGCCCAGGTCACGAGGCTGCGAAGAGTCTGCTGCGATGATTGTGCACGCCCACGGAGTCGGGACGCTGTGTTTGCAAACTCGTGCCAGGCGTGTGAGGGCAGGGCAGGGCAGGGCATGTTGTATGCAGGCTGGTCCCAAGACGGCGTCTCTTTGTCGTGGGCGCAGACACAAAGGAAGGGAGATGCAATACAGCGCGAGCAGGCCTAGTGGGCGGGCTGGCCAGACCAGGCTGCGTGTGTATCGTGGCGACGGGTGCTCCGCATAGCACTGGAGAGCTGGAGCTCGGGCATATGCCAGGCTCTAACGAGCATGGCAGACGTCGGGCGGGGTGGTGGTGAAACACGTCGCCCTGGACTTGATGCTCCACCAACTCCTGTCCATGCGAGGGGAAGTGTCTCAGGCTGCCATACTCAGAGCAGACGATCGGCCGGATTGCAAAGCCGCATCGTCCCTGACTCGGGCTTGGCGCACACGAGCGCATTGCACGCCGCCGTACCAAAGAAGGCCTACTACTTACTAGCTACCGTGTTCTTCTGGCGCCGGCGCTGCTGTGCTCATCATTGCATCTACAAGTGCCCGCAGCCTCGTTTGATTCCCGCCCTCGCTGTAATCATATACGCCGTGCCGGTGCTGTCCTCAGTCGGTGCCGCCGTGACGATTAGCGTACCCCAGCTGGACGCGGACGCCAAACTTAGCTGCCGATCCCATCCTCGCCAGGGCCCAGCAGTCGCATCTCGAGCAAAAAGACGTCTTCACCCTCCACCTCCGCCGCCCGCGCAACCCTCCCACACGTCTGTGCCGCGACCACACCGGCTCACCACCCTCCTCTGCGTCCGCTGCGTCTTCGCTGCCCTCGCCCACCACCGCCGCGCGCCGCGCCCCAAGCACATATAAGACCCGCCCGCGTGCCCGCCCTTGCATCCCCGCTACACTGGTTGTCGACCCTGATGCGTTCCCCGCCTGGCGCGCAACATCATTGCTTACAGACTCGCATCTACACTGGCTAGAAGGCACCGCCGCGCCCACACGCCCAAGCAAACTCCTCCGCCACCGCCTACACAGCAACCACAGTTCGCGCCCGCTGGTCCCAGGGCTCCGCGCTGGCACCCGCACACTACATATATCAACCCGCCCGTTGGCCGCCCTTGTTCTCTTCTCCCTCGCTGCCACGTCCTTGTACACTTGTTTCTCGATATATTTTTCGACCCTGCCCCTCCGCTGTGCGAGCCGTAATACAAGCGTCGGTCCGCCCAAACTCGCTCCCACTACCCTGCCTGTGCTGACGCCTCAGCCTTCTAGCTCGACCCTGGCCCAGTCTCCCACCCACCCACCCACCCTCTCCACATAGCACATACCGCCCGCCCGCCCGCTCGCTCCGCACATACATACACCCCATCGCCTCGACGGGCCTGTGTACATGAACCCACCGCCCAGCGACTCCAATCGTAATATGGCCGCCATGACAGGCAATGTGCGTACCACCTTCCCCGCCAGCACCTGTGTCCATGCTAACCCAAACACCCCCAGATCCGACCGCGTGACTTTGGCAATGCCATCTCGCTCAACGGCACCGACTCAGAGCGCTCTGCACACTCGTCCCCATGGAGCAACAGCATCTGGAACGCCCCCATTGGCACCTTCCCACGCGGCTCCACTGGCAGAGACAACTCGCGCCCTCGAGGTATGCCACCACGCACGGGCGCCGCCGCCGATACAGTCGACCCAACTGACATGTGTGTAGACAACGCTGCTCTCACCGGCGCCACATCAAATCTCACAGAGGGCAAGACAGGCTCCAGCTCCCTTGTTGCCAACTCGGAGACCGAGTGGAGACCAAGCGCCCGACAAGCTTGGACCGAGAACCCTTCCGGAAGCATTTCACAAGCCAGAAGCTCCGCTGTCTCCCCAGCAGGCAAGCGGCCGATTGCGCAGGCGCAGCCAGGCCAGCCTTATGCCGATGGCACTTCTGGCCTGTTTGCCTCATCCAGAGGCCCGCTCTCCAAGTCCATGAAGCCCTTCCCAGAAACATCGGGTACGAGCTATGCCTCGCGCCCAATTGACGGGCTCAATGCCAGCTTCTCCAACTTTGGCTTCGGCCAGTCAGACACCAACGCCCACCGTCCTGACACCGGCGTCACATCATGGCCCGATACCGCCTCGGTCCACTCCCCCAACGATGACCGCCGCAGTGTAGCTAATTCTGACCATGTCACATCTTCGAGCGGAGCTCCCTCCCGAAGCGGAAGCCTGCCACCTTCACGGCACGGCGCCGAACCAAGCCAGTTCCCTCAAGGCATGGATGCATTCTCAAGGCTCTCGCAAGCTCCTCGTCATGGTTCTTCCTTCTCTCTTACCAACGGCCGCGCTTACCAGGAACGAAGCGGCTCAATGCAGAGCGACTCGTTCCAGGCACTGGGCAGGCTCAACTACGAACAAGAACCAGAGCCGCGCATGTCGTCACACAGGACGACGGCGAGTACTGCCACTCTTCCTTCAGCCTTTGCACCTGGAGAGGAGCTCAGTGAAGCGCTCAATGGCCACTCTTACTTGTCCATGTCAGCCAAGATGGATGACAATGGTTACAGAAATGCAGCGTCTTTCACTCCGGACAGCTTTGCGACCAGTCAGCTCGGCAGCCAACATGCCCAGCTCCGGTCTCAGCAGTTCGACAACAGCCGAAGTGCTGCCAACGGCGGCAGTGTTCGTCAAAGTCCCATGTACTCCCACATCGGCACGCCAATGGGGTATGATCGTCTCAACCCTTACAGCAGCGAACAAAACTTGGCTCATCCAAACAATGTCGCCCAACTACAGAACAAGTTGGCTGGCTTCCAGATTTCGCAGCAGAGCAGGCGCAACTACATCTCCCCGGGTCAACTTCACCAGCAACAGTTTCAACACATCTTCCCTGCCGCGCAACTGCAAAATCCTTTCCCGTACCAATTTGCCATGGCCAACGGCTTGCCTCTTTCTGCACTGCCCCAACATATGAACATTGCCCCGTTGATGTCTGGTCAGCAGCAGCCGCCCCGAGGGCCTCGCGAACAACATGTTGGGGACGCCTTGGGCGCCATGAGCCCTGAGCTGGCAAACTTCAAGAGAGAACAGAAGCAGAGCAAGCGATGGGAATTGGCTGATATCAAGGGCCACGTGGTCGAGTTCGCTGGAGACCAGCACGGCTCGCGGTTTATCCAGCAGAAGCTCGAGACAGCCAACAGTGAAGTCAAGGAGAGCGTCTTCAGAGAGCTCGAGGAGAACGCACTCCAGCTGATGCAGGATGTCTTTGGTAACTACGTCATCCAGAAGTTCTTCGAGCATGGTGACCAGACTCAGAAGAAGATTCTTGTTGGCAAGATGAAGGGGCACGTCCTGGAACTCGCTAACCAGATGTATGCTTGCCGCGTAGTCCAGAAAGTAAGTTCTCTTTTCTTTACAACCACAGCAGGAAGACTAACGAGACTAGGCTTTGGAACACGCACTCACAGAACAACAAGCGTCCATGGTCAAAGAGCTTGAGAAGGATGTACTCAAGACTGTCAAAGACCAGAATGGCAACCATGTCATTCAAAAAGTCATTGACCGCGTTCCGATGCACCATATCCAGAAGATTGTCGAGGCTTTCAGAGGCAACGTCGGCGTCTTGTCGGTAAATTCTTACGGCTGCCGTGTCATCCAGCGGCTCCTCGAAAAGGTACCAGAACCACAGCGCAGGTTCATCCTAACGGAGCTTCACGCTGAGGGACCAAAACTCATCACCGACCAATACGGAAACTATGTTACACAACATGTCATCGAGCATGGCTTGCCCGAAGATCGAGCCAAGATTGTTGCCTTGATCAAGGCGCAGTTTTTGGTTTTCTCCAAGCATAAGTTTGCCAGCAACGTCGTTGAGAGGTGCTTGATCTGCAGCGACGATTCGCAGCGTCGCGAACTCGTATCGGTCGTACTATCCAAGAACGAGCGCGGCGAGACAAATGTCATGAACCTACTCAGGGATGGCTATGGCAACTACGTCATCCAGAAACTTTTGGATACCCTCAACCGGGAGGACTATGAAATGTTTGTTCAGTCGCTCAAGCCGGAGCTTGAAAAGGCCAAGAAGGTCATTCCCGGCAAACAGTGTGTATCGGTAAGTTGATTGTAGCATTTACAAATGACTAGCAAAACAATCAGCTGACACCTTCAAGGTCGAAAAGAAAATGTACCGCTACGATCGCATAGACTCACCCACCATGCCTACGCCCGCTCTCAGCAGTTCTACTCAGTCACCGCTGAGCAGTTCACACCCAAGCACCAATGCATCCACCGTCGACGATGCTGTACCGGATGGATCGTCTGACAGCAAGGCCAGCACCGTTGGTGGTACTGGTGGCGTTAGCATCGAAAAGACCAGCTCGTAGAGTGTTCCCTACTCGAGTACCCCGCTTCGGAACGTTTGTAAAGAAAAGTATTGACAGGACCTGCTACGTATGATCTTGTTCATTGTTTGCTTTTCCGCCATGGGTCGGCATATCTGCATTCTATTGTTCATATACCATACTTTCTCCTTCCTTCTCATTCATTGTTACATATCCTTTTTCCCTGTCCTCTAAACCAGTCTCCCTACATACGTTCATGTCTGGGGCCTTGGCAACTGTTGTTTGATGGGGAATATGTCATCATTATCATTATCACCATGTCTTTTTACACACTTTACACGTCATACAAGAAGAAGAGCTTCTTTGGAAGTTTTTGATGAACACGCTGCTTTGTCACTGCTTGATTGTTTTCAAAGTCTCCTCTTTTACTACTACCACTACTAGTACTACTATTAGATAAAGCTACCGCTTGGTTGCTGGATTACCATGGTATTGTTGTTAGATGCTTTTCACGGCGCTATTGGCATCATGAGAAGATGTCTAGGCTAGGAGATTGGTGCAATGTATATCTTTTTTTCCAACCTAATGTTACGTTTTTCTTGATTGAATTTGGTGTCTTTTTTGTTTCTGTCTACAACTGCTTCTTTTTTGCGAACTCTAATTTTGCGTAGAAAAGGAGAAGATGAAGTATTTTTTCACCATTTTAACTTTGCTCGTCTAAGCTATGTGTGTATGTACACATATTACATTCATTAAATAAATCCAAACACACTCGTTTTCTCATTCACTCTCCCTGCCCCCTGCCCCCCACATTTCCTTTATCTTGTCCAACCCCCCGAATCCATGTAGTCGATCCCCCACTGCAGCCTTCTTCTTTTTTTTCTTTTCTCCATATGTACCTTGACTTTACTTTTTTTTTCGTTTCTCGCTCTTCTCCGCCAAGGGGGGACCCACTTGTTCGCGCATCACCTCATCACAGACATTGTTCCGCGGAAAGGGGAGCAGTGGGAGATTTTTCCCAGACTTCTAAACATAGCACCACCACTGCTATAGCCGCGGGCCTGGTGTAAAACATGAAACGAAACGAAACGAAACGATGTGATGGAAAAAAGCAAAGGCAGGGAAAGAAAAAAGCTTCGCTGGGTGGAGCCGGGACACGGGGGAAAAGGAAGGAAAGTGGAGGTGTGCTGATCATTCTGCTGGCTTTGCTTCTTTTGAGGGTTTGTTTTTCGAGACTTCCTAGCGGAACGGTTCGGCGCGGTAGGCACGGGAAAAATGTGTGTTTTAGGGTGAACTTATCCGTGCGTTTTGGGGAGGTTTCGGGTATCTTTTCTTTGTGGTGTCTGTGGGTGTGTGGGTGTGTTCGAGTGCTATATTTACCTTTGGGAAAAATGGGGTTGGGTTGTTGCTTGTATTCTTAGGTATGGTGTTTTGTTACTTCTTTTTTTTGGAACAATTTGGTGGAGATGTTTTGGAGGAAGAAGGGAATGACGGGTATACTTGCTTGAGAGAGGAGATTTCCGATTTTTGTGCAATAGATAGATTTCTTGTCTTACATAGGATTTGTGACGCGCTAAGTCTACGTTTTAGGCTGAATGATACATACTGTGGACTGGTTGCTTAGCTGGTAGGTTGTATTACTTCATAAGATGTTTTGTCCTAACCCCGTTCTATAACAACATATAATGAGCGATTACTATCATTACTAGAGGAATAATCTATAGTCTACATGTAAGTGAACTCGAGCTTATTGATGCTGTAAGGAGTTGTCTTGAGTGAGAACGATACAAGACTCCACTCGTTAAGGGTCAAAGAGTCTTTCTTTTGTGGGTGAGAAGCAGAGTGCCGTAAACGAGTAGTTACTGACTAGAGGCGCGTCACTGAGAATCAGCTGTAGGGGTTTACTATCTGTTGCTATAAAGTTGCTCTGGAGGAGAAAACAGCAGCTGGAATCTTAGTTCAGATGATCTTTGCGTTTGGATCACTGCCCAGTGTAGATACTGAGCAGCTCAGTCGTTAGGTTCGAGCTGAGTAGGATCGTTTACAAACGATATATGCCAAAAAGGGGTTGTCTAGGCCGCGTACGGCTGCGCAAGACTTGCGCTTTATGCACTTTATTTAGTTGCTTAGCTTGCCATGGTACTTACATGATCGGATCACGTGACTGTGATACGGTTAAAAGGATTGCGGCACAGTGTCTCAAGTCCCATTCTTCATACAATATTGTCCTTGGATGAACGTGACGTGAAGACATCCCGAAGGCAGAGCTGGTGAGAATGGAAATATAGGCGGGGAGCACAGCAGCCTTAAATGCGACAACGGTGACAAGAGTCTATATATCCAGCCGCTGCAGGGGTTGAGGCTGAGACAGCAAGGCTGAAGCTGATACGCAACAACAACAACATTGTGGTTGGATCCTGCATTTACTACAGCCTCATGCTACCTGCTGAGCACTCTCTTTGCGAGCACCAATTTTCGGAACCGTCTATCGCAATTCCTCTTCTATATCTCACAGCAACCCGACATGCCGATTCAACTACGTCGCGATGACTACACCGTTGGATGGGTATGCGCCCTCCCAGTCGAGCTGGCTGCGGCTCTGGAGATGCTCGATGAAGAGCACACCGCCCTTGACCGAGACCCTCACGACGAGAACATATACCACCTTGGCTCAGTTGCTGGACATAATGTTGTTATTGTGTGTCTGCCAGCTGGGCGGATCGGGAACAATCCTGCTGCTGGTGTGGCGACGCAAATGAGTGCCACCTTTAAGGGCATCCGCTTCGCACTTATGGTAGGCATCGGTGAAGGCGTGCCAAGCGCAGGTATTCGCCTTGGAGACGTGGTTGTGAGCAGACCAGATGGAGACTTTGGCGGCGTTGTGCAGTACGACTCTGGCAAGGCTACTCCAAGCGGGTTTGAGAGGACAGGATCACTCAACTCACCACCAAAGATATTGCTTGCTGCACTATCCAGTGTGCAAGCAAACGAGTTTCGGGGAAGAAGCAAAGTGGCCGAATACATCGCTAAGCTTAACTACCTTCCAAAATTTCGGCGTCATAGAGCTGGGTCCGATGTTCTATTCGAGGCGACGTATGATCACGAAGATGGGCATACGTGCAAAAAACGCAAGGTCGAGAGACAAGAAATAAAACAGCCGCGCAACAGCGATGAGGAGGTAGTGATACACTATGGAACGATCGCATCAGGCAACCAAGTCATAGAGAATGCAGTAACAAGAGATAGAATAAGCGCGGACCTTAACGGGGTTCTGTGCTTCGAGACAGAGGCGGCAGGACTAATGAACAGCTTCCCGTGCCTAGTAATCCGCGGTATCTGGGACTACGCTGACTCACACAAGAATAAGCAGTGGCAGCCATTCGCGTCAGGAGCAGCAGCGGCGTACGCGAAGGAGGTGCTGTCGGTGATTCCACCGAGCACGGTAGAGGCCGAAAAGAAGATTGGTGAAGTGCTATCTGGTTCGTGTGACAAACCCTTATACTTGACATATTAGTACATGCTGACAGTTCCTTTCACAACAGACCTTCATGGGGTTGCAGAGGATCACAGAAACATCGCAAGAGATGGACTGGCCATTTCGCAGAAGGCACTTGAAATCCAGCAAAAGGCACTAGAAGCACAAGAAGAGAAGCGAGTAAAGTGTCTTCAACTATTCCGACTCACTAAGAACACGGAGGATGCTACCTACGAGTGGTACAAAGAACGTATATCCGATAGAGTAGAGGGTACATGTGTTTGGTTCCTTACCCACCCTCACTTCAAAGAGTGGAAAGAGAAGGAGTCCGGGCCGTTGCTTGTGTCAGCAGATCCTGGTTGTGGCAAATCAGTCCTAGCCAAGTATTTGATTGAACATGTCTTGCCAGAGTCATCAACCGTATGCTACTTCTTCTTCAAAGACCAGGTCCAGAACACAGTTCGCGAGGCCCTTTGCGCTCTGCTGCACCAACTGTTCTCGCAGAAGCCAAGTCTTCTTATTCATGCTTTAAAGAAGTACGACGAAGATGGAGAAGGTCTAGTAAACTCAACAAACTCACTTTGGACTACTTTTGGACGTGCGGTCCAAGATCCTAGTGCTGGGTCTATTGCCATTGTCCTGGACGCACTAGACGAGTGTGCTGAAACTGAAACGGAAGATCTAATGCGACATATGGAGACCCAAGTCCGGGAAAACGAATCGTGCAATGCGAAAATGAAGCTTTTCATGACGAGCCGGCCGTATGAGCATGTGGTATCGAAGTTCCATAGTTTGTCTGAAGCCTTTCCACGCATTCGCATACCTGGAGAAGAAGAGTCAGAGACTATCAGTCAAGAAGTGAACTATGTCGTACGATACCGGGTGGAGCGCTTTTCGAAAGAGAAAAAGCTTACAGACGAGATCAAGACCTGTCTAGAAGACAAGTTGTTAAAGATGGAGCATCGTACCTATTTATGGGTTTACCTTGTGTTTGACTACCTAAACGGCCTTCATTTCAAGAGAACGGCCAAGGGAATGACATCTGCTTTCGCTAGCTTGCCAAGTAGTGTCAACCAGGCTTATGAAAAGATTCTAGACAAGTCTAAAGATCGCGCAATGGTTCAGAAGGCTTTATCCATTATCTTAGCAGCAACACGACCTCTTACGCTCTCAGAGATGAGTATTGCCATGGAAGTAAACGAGACCACGAAGTCGATTGACGACCTTGATCTTGAGCAAGAGCATGATTTCAAGTCACGTCTTAGATCATGGTGCGGATTATTTGTCTCGGTATACTATGGTAAGATCTACTTTCTGCATCAGACAGCGCGTGAGTTTCTTCTTTCCCAGCTTTCATTGCCAAAGAAGGTTGATAAGCAGCTGCAATGGCATGGATTCACTACGATGAAGGATGCCCACACCATTCTTGCAGAGTGCTGTGTGCGATTCCTCAACTTTTTTGACGATGACTGTAATGCCAGTACAGATCAGACACTGGATTTCAAGAACGACACGTTTCTGGAGTACTCTGCAAAGTTTTGGCTCTGGCATCTTTAAAAGTCCGGGATCTGGGATGACGAAGGGGCAGCTATATCGCCGCTTGTTTTGAACTTGTATAACCCAGATGCCACCATCTACTCAGTTTGGTCGGGAATTCGCCGGCCTTTTCCGTTTTTCAATAGTTCAACATTACTTACGAGTCTTGCGGTGGCGTGCTACTTTGGTCACCCAGCTGCTGTCAAGGGGTTGCTCAAAGAAGGCACCGACGTCAACACTCCATGCAGAACATTTGGGAGCGCACTTGGGGTGGCTGCATACCAAGGCCATGAGCAGATTGTGAAGCTTCTGATCGACTCGGGGGCTGATATCAACTCTCTAAAAGACGCGCTTGGTGTGGCTTCATACCGAGGCCATGAGCAGATTGTGAAGCTTCTGATTGACTCAGGCGCTGATGTCAACGCTCTAAATAGGGGGGGTGAGAGCGCACTTGCGGCGGCTGCAATGAGGTGCCACAACCAAATCATTGACCTACTGCTTCAGCACCGCATAAGTATTCACGCACAGTATGAAGATTACAAGCAGAGGCTGAAGGTCGCTCAGGTTTCAGATAAAAAGCAAGAAGTGGAGCTTCTACTTGAAAAGGGGGGCCATCTTCAT
The DNA here is from genome assembly GCA_020744315.1 of Curvularia eragrostidis. Taxonomy (NCBI): domain Eukaryota; kingdom Fungi; phylum Ascomycota; class Dothideomycetes; order Pleosporales; family Pleosporaceae; genus Curvularia; species Curvularia eragrostidis. The sequence continues at coordinate 231,234 of JAIRCK010000004.1, read as the reverse complement.
CAAAAGAAAAAGGACTATTGTAATGCAGTCAGAAATGCATCTAGAGGGGGTTTTGGTCATACAGTGAAGCTACTACTTGACAAGGAGGCTGAAGCTGGCGCGACTGGTTCATGGTATAGTAGCTTGGTCCAGGCGGCTTCACAGAGAGACAACGAGCGGGTTGCGGACGCGAAGGAGAGGAAAGAGAGCACATTTTGGCGATGACTTAGCCAGGACCTTAGCAATTCAGTTTAAGATTGGTGCAGCGCTTCTGAGAAACTACTTGTAATAGTTTCTTGTCTCCATAGTATGTACAATCATAGCTAACAAGCGTTACAATATGATAAACAAGATTAATGAGTATGGTTTGTGCAGTCATGGACTGACCAAGCGTCTATGTAATTCTGGTTGACATACAAGTGGCTTTTCCAAACTTCGGTTGTAGATAGCAGTAGCTGGGGTTACATTAAGCTCACTTTGGTAAAGCAAAGGCTTGATGCAGCAAGATGGGCCCTTGCAACATGAACCTTGTGTGTGGCGCGACATGTGATATCTCTGTTCTCGCGAGCCGCAGAAATTCCTGCTATCGCAGACAACACCAAAACAAGGCAGCCTGGACGATACCTAGTCCGCTCAGACGACAAGGTCGGCAGAAGAAATTCAAGGAGAAAGTTATTCGCGTATCCTCCGCCAACGTTGCCCGCTGGAGTGTAATAACAGACGGTGTACTTGCTCACATTCGAAGGTCCCCTGTTGATAGCTATAGCAGTGCGACAGTTAAAAGAAACGCATGCAACCCCTGAAGTGTTCTTCTATACTAACTGGGTGAGATGACCAACTCGTTCAAAGACGCAATGAGGTAGGCTTGTCTTGCCAAACCGCGGCATCATCAAAGAAATCTCACCATGGTACCAATTATCTGTGATACCAGCAGTGACGCTGAAGGCATCGTTGGAGACAGTGAAGAGATTTTGATTTTGCCCCCCAGACTGCACTCAATTCTGAATAAATATAAGAATCACCCGCCGGTTAGTGTCTACATAAACCGTCCGAGTTGGCAACAGTTTTAGTCACAACATTGAAGGTCATGCAAATGAAGTGAGGTACATTTACTCTATACAAGCGAGATGGATAACTGCATGAGAGGCTTGGTGCTACACTCTTATGGAATGTCTAACCAAACACGGCTACTGGCAGACGATCTTTGGTCGTATTTTTTCTTTTTCCAGAAATTTCTTCACTGGATTGGCAGATGAATCCGGCAAAGCTGATGCACGTCAGCAAGACGCAGTGTGCAGAGAACCATGCCTTCGCCAACCAGTCGGGCCAGCTGGACCAGTTGCAGACGCGGAGATTACGTCGTTGGCGGGGGCGGGGCAACACGCGAGTCGGCAACCGGAGATGCCCATTGATAACGGCAATAGTTTCGCCGAACCAGGCGCCACCATAACTTTCCATTGCCCTTTTTTCTTTGCTGTATGCCTCTTGTAAGATTCGATTTTCGAGCGTCCTGCCGGCCTGCCAGAACTCCAGTCACAACTGCGCCTGCCCACCGAGTCCCTGCTGCAGCTACTGTGACTCGGCCAAGCATCTCTCTTGCGCCACAGCGCGAATTCCGTACCTCTATTCTGAGAATGAACACCCACAATGCTTCAAGTCATTCGACCTCTTCAGGCGATGACCTGAAGCTGAGAAACCGCTTGAATGAGAGCCGGAGCCCCTACGTCCGTGGCCACATGAACAACCCCGTCGCATGGCAGATATGGGGACCAGAAGCTATCGAATTGGCCAAAAAGTCAAATAGGCTGATATTCATCAGCATAGGTTACGCAGCATGCCATTGGTGTCATGTAATGGAGCGTGAGTCATTCGAAAACGACGAAGTTGCGAAGCTGCTCAACGAGAACTTTATCCCAATTAAAATTGATCGCGAAGAGCGCCCGGACGTCGACCGCATATACATGAATTATGTTCAAGCTACCACAGGCTCTGGAGGCTGGCCTCTCAATGTCTTCATCACTCCTGATCTCGAACCTATATTCGGAGGTACCTACTGGCCTGGTCCGGGATCGACAATGGCTATGGGAGAGCACATCGGTTTTGTTGGTATCCTCAAAAAGATCCGGGATGTCTGGAGGGATCAGCGACAAAGATGTCTCGATTCTGCCAAAGAGATTACAGCACAACTGCGCGACTTTGCTGAGGAGGGAAACATTAGTAGGAAAGACGGCGCGCCTCATGAAGTCCTGGACCTGGAGCTGTTAGATGAAGCATACGAAGCAAGTACTCCTTCGGCAAATAGTGTAAAACTCTCACTAACAATACCTAGCATTTCAAGAAGAGATACGACCGGATTCACGCAGGTTTCGGCGGCGCGCCAAAGTTCCCGACTCCCTCGAATCTCCGCTTTCTCCTAAAATTGTCGCAATACCCGAATCCAGTCAGGGAAGTTCTCGGAGCAAAGGACTGCACACGCGCGAAAGACATGGCACTAGCAACACTTTCTGCTATGAACAAGGGCGGCATACACGATCAGATTGGAAACGGTTTTGCGCGCTACTCTGTCACCAAGGACTGGAGTTTACCGCATTTTGAGAAGATGCTCTACGACCAATCGCAGTTGCTATCTGTGTATCTTGACGCTTACCTGCTAACGAGAAGCCCCGAACATCTCTCGGCTGTTCACGATATTGCAACTTATCTCACAAGCCCACCCATGCACGCAGAAAACGGTGGCTTCTTTTCATCAGAGGATGCCGACTCATTGTATCGTCCGAACGATAAAGAGAAGCGAGAGGGTGCGTTTTATGTGTGGACATTGAAGGAGTTCCGCGACATCCTAGGCGAACGAGACGCTGAGATTCTTGCACGGTACTACAACGTCAAGGATGAAGGCAACGTTGCTCCAGAGCATGATGCGCATGACGAACTCATCAACCAGAACGTACTGGCCATCACCTCGACACCCACGGAGCTCGCTAAACAGTTTGGCCTCTCAGAGGACAAGGTCAGCAAGATTCTCACTGAAGGCCGACAAAAGCTTCTTGAGCACCGCAACAAGGAGCGTCCAAGACCAGGTCTGGATGACAAGATCGTGGTATCCTGGAACGGCCTTGCTATTGGTGCTCTGGCGCGAACATCTGCTGTACTGGCATCCGAAGACCCAAGGCGCTCAAAAGAATATCTTGCTGCGGCTGAGAAAGCTGCTGCTTTCCTTCAAAAAAATCTCTACAACTCTGACTCCAAGACGCTGATCCGTGTCTGGCGCGAAGGCCCCGGCGATGCGCCTGGATTTGCAGACGACTATGCCTACCTTATCTCCGGCCTCATCGACCTCTACGAAGCCACTTTCAATGACTCATATCTGCAATGGGCCGACGACTTGCAGAAAACACAACTCAGGATGTTCTGGGACCAGCAACATCTCGGCTTCTTCTCCACCCCTGAAGACCAAACAGACCTGATCCTTCGGCTCAAGGACGGCATGGACAATGCAGAGCCAGGCACAAACGGCGTCTCGGCGCAGAACCTTGATCGTCTGGGTGCGCTCCTCGAAGACGACGAGTACACGCAGAAAGCACGTGATACAGCCTCGGCTTTCGAGGCGGAAATTATGCAACACCCTTTCCTCTTTCCGAGCATGATGGACGCCGTGGTCGCGGGCAAACTCGGCATCAGACATGCTGTCATCACAGGCGATGGCCAGAAAGTCGACGAGTGGCTAACAAGGTACCGCGAGCGGCCGGTTGGCTTGGGGACTATCAGCAGAGTTGGCAAAGGTACGGGCGAATGGCTCAAATCAAGAAACGCTCTGGTACAAAGCATGGATCCTGCCAAGGAGGGTGTAATGCTCTGCGAGAACGGCGCCTGCAGAGATGCACTGTCCATGGACATGTCGAGTTTGGAGGATGCAGTGCCAGCGGTTTAAAACGAGCGTTTTGATAGATACCATTGATATTTTGTAGAGGTTAGGCGTTTGTACTTATACAGGACATAAAATGCATTTTTAAGATCTAATACAGACGTTGTCCTGAGTCCTAGATTCTGTCTTTTAGAGAGCCGATAATAGTACATGATAACGAGAGTCATGCTGCACTTGATTCTGCAACAAGAAAAAAAGTGGGCAGCATTCTACATACTGGTTGTTGAGAATCCTGTAAAGTGATACTACATGGACAAAAAAGATAATGATCATGGTCACTACGAGGGTCGAACTCGCGACCTTGGCGTATCATACCGAGGTATTAGCACCACGCTCTAACCAACTGAGCTAAGCGACCGTGTTGCTGATTCGATGAAAGAAATCTGATTTGTAAATAATATAATGTAGGATTTGTATTCATGTTGAATGATCAGTACTGATACGCTTTCCCATCAGTCCTCTACGCTGTGAAATTTTTTTCGCTGGATATCAGGAAGAATCCAGTTCGTCTAGCCTCCACTTCACAGTGCTTTCATCTGCAAAACATAAATTCACATGTTTGTCTTCGAGATCAAAATCAATGTGCCAGCATTCATAGTCTAAATAGAAAGGAACAATTATCTTTATTAGTGCATACGCTCCCAGCTGTGAATCTTCACACGGTGCAGTGGTGTAATCGCTACATAGTATGCTCTTTGTATGGTATGTTCTCGGCATGGTGTGCTCGCTCAATAACTGCGCATGATGCTCCCTGTCAATGTTCTGTTCTAGCAGAGGGGACATGCTGAATGCTACCAACTTTCCGTCCACTACTCTTATTGCCCCTGGCTTCAGCCTCATAAAACACAGAAGCATGGAGCTGTCTCCAGTTTGAAAATAGCCGAGTGATGACCCTATTCACCAATCTTTTGATACCGAAATGGTCAATGATCCAATGCCGAAGCCTCAACGCTATTTGGCAAGTTTTCCTGTGGCAAGTTTTCCTGTGGCAAGTTTTCCTGTGGCAAAGGAGCGTTAGCTCTGTCTGAAGCGGTAGTAGTTTTTTTCTGTTTCTTTTTATTTCCCTTCTTGCTTGAAGTAGCGGCAGAGACCTGGTCTATTACGTCGCTGGCCGCATAGTGGTCAGGCCAGTCAAACGACCATGGACCGCCCTCCACGAATGGAACATTCCTGATGAATTTGGACACATCGGACTGCCGCTTCAAGACTTCCAGATAGCCAGCTACTTCGCGCAGTACGTCACCCGCCATTTGCTCGGGCGCAGCCGAAAACTCTGGAATCTGAAGTAGATTGTGCGGCTGAGCACTGGCCTTGAGGGAAGTGTCATCAATCAGCACAGTGTTGTGCTGACCAAAGCGGCCACCATTCTCGTACTCTGGATGATGCGACTGAATTTTATCGTTACCCCATACCAAATTGAGGTTCTTGTACACTTGAACGTTTTGAGCATACTCGGTCGGAGACAAGCCAAAGGCGTCGCGCGCCCACTGAGCTACGAGTTTTGAGAGCAACCCCCCTCTCATGGACTGTCTGGCAAGCGCCTTCACAGTATCTGGTTTAGCACTTGACCATATCATAACTTTGAAGTTGTCGAACAAATATTCCAGGAAGGGTCCTAAATACGGGCGTCTGACCATGCTCGTGCCTTTGTGTTTGCGCCGAAACAGGAGCGTACCGTTCAGATCCACAATCACCAGTATGGGACCGGGAGTCTCGTTTGTAGACGGTTCTCCAGCAGTCTGATCCATATACTCTTCCGTGGGTTGCGGCGCAGGAAGCATGATCTTCTCATGTCCGTATCGTCCCCGATTCTCAGTGGAGCGGGTGGATGGCTCTGGTTGCGGCCCAGGAAGCATCGTCTTCTCCTGGCCGTTCTGTTCCTTGTTCTCGGCGGCAAGGGGGGATGACTTGAGCCATTGAGGCGGCCTGTGGGATTTATTAACCCGGTTGTGGGTGGTTTTGTGAGAAGCGATCTGGTGGAGGAGGTCATACTGTTTCTGCTTGGCATGCACGTTGGTAGCAAGTTCAGGCTTTGATGTCTTGCCCGAGGCAGTCATGTCGGCCGGGGTAGTCGGGGCAGCTTGAGCAGCCGGCGTACTGTGAATGTAAGCATTGCGATTCCTAAACTTTAAGGCCCTGGACAAGGCATCGAAGACGTACTGAATATTCTCGTGATGCGGGTAACTGTAGTTCTGCCAGCAATTGTAGTTTTGCAAGTAATAGTAGGCCTGCGAGTAACTGTAGGTCTGGGAGTAATTGTAGTCCTGCGAATGATTGTAGGCCTGTGGGTGAATGTAATTCTGCGGGTGAATGTAGGTCTGCGCACTACAGTTTTGTGGGGGGCCATAGAATGGCTGACCATGCGGTGATGGACGTTCTGCAGAAGCACTCGGGCCTGGAGGCGGGGGTGCATGGTGTCCATAACCATTGTGCATCATTGGCTGGGGGTATGCCTGTGCAGGGTGATTGGCCGCATAACCGTTGTATGTTTGTGGGTTAGCAGGCGGCGGCGGCGAGAGGTTCGCATTCCATGAAGCGCCTGGTGTGTTATATGGTGGGGGCCATTGAGGCTGGTTCTCGAAGGCGCCAGCATTCTGCTCTTGACGGTCAGAGCTGCCAGGCTGAGATGGCAGCGCAATCGGTTTCGATGGGTCGCTCATTCCGGAGCCTGAGGCGTCGTGGGCGAGCGTGTGCTCGGTGGAAATGCTATCTCGACCAGTGGTGGTCTTCAAGTTGACGATGTTAGTGGGAGAAGTAGCAGAAGCGCAGTGGGGGATGCTGTACCGAGCTGGTGTGACTGCGGCCATTGGGCACGTGCACTGCCAGTGAGACTTCGGAGACGGGTGAGGGGTGAGGGTGAGGAGTGGAGGTGAAGACGACATCGAAGAGGACCGTGAAGTGACGATGTAACGCACGGAGCATGAGCCCGGGTGGTGACGCCGTTGCATAGAAATTTGGGCGCGCAGCTGCCTGCTGGTCAGCCCTACCGGCGAATCCAAACCCCCGGTGGCCATGTGGGGTCCACCGAAAAGTTGGGTAGCCTGGGGACGCTGTCGCGACGCTCCACTCCCATCCAAGCACAAGACACTGCAATCCCGCACACGCCCGCCATGGTGCTTTCAAACAAGCTCGACCGTAATCTGCGAGCAGCAGAAGAAAGTTCGGATGGCGAAGACTACTACGAGGTTACCGACCGCTCCTCTTCTGCCTCTGTAATTGAGGCAGGCGATGGCGGCAACATTATCAGCTCAGATAGCGAAGAGGACGCTGGCTCTGAAGACATGGTGAGCACTGGACACGACTATGCGACAAGTACCATGCTGACATGGACAAGTCAGACGCCGACGATGGCGACGACGACAATCAAGTGAAAGCGCAAATGAGCAGGGTCTCGTTCGGCGCACTAGCCAAGGCGCAAGACGCAATCTCGCAGCAGCAATCATCCGACCGAAAACGCAAACGAGGCGACGATACATCCAAATCACAAGAAGACAAATTGGAGGCGTTGAGAGAACGATTGCGGCAAATCAAGGCTGAGAAGCTTGCAAACGGTGCCCAGCCTAACAAGAAAGCCAAGACATCAAGCAAGTCAAAGACGAAACCCGTTCAGGAAAACAGCAAAAGCAACCAGGACTCCAGTGACGAAGAAGGCTCTGATTCAGATGCTGCTCCTCATGCGCGCTCGAGCAAACATGCCCCAGCCGTCCAATCCAGCAAGCGCATGGTGTCGCGCAAACGCCAGGTGGTTGATGTTAAGAAGCCCGTCTTTCGAGACCCACGATTCGACAACGTATCTGGACCTCGGCCAGACGAGTACGTGGTCGAGAAGCGCTATTCTTTCCTCAACGACTACCGGGCCTCTGAAATCGCCGAGTTGCGCAATAGCATCAAAAAGACGAAGAACGAAGATGAGAAGGAGCGGCTGAAGAAGAAGCTCTTGTCCATGGAGTCTCAGCAGAAGGCTCGGGAAAACAAGGAGAAGCTCAAGGAGGTGGCACGCGAGCACAAGAAGAAGGAGAAGGAGCTGGTCAAGGAGGGCAAGAAGCCATTCTTCCTGAAGAAGTGTATGTCCATGACCCTTCCTACGTCTACAGTTCGCGGACTAACAATGTTTTCTAGCCGAGCAAAAGAAGATTGCTTTGGTCGACCGCTTCCAGAATATGAAATCGAAGCAGCGCGACAAGGTCATCGAACGCCGTCGCAAGAAGGTTGCTGCCAAAGAAAGGAGGAATATGCCCGATACTCGGCGTACTGCTTGATGTCTCTCCTGCGCGGCGTATGCAGATATGCAACAGTACTAGGATTAGTTTTAGATACCCAGCCAGTAATGCACAATCTTGCATGCCCTTGACATTTGCCCATCATGTTTTTTGGTTCTGTATAATCGCTGAGATGTGGGTACCGCGTAGGGTCTTTCAACCTCGCTGGGCAAGACAAAGACATACCTAGAAGCGTGCGACCAATGCAACGCCAAGCGTTCGTCATCCTCAGGCCCGAACACTGCGGTTCTAGACTTGCTCAGGTTCTCTTCAGCCTCGCGCTTGGCAGGGACAGCCGGGTTTGAACTTGCGCACTGTCCACTCAATACACTACACGGCCTTCGCCTATTGAGCGATCTGCCGAATCATTTCCTCGAGTGAAAAGCGGCGCGATCCTATTATCCCTACTATACCAGAACGAGTTGGCTGTACAAAGCCCGCCCGCTCGGCTTGACTATTATTCTTGCCCGTTACCCCTTCTAGACTTTGGCACCATCTCATCTCGCTTCAAGTCTTTCTGGTAGCAGAGAGAAAGTAAGAGCGTCCGCGGAGACGTCTTCGGAAACGTCTAAGGGAGCGCCATTACATTGGGTCATGTACTCTGCCTAGCCATGCGCAGCAGCGCCACCAGACTTCCCATGAGTCGCGATGCACTCTGTCAAGTATATATACGTTGGTTCTGATGCCTCTTTGAGGCTGCACCGGATACTCGCACCCCATTCAACGGGCTCAAGATTCGGCAGCCGGTCATAGACCATTCCACTCGTTCAATATGCGCTCCTTTACCGCTCCACTCCTTTTGTCTTTGACGACAGCCACCTCCGCTATTGGGGAGACTCAGTGCGATCTTATCTCTGATGTTGTCGATGTTCTACACGCCGTTCCGTATGCTCCAGAACTATGCTCATCCTTGCTCCAACTCTCCACTGCTACTGTCTTGTCTACATCCGTGGTTTTCGCCACAGAGACCGCAAGCTCAGAATTGATCTTGACAACTACCGCGACCGCGACAACCACCGCAACTGAGACGACCACCGCAGGTACCGTCACCGTCACTGTCGAGGTTGATACAGTGACCAGCACTCAGTAGGTCCGCTTACCTGTGATCAAAGCGCGGCTACCAACGTATCTAGAACTTTCACCCAGCCAGGATGCCCAACAACTATTATTGTTAAACGGAATGCTATACCCGAGTCTGCTACCACCCTCGACCTGTGTACCAGAGAGAAGAAGCCGTCAAGTACTACGGATACTTATCCCACGCAATCTGCTGATAGCGTCAAGTCGTCTTCTACGACTTTCACAAGCACTACTTCTGCACAGTCTTCTACCACATGCACAGACACTGCTTCCACACAGTACTCCTCTACTACCTGCACGGACACCATCCCTACGCAGTCCTCTTCTACCACATGCACGGGCACCTCGGAGCCGACTCATAATGGACCCTACAGCACCATGGATTCTTACCCTACTGGCTTCTCCAAGGTTAGCGAGTATTACTATGCGGCTACTTCAAGCACCGTTCAGCCGCACTACACGGTCACCTCGAGCCTCATTCAGCCGTCCCCTGCAGCTAATTCCAGTATCTACTCACCATATCCTGCTGTTAACTCAACATCGTCAGTCCCCCATGTCACCCCCACTCCGGTTACAGCGTGTGCGTGGGCCCCAGTGGAACTGCAGCAGCTTGCATGTGCAGAGATTACCCAGGGCTGTGATTGCCTTTCTCTTCAGCCGCCTACAATCACCCAGGGCGTTTCTAGTACTGCGACCGTCAGTGTGACTACAGTATCCACTGTGCTAACTCAGATTACGACGACTGAGACGGTCACCACCACGCTAACTGTAAGATACTGTGCTCTGTCGGAAGTTTGTAGTCTCACACGTTCATCTAGACCATTGCAACCGAACAATTTACTCCGACAACCACCATTACTACGTCGGTCACTGTCGTACCCACTGGACCTCAAGCTAATTTGATGACGGATCCCAACAACTGCGGCACCTGCGGTCGTGTGGTATGTTCCCTTCTTATCGCTTCTTTCTATCCCTAGGCCTTATACCCACTCTTTCTCAATTGTATCGCTCAATAAACTAACGGCTGGCAGTGTCCTAGCGGCATGTGCAGAAAAGGTGTCTGCACATCCAACAACTGTACTGGCCAAACTTGCGATACCTTCACCACCTGTGGTCCTGGCGGTTCTTGTGTCTGCGCCTCTGGTGCCGGAGGTGTTGGTTTTTGTGCCGACGGACAAACCACGTGCGCTGGCCTGGCTGATTGCAATACGGACGATGATTGTGGACCCCAACAACTGTGTGCGATTGACACGTGCTGCACTCGCAATGTTTGCATATCTGTGACCGACGAGTGCAATAACTTTGTACTGCCAAGGAAGCTGTTTGTGCGAAGGCCTGCGGGTAAGACTATCGCGGGATAGAATGCCATGGCTAAGATGTATGAGTGTTGAGAGGATGGATAAGTAAGAGCAAGAACATCTCATCGAAAATGTTTAATATAATTCTCCTCTTGGTTAACCCAAAAACCGGGCTCCAGTAAAGGATCCCTTTACCTCCATTTCCTATGCAACAACTGAATTGGAAAGAGAGAGAGAGAGAGAGAAAAGTTACCAATGAACAAGAAAAACCACAATCCACTCTTCTCTCCTCGGTACCTTATAACCCGCTGAACCTCCATTTACCCCAACCCCCACCACCTGCGGGGAAACCTGTCCTGCCAAGCCAAGCACCGCTTATCACCAACCTTACCTAACTAACTACATACATACACACATATCCCGCAAGCAAGAAACTACCACACAACAATGATGTAAGCCAAGACGAAAACTTACCTGCATTCCGCTTGTCCTCTCCTCCTCCCCGTCGTCTTGGCATCCCAAACCCACTTTTAAACCAGCACAAAACAGTTAAACCCGCGTAGTACATGTGTTACCCTATCTCTCTACCCCGCAAAACCCGTTTTTTGTTCTTTGGGGGTTACTCAAACAGGCAGCTGAAAAAAAAGAGGGCAATCACGACATCAAGCTGCATATTTTCGTTAGTTAGCAAAAAGCACGGCGTTGAGATAACTTATGGGGCTGACCTGGGGGTAATTGGTTGGGTGGTAGAACAAGTTGCATGTAAACTCGGCAGTGGGAGTGGGTGGGGGTGGTAAGGGTATCTGCTCTTTTGGGGGGGAAATGTGGTTTGCAGGATGGGTTGCATAAGAATGGTGTTGCATGCATGCAGGAAGGAAGGAAGGAAGGGATGGGGGGGAAAGTGGGTGATAGGAGGAGTATATATGTAGGAGAAGGTAAGTAAAGGAGTAGAGAAGAAGAGAGGAATGAACTTTTCTCCCACCCTGATTTCTTGACCTATATCCCTCGAGCGTTATCTAAATTCCACATGTATCACATAGTCTCATTCTTGATTTGCTAAACCACCCCCTTCCCACTCAATTGCATTACCATACATTCTCAAAATGCCCCCTCCCACCATCACCACCCTCCTCCTCCTCTCCCTCCTCGCCGCCCTAACCCTCGCCTGCCAACGCGACTGGGCCGCACTCCACCGCCGCATCGCGCTCCACACGCCCTTCAACAAACACGCCAAACGCAGCGCACCCGTCTACCCACCCTCGCTCACACCCATCGAGTCGCAGCTCCTCAACTCCTTCGACGCAACCGCACTCAGCACATGGTCCGCATACTACACGCACGGCGACCACCTGGGCACGCACAACCGGACCATGGCCGAGTGGACGGCGACGCAGTGGCGCAGCAGCGCCGGCTTCAGCGACGTCCAGATTGTCGAGTATCCGATTTGGTATACGTATCCGCAGCGGTCGGCGCTGCGGCTGCTAGCCAAGGATGGGGGTGTGCTGCATGAGGCGAGGTTGGTGGAGGATGTGTTGGAGCAGGATGAGACGAGTGGGTATCCGAATGTGATTCCGGCGTATCATGCCATGAGTGCGAGTGGGAATGTTACCGGCGAGTATGTTTATGTGGGGTGAGTTTGTTGGCGCGTTTTTTTATATACCTCTTTTCTTTTCTTTTTTTCGTCTCTTGATCTATGCATGTTTTGTGGAATAGAAACAAGAGAGCGGAGTTGAGTGCTGTGGCTAATATCAGTCATTATGTGACAGGCGCGGCACGCGGGCAGACTTCCAAGTGCTCAAGGATGCAGGCATTCAGCTCGAGGGGAAAATTGCGCTGGCGAATTATGGAGGGATTTACCGTGGGACAAAGGTCAAGAATGCGCAGGACAATGGGATGGCGGGGTGTGTGCTCTTTACTGATCCGCTTGACGATGGGGAGGTTACAGTGGAAAATGGGTATAAAGCATATCCAGGTCTGGCCTGCTTTTTATTAAAGTATTGGCTGCATTTGTGCTGACGATGACTAGACGGGCCGGCTCGAAACCCCTCTTCGATTCAAAGAGGCAGTGTACGCTTCTCCTCCCTGTACTCTGGCGATCCCACGACTGTTGGCTGGGCTTCTTCCTGGGACTCACCTCGTGGAAACATTTCCCTGTATACGCCGTCCATCCCGTCAATTCCTATTAGCATGAAAGATGCCCTTCCGCTACTTACTGCTCTCCAAGGCCACGGCGTATCCGCCAAGGAAGCGAATCGTAGCGGGTGGACTGGCGGCTTCAGCAACATTACGTATGACAGTGGTCCCGCTGGCGCCCTGATTCACATGGACCATGTCATGGATGGATGGGTTGCGCCAGTATGGGACGTTATCGGTGTCATCAACGGGACTACAGACGAAGTCGTAGTGATAGGAAACCACCGTGACGCCTGGGTCATTGGCGGTGCAGCGGACCCAAATTCCGGCAGTGCTATTCTCATTGAACTAGCCAATGCATTTGGCAAGTTGGTGGCAAAGGGCTGGAAGCCAAGAAGGACAATGTATGTTCAAGTCGAATTCAACACCTGCCTTGACTAACAGAGCTTCAGCATCCTTGGATCCTGGGACGCAGAGGAGTTTGGTCTACAAGGTTCTACCGAGTGGGTTGAGTCGCATTTGCCCTGGCTTACGACGAGTGTCGTTGCCTACCTCAACCTGGATGTCGCTGTATCTGGTCCAAGAACTTCATTCTCTGGAAGTGGTGAACTGCACACCATGGTCGTTGAGCAGATGAAGAAGGTCTTGTTCCCTGAAGGTTGGGGCGACTTTCCTACACTCTACGACATGTGGCACAACACTACCGAGGGAGAGATTTCACCTTTGGGCAGTGGATCTGATTATGCTAGTTTCTATCAGAACGGCATTGCATGCGTATGTTCAGTTGAAATGTTTCCCTACTCTTTTTATTAACACGTGTGTCCAGATCGACATTGGTTCCGACGGTGGCAAAACTGATCCCGTCTACCACTACCACTCCAACTACGATTCGTATGCGTGGATGTCTCGGTTTGGTGATCCAGGCTTCAAGCTGCACAAGGCGATTGGACAGTGGTACGAATCACCATGGCTTTAATGATGTGCTTGTTTTGCTCACACTGTTCCAGGATGACACTCATCGCCTACCACATAGCCGACGACGAGCTCATCCCCTGGGATCTTCCCAACGCAGCGACCGTGCTTCAATCCTACCTCTCTGAGCTCAACGAAACAATCGCAGAATCCGAACTGTCCGATTTAGACCTCTCACCGCTGCAAGATGCAATTGCAGAGTTTGAGCACCAAGCCGTGCACATTGCACAGATTGCCGAGACGGCCGTGGCGTTTCAAGACAACGTCATGCTGGGCGTGGTGAACGCAAAGTTTCGCGACTTCTCGCGGGGCTTTGCATCGTCAGGAGGGCTTCCGGGACGAGAGACGTTCAAAAATGTAATCAGTGCGCCGGGCATAGACAATGGCTACGGGGCAGATGTCTTTCCGGCCGTTACGGATAGTGTAAATAAAAAAGACGAAGAGGCGGCCAAGGAGTGGATTCTGAAGAGCGCGAAGGCTGTATCGAGGGCTGCGGAGATTCTGAGAGTGGGGAATTGAAGGCGTGGTGATGGCATTGATGAAAGGATACTGTAGCATATGGCTGTGCTCATGGGCCAGCAGAGTATACATTCTGGACGCAATCATTGCCATTCCAGAAAGAAAGCTGCATTGTGAAACGAGACCTTTTTTATTCCTGTCTCTGGTCGATGAAAAAGGGAGCATGCATTTTTGTTTAAGCATAGACGTTGTAGCATAAGACGCGACGGCACGACAGACTAGTCGACCCGTCAGTAGTGGAACCAGAGAACTGTGGTTCATCAATCTCTTGACATGTTGTGATCCCACGAATTTCCGTCGACGTCACACTTACCCGCTACCAACCATCCCTGCCTTGCTACTTCCCTGCTCCTCCCTTCCCACACACACGTCTCGGACGCGTTACCCGCCAACCACCCGTGCAGCCGCGTCGGAGACCAGAAAAAGCAAAAGGGGAAATGGAAAAGGCTGGCACATTAGCAAAAGACCAGGCAAATGCAATCGAATTCGCATATGCGCAATGCCAAAGGATTGATTCTTTTGATCTCCACTCAGCGATGCAGTGTCGGGCGCTAGACCAAAGGAGGTCTCGTATGACGGGAGAGCAAGGGTAGATGCGTGTTCCAAGGCAGGGCGTGGCGTCGACATAGCACACCCACCGTCGTCAACGGCTACGTCATTGTGCTTGCATGAGCCAAGGGGGTGCGGTTTAAGGGAGACAAGAACAGAAAAGAGGGAGGGGGCGGAGGCTGGTGTGAGACCTGAATGTGTTGCTCTCTTTTTAAAAGCTGAGATTTCAGCCACCCTCCTTCTTTCGTGCTGCGCCATTCTTCTTTGCTCTACCAACACTCGACCGTGTTTTGTCTCAAGGTTTGATACTCGGGTACGTACCGCACGCGGGGAAAGCGGGTAGTCGTCAATCATGGAAACGGTCGCTTATTCAAACCTCAGCTACAGTTGTTGCCGACTAGACGGAACGAAGAACCAAGGAACGACAACAACAACGACAACGATCCATCGCAATCATGTCTGGTGTTGCGCAAGATAAGCCGCTCAATGAGTACGTTGCCGCATTACCATGGGCGCAAGAGTCGCGCAAAGTGCAGCTTCTCTAACCCGATCTCTCGCAGGCTCCTCTCCCGCTCCATGGTAGACATTTATGTCGGCCCCGAGAACACACACTGGATTCTCCACGAAAAGCTGCTTTGCCACCACTCGCCGTTTTTCCGCAAGATCTTCTACTCCAAGTCGTCGACGTCGTCGCGCACCCAGTCGTTTGGCCTGCCTGAAGAAGAAGACTTGCCCTTCAAGACGTTTGTAGGATGGCTCTACTCATCCAGCCTGCCCGTGCCGCGCGAAGAAGCCGATCTAGGCGTCGCTTTCGACCTGTACCTGATGGCCGAGAAGTTTGAGATTCCTGCGCTCATCGCCGACGTGCTGCAGGTGGTGCGTGAGTGGTACAAATACAGCGATAGTTACCCTGGTCTGCGGCGCGTGCAGTATATTTATGCCAACACTGAGGAAGGCAGTCCTATGCGGCACATGCTGGTGCATGCCATTGCACGCATGATGGTGGTTTCTAACACGGGTATCCCGCCACACTGGGACAAGGCGCTGCGCAAGAATGGACAGCTGGCTGTTGACATTATCCGTGCCATCCAGGACTGGCGGTTGGACGAGGAGACTATCCCTGACGCGCGCGAGGAACCTGCCGAGGCCGAGGATCTCGTTGATGTAGAGGGCGAAACGAGCAAGTTGGATGAGGAGGCCGAAAAGGAGATTGATCCCGAGCTTGCTGAGCGCGATGAAGCGCCTGCTTCTGCTGGAGAGGACGAAGCCGACGACTCGGAAGACACCGTTGTCGAGTCTCCGGTTACTGAGGCCAAAAAACCACAGGATGCCAAGGACAAGAAGGAGGATGGTGGTGAGGTCAGGAACAAGGTTTCGGGCCTGGAAAAGGAGTTTGGCAAGTTCAGTCTGAACGCGATGGGAAACACCGATTACGGTACTCTGAAGGCGTAGAAGGCGGGAGGGGTAATGTGCAGGCAGGATGATTGAGTATGTGTTTCTTCTTTCTCTTTTTGTCAGTTTCGCATCCGACATTCATACCGTCGCGTAGGGAAGGAAGGAAGGTTTCAAAAAGGGAGGAGCGGTGGCACATGTTTCCCCGGCGTTTCTTCTGTGATTATTTTCATCTCTTCTCAGGATAGCACATGTAATGACGGCTCTTCTCTTTCTCTTTCTCTTTCTGCTCGGATCCAAGTTGTTAAGAATAAGTGTAACATTGTCACTGCTCGTCTTTTTCGCTTACTTGAGCTGGGATTAGGATGACGTGAGCGGATTAGAAGAAAATGAGAAAACACAGTGTAGTTATGTCTAGTATATTCAAGACGGCATTTTCTAATTCAGCGTATATCCTATCTGCGTCTGGGGTTTCGGGTTGTGTTGTGATGCTGAGCACAGTAGAAAGATTGTCTTTGAGCTTTTCCTTAGTGTTACGGTAGATCTGCACGTCTATTCTCCCTTCGTGGTAAGAAGGTAAAGCATTGAACACGGCCATGTCAGGGGAGGGAGCAGGAGTTATTTTTATTGATGTGCAAGGGGTCAAGTCACTATGACCAGAGAACCCCTGAATCCCCAGGTTAATGACGAGTCATCTATCCCAGGTCCATAATTGTTTGACTGATGATAGTTGTGCTTACTTATGATTGTTCCTAGGTGATAGCAGGAGTGATAAGATGTTTACACTTTAGTTTGCCCGGTAGCCGGTAGCCGGTAACCGTTGTTGTCGTATTACCTCGATACAGTTTCCGGCACAATGCGGAAAGTTAGTCTAAGCAAAGCGCGATAGACGAAAAATATGTGGCTTTTTTTGCAGTTGGGATGCCGTGGTAGTGCCAAGTATAGACGCGGCACTTTGGATTAGCATGGGTGAAAGGGGGGGGGGGACGGGTTTGGACGGAAGCGTGTTGGTGTAGTGGAAAAGGAGTGTGATGACGTGATGGCATGTATGCAGAGACTTGGGAAGTATCGACATGTTGAGACTGGTGTTTCGATGTTTTTGCTGAATTGTTCTATGTCTTCCCCGCTCGGACTCGACACCATGGCCGCGGGTGCAGGCGATCTGCAGCGTACATCCATAGTGCCGTGGACTAGCGCTCTGACCATTGAGACAAGGCCAGGTCAGGGTCTCAGTCGCACGGCATGTGTAGTTTGGTGGTGCAACGGTGCTATTGGAAACGGTCCCAAGCGACGAGGGAAAAGAGAGGTTCTGCAGTGTCAGCGTCAAGAGAGGACTGCATGAACGGCCCAAGTGTGGCGCGGAAGGGGGGTATTCTGCGGGTGCAGTTTACGGCGAAGCCGATGGCGATCAGTGAAGACGCGCACGTAGAGTTTGCGGGCAACGTGTGCAAACTTTAGCCGCGGGCTGGGATTCGTTGGCGATTTTTGCCATTTGTTGCAATAGTGGAGCTGGCGGAGTCGAGGTGCGTGGCAGGTGACGGGTCTGTGAGAGGGCGGATGAGGAATATAGTATTGGTGCAACGGCAGCAAAGACAAGACGGACCAAGAGAGGATGGAAACGTGGGACGGCAGGCGTGGGCGGAGCGAGTGCCGAGTGTAGAAGGTGGCACAGGCGTCGTGTCGAAGTACATTACATTAGATGGTGGCCAGACGTTGTTTGCACGTTGCATGTTTGGCACACGCGAGCAGCCTCAGTTCGTGTTGAGGGCCTAGAGAAGCCGGACCGAGATCCGGGACGGGCTGAGAGCGTTTGGACAGGCGCCAAGCGCATCAAACTGAGACTGCGAGCAGGTTGGCGATGGTTCCCAGGCGCGAGGTATTGGTACGCGACCTAGGGCGCGCCAATGGCAGTAGCAATAAGAGGACTGCCCGAAACGGAAGACGCGGCGATCTCTTGCCGCGTTGGGCGCTAGCCGTGGCACAGCCTTATCTTATCCCAGGCTTTGGGTTGGACGCGGCCGGGCAGCCAGACCCACCGGTTCCAGGCCGAGGAAGCAGTGGAATGGCATGGCATGGCATTATGCAGACGCGACCAGGCAGGAGACGGGCAGAAGCGAAAGTAGAGGGTGCGCGATAGTCAAACGGGCGCGTGTTAAGAGTGAGGATGCTCGGGTGGGAGGGTGGTGGTGAGATGAGCGGTTGTCATGCACGTGCTCAAAAGGGCAATTGCCAACGACACGGCCAGGGGGCCCTTTGTATGGCTGGTCAAGGGGATTTAAGCTTCGAACGACAAACATGGCAGGCCGCACAGGCGGGCATGAATGTCAGTAATGTCGGGAAGCGTGGTCGGCGAGAATAGACAAAGAAAATAGCATCAATCGAGGGGGGAGCACGGGCGCGACAGAGCATGGCGAAGGTGCTATAGACAGGCCCTGTGTAAAGGACCGAACCCCAGAGAAGGCAGACGCGGTGGGCGTGTACAGAGGTACGTAGTGGCCTCGTACACATGGCGACGACGAGTGGTTCGCAGGATTGGCAGACGGGCGACGTGGTTGGCTGGGCGGGCGTGGATGGGGCGGTCTGTCGGAGCAGTCGTGGCAGGAAAAAGAGGGTAGGGTGTTTCAGGCCATGTTTCGCTGGCAGGTCCCGTGACGGTCTAGGACTGAGGCTCCGCGTGCAAGAGATGAGTCACGAGGGCGTGCCTGGAGCAATGCCAAATTGCTCTGCGCCAGGCCAGGGCATGATATAGATACAGCCGTAGTTTGCGTACTCTACACAATGTGGGATGAGTAAGGCGCCTGCGCACCCCCCGGGCTGGCGCGAACGCAGTCGGCGCTGGCACTGTCAGCCACGTGTGAGGACGCCGGCGGACCCTGGTGGACACGGGCGCAGTGGGCGCAGTGGGCGCACTCAGCGGACTGGCCGGGGCGGGCAGGCAGAGGACAAATAAAGAAGAGCGACTAGCTGAAACGCGCGCCCCATGAACCATGTGCCTGGCCAATTAGCCCGGCCGCTTTGAGCAGCGTCAAACCGCTGATGCGCCGGCGTGAAACACAGGCAAGGCCCGCCAGGCCCCGGCGGCCAGCCAAGTATTGGCAATGGAGCCTGGCGCCCGTTGCGCGCTGGCCGGCGCAGTCAGCGAAGCGTCGCGTGGGCGGCGCGACTGGCTGTGCTGGCTGCATTGGCTGCGCTGGCTACAATGCAGATGGATACGATACGATGCTCTACTACAGTATTTCTCACCAGACGTCGACGGCGCAGCAGCGTGCAACGCCGGCGGCCGGCACCAGCATGCACGCCCGGCCGTGGATGCGAAACAGTGGTTGGACGCCACATGTGCTCGCCCCAAGCAGCAGCGCACCCAGCACACCACCCCCCAGCCCGCGCTACCCACCGAGTCGCCCGCCCCGGCCTGTCTAAACTATTCTACACTCGCCAGTACGGGCCCTGGCCACCATAGGCGCACATCCATCCACCATTATCCTGTCCTGCCTGCCCTGCCTGCTGCTCGCACTATCCTTTTCATCCGTGCCCGCCATTCTTATCCCCCCCGCCGCCGTCTTAACTGCGCCGTCTCGCCTCTGGTAGCGAGCTGCTAAGGCCGCGTTTTTTCACTGCTCAAACTCCAACTCGCCCTCAACTTTGCACGCCTGCCACTCGTCCGCCCCTCGCCCTGCCCCGCTCCGGTAGTCTGCCTGCCCCCCCCGGCGCCCGTGCTGCACCAGCCTCTACCCTGCCCCGGCTGCGCACATCCCTCGACACTTGGTGTAGCGGACTTCCTACAAGACCCTGCCAGACTCACCTCCTACAATCTTTCAGCCCCTCCCCATTGCTTTCTCACACCGGCGCCCACACGCGACCATGACCACCGTTGTCGCCAATCCCCCGGCCCCTGCCCAGCATGCGGCACCGGCGTCCACTGACGCAGTCGGCTCCTCGAGGACATATGCACCCATTGCGCCCTCGACTTCTTCTCCCCACCAGCTGACGCCTACCTCTCGCAACAACAAACTGCCTCCCGCCGACAATGCTTCACCTACCTCCAGTCCAGGTGCACAGCAGCACAGCAGAGCAGAGGCAAAGCGCTCCCCTCTTTCGTACGTCGTTTAGTCTTTCCTCCAGATCGTCTACTTCTTCTTCCTCTTCTTCTGCCTCTCCATCATGCCGCCCTCCCTCGGCATCCTCACCCACCTCCACCTCCATGTCCCCTCCTCACAGAGACATCATGTCCCTCATGTCTTCTAACCGCCCTTCCTCGCGCAGATCCCGCGGCCCCCCGGCTCCCAAGATCGTAGTCAAGAAGGAGCCCTCGTCGCCAGACATGCCCACCACCACAACCAGGCACCGACCCCAGCGCCTCAACCTCTCCTCCAACCACAACATTGTCCACTCTTCCGGCGCCCTCACAGCACGCCCCTCGGGCCAGGGCTCGGCAAACCTCCACGATGTCGGTCTGGCCTGCCTGTCACCTGGCTTCCACACCCAAGATCCCACCATGCGCGAGCAGCTCCAGCGAAGCTTGGATGTAAGAGAGCGCCAGAGGCAGATTATCGAGGCCCGCCAGAAGCAGGGCAAGGGTGGAGCAGCCGACGCAGACGAGCCCCGTCCAGGAACGGAAATCGGTGCCTTTGGACGCACAATCAAGACGCCCCAGACATCTCGCCGCAAGGGCCCTCCACCAGCGCTTTCCATTGCTCCTCCCTCGCACCAGTCGTTTGCCAACGACCGCGTCATCCAGTCGGCGCCTCTCAACCAAACCTTTACTGGTCTGCGCAGCAATGCTCCCTCGTCAAGGCACGTGGCCAATGCTCCCTCCAACCTGTCCCAGTCTTCGCACATCCACCATGTTCCGGCCCAGCAAACAAGCAACCGGTTACCACCCATCTCCGATGTCTTCCCGGAGCCACTCGGTACAGCACGGAATGCCTACCACAACGGCAGCCCTGGTCACTCATCGCATTCCAACGTGCAGCCTCCAGTGCCATCTCCCAGCTTCCCGCCCCCACAATTCACCCAGCCCCCGCCAACATCAAGGCCGCGTGAGTACAAGTCGGCCGAGGAAGCCGTCCAGCAGATGGCAGGTGGCCGTGAAGACCTCTTGCCCCGATTGGTCCACTACGGCGGCCACCAACCCCCAACACCCCCATCACCAATGCCCAATAAGAACGCTTCGTCAGCACACCATGTCCGCCCCGAGTCGCAGCGCAGCTCCAGCTCTCGGAGACGTGGTCGTGACGAGTACGAGCAAGACAACGGCACTCCTCCACTCGGCCGTCAACAGCCTCGTCTGGGTCCTTTCGGTGCCGGCCGTGACTCGCCAGAGACGCAGCTCAGGAAGAAAGAAGAATTCATTAGCCTGTGTGCAAGAGCTTGGGATCTGTTTCACTCGTAATGTTTGTTTCTGCTACATTCGCCAATGTTTTTCTTCTTTCTTTCTTCTTTTTCGCCACTTGCTGTAATCTCTTCATTATTTCCATCACGGCGCATATCGGTGTTCATCATGTCCGTAGTGCACCACTCTCGCTTCATTTACTTGGCTCCATTTAAAAACAGGCCGCCCGGCGCTGTTCATCGTCTTCTTACCTTCGACTCGGCATTATTTATTTTTGGGAATGTGCGGCCATCATTTTTATACGTTTTCTTGACAGCACTAGCCGTCTTATATTGGCACGCAGGGTTATACCCCCCAGACACACGCTCCGTTTTATTATTTCCCATGTCCGATTTCATCGTACCATCTTCAGGACACCGGCTCTGGTATCGGATGGTTTTTCCTCTGTTTTTCTTGGGTTATGCCTTCACATGAGCTTGAATGAGAGGAGAAGAGACGGACAATCTTTTTTCCACGTGGCTGGGGAGAGAGAGTGAGAGAAAGAGGGGCAGCCCTGGTCATGAAACATGCACTGTCTCATGACTCGGGCACCCTTTCTTCATCCTCCTCTCCTCGACCCATTTTCTAGCCCCTCCCTCCTTCTTTTTCCGGAGAGAGTTCGGCCGGCAGGATCTTCTGGAACCCTGCCCTTATTTTATTTGTTTGGATTTTTCAATCTCCTACTACTACGGTCATGGTTTGGAAAGTGATACCTTTTTTTGGGCAAAGGGGAAAAGTCGGGTCGTCGGACGGTTAATCAAGTCGGGGGAGGAGAAGAGAAGCCATCGAGAAAGAGAGAGAGAAAGAGGATTCCTAAGACAAATTTCGCAGGACAAGAAAGAAAGTTTTTTTTTCCTACTTAGAGAAGCATTTAGACGCTTACATTTGGTGACGTCGGTTTGCTCTGAAAGTTCTTTTCAAACTGCAAAGTAGTAACAAAAATTGGAAATCTTGTTCATCGTTCAAACAAAAAACTCTATTTGTTTTGGTTTTCCCCTTTCCAGACAAAAGTAAACCATGCCATTTTGTGATGTCATCTCGTTTCCCGTTCTATGCTGTCCGAGATGTTTATTTACCTTGATGTTTTTTTTCTATCAATTGATACTCATGCCGTCATCGAGATGATCCTAACCGCTAAAACTGATTCTCTCTTCTACATAACACAGACACATATTCCAAGTGTATAGTACATAGGACACGGCAAGGACACGGTCTTGGCATCATAAATGCCGTATTAAGAGTAGAGCCAGCGAGATATTCCGTTCCTATACGAGTGTGGAGTATAGACTGGATCCTTGGTGCGAAATAGATTAAAATCACGCGATCAAAGTTACCTCTTTGAAAAAAAAATCTCTTTCTTTTGCCGTCTTGCTCCATCTGGTCTCGTGCGAAGCGCGAGCGCGCGCGGAAAGAGAGGGGAATATACTAGGGGCGGGCTCGGCGAGAAAGTGGAAAAAAATGGCATGTGAATGTTCAAGTGTGACATGCACTAGTAGTTGGTCTACCGAATCCGTCTCCATTGTTCTTGAGTGTAGTATGTTCTTTGTGATAATGATGATGGAGATTTTTCACAAGCTCCCCAACCGGCCCGATCAAAATCGATCGATCGGAAGGGGGCCAGGGACGGAGTTGAGAGCAAGATGAGTAGTGCCCGAGGAATCATGCCATGCTTACTACATATCAACAGGGACATGTTTTATGTACCTTGTTTTTGTTTGTTTGGATGCTTGTGGGTGGGTGTTCTGTGTTTGTAGGGGGACACGGAGAAAGAGAGGGAGGAGAGATGGGCCGAGGGGGATAGGGAGAAGGGAAGGTTTGGATGGTGGGGTGGAGAGTATGTGAAGAGTTAGGGATGTGGGTGTACGAATTGTAAGTAGATATTTGTTTATTGTAGAAAAACATATATGGGTTGTTTTCTACTCTGTGCACGCATGGTTACCTATCGTATATACTCTTCTTTCTCCATCACTTTATCTACCACGAACAATTCACACCTGCATTCTGATATCTTGTGCTATATAACCAGTACAACCCTCCTTAGTAGTACCACTTTACTTTTTCCTCGTTCTTCCCGCCGCCAAGCCCTTTCCGCGGCCACCTCCCCCCCTAGCACCCTCCCCATCCAACTCTAGCTATTATCCACCCAATTCATTGATTCATCTCCATATTCTGCTCTCTCGCGCTCCCATGGCGCCATCGCATTTCGCAGTCTCCACCCTTCCCCCCCCTCCCCTTGCACAATCCATCATTACCGCTCTCTTCCCCACATGCCCAATGACTTGAACCCCCCTGGTCTGTTTCGAAACACGGCCAAATGCAGGGATCGCGGAGCTGACGGTGCTTTGGGACCGAAAAGAATTGTGAAACAGCCCGCCGCTAAGGCAAAGAAAGAAAGAACATACGTGCGTAATAACCGGATTCACATATTCATCTGGGAAGGCGAGATGAAGGGGGGAAGGGTGCGAAGGCGAATGCGGTGGTGGTTGCGTGATGCGAGATGAAGGGCGAGAAGGGGCGGGATTTGCGCAGGGGGAAGGGGTGGGGAAGAGCTCGCGTGTTTGTTTGCTTTGTGAGGGTTGGGTTAAGTCGGCCCGGGCGATGTGAGAGAAGAAAAGCGAGGATTATCAGCTGTTGTGAGTGTGTAAACGGTGTTGAGAGTTGTGGAGGCAGATCAGGGGGTGTGTGTGTGCTGAGGAGAGGATACCCTGCATGGGTTGTCCGAAAACATAATTCATCTATTTTGTGTATCTACGCAATTGTCTTTTTTTCTTCTCTCCAAAGGCAAGATCGACTTTTGCTGACGGCCCAGAGAAAAAAAATCAGGATAAAAAAAATGCAAGTCGGGCCGTGAAGAACGGGTATTTTGTTGTTGTGGCTGGTTATTCGATAGTGCTACCGGATGGAAAAACATAAACTTTCTTACGTGGCGTGATGCAGATGGAATTGCTAGCATAAACAGACATTTGAACTATTCCATGATTGCGCTTGCGGACTAGCTGCCTTCTTGATGAGTGATCTCGATCCAGGCGGTGATGCGGTATGGAGATCAGACTAACCTACCCTGTACCCATCTATCCGCCCACTCACTCTGGCTGCCCACAACGTATACTATACTCTACTGCTTTCAGCGTGCATACCAGATCTACGGTCCGTGTTGTCCCATGTGCAAATCCTTTTTCAATAGTGTAGTTGGGGACTTCGGCATTATTACGTCGTGTTGACTGTGTCCGCGGCTAGACGAGCATAAGACAGAATAGAGTGGGGTACGAGATGTGACAGTGGAATAGAACAAGGTGAATTCGTTATGTAAAGCCGATGCAATAGTGTCTCCGGCACTCTGCTTACTCCTCGTTTCCATAAAAGGGGTTTTGCGTATTGAAGGTTTGGCGGAGATATTGCATTGGGGTGTTGCGCATAGTCGCTGGAATAAGAAGTCTCGCTTTCTCCAGGTCTCGCGTTATGCAAGCAGCCTTTGCTCTTTTCATAGCTTCATTGTTCTACAATACACACATTTGTACGTGAGGTCTTGCCGTACATTTCTCTCACAGGCTAAGAATTTGCTGCGACGGTGTGGGTGATTGCATTACATCATTAGGTTAGTCGACATGTGTCTACAGCTTAAGGACGTTCTGTGTTGGTTTGTCTTATGCGGAGACAAGTGTTATACTATACAGTAAGATCGGGATGGCATGCATTACAATGGTAAACTATTGACTTACAATATCAACATCTGGTACAAAATGCAGGGTTTATCCCTGCGGTTCAGGACAGGTTTCTCAACTGCCTCGTAGCATATCCTGATTTCATAGAATCCTGTTATGCCCTTTAATTCCTTTTTCCAAAATGATAGCGCTATGAGATAAGACGCGATGGAAGGTGATGGGGTGATGCAACATTGGCGCTGCCATGTAGAAAGGCGAACAGAAGCGAGGAAGACATAGCGAGCTCAGCCATATCTCCATTCGGTATGACTCGGAGACAGAAACTTTAGACACATGCAAGCGGCCCGCCCGTTTGGTTGGTTTGATGGGTGGCAAGCGACATCTGGTGATGTTCGATCAGATATTGACAGGGTATCAAATAGCGTTGATAGCAGCTAATGGGTAAATGCAACCATGGATATAGTATGGGAAAATATTGAGAGTTTCTTATCGGGTTTTGTTTTTTGCCAATCCACACGTGGCGCAAGAGAGTGCATATACGCCTGTGAAGTCACATGAACCCTGTTAGACACGGGATCGAGATGTCAGATACCTTCAAAGATTCTTGACTTCCAGACCATAAGGTCGCTACTTTTTGTTCCTAGTGTGTGTGTGCTTTGAGTTGGGATGTTTTTGCTGGTTCTTTTGGGACATGCAGTCTGCGTTTGACACCGTCGATCCCCAAGAGCGGTTCGTTCAAAAGAACTGTCCCCAGTGGATGTGACGCAATTTGAACTAGGCAACCAGAGGTAGATATGTATCAAAGAACGCTGCATATGTGTTCGTATATACCGCACACGTTACGCAGTTTCCATCCATCGTTGGACTAGTTCCTGCATTTCTTGCATATACGATGTCGTCAATAGCACCAGCACTTGGGCCGGTATCGTCATATAGAGATTGTCAAACTCCGCTCCAAGTTTGAACATTCTCTACTCTTTCTGGCAGGACCCATAAGATTGGTATCGTAGATTGAGACTGAGTGTCAGCATTCCGTAGCGCCAACACTGGATCGTGCCATATCAGGGAGAGAGGCTATTTTGTTCAGACACCTCTACGCTTTGTGTTATTAACGGTTAGAGCTGAACGGCAGCGAATGCTTCAGTTTACTGGGCCTACGTTATTGTGAGTCTAACATAAGTATATTCAAGGACATCATGTCTGCTTCAACTGGTCGAGAGGGATACAACAATGATCAAACGGCCTGGCAACCGGTCCTATCGTAAGGTCAAAGACCAGAGACTTTTACTCCAAACGTATAAGAGAGCTAGAGGTTTCATCAAGGAGCTCGAAACATTGACCTGAAAATCGGATGGGCAAACAGACACATACTGTCTTTCATGTCTAGATTTCAGTTCGAGATAACGAACATAACGCGTACAGGTTCCGTACGTGTTTTTCTTTCCAGTCTTTTGGAATCTAACAAGTGTTGCTGGTGGAATACGGTCACTTCATCTTCGTAGAAATGTCGAGCCACGAACAAATTCCATGTACCGCTCCATATCTGAAATTGACTGCTTGATACTTCTACTCGCTGTGTGCTTGCATTTACATCATAGATGATGCCGGTGCGAGAGTGCGAATAGCGCCATGGAATACATCTAACACAAATTAGGGACCAGCTATATTGTCACTATATCTGCTTGACATTGACACCGACCCATTCTGAGATAAATTATTGTTTTCAGATAAAGATTGGCGGGTCGGAACATTTAGTTGGTGAGTACTACATTTGAAACAGCCATGGATGTGCTTGCTGGGCTGCGGGGCCTTGAGGAATGCGGACCGCATGAGATGGCAGCAAATTAATCACGCGGAAATCCAGCGGGAAGAGTCTCGTCATATCCACTGGACTGTTTTGGTTAAACAGAGGTTAGCGTGTATAGCGGACGGATTTAGAAACCAGGCCGGTTGGTGTTGTGGATACTGAGACATGCGTCCTTGACTTTGCGGCTGCCTGGACAGCTGAGAGCGACGAGAGCCAGCTGCGACAGTATCGTCCCGGCTTTGTCGCAACGTGTAGCACAGTCTCGCCGGAGCCGTTGTTCATGGCCGCTCTGTGGATGTAGGTGGTGGCAAGCTGCCAAGACCAATGTTTCGTCCGCCGCGTTGATTATAGTGGTTCATGAGGCCCAGAAGGGTTTGGTGAGGCGGCCACTCCGTGTAGAGGCGTCGCGTGTTCACGGTGGAGCAGAGGCAGACAGCCAGTCATAAGGCCGTACACCAGACGCAGGCGTGATGATGCTGCAGCAGCGGCGACATGGGGGGATGCGTTGTGAGAGAGGTGGGTTCGGACGTGTCCAAAAATAGAAGCGAGGATGCTGGGGTACGGGCTCAGCTGCCTTAAGTCAACAAAATGTCCCCGATGCAGCCAGGCCTGACCCGCCCAAAGCACCTGAAGACCGCAAATTATCATCATCAACCGGACCCTCCCACGACGCGACTTGATAGCGCGCATCGACGGATTAGCCTTCGCTGGATCGCTCCCCCACGGCGACGACGGAAAGAAGAAAAATAATAGTAATAGCTGTACGGCGACAGTGCTGGGCGCTTCGCATCCTATCGTTGGACTGGTTCGCGCTCGGCTTCGCGCTCCATTGCGACAGCAGCCGCTCTCTCTTGCTGTCTTTTCCTCGCGGCCTACAAAGAAGTAAATCTGTGGATCGGAGGAATAGGCTGTCGCGCGCGCTCTACGGGGTATATCCATGGCCTATAGCTGGCATTAGCGCGGCAGCGACTCATCATTGCGCTCTCATGGCATGCTGATCGGCAGAGGAAGCAGCTGAGAGAGCGTCATATTGCGCAAAACAGAACAAAACCATGCAGGTCGACTTTGGCGAGGAGGGACAGACGGAGCATAATCTCCTGACAGCCAACGGTCACGCTCACACCCATACACACTACGACCACCCAGGCCCCGGCAGCGGCCCGTCCTACTCGCCCTTCCGGCACCCAAACGGTAGTGGTGGTGGCGGCGGCAGTAGTGGCAGTACTGCAAGCGGTGGTCGTGTACAGGCGATTGACTCAGGACTGGATCAGAGCTCAGGTGCCAGCCGCAATGTGCACACGCCCATGTCGGCAGTCCCCCATCAAGCGCAGTCGGGCCATCTACTTCAGCCTGACAGTGCCGGGCACCTTGGCCACGGCTTCTATGGCGACATGCGCAACTCCCAGACTCCCCCCGCCTCTGCGAATGCCTCGCCACGCTTCTCCGCCATATCGCCCACCAGCCAGCCGCGCCAGGGAACAGCCCACTTCGAGCCCACCGACCGCGACCCTCCCCCGCGCGACGTGACCGACGACACCATCGACAATGCCTACGCTGCCTTCATCCTCTACTGCAACCCCAACTTCCCCACTACCACTGACACGGCTGAGCTGGTCAAGCTATTCCGGACGCCTCCAAAGAGCGACGGCAATGCCTTCAGCACATGGGCCCTCTTTGAACTGATTCGGAAGTTTGACGCGAAAGAGATAAAGACCTGGACACAGCTGGCACTGGATCTGGGCGTGAAGCCGCCAAACACCGATGAAGGACAGAGTACGCAAAAGGTGCAACAGTACTCCGTCAGACTGAAGCGTTGGATGCGCGCGATGCATATCGATGCCTTTTTCGAGTATCTGCTGGGCAAGCAACATCCCTACTTCCTACAGATACCGCCACCACACCAGCCCTTTCCGAGTCAAGGGCGTGATGGTGTGCCCCTAGAGGAAGACCTGGCTATCAGGGCCCTCGACCCTAAGTTCAAGCCCAAGCGCGGGCGCCGCAAGGCTGATGAAGGAGACGACGACATCGACTTTGACGAGGGCACACCGGCTCGTAAACGGCCTCAGCTCGATACATCTGTAGCATTCGGAAACGTGTTGCAGCCGCAGTCAGCATACCCTACGAGCGCTCACCCTAACAACATGCATGGAGGTTTCCTGACCCCACAAGATCCATGGACGGCAGTCTCAACCGTTACTCCGTCATCTGCCAATACCGCAGCCTCAGCTCCAAGTCGCCTGGGCCAGAGTGGGCTTACACCCTATACGGATTCGCCAATGTCAAGTCACCATGCGCGATGGCGCGTAAATCCACAAGATACACCCCACACACCCCATCCGCTTTCTGCTGTAACTCCGCAGTCTGCCTATCCGTTCTTCGATGAACCACAATCTGCCGTCACACCCTCCAGTACTAGGTCACGTTCCCGTCGACGACATGGTCCTGCTGTGTCATCAGCATGGTCTTCCAACAGTGGAACCTCCACTGGCAAGCTTCGCGGCCGGCCGCCTAGTAATCGCTCGATCAGAGACGGGCCCTTTGTGACGTTTCCAGCGAACCCCAAGACCAAAGAAGGGCCACCTATCGACCGAAATCCAGGGAACCTGACACCAATTGTTGAGCGAGCGCATTCCGACCCTCCAGCCCCAGAGAACTCTGTCCGTTTCCCACCCACACCAGCGTCCGCCGTTCCCCCGTCGAAAATCGAGGGACCGCCCACGGGTGGGGCGCCACAGAAGCAACGGCTGAGTCTCCAGGTTCCTCCCAATGTTGGCAATCCGGTAGTGCGGTTGACGACGCCGACTGTGCTTGTCAATGGATTACAAAACGACTCGCCAAGCACAGGGATGGGACCGTCCCCGATAAGCGCTGCCTCCACTCAAGTTTCGCCTGCAAACGCCTACGAGCAACAAAGCATGTACGAGAAACAACATCGACCAACGCACCAGACGCATCATGGCAATTTGACTCCGTCCGAGACGCCCGCACAACAGCAGCCACCGCCACCACCAACGCGATTGCAAACGGAGCCAGAACTGCTCTCAACATCATCCACTTTGTCATCGGCGGTTCCTTTGGAGACGTTGAACCGCGCGCTAGCTGCAGAGCTAATACGCGCCCCGTTGACTGGTCGCCGCAAGCGCTTACGAGGCAATGAGGCCAAGCGACTCGCTTCAGCCATCTTGCAGCCCCTCCATGCCAAGCCCTCGCCTGGCTCTACGTCCCCAGCAAAAGTCATGAGTGGCTATGCCCTCAGCATTGCCATTAGTAGTTGTCTTGGGCTTGCTGGCACTGTGGGCGTTGGCATTGGCGGGCCCACTGGTGGTGTGCGCCGTGTCGAATGCATACGGTTTCGCGTTGGAGGCGACGGGTACGAGTCGCCTGTTGACGAAGAAGACGACGACGAAGAGCACGAGAACGCCGCGCGCGGTGGAGGTAGTATCAAGGAGACTTTTGACGTCTTTTTCGCCGTCGCCTTTGGTGGGTTGACGGGCGAATGGGTGGCCAAGGGTTTGGAAATGACTTCTACTCCTGATGATGACGATGAGCCAACGTCCACGGAAAGAGATGCTTCACGGCCTGATGTGAATAACGAGAATTGGAAAAATAAGTTTCTGGATGCGCAGAGTAAGCTGTGGGAGGCGAGGGAGGAGGTTAGTAAGCTCAAGGATAGGATTCTCGAGGCTGTCTTGTAGACTGCTTCAATGAGAGAAGTAGAAAGATGAAGGATTTGTCACACCAGGCTTGGTCTTGGGTACAAAGGATGGCATTGGCGTACAAGTGGGTACTTCTTTTGGTTTTGTTGGTTTGAGAGGTTGGGATTTGTTATATACCCCAGTGTTGTTGCTGTTGAATTCATGTTATCCTTTAAGCTTTTCTTTGACTGCAGATCAGGGTATCATTTATCTTATTCTTTTCTGCACGTAGATAGTTTGTAGTGTACATAAATTCGTCGTTTTGACTGTGCTTTGTTTCTTTTCTAATGGTATCATGAAGTTATGCTTGATCAAGTTGCTTGTTTTCTATATAATTGCTGGCATCGAACATGATGTGTTTTACGCGCCACTTGTTTCTTTGGCTGCCTCGACGGAAGCCTCTTTCTTCTCCCATGGCTTCTTCCGTTTTGGCTTTGTCGCTTGCGTTCCTTGACCTTCTAGCACCGTGGGCGGGATCTCTTTGATACCCGGCACTGGCTTGCCGCTCGTTATCAAGTCTACGATGTGCGCGAAACTGGTGGGGTAGGGTGCCGGGGGCTCGGTTGCGTTTGGGGGCTCGGGGAGGACGCCACTGGGCTCGGTATTTGGAGCTGGTGCAGTGGTGTTGGTCGTTGTTGTTGAGTTGTTGCTTGGTGCCAGCTCTTGGTCTATGACGGAGGATGCGAGTACATTTGTTGAGCTGGGGGGTGTTGGCGGCGGCCGGTTACGCGCATTGCGGTAGGCTTTGTAGGCGTCAAAATCGATGTTCTTGTTGTATTTCCTACGAACTTTAAGTCAGCCTGGTTCGAAGATATTTCCTTGTCAAAGTCGCACGATCGGCGAGGGCTCCCTTGCATAGTTATGAGCTGACAGGCGTACATACCTTGCATAGTAGAAACATCGCGCCCGCAATGCCAGCTCAGTCGTCTGCTCTGGCGTGCTATTGCTGCCTATAATAGCTTGGAGACCGGCCTGGAATTCTACGTCGTCATCCCAATTATAGCACTCAAGCGCTTCGTAGACGTCGTTCAGTCCATCTGTAGCGACGCTCATGGCTTAGTCTTCCCCGTTACTCGCTGCAAAAATCGTTTGGAAAGAAAGCGAGCACTCTGCGACCTCAAGGGTCATGTGATTCACTTGATCATGGATTGATGCGCATGAACCGGTGAACCCAAACGAGATACGTCGTGAACGTGGTACATGAGGCAGTGTGGGGTAAAGGAAGGCCGACAGGAGGCTCAAGCTCCCAGGCTACGCCTCGCTAAACGTGCGCCAAGATTCTCTCAGCTTCATCCCACGACTGACCTCTCTCCATCCTTTCCTCACTTCTCCCTTATCAACTTTTCACGATTTTCGCAACTTCCACCAGCCTTTTCTTTTCCCATTGAGCTTCCATTCCTTTGATACC
Source organism: Curvularia eragrostidis (assembly GCA_020744315.1). Taxonomy (NCBI): domain Eukaryota; kingdom Fungi; phylum Ascomycota; class Dothideomycetes; order Pleosporales; family Pleosporaceae; genus Curvularia; species Curvularia eragrostidis. The sequence goes on along the minus strand of JAIRCK010000004.1, from coordinate 199,188 downwards.
TGTTTTGATACCCACCTTACGCAGCCATGTCCGAGTTCATCGGGTAAGTCGCGGCCGCGCCGAATTGCCCTCAAGCTCCAACTGACCCGCGACGCGTAGATCTCGCATTTCCCTCATCTCGAAAAGCGACATCCGGTCAGTACCCAGTTCATGCTGGGTTATTGCAGCCATTGACTCGCCATAGCTATGTCGGCACGCTCGTCGAGATCAATTCAGAAGCTTCCACAGTCTCACTTGATAATGTGCGATCTTTTGGCACAGAGGGTCGCAAGGGCGGCAAGGACGAGTACCCTCCGTCAGACGTCGTGTATGAGCAAATTGTCTTCCGAGGCAGTGATGTGAAGGATTTGCGCATTGAGGAGCCGGTGAAGGAAAAGCCGCAACCTGCCATGCCACAGGACCCCGCCATCATCGGAGTAAGTCTACAACACCTCTTTTCTTCTTCTTGTCCGGTGATGTAAAATTTTCGGATGTAAATCATAAACCACCGAGAGCGCAAAACCGTGTGGATATTTTCCGTTGCCTTCCTTCTGAGACCCTTACATACAAACTGCTTTTTCTCGATTCCTTCTTGGAGCCCAAAGCTGACGCGACGCATGCGCCACAGGTACAGCAAACTCAGGCACGACAAGAGAGTAGCCCACAAGACGTATCTGGACGTCAACAGCCACCACAGAACTTCCCTCAGCCTGGTCAGTTCCCTCCTGGAGGCTACCCACCTTTCGGTGGCCCTGGAGGTCCGTATGGCAACCGCTTCGGTCCCCAGGGTGGGTTCCCTGGTGGCCCAGGTCCTTTCCCTCCCGGAGGACCTCCAGGCGCATTTGGCATGCCTCCGTTTGGCGCACCTCCAGGCTGGTTTCCTCCAGGCCAAGGCTTCCATCAGCCTCCTGGGCCATTCTCACCAAATATGCCGATCGGTCCTCCCGGCCTGAACCAGAACCAGCCTCCACAAGGTCCGCGAGGTCCGGGAGGGCCACAAGCTGGCAAAGATGACAAGTCTGGTCAAGCGCAACAGCCAAACGTTGCAGAGGCAGATGGTGCGCCGGCCAAGCCACAGGCCAAAAATGGCGCGAAGGCTTCTGGCGCCACTCCCACGCCTGCTGGTGCGAAGCAGGCTCCCCCGCCGCCCGTCGATTCTAAGCCTGATGTATCGGCTGCGCTGGCGCCGCCTCAGCCTCAGAACATCCAGCAGCCTGTCTCAGGGAAGGGTGCACCTGCTGGACCAAAGGGTGGACGAATCATTCCTGCGGTTCCCATCCCAAGCCCAAGGACCAACAAGACGGCACCTCATACGCATCAACAAGCTGCGGCCGCTGTTGTTACTGCCCAGGTCCCCAGCGCTGCTCAGCAACAAAATGCTACGCAGTTGGCGACTGCCGCTGTGGCTGAGGCGATGGCGAAGCTCAATATCCAGAACAAGGGACAAGCTCAGAACCAGCCTCAAGGTCAAGCACCTGCTTCAGATCCTATGAACAACTTGGCCCAGAAGGTTGAGGGCATGCGCGACCAGAATCGCCAACACGCACCACGTCAGCGAGGTACCGGCGAGTTCCGTGGCAGGGGTGGAAGGGGAGGCCGAGGCGGTCTCCATCCACAACACCCAAAGATGGAGGTCCCCACGACTGACTTCGATTTTGAGTCCGCAAATGCCAAGTTCAATAAGCAAGATCTGATCAAGGAGGCTATTGCTTCCGGGTCACCCCTTGGTGAAGGTGCGGCTACAACGGCGGATGCATCTGCCGACAAGGAAGAAGTCATCATCCCAAGTGGCTCAATGTATGACAAGAGCTCTTTCTTTGATAACATCTCGAGCGAGCTGAAGGACAGGGAAGAAGCAGCCACGCGTGGTCAGGAGTTCCGCAGCCAAGAACGCCAGAAGAACATGGAAACTTTCGGCCAGGGTAGTGTCGATGGCTACCGAGGCCGCGGTCGTGGCCGAGGCCGTGGTCGTGGTGGGCGCGGCTCTGGTTACCGCGGCCGTGGCGCTCCCCGTGGTCGCGGCGGTGCTGACTTAGGTGTTCAGCCTGCTGCTTAGATGAGGACCCAATGCCTCCTGCTCGCACTGGAGCTACCATTGCTTCGTGTACGCCATAAAATGCACTGTCAACTCAGTCTTGTTTAATTGAGCGATCCGAGCACGGCGAGTATCTTCTTTCTTTTTTACTTATAGCCCTATGGGCTCTGCTTCTGGTCGACTGGAGCGGCGTACTTTTCTCCGCATGTATTTGTATATCTAGGGTTGCGACATGGAACCGGGATCAAAAGCCGGGCAACTTGGATTGTATGGGAAGGGCGAAAGTATACGCGATACGATTTCAAATAATGATCATGAGTACCTGCCCAGTATGTGTTTTGCCACGAGCATTGTATGTTGTTGTCTGCTCTATAAGCCCTTCGCTTTGAAGTTGTCTAGCAGGTCTCTCTACGCGCAGAGATGTACAGTAAGTATCCTAGTACTTTCTTGTCGGTGGACCACGCAAGTGGAAGAGGTGCTTATAGTGTTGACGATGATAGGATAGCCATGAGTGTCTATCGCTCAGCCACACTGACAGTTCATGATCCCGCCAAACGGGTTAGCCCCTCACGCGGCCGCTAACTTCAGCCTGCTCACCTGCACTCCTCCCTCTAAGATACCATAACAATGACCGCAGTTCTTTCGCCCACCTTGGTTTGTAACAGCCCTCGAAATCAACAGCTAGTTTCTCACTTTTTGCACCGCGCAGCGGTACCTTCACCATGCGTCTTTTGAAAGCACAAAGTGATGGGACCTTCAGCCTTGTCAACTTTCAAGGCAACGAGCTTCCGTCCTATGCCATTCTTTCACACACTTGGGGTGCTGACGGTGAAGAAGTCACGTATCAAGACCTGCAACACAATATAGGACACGGGAAAGTTGGATATAAGAAGCTTGACTTTTGTAAAAGCCAGGCCGCAAACGACGACCTCCACTATTTCTGGATCGACACGTGCTGTATCGACAAGTCCAGCAGTGCAGAGCTTTCAGAAGCAATCAACTCCATGTTCAAATGGTACAGCAAGGCGTCAAAATGTTATGTTTACCTCTCCGATGTGTCTAGCACCGACCCGGTTCAAGACAGCGTCCCGTTTTCGAAAAGCAGATGGTTCACTCGAGGATGGACACTACAAGAACTTCTTGCTCCCCAGTGTGTACAATTCTTCTCAATAGAGGGAGATCTGATGGGTGATAAACATTCTCGGGCAGGAGAAATTTCTGAAATCACAAGCATACCAATGAAAGCCCTTGAAGCACTGAATTTCTCTGGATTTAGCATTGAAGAACGGAAGCGATGGGCTGAGCGACGGGATACGACGCGTGAGGAAGATCGGGTGTACTCTCTGTTAGGCATTTTCAATATCCACATGCCACCCATTTACGGCGAAGGTGAAGATCATGCACGCAAGCGAATGGAAGAATTACTCGGAAAGTCTGAGGACAGTAAAGTGGCAAGATTGAGCAACTTACAACACTGGCTATCGCCACCAGATCCGTCAATAAATTATGAGAGGGCACTCAAGCAGCGTCAGCATGATACGGGCTTGTGGTTTCTGAATGGGGAGAGATATGCTAGCTGGAAGACAGAAACAGCATCGTTTCTGTGGTTACATGGCATTCCCGGTTGCGGCAAGACAATTCTGAGCTCCACTATAATTGAGAATGTCTTTCAGTATTGCGACAATCATTCCGGATATGGTGTTGCTTACTTCTATTTCGATTTCAATGACGTGCAGAAGCAGGATCCCGAGCGCATGCTGCGCTCATTGGTAGTTCAGCTATCGAGGCAGGCAGGCGACATATCTTCAAGTATAGACACGTTTCTATCCGCACACAAGAATGGGAAGCGACCACCGGATCCCAGAGAGCTTTTGAAAGTGTTGAGCGATATTATTCAGCAGTACCGACAAGTCTACGTCGTTTTGGACGCCTTGGATGAATGCGACCAGCGGTTCGAGCTGATGGAAATGCTTGAAACGATAGCTGGCTGGAAGCTTTCAAATCTACATCTCATCATGACAAGTCGACGGGAGCAAGACATCGGGAGCTGTTTAGAAGTGCTTGTGAATTGGCAAAATATCATATGTCTTCAAACCGACGTGGTCGATAAGGACATACAGAGTTACATCCGTCAGCGGCTTTCTGATGACAAGAACTTGATCAAGTGGAGAAGCGATGCCACCATCCAACAAGAGATCGAGGATGCCCTCACAAAGGGTTCCAAGGGAATGTACGTGCTATCTGGCGCTGTTCCATCTCAAAGACTGACTGTCGTCTAGGTTCAGATGGGCTGTTTGCCAGTTGGACACGCTAGGAAAATGTCTCAATCGATCACTACTGCGGAAAGCACTCAAAACGCTCCCATCAACTCTGGACAAGACCTATGAACGGATCCTCAATAACATCAACGGCGAATATGAGGAGTACGCCATCCGCATCCTGCAGTGGTTGGCTTTCTCAGAATGTCCACTATCAATAGATGAGGTCGCAGAAGTAGTTGCGATAGACGTGTCACGCGTTCCAGAATTTGATCGAGAGGAAGTACTAGAGGACCCGTTAGACGCACTGAGAATCTGCTCTAGCCTGGTCACTATTACTTATTGGGGGAGCGAAATCGTTCTTGCACACTATTCTGTCAAAGAGTTTCTCTTGTCAGATAGAATACAACGAGGCCCGGCAGCGCGTTACAGTTTGCAAGCTGCAGCGTGCCATAAGACTCTAGCTATAGCGTGTCTCAGCTATCTTCATGAGTTCCAAGAACTTGAGCCCATGACCGAGGCAAGATTATCGGAGTTCAGATTAGCCAAATACTCGGCGAGGTTTTGGTACTTACACGCTCAAAAGGCAGAAAATCAAACAGTGAAAATGTATCAACTCGTGCTCCGACTGTTGTCAGCAGAAACGCCTGCATACTTCCACTGGATTCTCATACATGACCCGGATTTTTCATTTTCGAAATCCAGCTTTCTTGAAACACCAGATAGACCCGATCCGCTGTACTATGCATCACTCCTCGGTCTAGAGAAAGTGGTGAGCCAGCTCCTTGACAAGGGCGCCGCAGTCAACGCATTTGGAGGAACCTACCACAACCCACTCCGTGCCGCTATGAAGAACGGACATGAACGTACCGCCAGAATACTGCTCGAAGCAGGCGCTAATGTTGGTCCTGATAGAGAACTAAAAGGGGCCTTACACCATGCCGTTAATATGCCAAACTGTACACCTTCGTTGGTCAACATGTTACTCGAGTTTGGTGCACCGACAAGCACAGTTGATGTCGAAAACATGACACCTCTGCATTATTGTGTCAGAAATGACGACATTGTCACAATGACACAACTTATCAACGCAAATGCACCAATTGATGTACGAGTCCATCGACGTCTACATCCTACTACAACCAGCCAAACAAGTGTTTCCCATAGATCAATCCTACTGGCCGCTGAAGGCGTCGAAACAGGACTAACCCCTCTACACCTTGCAGCCTTGACAGGTAACGTCCCGATGACCAAGCTGCTTCTCGGGTACGGTGCCGACCCCAACGCTCTTTCCGACTGCTCCAAAACTCCCCTACATTTTTCCTTCGGCCATAGGCACTCTGGTTTAGAGTATGGAAATAATTGGAACAACATCATTTTGAGGACTGTATCTTCCCCCCTTTCGATGAACTCAAGGAGGGAGCGCTGGGAGTTTTCTCCAACAGAGTTTTCTGGTGCGCTCATAGAAATACAGAATGCATTACTGGCGGATCCTAGGACCTCTCCAAATATGATGGACTGTGATAGACAGAGTCCGCTGCATTATGTTAAGTATGGGAAAATGAATAGCGCTACTCAGGTACGAGGTTTGGTTTTGCACGGAGCGGATCCAAATTGTTGCAACCTAAGCCAACAGACACCATTACACTTTGCCAGTGGAGCTGGTGATCACGAATCAGTCAAAATTTTGGTCGAATCGGGTGCAAAAGTAGGACAGGAAGATGACCAGGGCCTCAATCCACTTCATTATGCAGCTCAATCAGGGAGCCACGAGACCATAGTCGCCATTCTTGAAGCAGAAGAAGCAAAAGCCGCAAGACTTATTGCTGCAAAAGACAAAAGCGGTAAAAATGTACTTCATCACCTCTTCGAGAAAGCTTTCCGACCGGGCATTGAGATAGTACAGTTGCTGCTCAGCCAGGGAGCTGATAGTTCAGCGGCTGATGATTCTGGGAATACACCGCTAGCCGATTTTTTGGCTCGCAATGTTTCCACAGATAATGCTGAGATTCCAAAACTTCTTCTTGGGACTAAGGAAAATGCATTGTACAGCAACAAAAAAGGGCAAAACCTTGGGCATCTGTGTGCTAGATCATCGATATGCAACCGCGATATGCTATCGCTCCTGCATAAACATGGTGTGGATCTGGCGAAGAGAGACTATAAGGGAAGGACAATGTTGCATGTTGCGGCTATGAGACGCTCACTTTCTAGACCAACGTTAGCATACTTAGTCGATGCTGTCGGCCTTCAAGTGTTTGAAGAAGACATCTATGGCAAAAACGCGTTGCAGTATGCTACGGAAAGCGCACTGAGAATTTGCTCGCTATTCGAGGCATCTGACGACGAGAAAGAAAATGTCAAAAAGATTCGGAAAGAGCGGCAGGAATTTCTAGACTTCATGCGTGAGCTCATGGATTCCCAAGAGAGAAAGAGAAAAAGGTCATGCTCCGTCGAACCCGATTCGTCCAAGAAAGCTCGTACCAAGCTATAGCTGAATGTTTTTAAAATACTTCTGTGTCTACCACCAAATGATTTATAGATTCTCTTTGCACTTCATATATACTGTTTCTTCAACTCAGAATTTTCCAAACCCCTGTGTTAGCCTTGCTATACCACACCTACCCAATCAAACACCAGCACAGAATATGAGCTACAAGCTTAATGCCACACCAAAGCAGCTATCCACGTAAGCAAAAGTGTTGAGTAAAATTTCTGTAGTAACCCATTTTTAGATCCCATGCCCACCAAAGAACAAACATCTAGAGCTCTCTTTTAATAAACCCGACTCCCAGCACTTGACTCGACTCATTCACTCTGGCTGATTGATGAACCTATATTCTCGAGCATCTATTCATGGATCGCCTTCTTTTTCTCACTGTTAGAATGTTGAATGCTAATCCCAAGACCATAATCTAGTGTCTCATTCAGATATTGCTAATCGGATATTTACGCATACATGCATGAAAACATATATAACGAGGACACAAGAGCACCAATGTCCACTTCGGAAACGGAATTTGCTCTTGCACTAAATATTACACTTGTTGAGAAGAGAAATTTGCTCATTGACATGCCATGAAGTTATGGGAAAGTAACTTGTTCGATTGTCTTATTCTAGGGTATAAATAGGTATAGTACTGGTTGCTCTCTAGAAAGCGAGTCAACGCTATTTACGGTAGCCACTCCTCGTATAGGGTCTTGAGGTATGATTGTTTGTTCTCGCGGTCGGAACTCTAGTAGATTCTGGTCTCTGGCATCGGGTTTACATCATTTGTGCAAACAATTGAAAGGCCATTTTCTCAGCCATTTACGCCCTGCGCATGGCGAGCTTCTTGCGTGCCTGTACTGTGTATGCGTAGAGAGCATCCTTGAAAGCGAAGAGGAAGGCAGCCGTGATGACGCTCTGGGTAACCTTGGGTCCGATACCTATACGCATATTAGATTTCCTTCTTTTCCAAGATCAAACATGTCCAACGTACCTCCATAGAGACCAGTGTATCCCTCCTCACGGATAATCCTCCTGAAAGTGGTCATCATGTCCTCCCTAGGACCGTCCCTGCCTGCAACGTGCATCCTGCTCTTCACGGTAATGTACGGGTACGTAATGCTGGTGGCCAGCAACTTGCCCAATGCACCCAGGTAGAATGCGTCCTTGGGAGTGACACGCCTCTTCTTCTCCAGCAGCTGCTTCAGCTGCTCAAACACAGTGTACTGCAGAATAGGGTTGATGACAAGCACGAGAGCGGGCATAACACCTGCAAACAGGCGGGCGGGGCCCTCATCACGGATCAGAGCGAAGAGGGTGCCGAGCGTGGATGGCGCTTTCTGGGCGGGTGCACCTGGCAGCGATTCGTCCGAGGCTTCGGATTTGCGCGTCGTCATGCGCGTGTTGACGACCCAGATGGGGTTGGTCATGAGGACTGTGGCGCTGCCAGCGATGGCGCCCGCGATCATGGACTCAACGGTAGTGAGTTTGGACGAAGCGCGGCCGGCTTTGAGGGCAGCCTTTTCGAAGAAAGAGCGGGTCCACTCGTACCCTGGACGAGGTCAATATGCAGTTTGCGCTGCTAGAGGGAGCCAGGAGACGAAGTACAGTAGTAGTAGACAAAATTTGTGACAGTGATGCCGAACAGGGCAGAGTCCATGCCGGCATAGAGGCCAGCGATGCCCTCGCGTTTGATGATGCGGCGGGCGGCATTGAGCGTCGACAACTGAGCGCGCTTGGACTCGACCTGAGCGCGCGTGGAGAGGGTGATGAGCGGATAGCTGTGGAGGTGCTTTGTTAGCGATGCGCGGCGCACAGAGGCAGCGGGGAGCAGGCATACGTCAGGGCCATGGACAGCAGCCCCCCACCGGCGCCGGCGAGGGCATGGGCAACATTGTCGCTCTGCTGGGCCGCCGTGCTCTGGGGCACTGCCGATGTCGACTCAGCCAGCTTCTCCTGCGCCTTTTCCTGCGTTTGAGACATGGCCGCGTGCGGACGTGAGAGACGCGCGATGGGTGGGCAAAGGAGAGCGCGGGCGGGGTTTGTCGAGTAGCGTGGGAGGTGCTGCCGAGGAGGCGGTCGTTATTAATGAAGGAGCGTTGGTGTCAATGAGGGAGGGTGTTTGGAGAAGAAGAAAAAGTTTCTTGGATCGAGGTTACGGGCCATGGTCAGCGTCTCCGCATTTGAACTGCGGCTCCCGCTGGCTTGTGAACGTCACCAGCCAGTTTCCCGGGGTAAGTAGGACAACCGAGGCAACAAGACCCCGAGCTAATCGCTTCGAGTAATTCTCCGCCATCCGCCAACCACCAACCACAGATATAATCATGCACTATGCTTCAAACGGCCGTCAAAAGTCTCATCGTCAAGGTGCGCAGTCGCATCATCCGCTCCGCTACGGGAAATTACCGGAAACCAGCCCTGATCACCTCCCGCATGTCTTCTTCTCCCACGCCCTCAAGGGGGCATACAAAAGCGCCGACAGCACCACGGCTACTTCGAGTCCGATGTCACCCGTAGTTTCCGCAATGGGTCCTGTCCACCACGTCTGGCCCATACACGGTACAATGAGTCCAAACGACATCAGGAACGCGCCCAGGGCCGCCACGCCGGGCGGGAGTTTCTTCGCATCATCCCATGCATCTGCATCCTCGGTATAGGCTGTGAAACTGCCGCCGCGGAAGACCACGTGCTCAACCAGGACGATGCCAATCAACGCAGAGCTCCAGTACCCGATTACACCAATGAAGTTTTCAAGGTTGAGGAAGAAGCTCTTTGCCGCCTCTACAGCGACACCGATGACGACGCCTGTAATGAGGATGCTGAAGACGATTCGCGGTACGCGGAAGAGCCAAGGCAAAAGCATCTGCAGGTTCAGTGTGACGCTGTACGTTGTCGCCGACAGGTTGCCCAGCATGCTGAATGCCAGCACGACCGTGACAAAGCGTCCAAAGCCTCCTGCCGGGTGCAGCATGGCTGCTAGAACACCACTTGCGGCATTGACGTCGTACCCGGCCTGCCACGATGGCACGTTGGGTGTCGCGCCGCCCATGGCTGCACCCAATGTCATCAAGAGAACGGTTGGAAGTGCGAGGCCAGTGTACGTGTATAGTGCGATGCGGAGCCGAGGCGCCTTTGGGTGCATATAGGTGGAGAAGTCGCTGGCCAGTGCGGCCCATGGCAGCATGAAGCTGGCCACAAGTCCTCCAAACGATAGGACTTGCGATGCGCTAGCAGCAGGCACAGCAACTTGACGACTGAGTTGTTCTCCTCCGCAGCCTGCAGCGATGATGAGCGCCAGTAGTGCCGGTATCCATGCCCATCGTTCGTAGTGGTGCAGCACGCCAAACCCGCAGAAGGATATAACCAGCGACAATATAGCAATGACCACGATGCCAATAGTGGCGTTAATGGTCGTTCCATCTTGCACGGCTGACAATGCCATGCCGCCAATGACACTGTCGACCACGCAGAAGCCAGTCAGCGTCGCGAGGTTGAGCAGTATCATGAGAGATATAAAATATTTCCCAAATGAGAAACGCGCTTGGACAAGCTGTCGCATACCGGTCATGGGTCCCCACGTGCACATGTACGCTACTGGTACTGTGGAGACGAGGGTGAAGAAGAGGATAACCAGCGTTGCATCTCGTAGACTGAGCGCAAACGACATGGTCCCCACCATGCCAAACGTGACTCTGTGTCATGGTCAGTTGCTGGACTCCCCCCACGCGCCTATCCAATCACTTACGGCAGCGGATTGCAACTCATGCAAAACCATAGCGTGAAGATCTTCGAGTACTCTACCTCTGTTCTCTCCTCATATGGAACTGGTGTGCACCCTCTAACTTCAACATCTCCTTTCTTTTCCAAAAAATCCAACACGCCCCTCCATCCCTTCAGTCTTTCTTGCTTGCCTTCTGTGACATCACTGTCAACCCCTCCAACTTTAACAAGATTCGGCCGCTTGATGTCGTCTTCAGATGGGACCCTGCCCACCCCGCCATAATTACTTCTTTCCGCGTCGGGCGCGTTTGCCATCTCTTTTTTTCTTTTCTTAACGTCCCCAATTCAAAATTTCGCCGTTTCTACCCGGTAGGATAACGGTATCCGTGATTCTCAGATGTTCGTGTTCCCGAGACAGCGGTAAAAAACAACGGTTGTGTCGAAGAACAACGAGCGACCCCCACTCCAAGGCGTCCAAACAAGAGCTGAAGGAAAAAAAATCTAGCCCCAGTCGGTGTTTCCGATGCTTCAAGCCTATGGCATAAGTATCTCTGAGTCAGCTGCTCCACCGTAACCGTCGTCAACATGACTCCCAATTTTCCACCGGCGTGGCGTTGCCGCCTGTCGCAAATTCTCCCCGATATTCGCTTTGGCGAAGGGGGAATTCAGTACCGAGCTAACCCTTGCGTACCCGTCGGGGCAGAACCAGGGCAAGCCGGAAAGGAGCCGGGGACCGGGCCAAAAGGGCAATCTAGCCCCCTTGTCCTGTACTAGGCCGACAGACTCGTCTAGTAGCTGCGTCTTAACCCAGTCCAGCGTAGACGCAACCAGCTGATCTGGAAATATGACGAATGTGGGCGTAGGGTCGAGGCACGTATAGCGTGGCGGATTGCATCTCACTGTAACGGCCTGATTGGAAGTAGGCGCACTTGCCGATTTCTCGCCGGTCGGGCGCGGTGTGCTCCCCCATATCACTTCACTGGTCGGGGAACGGAGATGCATCGCCCAACCAGATAGCATGCGGTGATTGATACGCCGAAGCTGGAGCTTGTGATTGCGGGTCCTCGTTCGGGGACAGATGCAAACGTTCAGAGCTTTATTATGGAGGGAATTTGTTAAGAGCGCTTGCGGGCGTCATGCCTTGCATGAGACCGTTTCGTCCTTCTCACCAACTCACTCCACTCGCTTTTGCGTTTATTCGTTCCTCTTTTAGGCCTTGAGCTTGTTTTGACGTCAAGCCATGGCTAAGGTGTCCAGTGGCAACAAGGAAGAGGCCCTCCCCGTCGACGAGGCTGCGGTTGTGCCTGTCGAGGGCGAGGTCGAAGTACCATATAGCATCTACACCAACAAGGAAAAATGGATGATTGTTGCAATGGTCGCACTGGCGGGCTTCTACAGGTTGGTGTTTTCTTGTTCACATGGAGATTATTATAACCACTGTTATTAACGTCGTCGTTAGCCCGCTGCCTGCAAACATCTACTTCCCAGCTATCCCCACCTTGGCCCGCGCCTTCGGTAAAACAGTAGACGACCTCAACCAAACCGTTACGGTATACCTAGTCTTCCAAGGTATCAGCCCCATGCTCTGGGGTCCTATCAGCGACCGCTTCGGTCGACGCCTTGTCTACCTAGTCTGCCTGAGCATTCTCGTCGCTTCGAGCATCGGGCTTGCACTATGCCCTACGAATCATTTCTGGCTGCTACTCTTCCTACGATGCTTCCAATCAGGTGGTAGTGCAAGCACAATTGCTCTGGGCGCGGGTGTAATTGGAGACATCTCGACAAGCAGAGAAAGAGGAGGATACTTTGGCATGTTCAACCTTGGTCCTATGCTGGCTCCTTGCATCGCCCCTGCTATCGGAGGTGCCCTATCTCAGGGCCTAGGCTGGCGCTCCATTTTCTGGTCCATCGTTATCATGGTCGCTGTCTGCCTTCTGTGCATCGCCCTGTTCCTCCCAGAAACCTTGCGCTCCATCGCTGGCAACGGCAGCATCCCCGTTCCCCGTATTCAACGCGCCATCATCCCCATTGTGGGCCAAAAAGCCACAAAAGAAGCCTTCGATCCAGAGACGCGTGCAAAGCCTAAGCACTCCGTCAACCCCTTCGTCCTGTTCACCTACCCGGATGTCATCGTCCTGCTCACCTTTACGGGCCTAGTCTACGCCGTAAACTACACCATCACCGCCACCATCTCCTCTTCCTTTGCAAAAATCTATCCCCATCTCTCTCAAACCGTCCTCGGCTTATGCTACCTCCCCGTTGGCGCAGGCATGATCATCGGCTCTACGCTCACCGGCAAAATGCTCGACTGGGAATACGCCCGCATCAAGGCCCGAACCGGCAACAACTTCACCATCGAACACGCCCGTCTGCGCATCATGCCCTTCTACCTCTCCCTATTCATCGTATGCGTCATAGCATGGGGCTGGACCATCCAAGCCAGAGCACACATTGCCGTGCCCCTGATCCTCGGCGTCCTACTCGGCTGGACCTCCATCGGCATCCTCAACACCACCATGACGCTCAACGTCGATATCCTGCAGTCCCGCAGCTCCGGCGCAACCGCCTGCACAAACTTGGTCAGGTGCTCGCTGGCCGCCATCCTCGTCTCCATCATCGACCGCATGACGACTGCCTGGGGCGACGGCTGGACTTATACCTTTTGGGGCGCTATATGCTGCACCTTGTTGCCGCTTATGTTGCTCGAGATTCGCATGGGGCCCAAGTGGCGCATGAAGCGTGAGGCAAAGGAGGTGGATAATGCGTGAGTGGGACTGGAGAGCATGATGTGGTAATGACTTCACGGCCTCTTTTTTTCCCTTCCTTAATCCTGACATTGGAAGTTTGATCGAAAAGTACTATACCCTTTTCTTTTTTTTCAGCACTCAGCGTAGCATTTTGGCGTAGCGCAGGCTTGCAAATTATCTTGATTATATTTTGCTCTATTTACCATCTGTTTATTCCTTCCAATGTGTTCTTAAAGTTCTCACCAATTGCATCCTGCCTTTCTTCTCTTATGTGCGTTTTGTCTCCTCCTCAAAGGCGTTGGAAAATCACTCAAGCGATGCAAAATCAGCTCAATGACCCAGAAACATAATTCATTAATCTAAGTTCCTATCAAATCGCCAACAATGACTATCTAAAAAAACACCGTTGTCTATTCTCTTACTCATTTCCAGCCTCCCACGTCCGTACACAAACACACATTATATGCGCCTACTCAAATCAGCAAGCCCCTGCTTAAACTCTCCCTCCAACGCAGCACGGTACTGCTGACTGTATTCGATAATAATCTGCTGCTGGTACCAGCTGTGCCTTGCATTGTGGTCGGCAACAAGATTGTGCGCCAGCTCGTGGCAGTAAGTACAGAACCAGCTATCCAGGGCTCTCAGCTTGCCTTCTTTCGTTTGGCACCCCTCGCTGTGCAGCGCAATGAACCAGGCAAGGTTGAAGAACAGACTGCCGTTCATGTTGAAGGCGACAGTGTTGGACTTTTTGTCGAGGAAGATGTTGACGGCGGCTGGGTTGACAGTGAAGATGAATGTGAGTCCGAAGATGAGGGGGAGGAAGGATTGGAGATGTGGTTGCAGTTCGGTGAGGGGAGCGGTTTCGTCGTGACCATAGTACACATCGACGTGGCGCCCGGAGAAGGGAACCGAGAATGCTTTGTGGAGATTTTCCCATTGCTCGCCGGTACAGTAGCCGCCACGGTCGAGCTCGGTAGAGTCTTGGTGATGCTTTGTATTGATGTTTGTCATGCCAGTGGGGCGGCACTCCTTGATCGCATTCTGAATATTCGACTTGGTGGCTTGAATATCACGGCTAATCTGAGGCCCATCTGTACCGCCTGGAGGTGGAGTAGGTGCGCTCTTGAAACCGAGCTTCTTTGCCCAATTGTTAATGAGGCCCCCATCGTCTGGTTGACGTCCATGATTCGCGACTTCCATGCCAGTTTCTGGACTGTCGAACGCGCCAGGTATGCGGTTGCTCTTCTCTGGCGTTGCTGGTGGTACATTTTCTCGGTCCTCTGACTTGACTAGGCCAGATTTGGCTTGTTCAATTCTTCGCTGCTGCTCTTCCTCCTCTCGTTCCTGCTCTGCCTGCTTGGCTATACGAGCCTCGTGCTCTTTCCTGCGTAGAATACGCTCTACGTTGATACCTTTTTGTTGCAAGCGACGGAGCGGCTCAGTCAAGATACGTTCGAGGGCGATCGCGTCGTTTCGCTTTGGTCGCGATACCAAAAGCCTAACGAGTTCGCTTGAGACCTCGTACATATCGTATTTTGGCGTAATGTTCAACACATAGCCGACACTGCGAACTTTGATAATGACAGCGGACTTTCTTGACGAGGTAGCGACATTTCGCTCTGCGAGTGAATACCGGATGGAAATGTCAGACACGCACTGGACTGTCAAATTCGAACCGAGCCACTTGGCATCGTGTCTGATTGCCTTTGAAGAAGCGTCGCGCTCATACTCGTGTAAGAACAGACGCACACGTTCGAGTATGTCCCGTCGGAGGTCCTGTGCGGGCGTCTGGTCACGCACTACTGTTCCGATGCGTTGGTCGGTTTTGACTAGATCCGAGACCTTCTGGACGCCAAATCGGGCGTAAAACTCCTCGAGAAGCTCCTCCTGAGGTGCCGCAATGATAAAATCACGGAATCTCGTCATATAGTTGACGTTGTCGATGATGACAATCTCGTTGGCTTTGTTGAGCGACCATTCCCGGTGTACATTATCCTCATCTAGGTCATCCAGGTCTTCATCACCTGCCTCGGCCTTCTTTGTATCTTCCTTGATATCGCGGTATCCAAGAAGCAACCTGGAAGCGACAAGTGCCTTGACCAACTCTTTATCTTTCCATAGGTTTCCGGCATGTTCAGCCAGCTTCCTAAGCAGGTCGAGGTACTTGTCTTGGCCGATGGTATTGAGGAAACGTGAGGGGTTCTTAGCCAGCAAGTATGCCAAGTCGTGTGTCGTGGGCTCATGTTTTGCACCAACTTTGAGCAAGAAGACAGTGGCTTCCGCGCCGTAATGAACATAGTCAAGGATTCCACGATACTCTTGATCGCGGCCAACAAAGACATGCTCAGGCGGGTCGTAGTGATGAATACGCATCTCTGACTTTCCTGTCTGATTCTTTGATCTGTCTTCAAATCCACTACAGCTAGGATCGAGGTAATACTTTCGAAAAATCGGCACGATATTGGCAGTCCCCAAATTCTGTATCAGCCCCTTGTATTGGTCCAGATCAGAACCCCGCGAAGCCAAGTAAGCAAATTGCATCTCGGCATCTATTTTGGTTTTGGGCGGGTTGTTGATGAGATACTGTACACAAGGGCCTATGCTCGGATCGCGGTGCACTCCCAGCTTCTCAGCATGGCTGCGCAGGTCGCTTCTAAGGATTGGAAACCCTAGGCACGCTGCGTGCTCGTTGGTGTAGCATTGGAACGGACCCACCAACGCTGGAAAGGGTGCTTGTTCGGTCGGCAATATTGGGAGGGTAAGGGCAGCGAACTTGCTTGCCTCTGCGGTATAGTTGTTCTTATAGTAGTTTGCCAGAAAGTAGTCCATAGCACGCGTGTATAGCTGCAGATCCTTCGCCTGACCGGCGCGATGGAGTATATTCGCAATGGTGATAGAATCTGGCCACTGCCGCAACCCAAGGTTTATGAGAAGCAAGCCCTCTCGAGTGCTTGGCTTGAACTCGAATGGTAGCTTGATCTGTGTCAGTCCCAACACAACGATCGCTGGATCTGGGGCGTAGAGATCCGATGCCTTAAATTGCTGGCCGGGTTTGACATTCGCACCCTCCCCTGGCAAAAACGCCGTCTCGCGCAGTCTATCCAGATCTTTTTTGGGAATCTCATTAATTACAGATGCGAAGTATCGAATGAGATCCACATGATTCCAAGAAGGCCGCTCTGACTTGTCTGACTGCTCGCCATCACGACTCCGCATTCGGTCAAAGACCATGGGAAGGTCGATGGTCTTTCGTACTCCGAGCGACAAGAGAAATTTCTCCTTTGAGCCAGCAAACGGCTTGACAGTCGGCAAGTCATCAAAGAGCTTCACGGACGGGAAGTATGACTCGGCAGGTCGGCGCATGCCCATCTTCGTGGGCATAATGTTATGAGGCGTCAAGATCTTGATTACTGATTCTTTAGAATTTCCGTCAAGCTGTTCCCAGCACTTGGAGGTCAGTGTGAGTACTGATAGAGCAAGATTTTCGTCAGTCGTGAATTGACCAATTTGTGGCTGTGTCGTCATGTGCCGCAACCACCGTACCATTGACAGCTCCGTCCATCCAAACATTTGTAGTTGTTTCATTGTCATTCCCCTAGTGAAAGAGAATGGTATTGTGTCAGGAGGAAGCGGCAAGTGCGGGCCGATACGGGCCGGGTTGACGAACGTGCTGATATCTCCCAATGCAAGTATTCTTCCAGAGTTCTTTTCCGGCTCGATATCGATGTTGGCGACCGTGTTTTCAAAAAGGCTCCTGGAGCCTGGTATATCGATTTCGCCATTTTCCAGTTTGGATCCACACCATTTGAGGAACTCACAAAGTTCTTCTTCGTTGAGAGCGCGTGATTCCAAGCCCTGCCGAATATCCTGCATGGTGAGTTCTGTGATGAAACCGCGATTGTGCAAGTTCAGCATAAAGTCAACTGCAGCATTTGCTAGTTCCTGGGGAACCATGGGCACTTCACCCAAGAAGCTGAGAGTCTCTGCAGGCATGCGTACTTGTTTGCTTGGCATAACACCCTTGGTCGAGAGTATATCAATCGAACGCTCCTTGGAGCAGTTCCAGAAAGCTTCATCAATTCGGTCACCAAGAGCCGTAGACGGATGTGATGATTTTGCAGTGTACTGCTTGAAGACGTAGGCTGTCCTTGTGATCAACGCCTCCAAAGGCTCCTTGCCAAATTGAGCATGTAAAGCTGACATTTCAGCCGCGTAGGTGATGCGGCATGCCAAACCAGCAACGCGTAGAAGCTCAATGTTCCAGGTGGATATGTACCTAGCATTCATGTCCACATTTTCACGCTCCACAGTTGGGATGAGCGATGGCGCTGAGATGTGCGCAAGGTATCCTGTTGTTTGTGCCGTAGGAAATCCAATGAAGATACGTCCGGACTTTGTGGGAAGAACCTCAGAAAAGATTTTGGAAGCCAGCGAGGCAGAAGATCCTGACCCTGTTGCTAGAGTGTCTGAGGGATCTTGATAAGGAGAAGTCAAGAGGGCAATCTTTGTGGTCTTAGGTGGGGATTTTTTAGTTGCTCTTTCAATCTCTGCTGCAAAGCTTCGCGAGACTTTGGTAGCTGCCACCACTGTGCAGACCTGCAGGAAGATTGTTCCCTTTGACTCCCCAGCGATTTCTTCGCTTGCACTTGGCTTCTCGGGGGCGGGTTTGACGGTCTTGGTAGGCGCTGGGGGTGGGGCCGAGAACTTGGAAAAGAAACTTCGCAAGGTTGAACCAGCATTGCGCACTTCCTGTTGCACAAGGTCGGCGGCTTTCTTGGGCGGTAATTGAGCGGTTGCGATCACATTCATCCAGGCAGCATCAAGCTGAGAGTGTTGTCGCGTGACATCGGTCACTTTCATCAATCCTCCTTCGGTCTCCGTCTTTAAACCCTGTGGTACACGAACAATTTCAGGGGAGGAGATCTTCTTGGTAAATGAGGCAACCACATAGTCGTCTATATGGAGTTCAATACTCTCAAGGCCCACAAATGTCAAACTGGTCGCCAGGAACTGACACAAAGTGGGCAGGTTCGGAAGCTTCGACGGATTATATGAAGGAGACGCCGGGTTTGCTTGCCGGTACTCCAACATGAAGATCGTGTCTCTAGTAGTGTGTTCCGGAGGCACAGGTGCAGCCTTCGTAGACAACATGTTACCTTTCCAGTAAAAGGCCATTGTTCTATCACCAGAGATCACGAAAGGCTCATCGCAGTCGGCGAAGACACTGTAGAAACCCACACCGAAAGCACCGATTTTTGTTTCGTCTGGATTGCCGTCCGCAATACTTTTCAAACGGCTCCAATCAGCAACAGTGAACGGCTGGCCATTGTTACTGACGACAAGCCGCTTGAGCGTGTGATGCTGAATAATGTGCTTTAACAGAACAGGATCGGCGGCACCCTGGGGAGTCGGTACGGTGAGAGATGGGTCTGTCTCAAATTTGATAGTGACTTGGTCTGCTTTCGCATCTGCAGCATTCTGGATCAACTCTCGTAGTGTTGTATGCTCGCTGGAGTAACGTGCCAGGACTTTATCGATCAAGGCGCGTGTGTTAACCGTAACCTCGCTGTCGAAGCCGTCAGCCATGGTTTGGTTGCGCAACCGCGCGAAATCTATCCCAGCCATCTTTAACCGCTCTTCTTTGGACGGAACCGGAAAGTCGTTAGTGGGTCCGCAAGATTGGTTGGTGTTGATGTTATCTGGTACCAGCAGCTGACTGAGGTGTGTACGAGACTTGGGTTAAGCCTGGCTCCTTATGGCGGGGATTCCGTATAAGGAGATGATTAGAGTACACAAAGTGGAAGTGGGAAGGTAGTGAGGACAGGCTGATTTGCCAGGCAGCACTACAGTGGCAGTAGTGGCGAAGACACAGTTTGACACCGGAAAATGAACAAGGCCTAGCGTCACAAAGTGAAACACAGTGTAAACTCCCAGATATGCCCACGCTATGCAAAGGACACCGAACAATATATGAGAGGCTATGTGGCGGCCTCGTGAAGGGTGAAAGGGTGTCGGTGAGATGTCTCGTTTCGTGTGTCTATAGATGTCGCAGACGCTTGTGCAGGGACCAGTACCGAAAATAGCTTAGCGCCTTTGAGCCACCGCCACGGGGCCAAAGCTCGGAGATCGCCAACCATGCCGTTATTCAGACATCCAAACACGCCATGCGAGCATCCGCCATCACGGCTTCACATCCCTAATCAACCGAACCGTCATTGACCGGAAGGTCTAAAAATTCCAGATGTTGAGATGGCAGCCGATCCTCTGTCCCCGATCGCGCCTGCGCGCATTAGGGCCCTGCTTCTCCCTATGGGTCGCATTAAGCGTTCGCGATTCCTAGCTTTCGTCGAACTCTTGCAACATGAATCACTGGTTCGGCTGGGCGACATAAGTCCTGATCCTCGACCTGATCGCAGTATGCGCCCTGATGGCCTGTATTAGCTACCCCGTTTGCTGATCTTGGCAACGAATAGATATGTTCTCTCCTTTGGCATGGCCTGACGGAACGCTGCTGTATGACTTGTCGACATCTATGCCTTCGGCTTCTCACCTGTCACTGTCCCCATTCGAGCAGTTCAGGGAGCCACTACTTGTGATCGGACTGGGAGATGCATCTGAGTATGCATGGCTACATCCGTCACGTGCAGCGGACCAAGGCTCAACTGAGACATTCGAAGATCCTCCGGCTGAAGACGAAAGCGCCAATTCTATTCTCTATGCTCTAGATGATCTCAGAGAGCAGTTTCCTAGGGCATACCTGCACCGCCTTATGATGTTCGATTCTGTGTCTCAGTCTCGACACCCGCGTTTACCTCAAGAAGCACTTCTAGTTCCTCCAAGGTCACAACTTAAGACAACGACGATGAAGACTTTCATGTGCGATCTCACCGCAACATTGCTAGCAGAGATGACAACATTGGCCAAGTCTATTCAAGCTCTTCCTACTTTAACGTCCCCGGCTTCCCAAAATGGCATGGCAGATGCGACACCAAGTTGGGCTGCATCGGATTCAATGTCGCAGTTCTCTAGACGCAATTCGCAAACACCAAGCGCAAGTAGACCAGTGACACCCGTGGGAAATATGCAGAAAGACGCGCACCGCGCATCGATGCCCATATTACCGTCAAGCTCGGGAAGCTCGGTGTCCACAGAAGACCAGCGAGCTAGCTCAGTAAGCTCGCAGGGCTCAAAGACACCCCCGACCACCTTTGATGAGATTTCTGGAATAAATGCAACCAATGGCCTTCAACAAACGACAAGCAGCCCTGTGAAAACTGTTGGGGCAACAAAATCCGCGCCTGATCGCGTCTCAATACATGGATTTGGATCTGGCGGAGTAGGTGAGAGAGCCCGGAACAAGGGCCGTGGTCGCATCAGTATCGTGATTGGTACTTTATATATGTGCGCTGGACAGTGGGTTGAAGCGATACGAGAGCTCACCGAAGGCGCGACACGAGCACGCGCTTTGAGCGATCACTTATGGCATGCAAAGGCTCTGGAAAACATCATGGTTTGTATGCTATTATTCGCCTGGTCAGGCATGGAATTTCAGGTCAGTGTAGCTCAGCTAGTAATGTCGTGCAAAAACACTGACTTGAGAAGATACCCCAAGTGTGCTATCCGTCTGACAAATCCAATAGCATCAAATCACCACAACACACGCCAACTAATAGCACAGTGGATGTTTCATCGTCGACGAAACAGCCAAATCATGACAATGCTCTCGATGCACTTAGTTCATTGCTTCCGGACTTGATACACATGATCCTAAATCTGTATACACGGGCAGCCAATTTTGCTGGCGAGTCATTACCACCACTTGCATTCTCGGAATGCGTCATAAGATTCTCAAAGTTATTAGCCGCTGTTAATCTGTCTGCGGGGTATTTGGACGAGGACTCATTACGCCACATTGTTCAGAATGTGCCCTACAAACAAAAGCCACGACTTGGTGTTCCCAGATTAAGTGTGCACCCTACACGAAACGACATAGCCTCGATACTTTTCCGCGCATTACCAGGTCCTGTCGAAACATGTGGAATGAGTCCCACTGATCGGGTGGTGATACTCGCTGGCGTTGCTTCTGTATTGTCCTCACTCGGATTGCAGCGGAAGAAAGCTATCGTCATGAAAGAGTTCATCACTTCTCTGGTTCCTGGCCTGATTCAAGCCCGGAAAGTGGGGGCGGCCGAAATGGGTGTTCATCCAGCTGCTGGCCTCGCTGCTCTCAATATTGCAAGTGGTAGTGGCTCAGGTGCTGGTGCTCTCAATGTAGGCGAGGGAGAAGTCGAGAGAGGGATTGATGCATTCCTGGGGTTACTTGGCCGGATATATGGAATTCCCAATTCGAAAGGGACTATACCCGACATGGCCGTGTCCAGTCAAAAAGCGGACCGTAGGGAGGGTGCATCAGACAATGCTGCAAGCCAGCGTGTAGTCGATGCAATTCTTGCGGTCTCATCTATGCGATCTTTTGGAAGCCTCAGTCTCAAACTAGAAGTCCTCCGAACATGTTTGAGCTTTTGTGAAGCTTTGCCAGATTTCAATGGCGTTCTTCATTTCACTGCTCTCTTACTGAGGATTGCAGGGCCTGGGACAGCGCCGAAGCCAAATAGCACCGATGTGTACGTCTCTCTCCCACGAGAGGAACAGGTGCGCTTGTACTCCAACATCTCGAGAACAGTCACTGCAGCAAAGAAACTTGGTTTTGAGCACGTCGAAACAGAATACTGGGATGATTTCCTTGTCCGTGGATTGTTCATCTTGGATGAAAGCGAAGCCCTTCGTCTGACGCAACGTCAAGGAGCGGAACTTAAGTCTGACATACAAGGCAAAGACGGCCCTTTTCTTCACAATGCGTGGGTCGAGAAACCACAGACGACCGACGCAAATCCAATTTTAGTCGCCAATGAGGGGTACCGCTTCGTCATTGCCTTGCAGAACCCGTACGATTTTGAACTTGGGGTCGAATCGTTGAAATTTGCTGCAGAAGGTGTCGAATTTGTGGGAGTGGAAGAGCATTTCCTGCTTGGTCCATACAGGACACAGAAGTTTCAGATAACAGGAAAAGCGCTCTCAGCTGGTGAACTGAAAATCATCGGCTGCTACGTAAAACTCATCGGATGTCGAGAGCGCCTGTTTCCCATCTTCCCCGAACCATGGAAGCCCAAACGAGAACCCAAGATGAAGCAGCTGGGACTCAAGGCGTGTTTGGGAACCCCGAACTCGAGGCCTTCGTCAACTATTGCTCCTTCTATTGATTGCAAAGCGGAATCTCAGCCTAAGCCAGAATCGCTTTCGTTTTCTGTAATACCAGATCAACCCGTGATCACCATAACAAACGTGTCTCTACCCCAAGCAGCAGTCATGGTACTAGAGGGCGAAAGGAAGAGATTTACAGTAACTGTCAAAAATCTGTCCTCAACAACCGCTGTGGACTTTGTTCACATCTCCTTCCAGGATACTGCGATGGCCGCGATACATGCAGCAACGTCAAACAAGGATCTTCCGCCACCCGAACTGCATGAGTTAGAAGTCCAGCTTGCACACTATCCCTCATTGCGATGGTGTGCGGACGCAGATGGAGAATCTTGCTACATTAAACCAGGCGCGGAGAAGGACTTCACCATCGAGGTCGTTGGCCGCACCAGACTGACAGATGCCACTATTCAAATCGACTACGCCAACCTCGGAAAACGGAGATCTGAGGTTGAAGAGAAATTCTTTACCCGCCGCGTCTCTGCTCATATATCCGTCACTGTGAATGCCAGTGTTCAACTCCAACGTCCGGACATAGTGCCTCTGTCCAGCGACATCGGCTGGTTTCAAGGTCTTACTCCGACCTCAGATTCCAAGACCGAATCATTACAACCTGCGGCTTCAGGCAAAGCCGACACCCATCTCCGCTCATTCATACGTCACAAGCAGAGTCAGGGATATGACGATGAATACTGCATGCTTCTTCTGGATCTGAGAAACTCATGGCCAAACCCATTATCGATCATGCTGGAAGCGCAACGTCCCACGGACAACGACTCGAAAGACGATTCGAGAGATGACTCAGGCCCCTGCAAGAACGCCCATGTCGTCAATGAAGTCATCCAACCAGGCCATGTTAGCCGTGTCGTCCTCATCTTACCAAAAGTGTACCTGCGCAACCCGCATGCCGCAGTGCCATCGCTGAACCCCGCCAATCAACGCCAATTCGTCGTCAGCACAAGTAAAATCTCGCCTGAAACCGAGCGCGCTAGCAGAGAAGCATTTTGGTACCGCCAGGAGCTTCTCACCATGATACGCGGGACATGGACCGAAGTTGAAAATGGGCGGCATGGCACTCTGGAACTCCGCAGTATCCGGCTATCGCCTCGCATGGTCGAAGCAATTAAGCTAGACGACATAGCTGTTTCAATGACGCTAGTGCCCGATCACCCATCCAAAGAACGGGACGAAGAAGATGAAGATGAAGATGACGAAGACGATGATAGTGACGAGGAAGAAGAAGAAGAAGAAGAAGAACAAGAACAAGAAAATGAACCATCGTCATCACTATCATCTATCCAGCAACTCGGCCACTCCAAATTCTCCATCCCAATCGACACATTCGTCACGCTGCAAACCACGCTTCGAAACCGAAGTCCGCATCCCATCTCGCCTCTTCTCCGCCTCCAACCACATCTCGCCTCGCTCCCGCACGCCCTTGCCCTCGATCTAGACAAACGCCTCTCGTGGACCGGCGTCCTGCAGCGCAGACTGCCCTTGCTCCAGCCAGGCGCAAGTACCACGTGCGAAGTAGGCCTTGTCGCGCTGTGCAGCGGCACATACGAGATTGGGGGGCTGGTGGAGGAAGTCGAGGTGTTGGGTGATGCGGAGGTAGAGTCGGAGCCGGATGCTGGTGGTGATGATGGTAAGGAGGGTCATGCGGAGAAGGTGAAGAAAAAGAGAAAGGGAGATTATGAGATGGAGAAGTTGTTGCAGGGTGATATTTTGGGGGAGAGGAGGTTGAGGACTTGGGGCGTGAGGGAGGGGTGTGTGATCGTTGCGAGGAGGTGAGGGAGGTTGTTGGACTGGAATGGTAGGGGGTCTGTGTGGGGGCAAGGGGAAAAAACAGGAAAGGAAAATTCAAAGGGTAAGTGTACGAGAGATGAGTTATGTAGAAGATAAAATATACAATCGTTCAATTTTTAAGAGGCGTTCTTACAAAGTGGTACTTTGGTATTCCGGTGTAAATCGTCTTTCGGTCTGCATTCACTTCATGACGTGACACGAAGAAAAAAGGGTCATGAAAATGACAAAAGATGTGTATGATTGCATTTCCCCCTTGCATTATCACCCACCCGTGTATTCTGCTTTAAGTTCTATGTAAGGCATTAAAGCTGCTCATAGAGACTTCAGACCGCCGTCCAGGGTAAGGAACAGAAGGAAGAAACAAGCAAACAAGGAGAAAAATGAGTCGGAAGAAGAAGAAGAAGAAGAAGAAGAAGAAGACGCCTGAAAATGCAACGAACATCTTCGCAGAAAGAGATAAAAGACAGAGTTCGTGAGCCTTATACAGGCCTAGTTATTCCTAGGCCGTCAAAAAAGTAGAGAGAAATGGGCTTGGAAACCAGTGTTTCCAGAAATGTGGATAAGGGAGAGTGGGTTAAAAAAAAAGGAGGAAAAGGGCATTGTACTTCCCACAGTGAACGTGAAAAGCTCGAGAAATAGGTGTTCTAGCCCAATAATAATACATGAATGACGTTGTTCCAGATACCCGATCTCGGAAATTACCAAGTCTTAATTAGTAGTCAAGGCAGGGGCCCTCCTCAGCTTGTAATCAGGAAGATGGTCAAAGTCATCAGTTTCGGGATTGTAGCGCCAGGCTTTGAACTCGACACCATATGGCTTAGGCTCCATCTGGTACAGCATGCCGAGAGGACAGTCGAGGTCAGCTACGTCTTCGCGTTTCAAGCCCTGGAAGTATGCTAGGAGCACTCGAGCAACACTGCGATGGGTAATGAGCAGGCAGTGATCCGTCATTCGCTCCAACTCTACAATGACAGGGCGTACGCGGTTGATGACATCGAGGTATCCTTCGCCACCAGGACCAGGATAGCGGTATGCGAGCTTGTCACGACGCCGTCGGAGATACTCGTCAGCGTACTTTGTGCGAATTTCTTCGTATGTGAGACCCTCCATGATACCTGCGTTGAGCTCGTCGAGCATGCGCATTTGCTTGACCTCAAATTCCTCGTCGCAGAAGTACTGACCAGTCTGAATTGAGCGTTTCAGCATCGAAGTCCAGACACAGAAGTTATGGGTCTCAAGCTCGTGGCTGTAGTAAGGATTCGGAGGAGTAGTATCGCCTGGGACTGGTGGGAAGTGGGAGTTGGCCTTCTTGTTTGCTTGGCGAACCGCCCATGCCTTGCGCTGGGCAGCAATGAAGCGGGTCATGGCCTTTGCATACTTTTCTCCATTCGGGCTGAGATCAGAATCGCCGCCAATCTTACCAGCGACGTTGTCTGTGGACTCGCCGTGTCTAGTGATCCAAATCATACGCGGTGCAAGGT
Organism: Curvularia eragrostidis; assembly: GCA_020744315.1. Taxonomy (NCBI): domain Eukaryota; kingdom Fungi; phylum Ascomycota; class Dothideomycetes; order Pleosporales; family Pleosporaceae; genus Curvularia; species Curvularia eragrostidis. Next base: position 173,416 of record JAIRCK010000004.1, on the reverse strand, counting down.
TGAAGTTGAGGAGGTAATAGACAGCCTGACCAGCAAGAAAGCCTCTGATCTGATGTGAGATCATCTTCCGACCAACGTCCACCATCTTGACATAGGGCATGTTGTGATCTTCTTCGTAGTCACCGATTGGAACATAGTTCTTCTCGTAAATGGCTACGCGCTTCTTGAAGTCGGCGAGAGCGGCGACGGGATCTTTGTCGGCATAGTCGGGTCCTGATAGCTTCAGGCGCATGTTGGACTCGAGCAGATTCTGATCGCGACACACACTCTCAACGAACAAGACGTTAAGCTCGGGTCCCGCACGCGCCCGTATCCGCTCCATAATTTGCTGCCGCCGCGCAAGGGTGCTGTTGGTCGCGTCGAATATGCCGACTGATCCATTGCCATTCAAGATGTAGTTGAGCAAGTCATCCAGGGTTTCCATGGCACATTGCTCTCGCAGCGCAGCGGCACGCTGGTTCTGGGGGTCGAAGAAATCGGCCGACTGGTCCATTGACTCGTTCTCGGCATTGGTTGGCTCATTTTTGGGTGTAGGCACTTTTGGTCCTGGCGATGTGACCTCGACTCGGGGTGGTGGAAGTGCTGAATTATCGTCATCGTCGGCGATAGCAGTGCTACCCCGGCGTGGGTCCGGCAGGTTCTGTGGGTCTATTGCCCCATCGTGCGCGGGGTCGCCATTGATAAGGATTTTTGCAGCAATCTGTGGCAATGTGTCCTGGTGTTCCTCGATAGCCCGCTTGACATTGGATGAGACGCGCTCAAGGTTCGCTTGGGACAAGCGGAATCCACTGTGACTCGCAGCCACTCGCCGCTTCTCTCCCACGTTGAAAATTTTTGTGTCGTGTTGCAGCCAGTTTAGGTAGCGGGCCATTTTCTTTGTGATGTAAGACTTGCCCCGCGCGGGCAGTCCCACCATGACAATGACTAGCTTGGAGCCGACATCGCGCTGCGCAATCTTGCCGTCGGGAGAAACTTTGGATTTGGTAAGCCCGGGGATGTCGAGCGTCGTCGGCCGTAATCGCGGCGTGCCGGCAGCAGAGCTGTTACGTGTCAGGGTGCTGTTACGGTCAGCGAAGTAGGAGGTGTTCTGTGCCGGAGGCTCTCCATACTCTCGCGGACTTCCCGGAACCGATGGCAGCGGGGTGTCGCTCAAGGCAGTACCCACGCCATTGTTCGCTGAGGTGAGTCCGTTTTGGTGCTGCTGTTGCACCGGGTTTGGAACAGCCTTTAGCTGACCATTTTGATGTGCGCGCTCCTTGAGCGCCTGCACATTCTTCGCGGGCGCAACTGCGGGAAACTTGGGCTCGGCCGATACGGGGCGGGGCGTCAGATCGTTATTGGCGGTCGTATCTGGCTGCTGTGGGTTGTCGAGCGGCAGGGCGAGTTTGCTCATTACAGATCGGGCGAAGGAAGAGTGAGAGCTGAAGCGGCGAGGGGGCGAGGGAGAGTTGTTGGGTGAAGAAGAGGCGGATGGACGGTGGGGATGCGGCTGCTTGTGATGAACCAGCTCGGTGACCATCGGCGTCGGAATGGCTTCCATGGCTGGCGTCATGCCAAGCCGACGAGGCAGTTCTGTCAAGCTAACGTATTAGCCCCAGGCACTGGCGATGACTTGCAGCTGTGGAGACGGGCGTGGGTTGAGGCTGGAGAGAGGGTTGCAAGCGCTGTGTGGGCGCGAGGACTCGTTTTGTTGCGTTTGTGGGTATGTAGGTGAGGGGACAGGTGACCTTATGAGCAAGACCGCAGGGCCGATGTGACTATTCGGAGTCGGTCTTTCTGGCTGAGGCTCAACGCTATCCACGGTTCCCCGCCAAAACAAGAGCGTTGGCTGGAGCGAACGTTGAAACTTCAGGAACGCGCACGACCGTTGGCCATGGCATCATGGGCGGTTTTGAACGACTCAATTTTTTTCTTTTTCCCCTCTCTACTACAGACAGCAGATGGTCATAGGACAGGCCGCGCAATCAGTGCTCTATCCGTCTGCAAGCCACGCCCCGCTTCATGTCGCCCACGCTCCGAGCCCCGATGTCCGATGGACCAGACACCCATACAGTCAAGATAACAGAGACAGCGCTTGCAAGCCATCTGTTGTTGCTGTCGACTGGTCAACATAACATCCTTTTTGGAGTATGCATCTGTACGTGTTTCTGCCCACTGTCAACCTGTGCGTTGGGCAAGGGTCGCTCAATAATGCCCCGGACACTCAATACTTGCGCAAACACGACGGGGCTTCCCCAGATTTCCTGACGTAGTCATGTGGAGCTGCCGGCACATGGCCTTGGATCCGGTGCACCCCCACGGTATGGTGTCGTGTCTCCATGGTAGCACAGAGACGCGGTGGGTCTGCCCAGATGGCAGAGAAGGCTCTTGTTCACCTTGCAAGTTTCAGCGTGAGGACCAGTAGACATATATATGCTGAAACGCTGAGGGCAGTCAAAGCGAAGACGATGTTACCGCTGGTGCGGAACTTCTTGCGGTACAGACCATCCTCCCCGACTTCGGAGAAGAACTGTTTATTTCCTATCGACTATCAGCACCCAATGTGTGTAGGCGCATGCACAGTTTCGTCACAAGGCTCACCTTGCTGCCGCCGGAACAGACTAGCAAAGAGGACACCGACTCCGTAGACGGCAAACAGAGCACCAATTGAGTAGAACTCAGCGGTGAAGATCTTGAGCACTACCAGCGCAAACGAGAACTGGCCGATTGCCGTGCGAACATAGGCGCCCTCAAAGGTGCGCTGTGCTGCCCGGATCTCAACCAGCTCATCGCTCGTCAGTACAACAGAGCGGGCGCGGTGTAGGTGCAGACGGTATCGGTCTGCTGCGTGACGGCCCTGGCGCGTCGTCAGTCACGGCGGATTCGCAGTCGGCTTGTTGGCTCACTTCGAACATGGCCAACGGCACAGAGCACGCGGAGCAGAGAGAGGCGCTGGTGTGGGTGCAAAGATGCGTGTTCTCGCTGCTATCGGACAGGTAGAGCAGTGTGCAAGCAGTCGGCGACAGGTGACGTAGTGGGGTAGATGTTCTTCACCGAGGTTACGCTGCGGCGTCGGGACGCGTCTGGGATAATATGCTGGCCGAAGAGGCGCGTCGCCGCGTCGTGGGCACACCAGATACAAGAATAGATGTCTTGGGTAATCGCTAGTATGGCAAGCGAGCTGAAGTTTATGTCTGCAGACCCAAACGGTCCTTTTGGCTTTCAGGCGATAGGCTGGGTAGCTCGTTAACATGGGGCGCCAACCAAGTGCCCGTGAAGCTGCTGCTGCAGGGTCCCCGCAGCCCTGGGCTTGTCAATCCGCAACTGGCAGACATCGCAGCAGCAGCAGCAGCAGCTCGTCCACCGGCAATTCACGTGTCCACTGCAGCGCATTCGACCTTCGTCCGCGACACTAGAATACCGCTGCATGCTCCGCCGTGCTGGGTCATCTCTCGCCCGGCCCGTCGCTGTTCTCTCTGGTCGAACAAACGCATGGTAACACCCCACTCTCGCCCATGCAGGGCCTCAGACATACAAGTTTGTTTGCTGCTGCGATCACAAACTAATGCTGGCACTTGTAGGCACACGGAAATCTGCCACCGTCATCCCACTACCCTCGCCGTGCGCCATCCTAATACCCCAGCACTGACACCGTACCTTGGCCGAGCCGCGACCCATCTACACTATTCCTTCCGACGCTTATACTCCACTTGGGAGGACTACCCCGATACTTTCGTCACCGAGCAAGGTTCAATGGCAGGTGCCCCGTCTACCACCTCAACGACATCGAATGCGAAGCGCAAGACCGGCCCGCTGAAATTCTATGCCGTCAAAGCTGGGAGGGTGCCAGGCGTTTATCAGAACTGGGAAGACGTGCGCCAGCAGACTGAAGGGTTCAACAACCACGTGGGTGTGTAGCACCAAATGCTGTGTTCACATTTGTACTGAATCCTAGCCAGTACAGTCTTTTCCCACCTACACCGAAGCAGAAGCCTTCGTAAAAGGATCGACCGTCAAGAAAACCAAGCAGAAACCGAAATTCTACGGAGTAGCGGTTGGACGCGTACCTGGCGTCTACACAGACTGGCCCACCGTAGAATCGCATACAAAGGGTTACAAGGGCGCGAAGCAACAAGGCTTTGCTACACGCGAAGAGGCCCAGGCCTTTGTCGACCGAGCCAGGAAGGGTTCCAGCGCGCCCATAAGCTTGCAGGGCCATCTGTCCGAGGCCTCATCGGCAGCGACGCGCAAAATGGAGGGAACAGAGAGTGCGCCCAAACGACAGAAAAGGGAGCATGCGTCGCCTGCAACCGTCACAGCCAATGGAGAGAACAAGATCGAACCGGGTATGGGCCCTCTTCCACCTGGCGCAGTAGATGGCTTTGACCCGACGATCAAGCTGGATGAAACTCTTGGAAACATTAGAGCAAAAACCACAGAGGAACTCAATGCGACCAAACGACACCCGACTGGGAACTTCAAGGGCCCATTGGTGGTGCACACAGACGGAGGTTCCAGAGGCAATGGCAAAATAGGCGCAAAGGCTGGCGTAGGTGTTTACTTTGGCCCCAGGGATCCCAGGTTCGTGTCTAGGCATGCTGCTCAATCTTCCGTTTCTGACCGTGACCGTAGAAACATTGGAGAACCCTTGAGGGGAGAACGACAGACCAACCAGCGAGCCGAGCTCGTCGCTATAGCTCGAGCCCTCGACCATGTGCCAATCGACCGCGATGTCGAGATCCGAACTGATTCGTACTATTCCATCCGCTGTCTGCGTGAATGGTTCCACAACTGGGAGACAAAGGGCTGGAGAAACGCAGCTGGCAAAAGTGTCGAGAACAAAGAGCTGATTCAGCCGATACTCGCCAGGATACGAGAGCGTTTGACATGCAAGGGCAAGACAACATTTACTTGGGTCAAAGGCCATAGCACAGATCCAGGCAATATCGCAGCTGACGCCTTGGCAAACGAGGGCATGGACAAATGGACCCCAGAACTGACATCCGGGACGCCGTTTGACATGTCGGAAACGTTGAGGACAAAGTATACTCTGCCCTCGCTGACCAAGCCAAAGCAAGAAGATGAAGACGAGTATGGCGAAGATCCTTTCAAGGACTATTTTGATGGCTTGGAGGCAGAAAGGATGGCGAATGAGTTGGTAGGGGGCGCTGATACAACAGTTCCTGCTCAGTCGTCTGTTGATTCCGAGGTACAAAAGAACATTGAGGGCGCATCGGGCTGATGACAAGAGGTGGAATAGACTTCTGACCCCGTATGCAGAAGGTACATTGACACTACCAGTTTCTTGGAAGCAAGAGTCCGTGCAGCTTGCTGTACAGACCGACACCGAGAAGCTCAGACAGGCCCAAAGCGGGCTACGATAATTATGAAAGGCCGAAATAGATCATGACTAAGGCATGAACGGGGGCGCTGCACAACAGACCCATGGCCTCGTGCCAAGGGCCTTAATCTTGCTCGCATTTTCGTCTTGTATACCATGTTCACTGCTCTTCTTTTCTCCCTGAGATGTATTATACAGTGTACATGGCTGGTGCACAGGTATGGAAAGTAGACAAATCAATGATCCACTATTTATTCTCTTTCGCAACTATGAACGACAAAATTCCATTCTTTATGATCATCACATGGGAAGCATGCACATGGCTATTTGTGACCGTCTTCCAAGAAATGGTCTATAAGACCGAGAAGAAAGAGAAAGAAGACTGGGTGAGGTGATAACCACCACCAAGACACAAAAGTCCCCAAACTCCAAATTATCTCCCCTTTCAAACGCCACCCCTAAACCCATGGCCAAGCCATTAGATGCAACCTTATTCCAGAAACACCTCAAAAAAAAAAAGAAGAGCCCCCGTCTGCATCACCCAAAATAAAACGCCCAATTTGCTATCCCCCATACATTCCCCAAACTCGCCCCTCACCCTCCCCTCCAAACCACCATCTCCGCGCCCCAAACCCCCAACCCAACCACCAAATTCGCCCACACAAACGTCACAACACTAAATTCGGCTGCGCGGCCCCCATATGCGACCCCATACTCTGCCAGCACGTGGCCGACCAGGCTATCCCCCACCAGCACCGCCGTCAGCACCGTCGCCCACGACACGCACGCATGGCCCAGCAGCACGAATGTGGCCGGCGAGAGGATGAAGAGCGCCGTGTAGAAGCTTGCGAGGGAGAGGAGCTGGCTTACGGTGAAGAAGAGGGTTATGCTGGCGATGATATAGAAGGTGAGGTGGTAGGTTAGGGTTTTGAGGTGATGTAGGAACAGGGATGTGAATGTGGAGATGGAGATGCCAGCGGGGTTTTTTGAATCATTAGGTGCGAAGGCCTCTTTTTGGAGTGAGCGGCGTGCGAGGGGGGTTATGGTTGTAGTTTTGGTCGTTGCGGTAGTAGTGTTGTAGCCAGCCATGATGTCGAGTGTCGGTGGCATGGCTGATGTTTCACTCTTCAAGTCTCTTTTCCCTCCTCGTTTTTCTCCCCTCTTCCCGTGCAAAGCGCACTTGGGTTGCTTTTCGCTAGTACGCATCCTTTCTTCGAGGTATTACTGGCAGTTGTAGAGTTGTAGTTGGAAGAGAGTGAGACAAAAGGGGCGCGGTGCGCAAAGTTGCGGTACCGAGATCGTGGTCGTATTGCGAAACCTCATTTCGGTGCTTACTGGCACCTGACGATAGTCATTCCGCAACTTAAGTTTGTTGCCGCGATACGTCATCCATTGTAATGCGTTCTGTTTCACGCTTTTTGAGTTCGATAGTTAGCTGTGGCTGCCACTGACTAGAATGCATAAGGCCATTAAGCTGATACTTCTGAGCAAGCCGTTTGTGCTTGAGATTGCTGGTAATGGCACATACAGAGGGCTGTTGTTCGTGTCAAAGATCAGCAGCAAATATTAAATCTCGAAGGTATGCCCTGCTCTGTGTAGTTAGCGTTAGTATGCCTGAACGCCTAGGATCTCGGAGTGAAACATCACGCTAGCATGGGAATGTGGAACACATATTCACCTTTAGACTCCAGAATCTTTTGGAAAAGCTCAGAGTCTATGCAATTTCCGTACGCGATATAGTATAAGCCTAGCCAGGTGCAGCACCACCAGACGACAGGCTGAAGCAAAAGGAAAAGAGGTATTTGAAAAGAAAAGGTAAACTATTCATCAGTCTCTCACATCGCTACTTCTAGAACAAAGACTAGGTAGGATGCTTGGGTTGCCGAAAAAAAGATGCCCAATGCGGCGCTGGAAGCAAAAAGATGAAGATTGTGCTCAAGCACGGAGTCGAACGCCAGCTTTCCGGTACAAAGTAAGCGTGTACTTTCAATCTTTACGCATTAAACTCTGATAGTGTCGAAGACGAGACCCATCGAGTAACTTCATGAAGTTATCGCATATGCGTCAAACTTTCTAAAACTTTCTACAACATCCTCCAACCCACTAAACGACTATGGAACGCATAAACGATAGAGGCCTCACCATCAATTTTCCAAACATATGAGAAACATACAGGAATGTTTGTTCTAGTAGAAAAAGAACACTTGAAAAGTCTGGAACGGCAAACGTGGGTCAAAAAGTTGTGAACCTTTCATTTGTCAATATCTTCATGTGCATCACCACCAGCTATTTGAGCTACAGTTCCCATATTGATGAGTCTCTAGTTACAAAAGCGCGAAAAACAGGTATTAACTCTTATATCTTAGTAAATAAGCACGAACGAAAGGCTCATCATCCACGAAGCAAGTGGCATGTGTTCCGACTAGAGCATGTCCAAGACCAAAAACGAGACGGAGTGGTCGGCTCTGGGTAATTGCGACATCAGGAAACAGGCCACCAGCAAGGGCTCGATTTACTATGACCAGACTGAAGAAGAAACAAATAACAAGAGAGATGAAAGCGATGCAGACGAAAATCGCTTAATACAAGTTAACATCAGTTCAAGAACAATGGGCACATCCCGTTTTACCTGGCCTGGCGCCAATATCCTTGTACATGCTCCAATATCTGGTGACACTAAAGTCCTTGTGATTTGTCCAAGGGAGCAGGGTGCAATTGTTCCAACACTGCGCGATGTAATAGCGTTCCACCCAATCGGTCTTTACGGTTGTGTTGAAATCATTCACGCACCTAACGATGCCTTGCCAATGGTTCACACAATTGAAGCAATCTTGCGGGAGTGAAAACTATATAGACACTAGAACATTATTCTATGTTTCGGACATGACATTTGCACTACAGGCAAAGCGGGAGAATGTACTAAGGAGTGGCTGAATGACATATGCGATCTCATCCGTGACCAAGAACCGCAACTTCGGGGGCAGATGTTACTTCAACTGATTCGGGATAAACATGAAAATTGGGAGTATGCTGTGGAGAGGTATGATGCACTAGGGTTGCCATTTGGTATTCGCGTCGTTTCTCTCAATTCAGCAAATGGTAACGAGATCATTGACGCTAGACGTATGGCTGGGCGTTACCTTACTCTCGTCCAGATTCTGGAAAGAGTCCCTGACAATAATCATGGCAGGTTGATTACATATCTCCAGAAGAGAGCGAACAGCTTGCGCCAGAAAGTCGTAATTGAAAATGAAAGTTTATACGGACTGATCCTACCAGACGGGCCAAAGGATGAAAAATGTTGGTGGTCCATGATGGATGGATAGTGGTAAAGTTTCGGTTGCAGTATAGGATTCTCTTACGAAAGTCTTTGACAGATGAGCGTCAATACTTGCTTTGGGAATTACATATGTTTTAAGGTGAAATACTACTTACAATGTTTCAAGGCTGCTATATGCACCAAAGGAGCCGCACAGGTTTTACAACTGCGAACTGCCGTTCTACCCTGACTATATAGGATGCAAAGACAATAAAAATTTTCTATTCATTGTACTTGGCTATATGTCTTCTCATAACCCCCATCATCATCATTGTAAAGATTTGTTAGCAATTTCCGTCCACCGAGGCTGATGAATCTTACATTCTGAAATTGACCATGATATGCAATGCTTTGTTACGCCTAGGTAGAGACAAAAAGAGCACCAAGTGAATCATATCAAAGCGAACAAAGTTCATTGATTATTTCAAGAAGCGAGGTCGAATTTGAAACATAGATATTCTGTGAAACCAATAAATACAAAGCAAGTGTATTGATAGAAACAAGCCTCATAGATACGTGGCTATCAATGGTTGTCAGTCATCTTCATCATCGTCATCTCCACACTCCTGCCTAAGGAACGATGGCTCAATGTCAACGAGTGCATGGCGGTCAACGAGTCGTTGATGAAGTTCTTGGACAGTGACTTTGTAGTCACTTGGTTGTCTTTGATGGTCGTTTCGTGGATGAGAAAAGGGCTTGATGCCAGATACAACGTTAAGAAAGCTCCAGAACTCAACCCAGGGGTTCATTCTATCAAAGACGAAGGGTCCACCAGCTGCGACAGCATAGTCTATAGGGTTCAGGCCAGTACAAAGAAGTTCCGCAAGTAAAGGCACTCTTCCTTCAAACTCTTCGTCTTTGTGTTTGTTTCTGTTCTTCTCGAAAAGGGCACATTGCTGCGCAGTTGGGCTGATATCATCGGAAGGAACAACAAGAAGAGGTCCGTAGAGGCCTTTTCCATCCTGCCCAAAGGTATCAAAGACAAGTAGTCGTTTTTGAGGATACATATCTAGCCTTTCAAATTCAGCCGCACTAAGTGTTGGGCCGCGTGATGTGCTTTCTCGGTTTCGAGTATAAACCAAAAATGGTACTACTACAGCAGTTCGAGGAAGCTGGGTAATAGTACAGGGAACAACACGGTCTCTCAAGAAGGCATCCCTTTCTTCTACAGTCCACGTATATCGACAATATGCGTAGTCTCCCAGTGGGTTTGAACGCGAAAGAACTAAGACCAGGCCTTGAAGATGGACAGCGCACTGCGCTGTTAAGGTATAGAATAAGCTGCGATGAAAAATTGCAGTTTGGGTGAGAGAAGTAAGTGAAAACGGCGCTTGCGGTTCAGCGGCTTTATTTGTAGATGTTGGAGGCCGGGTTGGTCGACCGCCTACCTGGCGGGGATGGGGCGTCGTTTGTATGATGTCGAAAACTCGTTTCACCCATGATCCGGCGATGTCCATTTGTATCCAGTATGGTAAGAACTCGCTTCTGCTGAAATCTGCCTCCTTACTATCTGTGAGATAGAAGTCGTCGGGTATAACGCGCTCGGGAAGGAAGAAGAAACATGTCCAGGTTCCTCTCTGATGGTCTTGGTAGTTGAACTCATAGAGTAAGAAGTCAAACCTAAAGTAGTAAGCATCTACTCAAGAAGTATGTGTAAATGGTGTGGCTATACCGTTCTTGACTGGTGAAATAATATCGAACAGGACCTTTCCGCTGGTTACGTGCGATCGCAACTCTAGTCAATGGGGAAGTAGGAGAGCGGTAGGCGCCATCAATTTTATATTGTACTAGGACCTGGCGCAGCTGTGAATGTATTTGTAAGCCCGGTACAAGAATCTTGAAGTCAGCCAATCGAGGTTGTAGATCTACAAGCGCAAAGCTGATGGGGATATCATGCTGACTTCTAGCGATACGTATGCATCTCCAGATCTCCATAACCCCTTTGAAAGATGTGTGATGTTGTGAGCTTTCTGAGGGGATAAGTGTGTCATTCGCGCATTCGATATGTGGCCTCCATGCTGGAAACTGAACACCTGTCCAGGGGTTCTGGTAATCGCCTTGTCCTTGAGCACAACGTCGAACAGACTCGAGGGCTTGTTGCAACATTGCTATTGGCATTCTATACGCACTGTTGCAAGGGCTCAAGGAGCCATATGCTGATGGCGGAAGATGCGATTTCCGGGAGGTGTTAACCGCGACGTTGCGTATGTCTGACTGAGATGCACTACTAAAACGATTCGGAAAAATTTCAACGTAATCTGGGTTGGTGGCACATATCGCGATGTAGATCCCTATCCTCTTTCGTTGTTTGGTGTTCGTGATGTACACCTGGTCTTCCGCTGAACTACCAGTGCTGCTCTTGATGTCAAATGGAACCAGAATGCGGTCCCGGTGAGCCTTGGAATTGCGCGTTAAGCGGACAATTTCGTTGAGCATCCAGAACCTCTCTGTAAAGCTTCCAGAAGGGGGTGTTGCGTGTTTCGTGGCAAATAGCGCACCATCAGAAATAGAAAACTCGAAAGCCCGGATTACAAATGAGCAATCCCGTAAAGCAGCGAAGATCTCCGCCTCGAAGTAAGTGCCATATCGCTGGGAGACAAAGGAATCAATAACTGCCAAAGCATGGTTATGAATTGAACTCATGGCAGCGTGAAGAAGAATGGGCAAGTGTGAAGAAAAATGTACTATATCAATATAGGAATAAACAAAGCTCTGGAAGCATCAGCATATCATCTCCCTCCTATCACAGTTAGATCTTTCACATGCAGTATGTATCCTTGCATTTCATTCTTCTATTCCCAATCTTCAACCAGAACAGTCTGGTCTCTTTACTGTTTCGTCTTGCGATGTTGCTCGCCTTCATCCCTGTCCTCAACAACTGTTCCTACCCGCTCACCGCTCACCGCTTCCCGGTCCTGGTTTCGCCTTGGTTGAACCACGGTCACTCTCATCCTTCTCCTCGACAATTACCGCTCGCACATTCTGTAGGGCTTCTTTCAATTCATTCATCCATAGAGAAATGTGAATGAGGTTGCTTTCCTGGTCAGAAACATCACCTCCCTCGTTGTGCACTGTGTCTCTGTGGTCCTTTGAATCATCAGAAACCTCTGTACCCAGATCCTTGAGCTTTGAGGCTAAGTCCTTGATGATCGGGCTCAAGATCTTGTCCTGAAGAGCTTGGCGAACAATGAAAAATGTCTTGTACGACTGGACATGCGCGGATGGAACTTGGACCCACTCTCCGTCAGATGTGAAAAGTAGACAGTCACTCCTTCCAAGCAGGCGCGAAGCTCTATCCAGAACAGTAGCCATTCTGTGACTCACTGGTTGTAGTGATTTGATTATAAGTGACCAATTTTGTCGTAGCCTGTATTCGTCTGAAGGTAGGTATGAAAGACTGCGTCTTAGCTTTTTCATCTTTTCGCAGCGTTCTTCATGTTGCGACCAGATATCTTTGTTCCACAGCATCCCACGAGCGATTGGTAGCCATTCAGCGTCACCTTCAACACCTGGTCTTAACTCTGGTATCACTTGTTGAAACCAGGGGAGCTGCCTGCCAGCCTGGCAATGGCGATCAATTGCGGTGAGTATAATCTGCGGGTCGGCATTGCGCTGTAGTACAAGATTGTAGAGCTCTTGCTGATCCTGGCTATGAGAGACTGAAGAAGGCGCTTCTAGGCCGAGTAGGCTGATAGATTCTACTTTTGACGGCACATCTGGCGCCACGGAAGGGAGCAAACCTTGGGCTAGTGTAGGATTCGTAGTGCCAATGGGCGGGGAATTTGCATCATCCCGATCCTGGCAAGTTGAGTTGGGCGATTGTGGTGCGGGGTGAAATGTAAAGCGATTTTCTTTAGCGGGCATTTGACGTACTAGCCAGTCCAGGCTATGGTTGGACGACAAAGTGTTTGAAGAAAGGAGGGTAAGGAAGAGTATGATCCAATGAGTATAGAAACCTTTTTATCTAAGATCACTCGTTTGCTCTTGTCTACTGATGTAATCATGGGGAATTGTTAAATCAACAAAACCGACCATGTTGCGCATGCCAAGCAAAGCGTGTACGGAGCACAAGCACAAGCCCCACATTGAAGAAAAGCAAACTTTCACATCGTGCAAGATATCTTATCTAATTTTAAGATTATAATCATCGAACAAATGAATAGCCGGCATGGCCAAGTGGTAAGGCGTCGCACTTGTACTACGTTGGGCAATGCGAAGATCTCTGGTTCAAGTCCGGATGTCGGCACAATTTTTTTGGACTCTTATGGTCTGTACCAAAATTTATGCCAGTACTTCCCCACCAAGCACGACATGTTTTGCATTGAGAAACGTCGCACTTATGCACTTACGCACTTACGCGCTATTGTTTGCTCATGCAACAACTGCGCAATTGAGCTATGCTAAGTCACCTAATCAGAGATCATGATAAACGGCGCATTCTGAGTTATTTGGAATAGGCATTTCGCATAATCAATCACAAACCACGAAAGTGTTGACATTTTCTTGCCTATTTTGCCTTCTTACCAGTGACGATGGCAACCCTACGCAACATCAGAGACAGAATCCCCTCGATTCTTGGATGGCTTGCAGAATGCGACGGTATTGAAACGCTTCACAGAGTTCTCCTGAAGAACCTCGGCAGAAATGCAATGAAACTTGGGCTTATTCGAGGTATGTCTCTCTTTTGTTACCTATTAGCTTCTGAGTATTAGCTGATAATCTTAGGCCCTGAGTATGGCACTGTGGATGGTGGACTGATCGTCAACCCGCCGGACGATTTCCCATTCGCAGACCTGACAGCTGCACTCGAGTGGCTCCAAAAACAACGAGACGATCCAAACTCTCAGTCGCTGCAAATCTACAATTTTGACGTAAAGTTTGGCACCAAATCTGGCCCAAAGGCTGGGCAATGGGTGTCATTCTATATAACCATGGTACCCGCGTTCCCGCAATACATGTGTATCATACCAATGCGCACATGGCGTGGAATCAACAGGAGGATGAAGCGGTCTCTTGAAGGTGCACTCTTACGTGGGAAATCTCAGCTGCTATCGCCTGAGGAGCTTGTTTTTGACGATCTTTTGGCACCATACGCAGTGCACGAGGATGACATCTATAATGCTCTTACACGCATCATTGATGCTTCACTCAAAGGACGCGTATATGTAAATCCAACCAGCGGAATCGAGTATCACGGCTGGAACATACCTGGTCCATCTAAGACAGCTCACAGTCTGCTCAATATCACATTCTCTGGGCACAAGGTCTCATCAGATGCTATAGAACGTCTGCAGGAATTCCTGAAAGATGTTCCTGGAATGCGTCTGGAGCTGAATCCTCTTGCGCCCCTTGTGTGTGACTTTTTCCTGTACGACGAAAAAGAGGATATTTTGTACAATATTGAGCATAAATTTCGGTCCACAACTGATACGTCAGTCTGCCATCTTTTGCCAGCCTACCGCGACCCCAAGTTCAATTGGCATTTTCTCTTCGTTCAGATAGGGGACGACTTAGGGATCCACACCCGCTCTAGCCAAACTAGTGCTGAGAATGACAAGGAAAAGCCCCAATCAATCAACATGCTGACAAGGGGAAGCGGCGAGAAATTTGCGAAGGTCGTGAGGACCAACGGGCCAATCGCTAAGGCGAGGCTTCGCGAGAAATGGAAGAACTTCGACATATACGACGAGACTTTTGAGCCTGGATTTGGTACCAATGACGATGATGTCTACGGAGATAATGTCAGTAAACATCGTTCCGCTGTCAATGAAACCCAGATGGGTCTCGTCTTCCGAGCTCAGTTCAATGAGCAATGCTGTAAGCTGGGCTGGCACGCATGCGTGCTCTTACACAACCATCCAAGTGCAGATGCCGTCATTATCGAACACGAATGGTCCAAAGAAGATCAAGAGAGATACGAGTCTTCCAGATCACTTCCCGTGTCATTGGCGCCAACTGGAACGACCATGAGGAGGTGTATTCTTTTGAGGTTCATCGCACACCAGATGCCACCCAAGATAGCCTCCATGTCTCAATACTTTGAGCTAGCCATGGATACGAGTTGGTCGTATCCCATCTGTACTGCTCAGGATTTTGTTTTTGTTGCAATGACCGGTGGCATTAGTGTAGCAGATCACTTGCCTTGCCTAGACACAGTTGTTCTTCTACCTTCCAATCAAACGACTATTCTTCCACAGCCCCGAACCTGCGCGACGTGTGAGGCAAAAGATCGGCCAAGAGAATGGAATTGGGTGCCTTACAGGATCGGAAACACTGAATTGGGAAGAGCAAGCCAAGGGAAACCGTATTCCCTGCTCGCTTCGCCTTACATGAAACCTGAAGCTGAACCTCTTAAGAAGATTTTCGATTTCAACAATGGTTCCGTACATGCCTTCTTCCAGGAAATCTTTGTTCAAAACACGACTCAACTCATTACGAACGTACACGGGCCATCAGGTTTGCTCCAGCGACAATGGAATCATGGAGATTTGAAACTTGTTGATGACTTCAAGCGCCATGGGACATACCAGTAAGTCTACATAACCTCTACCTGCACAACCTTTGAATTTTTTCTTCTTCTTCGTGTTTACTTACCAAGTACAGCCTCATTCAGCGCATGCTAGTGGGCTTGACTCGACCACACACCATGCAAGAGCAACCTTTCGTCACGGGTTTCAACGCATATTATCAAAAGGCGTTCAATGAAGCAGATGGTCAGCAAATTCCTACCCGCAAGAGGGGAGCAATGGAGAAGATTATAAACCATACGAACTATGGGATTACGTTGCGTGAGTTAGTCGAGTCAACAGGTTTCGTGGTTGGGAATGTCAAGCTTTGCTGCGATAGCTGCTCTGACGAAGAGGAATGCAAATTCCTCCACCCTGAGATTGTTTATTCCCTACCAGATGAAGACTTCCTATGTGGATCCTGCTATCGACTCCAGCGAGCAGGTCACTGCAAGTTTCTTTGCACATTCACCAAACTTCCCAAGGAACTTTTGCAACGTCTTCGTACCTCCGTCGAATTTCGAGCTCATGTACCTTGCCATGAATGCTGGAGCGCGGGAAGGCTTTGCGACAATAACACTGATTCGTGTAGTAACTGCATAGAGATTGGGGTATCTTGTGTCAGGGTCGCATGTGAGGCCTTCCAGGAGCCAAGGGACAATTGGTTCTGTCCTCGCGGTTGCGACAAAGCCCACTATGACGACGGCTATACCAACGTTACCGAGAATCCCAGACCAAGAGATGGACATAATGCGCACGTTGCTGTTCGGAAAGCCTTGCATGGAGGTGAATAATCGCTCGACTATTTGTTTGGCGTGTTGATTGAATCAAAAGGGGGGAGATTTCACGAGCATCGGATCAATGAATGTTTACACTTTTGCAGAATATGGCTTAATGTACGGTTAGGGGATTTTAACATGACTGTGTATACCTATCACCAGTGCAGGGAACTGCATGAGAGTATCGGACTACAACTCATACCCTTCCCTAGGGCATTGCGACATACCCAACTTGGACCGACGCCTGAATTCAGGTAACAGCAAGTGGAAGACATCTAACATGTTTCCAATGTCCCCACAATGGCGTGAAATTGGAGCGGCTCTGCTCTTAGTCCAACAACCCATCTCAGTACCATATTCGCGTAATCTTGTCTCCATTCTGCTCAATAGTTTGTATGTGGTAGCCCATGATGCCTCTTTTGCCCTCATTGCACGAGTTCGGCTCTCATCGCAGTGCCAGAAGAGGACGACACATGCTTGTATGGCTATCTCGAGTGCAGCCCTTTCCTGATAATAGTCAACATTTTTAGTTGCCTTTGCCATATATCTCAGCCAGTCGATGCTGGTGATGAACTGAGTCTCAACTGTAATGAGCATAGAGTTGACAATCTTCAACGACAACTCAGGGTCAGAGATTGCTGGTTCGTCGGGTTTTGGGTCTTTTGTAACGGATATGGCCATATGCTCAAACCAGAAATTGCACGTTGACGCTATGCAGTAGCTGTTGGCTTCAAAGTCACAAGCTAGGTCGAGATACTTCACGGGAAAATCTCTCTTGAAGCAGTAATGAGGCTTTTGGGCGGCTAGGTTCGTACGGATTTTTGGATCTTGCGGGTAGCAGAGGAGGTCGTGAGGTGTTTGGTTGTATGCGGTAGCCATTTGAACAGATCCATCGACATCATTCTGGTGCGCATAATTATTGCAGAACTTCAGTTCTCCAAGTTAGCATATAATGTAGGATGTGACGAGTAGAATTACCATTGGAAAGTGTAAGATGGCTGAAAGCAAAGCGACCGGACCGACGAACCAGAACCAGAACCGGTTCCACGGCAGTCTTAGCAATAAGAAAGATAGTAAATGGTACATTTTTTTTTAGAAAAAAAAAACAAGTTAGATGCAACGGGGATAATTAGAATAACTGTTATGAACCGCTCAATGAGAAGTACACGTAACAAGTCTCCGCTTCAGTAATATCAGACCACAGAAAAGGCAAGTTAAGGCAAGGATATCGATTTCCAAAGTATATACCATCCTAGCCCATACTATCTATTCTTTTTCCCTCGCCTATTCACCATCAGCAGCAATCGCTTTCCGAATCACCGTGTGCAGGTCCCGGCTCACAGTTTGGAACGAATCTGCATCAAGGCAAATATCCGCTTTCCTTCTGGTCACATCATAATCACCGTGCATATTCTTCCCGATTGTCTCAATATCTGTCGCAACGCTACGCCAGAGAGTTACCTGTGCTTCGAAGATGGCTACGGCCTGGACAGTAAGCTGTAAGACGTCGTGAAGAATGGTTGCGGTATCCAGCTGGGCATTGTATTCTTCAAGAACTTTATCAGTAGATGAATTTTCTGAAAATCCAAAGAGCTCCTTAGTTTGACCCCATGTGCTTAAGTGTTGAGCCTTACGTTGCGCATGTAAACGCTCTCGTGTTGCAAAGGTATGCATAATGGCTTCATTTAATGATCTGCCCGCCTCTTCGGTTTGACTGAGAACGTTTGTGTACTGAGTTGCGGCGGAAAGCGATAAGTTAACACTGTGTTGAAGCATTGAATCGAGAGTCATTGTTTGCGAACAAGACAAAGTAAGCGGTTGGCGCTTCCGACTGGTTTTTATTGATGTCATGGCGTTATCGAGTGACTCTACGGCCATGTTTACTGCCAGCTTAGCGTTGCGGCCTGACAGAATCGCATCGTGAAGCAAAGAGCGTACGAACTGGGTGCAGTTCTGCGGAACAGGACAGCAATGTTGAGTAATAATCGTTACTGCCTCTGTGAGATTGTTGACTGCTCTATTCATGCTCACGTGATTTACGTGAAAGCCGTGATGAGGAGAAGCTAACATATTCCACAAAGCGAAGGTTGCAGTAAGAATGGCACCAACTGTGATGAGCTGGCACAAGGAGCGGATAGCAACACGGAAGGGGCTGCGGATAGTCGCTGCATGCAGAGAAGATTGCGTGGCGTGTGAGATAACGATTGGTGGATTGTTGCTTGTCTGAAATCCGGGTGGTACATACGGTGTGCGTTGTTTAAGTGCTACCGGAATGGATCGCAATAGCGGTGAGAGGTCTGATGAGGGTGACACAAGCTTCTGACGCGAAGGCGCGGGGACAGCGGGCGGCGCAGAGGTTTCGAGTTTCACTACTTCGTATGGCGGTCGTAATTGCGTCGGTTGCTTTGATGCCTTTGCCAGTCGTTTCCTAGGTCTGCTAATCCAGATATCCACCAACTTGCTTTGTTCTCGGTTCACCATTGTCAGTCTTGAGTGTTCTGTATTCATTGTACACATTCATTTCCAACGTTTACTTGCAGAGTAATTATAGGCACGCGAGTGCTCAGCAGCTCACGGACGTGTCTCTCTGCCACCCGATTAATCCAAGACCACGTTTTGCCCTCATGACTTTGAGGCTGACACCCGCAACCGGAGAATGGGATCGGCCGCCATCAGCTGAGCAATCGCCCGTTGATGTACAGCAATACAAGGACGTCTATGATCTTTCCCTCACGGTAACTGTTCAGGTGGAGAACTTTATCCGAGCAGCTACTGCGCATCTCTCTGCGGCTGATCCAACAACGAGCAGAAAGTTTGTGCAAGATTGGAAAGAGACTTTCGAGAGATGTCTTAGCAGCTTCAAAGTAGAGGAATCAGACTTCAATAGCGAGGAGGGCAGAATAACGTTGAGTGTGCAAACGACAAACACCACGCCTACTGCTGGTACTTAGTCATGCAATTGAGTGGATCCACACGGGATCTGGCATTTGGGTAGGCACTGATCTTTCTATCATTACATGGAATGCAGCTAAGTGTGCAGCAGGGAAGCAATAAAAAACCTACTGTTGGATGTCCTTACTTTCCTATTATCACCCTGCTGTTTTTTCAGACTTTAGCTCTATACTACGCACAACCGTTTCTCTATAATTCATCTTGTACTCTACTCACCACACTACTGTGACTAGCATAATGAGTGCGCTCACTAACATTCACTCCATCGACGCAACCAAGATTGGCGAAAACAATGTACGAAACGATACCACTAGAGTCAATCGAGCCCCGAGTGACCACAAAGTCCTCCGTTATCTCGTACGAGTTGGCTCTCACGTTGCCGTCTATACCGTCAGCCGAAGAGAAGTGATTGACATCCTTACCGCAGCTGCTACAGCTGTAGAGAGCCCAACAGCCCTCAGGACAGTGGAGTACATCGATATGGCAGGAGACATTCTGTTCGGCGCGATGCAGTATATCTCCAGTGGCATCATATCAGTATCCAACGTTGGGATCACACTTGGCCAGAAGTCGAGCGACATGGTTGTCGAGATGCTAGTTTCTGCGGAGGTATGAAAGAGAAATACTCAAAATTAGACATTCTAAGCTAAAAGGATTCCCTAGGACTTTTGTAGTCGGATCGCAATGCAACATCTCACCGGCGACCTACTCACGCTCACCCAGGACGCCCTGGCCTCCCTTCATCTCGTCGTCAAGAACGGATACCAGACCGGTCTCGCATTCGGCGAAGTCGTTCATAACATATACAATCTCTTGGTGCATGGGATAACACCTCTGCGACCCTTCCTTTTCATCTGCTTAGCTAGAGCAAGACAGGTGTACGCTTGGTGTTTCTTCTTCTCTCTTTTCGCATACGTGATCTTAAGTGGAGGGTTGTTGGTATTCTGCATAGGAAAAAGGTGTTTCTGGGCTTAGTAGCCCTAACTTCGCAGACACTGAAGGCATGAGAGTATGGAACAGATGTACCGAAACTTTGGTCGAGAGTCAGATTTAAGTACTGTACGATGTACTATCCAAGCCCACGTCTTTACAATCTTGAGATAGTGTCTTTATCTATGGGAGTCGAGCTCAAGTCAATATCAGCAACTTGCATGCTTATTCCTTTTCTCTCGTATCATACAGCATCATGGATAGAAACGGGAATAGGATCACTCTTCATTGTCAACCACGATACATAAGATGTTTACATGACCACTAATGATGTGTGCATATAGGGTTCGACTTTGCTAGTTAGCTTGTTATCAAAATAGAACACCTGGAAGGTGACCTGCACATTACATACTAGCACTCACGAGATGCTAATATATGCTCGATATATACTCCCGTAGTTTTTTTCCCTGAATTAACCCACGGATGGGGATCAAGAAGTTGTGGAGTTCATAGCCCATGATTGAATCGACCCACGGGTGGGCGTTGGAATAACAACTAGTTTTGCACTGTTGCTAGTAGCAGCTGTCTTTGCACCACGTATGACACCTAGTGAATCTTGATGTCATCGTTTTTCATACGAAAACGCTTGTCGTCCTGGTACGTTTACTGGATTCTTCAGCTGCGACATCATCTTGTTTCTTCTGCGCTTATAGCTCTCCATTTCCTTCATCGTTGGGCGCACAGCCCCGGGAAAAGAAGTATAGACACTAGCGTGAAAGAGCATGACTAGCATGGCAGAACGGCGGGACATCAGGCTTTTCACGAGGGAGCCAACCTGACTTTGTGTTAGTAATAAAAACTAGTTGTATAGATATTTACTTACAACTGTGTTGTTAGCGACCCATGACTTACCCTCAACAACGGCACGAAGCACCGGATGCATCTCTAGTCGGCTAGCATTCACTACGTCGCTACTTATTGGATCTGGGTCCAACTGACTCTGTCCATCGTCAAGGGCATCGCTCCGCTCATTTCCAGCTAAATCGATCAAACAGAATTCTGACGTTCGCCCATCAAGAACAGCATACAGTATCATTACAAGATGCGTGCGAGAAGAAGCGCTGTTATTTTTCGTGTGACTTTGCTTACGGAAGCTGATAGTTTCATCGACAAGAAACCTAAGATCTTGAAAGCTGGCCACTGAATAGCACATACGCGACTTGTTGAATCCAAAACGGCAACTGGAAGTGATTTGCCCAGGAGGTTGCTGCGTCTTTTGTATCCCCATGGTGCCTATTGCCGTCATCTTCGAGTCAAGACTAAGATAACGGACGCTCATTCCTGGGGTTTGGAAGGCTTCGTACATGATCTCTAACCCTGGATAACGTTGTTCGAGGAGGAATTTGCCAACCGCACTGATGATAGAGGTTTCCTGGGTGTAACCAGTGAAAGACTTGCCACTTCCACTAAATCCATCGTTTATAAATACGCATGTTTGGCCTTGCGGGTTTTTCATCTCCTCTATAATAGGCTGAATTTTGTTGAAGACATCGGAATTAGTGGCAGGGAGATCAAAAATGTGGTCGCAAGAGAAATTCTCCCAGGGTGCATCGGGAACATGCAACTCATGGCTCCCCTTGGCTCGAGCAAGGATTTGATTGTCACTATTGATGCTGAATTCTGTTTGCTCAATTTTCGTGGGTGTGTTTGGACGCGTCAATCGGACCATGATAGTAGTCCTGTTCGATTTGAACCAATCGAACATCTTTTTTCGGGCCAAACTGGTCGCGTTCTTGCTTGCAGCAGGATTTTTCATCGTTGTGAGATTACTGGGGCCAGAAACTCCAGCATACGAGTGAGCGAGCGAGTTGGTAGTTTGTGGGATTGTTCCATCATTCGAAAATGAATTGGGATGATCAAACTTGCAAATCATGCTGAGTAAGTCATCAAACTTACTGCTCAAATTCTCGTAATCAGGATTGCCCCCATAGTAGCTTGAGAATGTGAGGGCATAGTTCGAAGTTGCGTCCAGGCACTGAAGCTCGGGCCGGGGTGTTGGTAGGCGATTGGTATAAGTCACGGGTTGGTGAGCCTTGTGCGTAGCTGACGAATTGAACCATGTTCTGCTCTTGACGCAGCGTTGGTATTCATTATACAATTCGTGATACACAACGTCCAGATTGCTACGGTCATCCAAAAGCTCACTTTGGGATCGTTGTTCCTTACACCATGCTGGTTCTGTGCTTTCCCTTGCTTGCTCATTCGGCTGTTTCGAACCAATGAAGCGGTGAATATATCTCCATAGAGCATCAGTCGCCGCTAAAGTGAATCGGACTGTGTCGCTGTCGGATGAACAGATTCCGATGAGGTTTTTACATATATCCGAGGCGGACTCAGGCTTGCGATGTAAGGGCGCCATATGGAAGAGTTCAGAATTAGTTGTGTAAAAACAACGTTTATGCTGTATGTCGCAGTCCAACCGTGTCTTGAGATGCAGCGAGAGAGGATTTGGATCCGACGCTCTCTTTTGCGAGTTTAATGGTCCAATGGGTTTTTGTGGATAAAACATGTCTTTCTTTTGATCGTATTTGGCTTTCGATGGGAGAGAGAGCGTGAAGGATGGAATGAATCGGCAAAAAACAGTTATGACAGATATGCCCGTAGAGTGAGTATGTAGTATCCGGCGAAATTCGCAGTAACACATCCTTGTGCATCGCCGAAACCACAAGACTCCGCCTAAGATGAAGATGAACCGAGCACAGAGTGGCCTCCATTTGATCCATTCTTCGAGAGTCTCGGGACTGACCCGGTTTGACGTGATGATCAACCAGCTGAGAAGAGAAAACGATACTACTACAATACCAGGGAGTATTGTTAAAGCGGCAAATACTTGGAGCAGAATATTGAAACTCTTTAGAGAACATTAGCTTGAAACAAGGGTTTACTATCGCAACCGCAATCTAAGTTCCTTTTCAATCACGCAAAGAAATTTCTTACCTGCCGGGTATATGCAAACCTCAGGGCGGTGCTTAGGTGGCGCCACATCTCGATCGCCTGTTTATGTAAATAATGTCTAAATTTCAGCACTGCTACAAGGTCTATTGTCCAATTCAAAGAACGCAAGGCATACTAGTTATATATGGAGGCTACGCCGGGTTCTGGGACATCATAGAAGGAACAGTGCGTGGTGCCAAATGACAAGGGTGAGACAGTAGCAATCATAGTTGAGACTGGGAATGCAAACCCTTCGACACATTGGTAAGACAATGACTGCGCACATCTCAGTCTCACTGAAATAGTGGAGTATCGTCATCTATAAAACAGCGAACCTTCCAAATGGATTTTTCTTTTTTGATCCGACTAAGCGTACGAGATGGAGACTCAATCAGTCTCAGAAGTAAAAGCAGTGCTCGAATGGGCCAGAGAGGTGATGGATCGACTCGGAGAGGTAAGATGATTTCCAAAAATCTTGATATAATCTGGATCGCTTACATCGGTATCGTGCAGGCCATAGCTACGCCGATAGCTGGAGGTCTTGATGATGAACATCTGGCAACCTTGGTCCGACTAAACAAACTTTGCGGCCATAAAATCACTTTGAAATATAGTGAGAATGTCAACAATGATGACGATGATGACGATGAAGACATTAGGGAAGAAGAGCTGCAGCCTATCCGAAAAAAACGCAAGCTCGCAACAAAGGCGGTCGCAATAATTGGTGGTC
The DNA here is from genome assembly GCA_020744315.1 of Curvularia eragrostidis. NCBI lineage: Eukaryota > Fungi > Ascomycota > Dothideomycetes > Pleosporales > Pleosporaceae > Curvularia > Curvularia eragrostidis. The sequence continues at coordinate 149,886 of JAIRCK010000004.1, read as the reverse complement.
CGAATGATCCATGGAAACGAATTACGAACCCCGCAAATTTCCAGCAATTGCCTGAAGTACCTGAATACATTCGAATCCATATGCGGAAGTACGGTGACGATGCTGCGAAACTCCTTCGCACACTAGCTCTTGTTAGCGAATGTGGGGAATATGTTTCCAGTGATAATCTTGGAGATGCTTTCATGGTACGATATGAGTGGACCAATCGGGTTAACCGGCGTGACGAGCAGATACGTGTGCTCCAGCTGTTCAACAATCTCTTTTGGTTTGACATTATGCAATGCCTTCGCCCTCGAGGTTCTGGACGTGTAGGTGGTGTAATGCTGGAACAGTTAGACGCGTTTCTCACACCACTGCACTTTGAGTCAGTAAAACTAAAAAAAGATGAAGTAATCAAGAACGTTGGGGAATGGAGCTTGTTTGGAGCAAAGATAAATAAGCTCTGCAAAATCTATGGCCCAGGTGTCATCTTGGTTCTCTACAAGAAGCTTTCAGGCCACTTGTGAGTACCGCTCGACATCTTGCTTTGGATTGATGAAACTAACTCCATCAGTCTCGAAAGCAGATTCACTGCTTCTGGTCCTTATTTCAAAGGAGCTATCGAAAGACTAGACAGTCTCGGCTTGAGGCAGTTCATCGCCGACAATGGACTAGGAAACCTTGCTCAGAATGTTCGAGAGCTCATGATTAAGCCGTTTCGAGAAGCCATGGGCGGAGGTCGAAAACAGTACAGCTCTCCAAAATCTACTGCCACTAGCCACAGCTTGGGCTAGCGAAAAAAAAAAGGTCAACTTGCGCGTGGAGAAAGTTATGGGTCTCGGAATGGCTAGAAGCCGAAAAACTCCTAGATGATAACTATAGTTTGATTGTGGCTCCTGGCCCGTTGCCCCCTTTATGAATTTCGCTTTCTGTTTCTATCTTGTTTGCCTACTACATGTTCTTGTTACATGCCATTTACTCAAATTTTGTTCCACAATCAAGCCTCTATCGCCTAGCAATAGTCATTGCCAACCAATCATCCATGCTAGTGAAGCGAGCCCTTTTCGCCGGGCGATATGTGACGACGTCATCGACTTTGTAATTCTCATGATTCTCATCAGCTTCCCGAACCTCATCGACCACATTCTTGCCATCCTCCCCGTAGCCATCGTACTCAACTTTCTCGTCCTCTTCACGAACGCTTCCTTTACGCTTCGTGTCCGTACCTGTATTTGTCGATGTGAACCCAGAATTGCGCTCAATGCTGCTTTTGGATTTGTCAAGCTTCAGCCCATCGTGTATTCTGTGGCGTCTTCCATCCAGCAACTCTCTGAATTTCGCTCGCTGCTGATTTCCAGGGTCTCTGACTTCGTGCATCGCTTCCAAGATACGTTCCCGCAGAGTCTGCCACTTTTCTTTTTTAGGCTGGACATGGAATGCGCGAGCAAGTATGATCAGCAGCTTGGCACTACTATTGATCTGATCCCTGTATGAACCAGGTAGGCCTTGTGGAAAAAGTAGTTCACCAGGCTCGTGGTTCCCCCGATGGTCGATCATTGTCTTTGCCCACACGAGGCAGCTCTTCAGGCGGCGAATGGAAGCGTCGCTCGTCTTCCCATTTGAGTCGACAGAGCAGACGTCTATGTGCTTGTACGGGACTAGCATGGTACCTGCACTAAAAAAAAAGCACTTGGTTAAAAGACCACAACGTTCGCGGACCATCTTCACTAACCTTGGCTGTATAATAAACTCCCAAACCGAGCATCGTTTTAGACGCTGTGATGGTGTGGAAACATTCCATAACTCCTTCTCAAAAGATGACCAAGCCTCGAACGAAATAGTGAGTGCAGCTGTGGCACCACTCTTTTCAGAAACAACGCATCCTTGAGTCCAGCCGAACTTAACTATTCAAATTATTAGAAAGCTTTCGAAGTGATTGATAAAACCTACAGGGTTGTTCGCTGCGCGCTGCACAGTTGTTGAGAGAAACAGCGATCAATCCCACGGGATGAACGGTATATACTTCCGTTTTGTAGTTCTTCATGAGGGACTCGAAACCCTTGAAAAGCCTCTCTAGAGAATATATGTCACGTAACCTCTCCTGAACTGCATCCCAATGCACGAGATTGGTCGCACGGGAGATATCGGAGGTTTTGTTGCCCTTTGGAAGCTGGTTGATCGTGCTTGGGGTGTGTAGTAGCACACTCTCTTGTTCAGGAGTGAGTGTGATCAACCACTGCTGAACGGTATTTGACGTTCCCTTTTGGCTCTTGTAAAATGCCTTGTCTTCTTTGGATACAACTAGATGTTGTGGCATGTTTTTGCTGTTGAACTGTTTCCTGCACCTCCGACAGTTGTCCTGCTGCTCGCCTTTCCTCTCACCTTTTGTGTATACATCATCAGGCTCCACCAGATAGCTGTAACAATACCGGCAAATGCGATACCCAACAAGGGCCCGCGAAGTCGCAGATGGCTGTACTGTCTCTGACATTCGTGAAGAGCGAGGTTCAGGTAGAGTTGAATGGCAGTGGAAGGAGATGAAGATGGGAGGTCGGTAGCTGAGTGTTCCTGGTCATACTATTATCTTTTCATCTGTGCAAACGCTGAGAATCCCTTGACAACATTCTAGGTAAGCTACTCAGTAATGTCTGATTTGTTTGGCAGATAGCTGAGACAAATAGAGAAACTACTAGCAATCTGAAACGTACATCTACGTCAGCATGGACTTTACCTGCTTTGTAAGTGAGAGTGAAACTGTCTTCGCAACGTAAGAGGAAATTAATGAATGGCCATAACACCAATCAGAAGTCCCAAGAACGAGAAACCTTAGCGCGCGATACGGCAACCTCCACATAACGAACTCTTAGATCTTGAGAGTCGTAAACAGTCTTATCTCGAAATAATAGTGATGCCGATTTCATGCCTACTACATCAGTTGAGGATGGCACTAGTCCACAGTCCGTATGAAACAAGGACAGTAAAAGAGCGAGCCGAGAAGCCGCTTCTCCCAACAGAAAAGGGGATTTTGAATAGGATCAAATTGCAGATTGCCCTTCATCTATATCATCATTCTAAAGCATGTAACGCATCAGCAATACATGCGTCTAGATACTAGCTGCGTGCGCGGTAGACTTTTATAGGCAAAGTGCTAGTGAACCAGCAGCAGTATATGTCACTGTAATCTTATTTATGTCCTACCGTAATTTCTAGAATACATATGCTTTCTGATTCTTGCTTCACTATTCTAACATGTACGTTGCTAGCATGGTGAATTGATGGCATCCCATTTTTATGCTCTTCCATTAAGAGACTTCCTTTGCCCTTACTCTCGCGGGTAGCTAATAAGCCATTTGCGAATTTCCTCCTTTTGTATTTCGTCTACGTTGACGCGCCCGTAGATCAAGAGGCATGCTTGATGCAAGTCTGCGTCTCGAAGTGCTTGCTTCTCTTCCATGTATAAACGTTCCGCTTCAGTACTACTAGATTGCATTCGTCTTGCGGGTGATATAAACAGATTCGGGTGTTGGAGTCGGATTCTGGCTAGGATGTCTTGCTTGACAAGATTGGGTGAAGATATAACAGCGGCGTTCGGACGGAGGTCTGGGATAGCTAGCTGAGCGATGAGGATGTTGTCGTGGTGTAGTAGTAATGCGATGAAGCCGTCGATCAGCGCATCGGATGGAGGGTCGTGGTGAATATGGTCCCAGATTTTCTCACAGAAGACATGTACTTTAGCTCCACGGTCGCCGCAATGAGCGTCGCATACGTCTCGATACAGTTCCCATAGGTCTATCTCGTTGGTGAGGGTACAAGTTGGAATGCAAGCAGCGGCCATATTGAAGCAGTACGAGTGTGGATGGTCGAGCCGCTCGTGTAGAGTTCGCTATGAACTGTGCTTGTTTGTAGGTGGTACCTATGCACGGGCCGTCATTTCAGACATGCGAGCTGCGTAACCTTGGCCAAACATAGGCTTCGCCAATATCACTTGCATCAGACGCACTTACCTTTCTCAGTTATGGAGGAAAGGGATTCTCAAATTGAGGAAGGTGCAACCCAGCGAAAGGGCCGGCCTAAACCAAAGCCTAAAGCCCTACCCAAACTCCGCGACATTCCTCCCTCGCCTTCGTATTTCTACAAAGAACAACTCAGCGAGTATCTTGCGCAACAGGTTCGCGATAAAACCTATGACGGAACAAATGATCGCGACCTCCCGCCCAATGAGATCGACGCCTTGGCACTCAATGAGATCGCTGCTGCCAAAGGGAAGGGCTTCTTATTCTTTTTGCCAAACCGGAATAGTTGGATTCATCAAACCTACGAACCACAGAGTCGTGGGCCAAGGCCTGAGAATCTTAGGTAATAACAGGTCATACAGGAAGATCATAATCACTAATAATAATTAAATATAGGTCATCAATCCCCTCTCTAGTATTCATGCGTTATACCTGGAGCGAACAGGGGAGAAACGTGTTCCTCCAGAGCTCCCATCGGTCACGATACGTAGCCTGCGATTTCCAGCTAAACCCTCCTCCACACCCGACCGCTCTATACTGCATCCAGGTAGTTTCTGGGCCACGCTACCCACTCTATACTACGGTGCATACATCGTTCATCCTTCTCAGATCAAATCCACTATACTTTGGTAGCACCCATAGCATGGAGCAGATTATTGGTCGACCAAGGCGCTTACTAAAAGGAGCAGACGCAACGCTGCGCCTGGCTCAAGTTCGTGGAATTTGGGAAGGACACCCGGTAGACGCACAGCTGCAACAATATGCATATGCCGACTTACAAAGTCTATACGACGCGATTGTCACAGTCTGCCATCCTTCTAGAATTTCTTCCAGCATGGCTTCTGAAACATTGTTGAGTCTTCTACCTCGGGCTTCAAGCCCAGAAATGGGTATGACACTTGGACGTGGTACAATGCTGCCCCGTAGTAGATTTGGTGGACGTTTAGAACATGGCAAAGACACTGAGACACATACTGAAACACTGGGATTGAGTCGGGAAGTGCTTCAATATCATTGAATGTCTTGCAAGTATCATTTCCGCCCTTTGTGGCATACAGTTTAAGTGACTCTGCTGTGAGAGTTAATGTCTCAGCAATTATGGTCCAAACGCCTCATTTTGAGAATGTAAATCATGAATTAGATACATCAACAGATAGAGATAACATGTCATCTTCCCACATCTTCTAGTTCTCAAATCTCTCTATGGAACATAACAATGTCTTCTTTCGCAGTGTTTATCCCTCTAACTGCTAGTTCCCACTCTACCACCTTGTTACACTCCAATTTACGCTATACCCAATCTGAAACTCGGACATCTTCAGCCGACCCTAGACCCGTTCAACGTCGGGTAATTAGGTTGTCGTTCGCTGCTCTCCTTGGTCGCCATTGCTTTTCTTTCGGTTCATCAAGATCAAATGACTATCAACTACCTGTCTCGGACGAAGTAGCAGCACATCACTTCATTGTATTCTTCAACCCGGGAGATCGTACCTTGTATATCAGAAACACTTGTCCACAAGGCATAACAATATACTCAGGCATCAGCCGTAGCCTCTGTATAGAGACATGTGACCTTCCTGTATCTATTGCATCATCAGTGCGGCTGCAAATCGGCACGACCGGCCGCTTTGTATTTGATGTAATGACTGAAACCCATCAGAGTCAGCCAGAGTACAGCACCGAGCTTGCAAACTATTTGAGCACTCTTGAGGAGCATCTGACACTTGCTGCGATTGGCAATGCAGGAAACAGTGGGTGCAAGCGGCGAAACAGTGTCGCTTCTGAGACGAGCAAGATGGCCAAGCGACAAATGGCCAAACGACATTGTGACGCCAGGCAAATGGACCAAGCCTCTTCGCACGTACCTTCAACATACGAAGAAGCCCAGGGATGGCTAAGACGACTGAAACAAACTCTCCGGTGGACAGGTCTTTGGATATGAATCGATGGTGGTTGAGCAGCCCGTTGTACACCACAATGTAGATTACTGTCATCATCGCTTCATCATTGAATAGTAAACGAAGGTGTGTGATACGTAACTAGACTGTAAGGGATCTTTCATGAAACTGGTCAGCGATAGATAGACTGATAATAGCCCGTTTACACATTGTGAAGAATTTCGACCAGAGCAACGCCCCAGACTCTTTGTTTGCACACTATTCGATCAACCTGTTTCCCTCACAGATAAACATTCCTTTGACCGTTTGAAGTTTGCGATCAATTTACGCATGATTCTACATGCATCGAGATACTTCTGCTACCTTTTTAAGACATGTGAGAGATTGGGCATTTACTACTTTAACCATGCTCTGCGCTACGATAATCTCGCTCTCTCTTATTGCATCTTTCGTCTGGGCTATTTCTAATAAACTTCAGACCTTGCTTGGATTTCTATCAAACCTTTTCGAATTTTTGAACGCAATTATAGAAGGGATGGCTGCGCTTATTTCCAATGTTTACATTGTTGCAACTAAAGCTGCTGGTATCCTGGTTCAAAGTCAACATGCCATATTTACCTCTCACTATGCGCATGCAACAATCGAACACGTCATGTCCATTCCAGCATGGTCAACCGAGTTGGTTTTCTCACGCTACATCACTACGCTCGCTTCTAGCACTAGTCTCCTCGACTGTGCCAGCGATCTCAAACAACATGGCGCACTGAACCACCTTGGAAAAACAGCAAGCGCCGCTGTCGACCCTGAGAGAGAAGCACTGATACAGTGCGAAGGACGGACGCAAAGGGGTGAACGGTGTGGACGCCGCAAGTTAATTCCAGAGGGAATGATTTACAACTGTGGGAGGCACCGTCGCTAAAACGCAATCAGGACAACCTGTAACGGCGGTGGAGGTGGTGCAGCTCCATGTTCATGATTTGGGGTCTGACGGGGCCTTATGAAGCTTCAAAGAATGTTCAATATATAGTTAAGGCAACGGCTATGTAGACAGTTAAGGCATGGTCTTGAATCGGTGTATGTCGCACATATAGCTATTACTTGTGTTATTCTTACTTACTATACACACCAATCGGACTTATGTCGTTTCTGATTGCTATTTATCACTTACTATTATCGCTACCATGAAAAGTATATAAGAAGCTTCTCACCCAGTTACAACGATCCTTACTTCTCTCGCTTTTGCTCGCTTTATGGCAGCAATTCATCCTACGCCATAATGGTCTATTTGAACTTCAGACCTGCTTATACAAGATCTCAGTCTAAATATAGGCTATGTCTATCAGGCCTTGGAGTTTAGATTCACGCTGTTAACTATTAAGGACCCACACTTCTGCACATAAGATTGATTATCATATCTGGAAGATTTTCTTTAGTAGCTAAATAGATGCGACTGATTCCCTTGTCGGAAAAGTCGCGCAGAAGTAACTTTTATATATCTTGTCAGTCTCGCCTTCCGACTCCCGCCGCTTTCAAAATACAGTCGTCTTTTCAAGCAAGTTCAATCAGAACGACGACCAAATTCCTCGCTGAGGAGGGCCGGTCAGCCACTGACTGATCTTGGTTGACGGAATGGGCAATTATCAAGCGTTCGACGAACGCCCTGTGACTCAGTATCATCACCCTTCTGCCGCTCTACAACATCAACTATTATGATTCTATTAAAAAAAAGGGTAGAGTTTCTAACCCAGGAGTTGGTTCGCATCCATAGTAGTGACAGTGTTGTAAAGCGCCTCCGCTATTGGGGGCAGCTGATAGCAGTCGCAAACGATGAGCAAAATTGTTATTAAGTGTACAACATGCTTGATCAACCACACCTAAGATACCTGTGGCTGAACGTCTATCCAAAGGCTAGATGAACCATAAAACGTGGGTGGGGCTGTTTTCTTTCTACTATAGCCAGCAGTTGCTGAAAAAGAGATCTCTCAGCTAGTGTGTTTCTCTATCAAGCTAGGTACAGTGTCGTGTCTGTCTCATCAACCATATCGCCACAATGTAAACAGTATAGGTCACCTAATTCCGTACGTGTACTATGCTTCGTTATTGGTATCTTTGCGACTTGACTATAAGCGTGGTATGCTCGTTTAAACGGTACGCTCGTAGCTTCGGGGATTGAGAAACACGATGGGCGACGCGCACATGCAGAAACAACTGGTTTCGGACGATGGTATATCAGGGGTTGTACTGGAATAGAAAAGTCACTATTTGAAGGTTCGCAATGTCAGCTTTTCAGGTATCGATAAAGGGACATGATAGCTACTACCTGCTAGTACCAACGACCCTCACCAAGTCCATTGCAACGAAGCTATCGTGTTGCTACATGTGCAGCTAGTCCCCACACCTCGTTAACATGGCTTCAATAAAGATATAGTGAACGTACGATTACCAGTATTTCTGCCAGCGCAAAGCCCAAAGAAGCAAAGCACATTCAAAAACTACTTGCTGCATCCAGGCTCGCTCAGTAAGAAGCCTCTCGAAGCCTTCAGGACCAAGGCAGCGTGCCGCGATGAGAGTCATGATCTGGAAGAATATTATAACAATAACGAGCCAGAGTACGATAGCGCTGCAAAGCTGCCAGAGTTGCTAAACATGATTAGCTACTCTTATCCTAAATGATGCCTAAATCACATACTTACTAAGCGCCAATGAACCCGTCCGCTTACAAACAATGGTTTAAATAGTGTAGCTATTAGCACCGTGACGAATGCGATATGTATAGAGGAGGCCATGAGATTACTGTCGCTTCGTTTCCAGGTATTGCTTGTTAAGGGGGCTGCTAGATCAAAATAAGTTGCGCTTGTGCCCGCGTTTGTGTTTCACAGGGTATGGCGGTGAAACTGATCAGAATTAGCTTAGATTACGTAGTGATTCACTTTGCACGAAAGGTTCACTATGTATGCGGACCTTGGGAACCATGGATCTTCGCATTGCCTAATAGTACAAGTGCGACGCCTTACCACTTGGCCACTCAAGCAGCTTATTGGAGATGGTAAGTGAACGAATTTTGAAATTTATATCCTGCGAACGGATTACAAGTGACATTGGATGGTGGGATGATGGACCCCACCATAGCCTAAACGCACGTCATACGCAAAGTAGTGTTTCATTGCACCCAACGCTGATTCCAACTACGGAGTGCTCATTCCGCTTACACTGCTGATCAGAAATTTCCGCCATTCTTCATTGCTCAGCACATCTCTAACCCTCGCCTCCAACCATTCAGTATTCCCCCAGAAGCCCCAACCCGCCTGGAACCGAAGCCAATCCACAAGCGCAACCTCCCAATGCCGCACGAAAGTAGCCCAGTCGTACTTTCGCTCACTAGTTTCGCGCAGTCTTTCCCAATACCGGCGCAAGAGCTGCTCTTCACCCGCCTGCATTGAGAGCTTCTGCGGTACATGGTGCTGGTCGGCGACTAACATGCTCAGCGGGACTGAGCACGTGAAATATTTTGCAAGATCGCAGACACCCAGGCCGAGCCCGGTGTATTGAAAGTCGTAGAACGCGACGTCTTTGCCTGAGGTACTGGTAAAGAGATTCTCAGACTTCACGTCGCCGTGAATCAGCGTCTGGTAATTTTCTATCGGTGTGCTACCAGAGGCTTTTGGCGCAAGGAAAACAGCTGCCATCTCAGCAATTGACAGTTCGTGACCCTCGACACGCCTAGTAAGAAGCACGTTCCACTCGGTATCGTCATCCCTAGCTAGAGAGGCAAACTCCTTTCGACGCGTAGCAAGGTACGTATATCCGCCGTTCAGCCAAACGGTCTTCTCGCTAGTATCTTGGCCTCCACGCTGGACTTCCTCAAGCGGGGGCAGCACTAGCGATGAATGCGTCAAGCTCTTCACGCGCGACCACCAGAAGCCATGAAAGCCAGATAGCCAATCTAGCGCAGCAAAGACTTGAGTGTCTGTTAGTACCGCGCGTTTCTCGCCAGCAACAGGATAATGCTGTTCGAGATCACTCAGCAACATGGCTGTTATGGACGTGCCGTCTGCATTGTGTTTGTTGATGCTTGCCACACATTGAGCGACTGGAAGTGAACTTGGCATCTGAGGTGCGAGGTGAGTGTAGAAATATTGCTCCACTCGGTAGCTCAGTATCTTCCGGGTGTGTCCTTCATCGTCTGCCTTTGTTGGAGGCGGTGTAACAAGCTTGAGCACATACGACTCAGACCCCTCAGACGAAGCAGTCGATGCAGATACCAGAACAGCATTAACTCGGCATATCTCGCCATAGCCCGCCCATAGTGACTGAATGCGTTCCAGATACTTGAGTTGCAATCCTCTTTCAGCCAGAAGAGCAGTCGCTACTTCCCGCGCTGAGTTTGGTACAGGCATTGATTGCGTGGGGTGCCGCACGGGTATATAGAGGAGATTGTACAGTATAATGGAGACGCACGGAATGAGGATATAACAGAAAAGGCGCTGTAAGGGTATAGTCATTCGGAAAAGAAAGCGAGCTCGCGTGAGTATATCGGTGAGAATGCAGCGGGGTGTTGAGCACGGACACTGTTATCCCGAAGGAGCCTGGAGAATCGCGGCCTGTGAGTGATAAAAGCTGGTAGATTCCGCATTAGAACAGCTAGATATGCGAACTTCGCTAAAAAAAATGATGACATAAGCGTAGACTGGGGTTCCACGAAGTCTGGCATAAAGTCTTATTTTTTCCAGAATTAAGAAAATGAGTTATATCATCGCGATGATAGTAGCTTCCATTAAGAACGCATTGACTAAATATGTAGACTCTTCATCCGATTACAACAAGTACTGGAAGTAGATGTTTTCTCTGTCCGTCATGTCTTGAAGACCATTTTCGGCGTGCACATCGGCATCGGCGTCTTGTTGGTGTCCACTCATCGAATAGTCGATAGGGTTTCGCGGAAGACCAGCTGCCTCACGCTCATCAGCTTTTTTCTTCTGCATCCATGTGATGACGATTATTTGCAGAATCACCACACCCCATAGAATGCACCAAATCGCGAGGATGCCTTTGAGGGCATTGACCTAAAAAATCGTTAATACAATGCCGCTTTACGCGAAGCATATCGAGGACCACTTACGTATTTTGGAGCAAATTTCTGGTCAAAGATGTAAGGGGTGATTATGTTACCAACCGCGTTTCCAGCATTAAATGATGTATAGTAGACGGCCTTCTTGGTTTGTCCTGCACAATTCGCTCCCATCCATGAAATAAGCAGAGGGTTGATGGCATAGACAAACGCAATGAGATAGTATCCAGCAAGGAGTCCACCTTTGTTGGCTTTGGTTTTAGGAAGGGCGACAAGCAGCGCAACGCCGACAATGACGATAGTGACGAGTCCGAGTAAGAACGGAGACTTGCGTTTGAACCGGTATGCCAGCCATGATGCTAGGAGAATAGACACGAACTGAAGTGCTCCGAATGGCATGTTGAGCAAGACAGCTTGGTCCGCCGTGAAACCAGCGAGGTTTTGGAGAATGATAGCACCGAAAACGGATGAAACGGCAGCGCCAGCGTTGACAGAAATGACCATGATCATGTATAGCCAGTACTTTGGCTCGGACCAGGCTTCGAACACGTGTTTCCAGTTGAACTTATGGGAGATAATACCCTGCTGATTCGCCTTGACTCGCTCAATGGCCTTCAGACGGTCCTCCGGCGACAGAAAACGAGCTTCTCCAGGACTGTCATGTGCCCACCAATACGTAAAGGCTCCGATGACAATGGTCAAAAGTCCGAAAAAGAGATAGACAACCTGGTATCGGTATAGGTGATGTGAATGAACTCGACCAAATCCGTAGACGATGGGGGCACTAATCAGCGTGCTAAGTCCGTAGCAGCTATACCAGCATGCAACTCGGAAAGGCTGTTCAGAGCGCCTATAAAAGGCGATTGTGATCATTGAGAATAGAGGCACTACTGCTGCTTCGAAAGCACCAAGGAAGAAGCGAGATGCGAGAAGTCCAGCGTAATTCCTTGATCCTCCGAGACCACCGGCAACAGAGATTCCCCAGCATACAATGATGACTGGCAAGACCTGTCGGTATCGAAGTTTAACCAGAACCCATGCTGCCAAAGGCTGTACTGCGAGCTGTGCATAGTAGCCGATGTTTCCGATGTTGGAATAGTCGTTTCCTTTTAGTTTGGCGTCGGTTTTTAATCCATAGACGGCTGTCAAACCAATAATGCCTTTGTCGGCAGATTGGAGGAAGTAGACCATACAAAGGAGAGACAACATCCAAGTGTCTGTCTTCCGAAGGATTCGCTTATTGTCTTCATCGGTACAAATGATGGTTTCGCCCAATCCTTGGACCTTGCCTTCCTCGTAAGCGAGGGCAACGTCCGCGGAGGCATCGGAGGTGTACTCGATACCTTGAGCGCTTGGCTTCTCAGCAGCTGAGGCCATGACTCTAGAACAAAGTAAAGAACAAAGAAATAATGTGGGGATGGGGTAGAATCTGGGGTTAGTGATCTGGGGTAATCCGTTTATACATATAGACCTTCCAGCACAGACCCATCAGACACGGCAGAATGGCGAGACGGACATGAATTTTTCCTCCAACGAGTCAGCAGACTAGGACAAGGGAGGATGGGGGCTGCCCCTAATCTATACGGCGTGCTGATACCAGCACTAGTACTAGGGCCAATGATTATGCTTTCAAGGCGCGGACAAGCAACCGGCTAAATCGGTGTGTTGGATATAGTTAATCATGATCCTTGAATTGTGCGCACAAGGCTACAGCTCTGATGAATGATAGATAAGAAAGAACTCAGCCTTGAGAATAAGATAGCTGAAGGTGTGTGAAATGGGGCAAGTGAGCAACACAAGCAGCTACGATATTGGCAAGCCACGGAGTAGCGAGAAGCAAGAGGACAGCATACGCTATTCGGCAGACATGATACCTTGCGCCACTTGTCGAAAGGCTTTGTCTAAACCGACGACAATAAAGGCATGATTAGTTACCATATGTCATCATGCATTACATAGTACTTAATATGCGCTAAAGATCCCCAACTGTTTGGTACGGCCCCTGCCGTTAAACTCAAAAACCAACCTACGTACGACTCCTCGATGTTGAGAACAAGACTGTCCTACACGCACAAGATCTCTTGACAACAATAAGCTTCTCGCCAAGAGCGCCCCCTCCCACGAAAGTGGCCACGCACGGTTCGATGTAATTATCCGGCCATCCGGAATATCGACAGTACGCCACCACTGTCCAGTTCTCGGTCGGAACACCACAATCATCTGTCAGCCCTAACGCCACACTTCTTTCGCATCCGAGAGTCAGACCGCAACCCTGTGGTCAAAAGAATTGGAAAAGATATGTGGTGATGGCTCCCGCGATGAATCGAGTCGGTCCACAATAGCCAGACTTGTGCGACGGCCCACCGAAACCTCGGCGTGAGCCCACCAAGCCCAGAAATAATGCGGGGTAAACGTCATGACGTCCTCGGACGTTGCAGGTATTTCAATGGTGCCTGAGTTGTATCTCCAAATTTGTGATCGACTGGAGAAAAAAGAAAATCATAGTATTGTGCAGCAAGAGACTCTTAGTGCGACAACAACATGGCGGATCCCAAGAACACCGCGAGTCAGCGCTTGACGCAGATCAAGGACTTTTTGACGATGAACAAAACCGCAACCACCATTCCGTGGGATCCGGATAGCACCAAGTTCCCGACACGAAAAGAGCTTCCGGACATTCCTGGTGCTCCCAAAGAAGCCGCTTGGGTCTGGGGTGAGAATGATTATGTACTATGGCACCGTCTACATGCCGGCACCACACTAACGCTGAGCAGATTGGGCGCTTGAACCTTTTGACGCCGACCCGTGTAGCCGCGGCTGCCAGAGAGATCAAGTCTGGCGAGATTGTGCCTGTAAAGTAAAGTGAGCCAACATAACAGATGGATTACATGCTGACCCGAACAGCCTCCCTCTCAATGTGCCCAATGTGCCAGCATTTGGCCGTGAACAATTCAAGCACGAAATCAAGACGCTAGCTGAGGGCATCGCATACGATGACTTGTATCACATGAACACGCAGAGCGGCACGCAGTGGGATGGTTTCCGACATTTCGCCCATATACCAAGCGGCTCTTTTTACAACGGCGTATGCAACACCAAACTCCCTCACAAGTTTTTGTGGTGTTGACAAAAACCCCAACTAACACCCTCAATAGACCAAGGGCAGCGACATTACCGGACCCAATGCTAACCACAAATGCTCGATTCACCACTGGGCCGAACACGGCATCGCCGGCCGCGGAATCCTACTTGACTACAGGGGTTACGCGCACAAAAAGGGAATCAATTACGATCCATACGACTACTACCCCATCTCGTGGGAGGAGCTCTACCGCTGCGGCAAGGACCAGGGTGTTGACATCCGACCTGCCGCGCAAGGCGGCGACATCAAGCCCGGAGACATGCTATTCGTCCGCAGCGGCTGGAAAGAAGCATACGACAGCAAGAGCGACGAGGACAGAGCCAAGGCGGCTCTCCGCCACGGCTCTGGCAAAGATGGCGAGGATGGCCAGCGATGGGCGGGGTTGAGCCAGGAGGAGAAGATGCTCGATTGGCTTCATGATTGCTATTTTGCGACAGTTGCGGGAGATGCTCCAGCATTTGAGGCGTGGCCTACGCACGAAGGTATGTTTGGAATCCTTTTCTCTCTCTCTGGCTGTTCCTCCTTTCAGGCGAAGGAAGCTGACAAGGAGGCCTAGATTATCATCTCCACGAGTACATACTTTCGTTGTGGGGCATGCCGCTGGGCGAGATGCTCGATCTCGAGAAGCTGGCTCAGACGTGTCGTGAGAAGGGAAGATGGTTCTTTTTCTTCTCTTCTGCCCCGGCCAATTGTCCTGGTACGTACATTTCTCATGACTTTGATTGTACTGTTTTATTGACTATGCGACAGGCGGAGTAAGCTCTCATGTCAACGGTAACGCAATCTTGTGAGGGAAGTAAAATGTGAAATGGAACAAAGCATAGCTCTTTGGGTATGTGTATCGAAATTGGCAAACGGAGGAGCAAAATAGGTGTAGATATGAAATACGGCACAATCAAGCAGCTACCAAGTGGGATTGTAATGCAGTCTTTCCGAGTAAAATGTGTACATAGTGATCACGTCAATCTGTTGAGATTAAACAACCCTGCCGGGTCTAGTTGTTCTGCTCTGTGTTTTTATCCTACACCTGTCTCTCATTCTTTCCATCCCTACTCTCAACTTCGACAGTTGCTTCTACGTGTTCTGTCATTAAATGTTTGACGCCTTTCATAGAGAGCACCGCAACCGTCGCAAGGGCCACGAAAGGAACTACGCTCCAGTACGCCAATCTGTAAGCACGCGCATACGACCAGTGACTTGCATTCCACGCTGCGGAGGCGATATACTCATTAGCGCCAGGCACAGCGCCATATTTAAACGATGATTCCGATTTCCCCTTCATGGCAGCAAGCAAAGCGGGAATGGACGAAGCAGGCAAGCCGGCTTCTAAGGCAGCGGAGCTGATGTCGCGGTTGAGATGCGAAGCGATGTGCGAGTTTACAATGGCATAAATGACTGCAGTACCGAATGCGCCACCAATAGCTCTAGCTGAAAAGGCAAGTCCGGTGGCTGTGGAGAGAAAAGCGTGGGGCGCCGTGAATTGGATGCATGCGACTAAGAGAGTGAGTGGTCCCGCGCACCCGACACCAGTCAACGCCGTAAAGACAATCTGACAAGTGCCCCAGGTAGGTTTTATAAAACCAAAACAAATGGATGCAATGAGCATAATGGCAAAGGTTACAGCGAGCGGTGTCTCTATGTGACTTTATTAGTGCATGTTTGTGTCTGCACAAGTGGGAGAGATGCGTACTCATGTCTTTGAATCTAGTTGCCCACCATGTGACTGCTAGTGACGTGATGATGGAAGCAATCTTGTACGACAACTGCCTGATTGCAATATTCCAGGCATCGTCCTCGAAACCTATGTTGAGTATAAGCTGCGGCGTTACAGCGTTGATTGCTGAATAGTAGATCCAGCCTTCTATTGTGAAAGCAAACGTCGAGAGCCAAAAGTTGGGTCCGGTAGAAAAGAAAACATGGGCGACGATACCGTCGCGTCTTCCTTTCCATTCTGAAGCGTATGTTAGAAATGGTACTTTAGGAGAGACATACATGAAAAACCTACCGTAGAAACAGAAAGCTACGAAAAGAACGATCCCAACTGTCAGGTTTGCAGATACATGCGGATTACTCCATGGGTATGCGCCGCCTGCCCAGTTGAGAGCAAGGAGCATTAGGGTGGCAGCAGCAACTAGCAGAAAAGAGCCGATAGGGTCGCAAGCCCATGCCCATTCCTTGAAGCTCATGCGCGGATAGTCAGTGCGTTTCTTGGGCCAGTAAAATGCAAAAAGGCCCAATGACGTGATGCCATGGAGTCCGACTTGAATCCAGAAAATGTATCGCCAGCCAGAAGCACTGAGATCGGTAACAGCTCCTGCCGCCAAACTGCCAACACTGTATACTAATCAGCGACGACTATCATTGCGCTTGGCCCGTCGAGTCATGAACTTACGTGCCCCCTATTACTCCAGCAACACCGGCAAGTCCGTTGGCCAACGGACGATACTTCAACGGGAGGACTTCTGAGGGAATAGATTGAACGATAGATATTGTTGCAAGCGTAGTACCAATGAGGATACCACCGCCAATCAGCATGGACATGCTACTGGCTCTAGCACAGACGATGGCACCAACACATGCTATCAGAGGTGGTATAGTGGCAAACAGCTTGCGATCCAAGACATCTGAAAGCCGGCCAACAGGAGGCGAAAGAACCGATTGCATGAGAAGAGGGCCTTGGATGATCCAGCTAGCGATGGCAGGCTCTCCAAGCTCACGGATGATGAAAGATAGGACGGAGCCTGCAGCTACGACGACGAAGACCTGAGACATTACACTGTTTCTTTACATGAGATTGTTTACGGCCAGATTAACGGGGGTTAGACGCACGCAAAGCAGCAACAGAACACAACAACCCAAGACCTCCATGAGAGATTGATATGCTCGACGTTTTCGTTCGCTTCTTGGTCAATGGGCACAATGTGTGTGCTATGGCTGTACTCAGCCTCAACATGAGTTGTTTCTGCCTTGCCGTCCATGATTGCTTGAGCCAAACTGCAAGAGAGGATGCGAACAAGGAAGAGAGTCCTCAGGCATGACGGTACGTATTTGTAAGGGAACAAGAGCCTTTGCGCGCCTGACTTACACAGCCTGACGTGTGATCTAACGCTACGGGCATTTTGTCTCCAACACTTTGCATATCGGCAATTCACCACAACTGGGGCTGAAAGAAGTATTGCAAGGATCGTGTGGATAACATTTGCCGCAGTTTGGAGATGGGTGCATGTGGGGTCCCGAATTGAGTGAAGATTGGCGCTCTCCTCCCGCTATAAAGTTGCGGGGGAAGAGCACGCTAGACACAGCCTATGAGTCAGTCTCGCGGCGCATTGGTCCGAGATGGCGCTCCTCCTCGTTGCATTTCATGCGGTGGTCGCGAGCGTTATGGCGTTTGCTTTCTTTTTGTTGCTGCGGCGGCAAGGAGCAAACGGGTGGGGTTATGCCGAAAACGGAAGGGCTTAGCCAAGGCCCGGGAACGGCAGTGCCGCTCCGCTGGACCCTGACTGCCTGATAGATTTATTTTTGTTTTCGTGATCTCGCGCTCTTCTCTACAAACCCATAGGACTCGACGCTAACCACGTGAACCAGTGCTACCGCCTATTGACTTTGTCCAGCGCCTAGCAGCGTTTGGTTTTGTTGACACCTGAGCGCAGTTCCGATGCTATGAGCACCCCAAGTTCACTGTCAGGCCGCCTCGTCCCGCTTCGTACAAAGGACGAAGTGCGGGCCAGT
Organism: Curvularia eragrostidis; assembly: GCA_020744315.1. Lineage (NCBI taxonomy): Eukaryota > Fungi > Ascomycota > Dothideomycetes > Pleosporales > Pleosporaceae > Curvularia > Curvularia eragrostidis. The sequence goes on along the minus strand of JAIRCK010000004.1, from coordinate 132,057 downwards.
CTAGAGACGCAAACCGCTTACGTGGTCGAGGTGCCGTCTAGGCTTGCCAATGCTATCAAGGAGTGAGGCACTCCCTGTGAAGCTGCCCGGACTTGTGTACTAAACCTTGCAGTGCCGTGCAAGCAGCGTTACCCAACTTCAGGACGTCTGAGATCTCCCACTTACGCCGCGTCGTGCAGCCCAAGTTCCTGCCACCGCACCTGCAGAAGGAATTCTTCCCGCCTACAAGGCTCCCGAGAGGTCAGGAAGATGATATCGCCCCAATATATTTATCTTCCTCCCCTGCCTTGTCCCCCTCTATTTCTATCTCCGCTTCCCACGATGCATCCTCGTCTTCTGTCGAGCTTGAAGGCGAGGCCCTTACTGAATATCTGGATCTAGTACGCTTTTTTCTGCTATGCCCTACGCACTATCTGTCCCGGGCCGACCTCTTGAACATCATACGCACATGCCCGCCCTATGACGGCAAGACTGCGCTCCCGCGCATCTTCTGCGTGACTGTGCCATCTCTTGCGCCCATATCTGCCGAACAGGCCGCAGAGTGGAGCAATCAATATTGGCCCATTTCATACAAAAACACCAATCCTTACGGCCCTCATCCGAGCCTTGTGCAGCGTAATCAGGATGAGATACAGCCCGGCGCAGGCGACTACCTTGCTCTGGCGAGGATGGCTGGCCAGCAGGTATCCGACGAGTGCCTGGGTGAAGATATGGGCGTTGTTGTTGTCGACCATACCAAGACGAAGCCCGACGTCATTGTTGTCGCAGGCGACTGTCGCTGGAGATCTTCCACAGGCGCCGCCGAATCCCACACCGGCACAGGCAATGTCATGGCTCATGCTGTGCTCCGTGCAATCGCTATGGTTGCGAAGAAGCGACTCCGTGCTGGCGGCACCGACCCTGTATACCTGGACCGGCCTCTCTTCTGCGACAACCCTCTCACTCCGGTCGAAAAGGCATACTTTGACAAGGACAATATCCATTCTAGCGGCTATTTGTGTGTTGATTTAGACATCTACCTAACTCATGAGCCGTGCGTCATGTGTTCCATGGCCATTCTGCACTCGAGGTTCAGGCGGTGCATCTTTGCTAAGCGCATGCCTCACACAGGAGGCATGACGTCGGATGGCCCAACTGACCCTTCGTCAGATGCTCCTGGATTAAAGAAGGGTCTATTTTGGCGACCAAACGAGCTCAACTGGAAGTTTTTGGCCTGGGAGTTCAAGGAGGATGGTAGGCCTGCCGGCGCCGGGAATGCCTTGAACGATACTTTGCATGCCTAGGTGGAGCACTCATCGTGACTTGTATTGGATAAACAGCACTGGCATGGTGTGCTGATTTACCCTGTTCTTCGATTGTTCTGGGATGGCCATGTTAGTATGGATTAGACAAAATATGAGCTAGGAGGAAGGAGACATTCACATGTCGAGGCTCATCAGGATTAGTTGACAGTCTCACAATTGCATTTGGACCCATCGACCAAAGGCTATGGAGCGCTGCCCCAGTTGTTTATAATGCGATGCCCAATCGAGTGCAACAGCCCGAAGGAGCGTATTTGACTTAACTACATAAAGACTAGTCAAGTGTATGCCTTACTTAAACCACTCCAGCCCCCAAGATAGGAACTTTGAATGGTCCAAAGACAGAACAGTGAAACTGAACTACCAGATCACGAGCAGCAATATGTACCTCCGTCCCGCCCAACCTTCAGATGAGCCAACGATAGCTTCTCTATGCGCACGCGCATTTTTTAACGAAGATCTCTTTGGTCGAGTGATACATCCCCACCGAGACCTCTATCCAGATGACGTGGAAATTTTCTGGCATGAAGTTGTCCGCAGCGACTGGGCCAACCCGCGCGACAAGGTCTTTGTCGCAGTCAGCCCTAGCAGCCCTGAGCAACCCGAAGAGCGAGTAGTCGGAGTGGCAATATGGCAGCGTCAGGGCGACGACAAAGGTGCACAAGAAATCATCCAAGCATGGCGTGACCCCCGTCCCCATTTTCCTGCCCTTGCACCCGCCACGAACCGCGCCCTGGATCCAAGCAAGAAAGACATCCTGATGAGGTCGGCCGATTTTACCAAGCACTACTGGTCCGGCGACCGCGCGCAAAACTGGTTTCTCTCGCTATGCGCTGTGGATCCTGCATTTGCTCGACGCGGATGCGGGCGTCTGCTTGTGCGGTGGGGGATTGAGCGTGCTCAAGAAGAAGGTATTGCGGCGAGCGTCACGTCGAGCGACGGGACGAATGGATTCTATCTTCGCTGCGGCTTTGACGAGGTGGTAGGGAATGCGAGTGAGGGGGAGGGAAATCCGTTGAAGGAGGATGAGGTTAGAGGTGGTGATATATTGTTTATGCGAGCGAAGAGGTAAAAGGGGAGGGGTGGTGTCATGTATGTGTCTTTGTTAATCTACATATCGTATTGGAGATGATGGGGAAAAATAAAGATGGGGTATCTAGCTACGTCGTGCCTTTTTTTTGTCACGAGAAAAAGGAAAAGGGGAAGAGTATGGTGTCGTTATTCACTTGGGCAGTTGAAGTTTCCCTGGCCTATAGTTTTTGGCGTTGTTGCGAGCAGGCTCGTTCTTCACGGTCCACTCGACGTCTTTTCTGATGAAGAGCTGATCCGTACTTCGTTGACTGGAGCGGCGATCCAGGTCGACGCTCTTGTTGCTTCTCGCAGCGTCCTGTTCCATGGCCGAGAGCCTTTCACTGGGTCTGACTTCGCCTCCCCCTTTTCTTTCCCCCTCGGGAGATACGGATCCACTGCTTGCGGTATAATTGAGCGTATCCATGCGGTATGTCTCGGCATGATGCGCTGTTCGTGGTTCGCTGTGACGAATCGTAGACATGTGGCCGTACCGCCCAGAAGACTTCGAACTGTCTCCAAGGCCAGGTTTTACACCGCTGCCAGTATCAAAACTCTGGAGGAAAGACTTCAGGCAGGGGAGCGTGCTGGCGAGAAGCGAGGAACAGACTTGTGCTTGTTGCAATACCAATGCGGCTGCACGAAAGACACCGGGGTTCTCGCTGTGTAGCGATATCTGCCACGCTTTGAAGAAGAGGACCGTCAGGACCACAAGGGGTAATCGTAACGCGAAAATGCCGAAGACTTGGAGCTTGAATGTCACAGGCATATGAAGGTGGCGGATGAGATATGTGGGGATGAATGCGAGGACAGCGTCCGTCAGGGCGTCGGTAATGATGACGAACATGTAGCGAGCTTCAAGTCCAGAGCATACTTTTGAAGCGGTTCGTGGTGATATACTGTCCGGTGAACAGCCTGCTGAGACAAGAACTGCGGATGCGATAGTCCAGATGATGATGGCGCCGATTATGATATTACATGTTTTCCAAGCACTTCGCATTTCCCTTGTGAATAGGCGCTGGACCAAGAGTATGGCGGAAAGCTTCGAGATACCGAGCGTAATGTAGACGGCCACTTGATTGCCGGCGTAAGTCTGTCAAACATGTCAGATTCAGATCCGGAACCAATGCAGAAGAGTGGAGGTGGGTGTAGTACCGAAGCCATTTCTGAATACTGCGTCTCGGTCAAGATATCGAATGACTTTGCCAAACCCGCTGACAATGATGCGAGCAGCAACGAAAACTGAACAGCATCGCCTACCTAGCTTTGCGTCAGTTCAATGCGGATACAATAGAGAGTCGCGTGCGCAAGTACCTGCGCAGCCAGTATGGCCGCATCATCCAACCCCAACATGTGCCATTTGATATATATCCGAGTGATGAATGTGAGGCTACTATAGGTAAAGCCGAGAAAAGTAAAAATGTACAGCGTCCCGCTATGGTCGTCGCCTGTGTTGACAGCCCACCGATAGCGCCCATCGTCGGGCGGTGGAGTTGCCACTGACATTGTGAAAAGATAGTGTGGACCCGAGCCGATCAGGACTGAAAGCGTCACAGCTACTTCTTGAAGAGGGGGCACGGCGCATATCCTTTGAAAAGTACTAGAATACGGCGTCCGTGGACTCCAACTGCCCCTGTGTTACCACTATATTCACAATCCTTCGAACATCACGTTTGCTTCGCCTCAGAACACGGGCAGGTCCACGTTGTAATTGGGCCGGCCGGTAGTCATCCCGTGTTCTGTTGTACAAGAACAGGGAAAATGCATCAGCAAGGGTGCCGCCCTTAGTGAACCAGATCGTGGGGATTCTTTTCTTCATCATTTCTTTGTCCCGTGTTCAAGGGCGGCATAGGCCGCTCTCTTGGATCAGAGTGGGGTGGACGTAGCATCGCTAAGGTAGAATCCGCGGCGTTACCGACCGCCCCGGCCCGCCCCCCGGTAAGCTCCTTACCTGTATCAAGAATTCCTCCGAGGAAGTGGACAGGGTAACCGCTCCTACGGTGCTGTTGACAGGCTCCTTGGATAACTACGCCGCACCGGGGAAAAGTCAAAAACCGGCTACTCTTGCGGCGTTGCATAAGGGACAAGATGTCTTAGTAATGGCGAGCGAATCAAAGGGATGCGTCTATGGTGACCCGAGAAACGCAAGGGCATCCGATTCGTCTCGTGGGATTGCAGCGCATTGGCCCCTCGTTGCTGCGCCGCGGATGTGCATAGTCTGAAGGGACCTCGACCCTGTCGCTTAGGCCGTCTTGAAAGCGGCGTTGGGTACTTGGTAGATTAAGCGCAGAAGGACCGACAAGGAGCATGTAAGAGACAATAGCCGGTGATAAATGGGGTATGTTCGATACGGGTACATACATTGGCACACACCGTACATATTGTCAATCGTACGATTGCATGTTTCCACCAGTTCCTAGCGCTAGTATCGAATCCGCTTTGGTTCTCGTCGACCTATAGCCCCAGCATAGCCGTCGACCTACGGTTCACGCTGTAACTCTTCTTTTTCTTCCTTAATTTCATCTTTTTTTTGGTTTGGTCAGTTCATTATGACGGACTCCAAAGGCCTCGAGGCTGCGGTCCTCCCCTACGACGATGGAGTACAGCAGGATGCCGCTGCTCAGCAGAAGCTGGGCACTGCCAATGACCAGAAGGACATGTACCGTATGGGAAAGCAACAGGAACTCCGTCGAAATTTCCGCTTCGTGTCCATCTTCGGATACTCGATGGTACTGATGGCGACGTGGGAAACAGTATTGACGTATGTGGATGCTTGTACGACGGAGTCTGTGTGGTCTGACATTTCCTAGGACTCTCGCCATTCCACTGACCAATGGTGGTACCGGTGGCGCAATTGTCATGTTCCTCATAACAGCAGTATGCATGGGCTTCGTAATTGTGTCCATGGCTGAGATGGCTTCAATGTAAGTGTGATACTCATTTAATGGTGGTCTGAGAAAATGATCGCGAAAGAAAAAAAATGCTACCACGGTCAATTAAACGGTCGCTGACACATGTCCAGGGCACCTACGTCCGGCGGCCAGTACCATTGGGTCTCAGAGTTCGCGCCTAGGAAACACCAGAAATTCCTCAGTTACACGGTGGGCTGGCTCTGTGTGCTGGGCTGGCAGACTGGCATCGCATCTATCGCCTTTCTGGCTGGTGGCCAAATACAAGGCCTCGTAATCCTCAACAATCCTGATTACGTTCCTGAGAGATGGCATGGTACCCTCCTAATCATCGCCGTTGCAACATTCTCTATCGTCTTCAACACGCTATTGGCCCGAAAGCTGCCCCTCGTCGAAGGCATCGTCCTCGTTCTCCATATCTTTGGCTTCTTCGCCGTGTTCATTACTATGTGGGTTTTGGGACCACGCAGCGAAGCCAAAGAGGTATTCGGTGGCTTCCAGGATAACGCAGGATGGGGTAGCGTAGGACTATCCGTGCTGGTAGGACAATTGACACCGATCTTCGCCCTGCTCGGTGCAGATGCAGCGACACACATGTCTGAGGAGTTGAAGGATGCTTCGCACACGCTCCCCCGTGCCATGATCGCGACAGCAGTTGTAAACAGCGGTCTCGGCTTCCTTATGCTGGTAACTTTCTGCTTCTGCCTGGGCGACGTACAAAGCGTTCTGGGCACACCAACCGGTCAACCACACATCCAGGTTTTATACAACGCGACGAAGTCGGTTTCTGGTGCTACTGCCCTGGCATCCATCACGACTATCATGGCCATCTTCGGGTGCGTCAACAATGTCGCGACGTGCTCACGTCAACTTTTCGCTTTTGCTCGCGACAACGGTGTTCCCTTTAGCTCATTTTTCGCCTACGTTCGACCTGGATGGGACATTCCACTCAACAGTGTCATCATGTCATTCGGTGTAGCTATCGGCCTTTCGCTCATCAACATCGGCAGCACCGTCGCTTTCAACTCCATCGCCTCGCTTGGTACGTGCGCGCTGCTGTCATCCTACATCATCAGTATTTCCTGCATGTTCGTCAAGAGGTGGAACGGAGAGGCGCTGCTGCCATGCAAGTTCTCACTCGGTCGTGCCGGCATTTGGATCAATGGCATTTCCATTGTATATTTGTGCATGGCTTTCGTTTTTACTTTCTTCCCTACTTTCCCACACCCAACCGCCGCTTTGATGAACTGGAACATCTTGATCTACGGCGTTGTGGTCGTATTTTCCCTTGTTTATTTCTTTGTCAAGGGACGTAAAGTGTATATTGGTCCCGTCGAGTATATCAACAAGGGTGTTTAGATTCAGATTGTGCTGGGGGTTGATGACAGTTCATGGGCGCAGGCAATATAGACAAAAAAAAGCTGGTGGTCAAAATTATTTCACAGTCTTTCTATGAGAAGCCGGAAAATGTCAAATCTATCGTTCGATTGCTCTGTAAAGTGAGCTCGCGTAGAGTGGGAGTCCATCGTATACGTCAGTATAGGGAAGCCATTGCCGCCCAGCGTGGGGTTACTCGAGCTGCGAGAAACATTTCAACGTTTGCATAGACATTGATTGCTAACATTGCTAGCCATCTGCGTAGTGTGGCAGAGGATTTCCATCAACGTAACCAAATCAAGAAGGATCTTGAGACCTGCAGCACCTGCCTTTTACGGGACGTAGTGCAAATGGGTTGCATGCATGATTCCGGCCACGTTCGCATTAGCTCATGTCTTGAGTAATACCCTTGTATGTGGATCACGCCCGTGTTCAACTCTATGGTGAAAAATATTTGCGCTCGTAAAACTACGCAGATTAACTGCGAGATCGTAATCAAACAACAGACTAAATATATGATCAGGCCATTATGGTAAAACTGCGAATTGCATACATCATAGCAAATTGCGGTGAACGAATCAGGGATAGATCATACCACCCATCTTCCGAATCTGTTGTGTCCTATCTCGATGCTTTCAAGTTCTTGTCCGCAATTTGCAAGTGCAAGCTAGTCATGTATATCTCGGATACTCAGTCTGTAGTAGGAGTCAACATTGGTCTTACATATTAGCCTCGTAAGGTTTCTGACATAGCTGTCCAAGGATTATCGAAGCAGTCGAATACGAGATCGATGTATTGTCCTTGGGTCTGAACAATCTTTGCTGTCTTAGCCTCGTAGCTTTGTGTCTCGCCTGCCAAGACGCTCGTAGCAGTGACTTAACGCAATGAGTATAACTGGATTGAAAATAAGTGTCTTCACAGTATTTAAATTTCTCATAATTATTGGCTTCATCTTGGGATAGCTGCAAGGATGGTGTCGACGCGTGTCTGTAGCAAAGACCGTAGGCGGCCACCACGTGTGATACAATTCCTGAATATATAGCAGAGGGAGATGATGATTCAATTCCTCAATGTACCTATCATTGAACAATCAGAAACTTTGACATACGAAGGAAAGGGTCTCGGTGTTGTGATCAGAGTGCACGTGCAGTCGCGTTTAGCGTCGACCTAGCGCGACCATCCCATTATCTCATCCAACCCTAGCATTGCGGCTTCAACAAGCACATGTCGCGACAATGTTGCCCGACGAAATCATCGCACAGCTTGACGCTGAATTTCAATGCCGCCACCAGCAGATACAGAACCTTGTAGCTCTCTACAGTGTACGATCGATTCTCGACCTCCAGTACGCACAGCGCTGATCAACAACAGGCCCATCTCCCATCTCCTCCTTTCCTTAACATTCACGGCCTGACCGCAACGGGAAAGTCGTCCATTCTACGCTCCTTCTTCCACCTGTCCCGCGCATGGCATGTCATTATTAATGTTCGCGAATGTATAACGACGCGCCATCTTGTTGAACGTATCGTCGCATCCACTCTTGATGCACTAGATGAGTTCCACGACGAGAAGACGGACAGGAGACCATATGCGCGGACGGAGAATCTGAGCGCACTATGCGTCAATATGGGAAAGATCTTGGAAGGAAGGGGAAAGTTTGTTCTGGTGTTGGATGCCATGGACAAATTGCGCGAAGGGGGAGGAACATTGATCGCTGCGCTGGGACGATTGGGAGAATCGGTAGGCCTATGGCTGTATGGGCTCACAGATGCAATACTAACAAAATCTTGAAGATACCCAATCTCTCCATCATCCTGTCTACGACGCTGCCATTTGCGCCCTCCGCCCTCCACTCTTCCTCCACGTTGTTCCTACATTTCCCGTCTTATACGCGTACCGAACTCCTTACCATCCTCGGTGCCCACCCACCAAAGATCTTCCTTAGTCCGCCATCTGTTGAAAATTTTCCTGACTATACGGCCGATATTGCTGCCGAAGACGATGAATGGCTCTGGGGCCGCTACCTACAGGCCGTATACGACTCCCTCGCAAAACATACTGGCCGAGATCTTGTCAGCTTCAAGAGCTGCGCAATGCGACTATGGCGACCCTTTGTTGAGCCTATAGTATCCGGTCAATTCGGCACGCGCGACTTTTCCCGCTTGATGGTAAATCGGCGCCACCTCTTCCAGCTGGAAGACTCAGTCCTCGATCGCATCATATCCAGTACCAGCATCGCCAATCCCACCATGAATGATGCCGTAACCCCAGCCACTCCCAGCAAAAAGAAACTAGCGCATATGACTGTTCATACCCTTCCGTATTTCACAACCTACATCCTCATCGCCGCATACCTAGCTTCGTACAACCCAGCTCGGACAGACGTAACGTACTTCATGAAACACACCGACAAGCGTAAAAACAAGCGACGTGCTCCGGCTACTTCTTCCTTCAGTGTAACAGGCAAGCGTTCTGGCGCTAAGCACCGCAAGATCAGTCGGCATCTCTTAACACCCAGCCCATTCACTCTAGACCGTCTTCTCGCTATTTTCCGTGCACTATTGGACGGAACAGTGCCCCAAGTGGCGGATCTGTACACGCAGATTGCGACACTCACAAGCATGCGCTTGCTTGTTCGTGCGGGAGGTGCAGGCTCAAACGATGCATTAGAGGTGGGGGCTCGGTGGAGGGTGAATTTCGGGTGGGAGTACGCCAGGGCGCTTGGGCGCACAGTAAGTCTAGAAGTAGGTGAATATCTGGTTGGTGGGGTGGATTAGACTACGGCACCATGCATGCATATAAAGCGGTCATATCAAAGCATTTTTATCTTCTCAATACCAACAAAGGCGCCTGTGTGTCTTCTAAGAGAGGCCGTCTAGGTCTATGAGCTACAGCTACATTGCATCATGCCCTTGTACTTTGGTACATCACCACAGAACCTCTCTTCCTCATCTGCGTTCCACTGCCAGTTTTCCCGGAAGGGATTCAGTGTCAAGTTCATGATTTGCGGCAAGATCTCGCGTTCTCCCTTCTTCTCAACACGCTCAATGAGTTCGTCGAGGATCCAGGAACGGGGGATAAACTGTATTTTTACGTTAGTCAATCAGTTGAGAAGCGTCGGGTATTCGAGCGACAACATACGTTTGGATTGACGGCATTCATAGCCTCTCGCCTTTCGGCGTCTTTGCCTTCGCCCCAGTCTTCTTTGACACGCTCTGCCCATCTATCGAGCCACTTGGCAATTCGCTCTCTTCCCTCACTTTCCCGTCTAGGCGCAGCATCGCTGCGGAAAAAGCGGCCCGCGGTATCTATCCTCTTATCTGGGGTATCAACGTCAGACAGCTGGACATCGCCCAGTCTTCTGAATGCGTGGTGGAAATCCAGCTCATATGCTTCGAGACAATCCAGCAGTTCGGACATTAGGACGTCAAAGTCTGTTTCCTTCTGTGTTTTCAGTCCGAGGCGCAGCGTCATGAGTCGCCGGTATTCAGCGAGGAACACGGCCTTATATTCTTCGCCTGCACGATCGATGGCTGATTCGGCACATTTGACAAGTCCTTCTGCTTGTTCTTCTGTCACTCCTTTCTCTACAAATGTTTCGTTGTCGACATGATCTGCTGCGCCCATGAGTTCGCCAAGGGCTTCACCGAGGCGGACGAGGTTCCACCAGATGATGGTGGGCTGGTTGCGGTAGCTGTAGCGGAGCATGTGGTCGTCGTGATTGGGCGTATATGTGGGATCAAAGGTATCAAGGAAAGCGAACGGGCCAAAGTCAATCGAGAGACCAAGGATCGAAGTGTTGTCTGTGTTGAGAACGCCGTTCATGAAGCCGTATGCTTGCCATTTGGCAACAGTCTCGGCGTTGCGACGAAGGATGGCGCGGTACAATCGAACGTATCGATTCTCTGCTGTTTCACCTTCGCCTTCGACTGTGTCTTTTGAGACGCCGTCGTGAGTCTGGGCATGCACATCTTTGGCATCGCCTTGAGGTAGTTTTGATGGAAGCTTGTCCCAGCCGCCATACACGTGCTCTGCTGTATAGTCTGCCAATATGCGTAGTGTTTTGCGATCTCCACGAATGCGCTGCAGGTCAAAAGTTCCAAAACGAATCCAACTTTGCGCAAATCGGGCAACAATCCCGCCCGGCTCAATTCGTTCACGCATGATTTTGCTTCCATTGTTTAGTACCAACGACAACGCCCGTGTACTCGGAATCCCAATCGCGTTCAGATACTCAGAGACGACAAACTCTCGAATAGAAGAGCGGAGGACAGCTCGTCCGTCGGCGAAACGCGAGTATGGTGTTCGACCAGCACCTTTGAGCTGTATCTCGTAACGGGTGCCCGTTACAGGGTTGGTAGACTCAAAAAGCGAAATGGCACGTCCGTCACCCAACTGACCTGCCCACTGCCCAAATTGATAGCCGCCATAGCACTGCGACCACGGGTATATGCCCGCTTCCGGGTTCTTCTCATCCCATGTCAAGATCTTCCTGCCTGACACAACGTCTTTGAACTCTTCAGTCTTGGCCTCCTCTTCCTTCAAACCAATGTCTTGTAGCGCACGTTGGCTGACTGCCAGCAGCTCAGCCTCTCCCTGGGGGTCTGGGCGTACGTATGTATACAGTGCTCCTTTGACCATGCGGGGTCCCAGCTTCCCGCGGGGCGCATCGTGTGAATCTTTGGGAGTGGGGAACTCGGTATCTGTGGGGAGGTTTGTAGTGAAGACGTTGGACTTGGGGAGCGACTGCAGGGTGCAAAGCTTGCTGGATGAGCCGCTGTCCGTCTGCCCAGCATCTAAATGTGCCATAATTTGGTTCAGGCGCAAAGATGTGTGGAACAAGTTTCTTGATGGGCGTTTGGCCGACGAAAGGGTTTTTCGTGTATGCTGCAGCGCAGAAGAGAGACGAAACATACGCTGCTAATTGTAACCAACTGTTGTAAGGGAGGGGACGAATGAGGGAAGGTGGCGGCGTATATATGCGCATATAAGAGTGATGCGAATGCTATGGAGCAGTGGCGTCATGCCTCGGGGTCCTGTTATCGATAATGCGGCCACTAACGGCTACCGAACTCCGTTGTGAACAAACTGCAGTCGCCACTTTTTCAGCCAATCATCGCGTCTGCAGCATGTACGCGTCCTGTCCTCTGCGTATACGTCGTCTTTGTCACAGAGTGCTACAGCAAAATCATCATATGTCTGGCAGGTACCACGGCGGCTCAGATATACCGTTTTAGCCCTCTTCTTCATACATTCGCTATGAACGGCCAGGCAATCCCAGGGTATTATTGGGATGCGGAGAAGAAGAAATATTTTAAGATCCAGAGCCAGAATGCAGCACGTGGTTTCGACCTCAAGTACTCTCTCGACAATATCAGGAAAGAAGAACAAAAACAGCGCATACAAAAGGCAGCAACTGCCCGCTCGGATAAGATCCGGAAAGAAAGAGTTGTTCGACGGAATCCAAACAGCATTTCACAGACGAACATCGAGAGGGAGCTTGGCTTAAGGAGGCGTTCGTTCTATTTCAGCAATCTTTGGGCAGACGCTTGTGCTTTTGGAATCGATACCCGTCCGAAACATGTGATTAGGAGAAGAGCTGACTGTAGTTCCATACGGGTTTTCGACCGGGATCCTGTTTCTCACACCATATACACAGTCCAAGGGTCCAACAGTGTCAATATGCAGAGTATACATACTCGAGCGGATCCCTCGGCCATGGAGATAGACAACAGCAGTTACCACGATTCACAGCATGTCAATCCATACACTTGCCATGAAGTGATACGCACTACGTCAACGACATCATCTTTAACCTACCTTCCGGCCACTGGCGCACTGGCTGTAACTACGTATGGCTCAGATCGGCCTCCAGAAGTGTGGCTCAGTGATCCAGAGCGCGACCAACCAGTAAGTCATCATCCAGACACACAGGCTGGCTTCTGTTACAAGACCCATTAGCTTGCCAGAACAGCATGAACAGACTCTAATATTTCCTCACTGTAGTACGTAGGCCAAAAGTTCACTCCCAGAGATTGTACTGCAATATGGACAGCATCTGCCCGACCCACAACTTTCACCCCGTCCCCTTATCTCGCAAACACAATACCAGCAACACATACGGAGCACCTTGCTGTTGCTGCATCCAGCTCTCTCCTTCTCTTCACACGCTCTGAATCCGGAGCCTGGGACTCTAGCGTCGCCGCCAAGTCACTTACCTCTGACATTCTAGCGCTAGATTGGCTATCCTACACTACCGTTGTAATGGGCTCCCGCGACGGCTCCATCCGTCTGTACGACACCAGATCAGGGGGTTCAAGCCATATCCTCACGCATCCGTTCCCGATATCCAAGATCAAGCGCGCAGAGCACGACTCGCGACTCGTCTGCTCGGGTCTCCAGGACTCGCTCTGTCTATACGACTTGCGTTCGCCTCGCAAAACCTCATCATCCAGCTATACTCATACTGTCCCCAAACGTAGGAAGTTCAACCATAAGCAGCACCGCGGCCATCCGTCTTCTTCCTCACACTCTCATTTCTCCCAACCCCTTTTCTCGTTTGAGCATGCAAACCGCGACGAACTCGAACTTGATGTCGCAGTGCACGCGCGGCTGGGCTTGGTGGCTGCAGCACAGGATCTGTCGACTGGCATGGCGATTCGCATCAGTAACCTGTACACGGGAAAGGTAGTGAAAGAGATTAAGAGTTGTGAGATGCGGGGGAGTAAAAAGGGAAAAGGCGGGTGGGAGAGCATTCGCTCACTCAAGTTTGTCGAGGGAAATAAGGGTGATGACGAGGGAGGAGTGAAATTGTGGTCGTGTTGGAATGGCGGGATTGGGGAGTTTAGTTGGTGAGACGCAGAGGCATTTTGTACATGGAAGACTGCGCATGCAGGGACATAGTATACTCTGTTGTGAGGCGGATGACTCGGTACGGCGGCTATTTCATGACTGCTCTCCATACAACACGATGTGTTTCCAACACACAGGTATACGCAGTACATCTCACTCCTTCACACATACTCATACAGGTAACTTCCCCTCAGCACTACGCCGTCTTCTTGCCGCCGCTCAGAAACGTCACCTTGCTTCCACCCCTCTTCACCTTGGAGACCGCATCTCCCAATAAATTGCGAATCGCATTTTCCAGCCTCTTATCTTTCTTTCTCCTCATCCAAATTAGCACGATGCCCAGAACAACCATGTCGACGGCGATGTGCTTGACGCACGCCCAGACCCATCGCCATATCCCTCTAAACAAACGGTAATGCGCCGAGTGAGCAAACAGGCGTCGGGCTTCTAATTGTTCTCGCAAAGCGGCTACTTCGGCTGTCATCTTCATGAGAGATTGCTCGACACGTTTGCGCCATTTTTGATCCTCGGCAGCCTCTTTGGACGACTTGTTTGCCGGGACTGGGGTGCTGCCGAAGCCAGGAATGGGCATTTGGATGGGTTTCCCAAGGACGCCTATGCCTCTGTTTTTCGGGGCAGGTGTGGGTGTCTGGATGGGAATAGGTTCGGCGCGCATGAGATTTTGTAAGTCGGTTTGGACACCTGCGTCCTCTAGATTGTGATTTGTATCGTCGGGATTCTCATCGGGATAGGATGTAGGATTGTATTGGGAGTCTGGAGCGTCAACAAAAACTTCGCCACGGTCGATTTCCGCCTCTTCTTCTTCCAGGTTCTCCTCGGATTGCGACATTGGCGACTTAACTCGCAGTGGTATTTCTCGCACTGCCTCTCTTGTAGGAGTTTCGTCGTTCGGCCTCAGTGGCGTGCTCATGTCCATAGCTGCGCGGCGACTCTCGCCCAACTCATGTTGAGAATAACCAGACTGAATGTGGTCCGAGTGACGCAGCGGCGAGGATGATGATGAAGAGGGTACGTTGGACTTTACTTGGTCCCAGACAAATTCGAGCTCGGCGACCAGTTCCCGCGAGTCCGGCGACGGCGAGGCGTACTTGTGCATAGTGTCGATGAGGGTGGTGATGTAGCGACGCTTTGCCTCTGTGCGCGAAAGGCCGTTTTGTTGTTTCCATGCATCCCTGGTGAATTGTTAGTACTGCGCCGCTGTCTGCGACGAAGAGTCGCATCTGTCGCGTGCCCAACATACCACTTCTCTCGCGCTCGCTGGCTTTGGTCGTCATTGCCTCGAGGGCAGTCCATGATGCCGTCTACATCCCCCTCTGCAACATGTTAGTATCCGTCTTTGTGACACCATCCACTGCAACGTACCCATTGCCTGCTTGTATAATCCATACAGCCGTAATCTTATCGCAGAAGGCGGCTTCTGCGATCCCGTCCGGATCTTGTTGACGGTATTGAGCGCATGGCTAAAAACTCGGTCTACGTTTTTGTCCATCAGTATTTTGGTATAAGCTGAGCCAGCAACAGAAAACCAGTCACATACCGACCGAGTCTGACATAGTATCTAGGGTGAACGGCGCGCCCCCACACGTGGGGAGCGTCGCATTGATTGGCTTGTAGGCTATACGTGCGTATCCAAGCACATAGGCGAGGAAATCAATCAGGCCAAAGCAGTAGACGAGGCAGGCAAGGTCGAGCGTGAGGCGGTGGATGGGCGGCGTGCATGGTGCGATGACATGCGGAGCCGGGGACGGTGTGGAGATGGCATCGTTGTCGCGCTCTTCCTGGGGCCTCGGCTGCTTCGGCGCGCGCGCGCTTGCCATGTGGCAGTCCAAGCGGGTCAGTCACGTGTCGGTTGGGAAAGATCCTTGCGGAAGATACACGTCAGTCGTCTTTAACCTTTTATTGCTGGCAGGACGTATTTTGCTTTCTCTACATGGTCTGGCCGGACTGGCCGTATCACCGTGTCAAGGACATTATGGACCGATTGGGTAATGTCTCCCACCTTCTGTTTCGGGATCTTATCGGTTTGGACTAGACTGTACCACGAACAACACATATATTACTTCGTCTGTACCGCATCTCTACCACTGTACTGTATGTGATTCTGAAACATATTGCTGAGCTTCGTCATAATCAATTGAGCAGCTGCCCATTGTCCTGGTCGGTGATGTCGCAATTACAATACCTAATTCGCCGCTATCCCCAACAGCAGCCTGTCCTCATTCCATCGGAGTTAAATCCTAGTCCTAGAACACATGGTGCGGCGATTAAGAATTTGGTGCGGGCGTATTTCGTACTGTCTTATTTCTCATAAAGATCCTCCTGCTCAGGATGTAGCTGGTAAATTCACCGTCAACACACACACAACAGGAACAAGAACTTGGAAATTTTTCAGTAAAACAGATGTTTTATTCCAGTATCTAGGCCATCCAATATACTAAGCACAGGAGAAAGCTCCTAGGCCTGTATCTGTCCGAATGTGTCGCAACCTTTCTCGAGGTGCTGCACGAACTTGGACCCCCATATCACATCTCGTTGGTCACGTCATGTCAGAAACTCCATGTGCCTTCTTTCACCGGTCTCTCCATGTTGTATTCTTGTCCATAACGGAGATCAGGTGCTCGGCCAAGCCGTCTAGCACTTGTCGGTGTATCCGCAGCGGGTGCAGGCGTGGTTGAACTTGCGGCAAGTGTCCAGGTCGCAGGTCTTGGAGCAGGCGATGGCATCGAACCAGCACCAGGTGTTCTTTTCTTGTTAGCAGTGAACTAGGGAGAAAGAAGATGAAGTAAAAGCAACTTACACCCATGCACTCGAAGAAGAAGTCGTTGCAGGGCTTGCACTCGTCGCCAGCGGATGCGGCCGTGGTGATCTTGGTGTAGCTGAATGCAGCCTTGTCCTCAGAGGCAGCAGGAGCAGGATCCTGAGGCATAGCAGCGGGGCTGGCGATGACATAGGAAGTCATGAAGGCGAAGAGGATTGTAGTGGGCTTCATGATTGATGAAGTGGAAGTAACAAGTGTTGATGGTAAGTAGGTATGGATGTTTGCTCGAGTTGATAGAATTTGTGGTAAGGTTAAAGAGTTGGAAGGCTGGTAGGGGGATCTATATACTACGAATTGGGAGGCGAGGAGAACACTTTCACTTCAAGGTTGACAGGCACGCGCAGCTGGAGCGACGTGCGGTGTGAAAGCGGCTCTGGAGACCCAGGCAGCAATCCAAAAAGGAAATGAAATCAGTGAAAGAGCGGCCAGAGAGGCAGAAGTCTAGTTATAACACAGAGTGGCTAAGCATGGTCCGACTCAATTACCGCGCCAGATCCCTCAAAGATACTCTGATGGTGATAGGCTTGAGATTCAACTTACCCTGCGGGGTAATATTGGCTAGACGCAGGTAATTGGGTAACTGACGGCGGTGGCGGACATGGTAGGTATGGGAGACGTACACGATCAAACGCCAACGTAGCTTTACTTTGCCTTCACATAACCAATGTGATTAATAGCGCATCTGCACTCAATGTGACTCATGTAAAGATAGAGCTTGACTCAATTTCAGACTGCACCGAACTAGATTGAATGTGAATCCCGAACATAATGATGATCCAGTGAACTCACGCTGTGTATAAAAGCAATCCAATGATATCCACATCGAAGTCTTACCCATGGACAAGGTATTGTGAAGGTACCATACCCCCTCATGCCTTGCAGATCTTCTCAAGCACTTATACCCATCAATCATATTCTTCTATACTCCTAAGTTCTCCACATAAAGCTATTCACTGACCAGAACCATGACTTTCTCGATACCATCTACCTCGTAATTCAATTTATACCCATCTCCCTGCGACTACGTTTACCGATGTTCTGAGCTCCGTGGTTCAGCTCTGCATTGGGGCATTGACCCTCTGTATTTCGTGACAAGTCGTATTATCACGTTGACGAAGTCAGTTTCAGTGGGGCGCCCGACTGCGACAACGGTAGTCAGAGAGACTGGTGTTCCCGTATCCAAGTACACGCGCACTGTAAACTGGGTCTCTTCTAACGGGTCTCATATGTCATGTCAGTCGCTGCAAAGTGTCACTGGGTACCGAGCATGCGAGCGATTATGGCGACAACAGCACATGCGGGAGTCTAAGATATGTTTTGAAGGGAATCCCGCGGGTAGGTAAGCAGAAAGAGAGAAGGCATAGATCTGCATGTAGCATAAATATCTTTAGAGCAGCAAGAATAATAATTGCATTCACGCAATGTCTTAAGAGGTGCATGTTCAAAAGAAGTGCCTAGGTGAGAAATGATAGCGCATCGTTACCTGTAATTCTCGAGCAAGAGACCCAACTGAGACAAAAGTTCCACTGCAGAGACAAAGTGCAAAGACACAAGGAATCACACACAGTATTCAGAAATCCGTGTTGTTCAACCTCTATAAGAAGGTCGTCCATTGTCACATCCCAATCAGCGAACATGTATCCTCCTGATCTACACCCATGTACTGTGTGAGCCAAACTTCAGTCATCCATAAAGCCTCAGAGTATACCTGCAATGTACTCCAAAGAAGATTCCACCACAGCTAGGACCACTGTCCGTGAGCACCGAAGGTCAATCGGTCAGGCAAGTAGAAAGCAGCGCCTTGACAACATTAATATAAGATCCAAGTCAAACTAAAGCATCTTGACTTACCTAGCACCGCGTGTAGCCGCAGTGATTCGTGCAGAGCCCGCTGGCGCGACAAGTGTTAGTATGACAGTACTGATCGCAGGTTGGGCCGCCGAACATGCAGTTCTATGGATATTGTGAGCGACATGGAGGGTGGAAGAGAGCTTGGTAGGTTTGTAGGCACTTACGCGCATGCAGGTCTTGAAAAACTCTTTGCAATCATCGCAGGAAACGATGCGGGGCTGCTTTTCGACGGCGACGACGAAAGAAGCCAGAGCGGCAAGGAAGATGACTGAAACCTTCATTTTGTTGATGAGGTTGGAGAAATTTGATAGGAAAGTGGGTGGGTTGGTTGATCGAGGAGTTGAGATTGCTGTTGAGTTGATGAATTGGGAGGTGTAACGGAGCATCCTTTGGGGTATATATACTGCATGGAACGGTCAAGACTGTGAGTTATCGCTGAACAAACGGCGGAAAGAAGCAAGAATCACAAGTTCAACCTGATGTCATGAGTTGAGGTACCCGCAGCGATCCGTTGGAGGCTTCTAAACAGGGAGTGGAAGCAAATGAACCCCGCTCTTGTTGCCCAAGCGAGGTACTTGAGAATCGAGGGCGCTTCTGATTCAGCTCGGAGCGATAAAGAGAAGGAGGACAGTAAATTCGAGAGAGATAATTTTGACGCAGTCTTCATATCACATAGTTGCAATCGCATATGAACTGTTTGAAAACATCTCATCTTTGCCTTCCAGTGAAGACCCTGGTACCAAGTTCGTATACCACCTTGGTTACAATTAATTCATATGTCCATCAAAGGGTTCATGATATAAAGTGAACCATTGGAAGCTCATCTGGGAACGTCATGTCCTATCATACACCAATGATTCGCTATAAATTCCCCTTTGGAGATTACTGTCCCTCTCAGATATCCGATTCTAGGACACTTCCGGGCTGACACTCCGGCATCTTGTCAACGCACTTGGAAGTTCTACAATACTCGATATTCGTGCAGACGGTAATCTGGCATTGACGTGAACAAGCAGGGGGACCTGCTATGCATTCCTATTGTGATTTATGTCATTAGTGACTGTTTTGTTGGAACGAGGTGTCTTTGGAGCAAAAGGAAGATAGAGGGATGAATGAGCGCTTTACCTTCATGCATTTTCTGACTTCCCAAATGCATTGGTCGCAGCTCTTGGAGTCGTTGGCGAGGCCGATGCTTGCGAGGACTGCGACGAGGATAGCGGAGGGCTTCATGGCGAGTATTGAATAATGCTTTGCTGGGTGGTCCAAATGTGGAATGCTTGAATGGTAGTCGACGAGTTGGAAAGAAGCAATTGTGTTATCAAATTGGAAAGAGATTACTTGATTGAATTCGCAAGGCGTGGGGCCGGGTGAGACAGCAACGGCTTTCACCTGACCGAGTAACAGGTGCTATGATGTCCTTTATCTACAGCTTGGTAAACTGTAAAGTGAAGGTGTGAAAAGCGATAATTCCATGCATGGTTCCATGGAAACATAGGTCATACATTAACATTTGAGAATGGTAAACATGTATGAGTAGCAGTTCCATGTTTAATAATTGAATTTGATATCACTATGTATCTTGGGCGATTGGTAGGAATATGTAAGGGCTCTTTGCAAGGACAGACCCTCAATACTATTTCACAAATTCTCTAAAGCTTCATATCTCCACGCACACTCGACCTACGGACCTCGCTTGATCCCCGGTGCGAAAGCTGCTCAATATCGTCTTTCGAAGGCCGCTCTGTCTCGTACGTAAGCTGATCCTTCAAAGCAGCAAAGTGCTTCTCCGCCTCCCAATTCCAGATGCTATCCGACGCAAACAGAAGGTCAATCTCTTCTAGGGTACGTTGATTTGTCTCTGGGTAGAGAGCCCAGATCATGGGGATTGTTATGGCGTTGCATGCAGCAAAGATGTAAAGCGTTTTCTCGCCCAAGGCATTGAACATGACAGGGCAAAGGAGAGTGAGCCAGCCGTTGCCAATAGACCAACCAACAACACCCCAGGCATTACCCTTAGCTCGAACCTCCAAGGGAAATATTTCCGCAGGGTATAGCCAAGGTACTGTGAGCCATGTAGCACCGAATATGGCAGTGAAAAGAAAGACCATGGACACTGCAGCATTTCCGTACGAAGAGGCTTGGCCGGCGTCTCCATTCTTTCTAGCCTCTTGACCAAGGTATGAGAATCCGCCTGCAAGAGCCATGGCGATTCCCTGCCCTACAGAGCCCCAGTAGCAAGTCCAGCGTCGCCCGATTCGGTCTAATGTAAAGACGCAGATGAGAGTCGCAAACATATAGAAGATGTTGTTGAGACCGGCAATCCATTGCCGCTTCTCCGGGCTCATACCTGCGATACCGAAGATAGTCGGCGCGTAAACGGTGACACCCGCAATTCCAATCCACTCCTGCATAATCTGGAACCAAATAACGAGTTGTACGCGGCGACCGGTATGAAGCTTTCCAGACCCAATACCGAAAAGCATGTGAAAGTAGCTTTGCTTGCGGAAGTTGGAGCGCTCTAGCTCGCAGGAAGAAACAATGTCTTGGAATTCTGCTTCCGCTCTCTGCCTGTCTTCTCCAGTATCGCCTCGAAGCCGAGCCAGAACGTAGCGGCCCTCTGATTCCCGGCCAACTTTAACCAGCCAACGCGGAGATTCAGGGAAGAATAGAACGCTGGCCATGAGCAAGACGAGCATTGGAATCTGGAATGCGATAGGGAAACGCCAGATGAATGATGAAGTGCCGTCGCCGTAAAAGGAGCATGCGTATTCCAGCCAATACGCAATGACCACACCGAGGATATTGAGTGTAAACTCGATGGCGATAAACTGTCCTCGCGATGTGTGCTCTGCAGTTTCTGTCGCCCAGACGGGAATAATGGCATTCAGAATGCCAGTTCCCCAGCCGTTGACCAGACGCGCGCAAATCATCCATATATGATTCATGGCTGAGCACTGCAACGCGGCGCCAACTGTTCCGATGGCTGCTCCCAAGAAGATGGTCTTGATGCGTCCGAAGCGGTCACCGATTGAGCCACCGGCCAAGCATCCAACCAGCGTCCCGAGATAGTAAACTGATACGATGCCTCCCTGGAGTAAGGTGTCATCGACGACGGGACCACCATCAGGACCCTTGTGTCCAAAGCCCATGAGAGTGTAGTAGTCATAGGCTGTATTAACACCGCCCATCATACCCTGGTCGTAACCGAAGAACAGGATAGAAAGACCAGCGATACAATTGATCCTAGGGACATAGTCAGCAGACGTACAGACTATCTCGTGAGAGACAATACTTACGCTATGAGCAAGCTGCGCTTCTCAAAACGATGGACGACATTGAGCCTGTGTATCTTGTCCATGGTTAAAGGCAGGAGGGTTGTTATTGCCCCAACGTGAAAACCTCTAGATGGATAGATATGAGCGAGGACAACCGAGTCCGCGCAGGACAAGAGCAGATAAAAAAACACGAGCAGACACACATCATGGGTGGCCTCATAATACTTTATATCATCGGTAAGATGGCCGACGATATGTACGATGGGCATTCCGAAACCCACTTTTCTCCAACGGCGGGGAGGCAGATCCCCACTCCCATGGGGCCCCAAGCGCAGCTTCTGACGTCCTGACTGGACACATAGGCTACGGGCCACACGCTACCATGCTACCGTAACTTGTTGCCCGGTCTTGTGACTGGTGGGAACTATGGCTAGCTGCTTTGGAAATTTTGCAAAAACAGTCTTGAAGAGCTTGATTTGCGCAATTACCAGACTGGGTAACCCGCCCAGCAGACCATGCGACATGTGAAGACGCTGCGATGGCGAAGCTTTGGGGGTTGTAGGTTGGAAAAACCTTCGTGGCTGCAACTGGCCTGATGCTGACGAGATTACTCAGACTTCCAGACATACGATAGGAACTAACTATTACTGATTACAGGTCTGCTCGCAGCGTTAAAGCATGACGAGTTGTTCGTGATGTTGCCCGCCCGGTGATGTCACCAGTGGGCTATCACGTCGGGTCGGGGAGAATAGCGGCGAAACCCTCTGGGGATCGGCAACCATTAACCCAGTTGCCGACAAGTATACTCGAGACGAGGCGGCATTTGAGGGAACAAAAACAATTTGACAGTGTCGGTGAACTTGCTACAATGCATTTCCTCCATCCAACCGCCGTACAGTGAGCTCAAGCCGTCGAGCTTGCCTGCGCATGCTTCTCCTCGCAGTACCGCTTCAGGTCCTTACACCAGACACCAACCTTTTCCTTCAACGTACTCTCAAACATGGCCTTCACAATTTTGGCTGTCATACCTGACATCAGCTCCCAGGATCGGACCTCGCATTCATTCTCGCTGATGACAATCACCTCGTGAAAACGCTCTGCCGTCGGTGCAAGCCCCATCATGCCACCGTTGCCCTTCCAGGCCACCCGATACACCTTGGTTAGGTCCGCAGTAAAAGTCGGGTCCTCGAGTAACTCGGGCGAGACGTACGAAGATGGTGCTTCAGGCGTCGAAATGTCTGTGACCTTGAGTGGAGTCCGATGGATATCGTTTGGCTTATTCGCGTCCATGATCACGTTGAATTCCATTGTACTGCCGAGGCGCATGCGCGACAAATCATTGGGGTCTTCGTCCTCGGCACCCGGCGCAGGAGGAGGCTGTGTAATGATGCGTCCAAAGGGAACCCACGAGTTCCATGCTGGGTAGTCTGCGATGCGCAGGACGGTGTCGAAAACTAGCGATGCTGGCGCGTGCACCTTGATGGAGTAGGGTGTCTCGACAATGGCTTTGCCGCGCGGAACAACAACGGTCGTCAGACCGGTAGCAGGAGGCCACGCGTTGTCGGTCGTCATGGTCGCCCTCAAAATGCACCGCCGGTTGGTTTTTCGGTGCTGCGTCGTGTGGCTCGGCAATGCCAACGGTGCAATGGGCTAAGATTGGAGCCTCTTGTTCCGGACACCTATTGGAAAAGTAGAGAGGTAAGCTGAGGGTTGCCAAGGGCTGCAATCGGCCTAGCCCCTCTTATGCTGCTTGCCCTCGATCGCCGCCTTCATGTGGTTGTACCGCCGGTGTGGCCACTCCCTTATCCAACACTATCGCGTGATTTCCCAGACGCTGATCGTTAATATTGCTCAATTGATGCTTGGCAAATAGAAAGGTGTATTTGAATGGTCAAAGGATTAGGCTATTTTGCGCTTGCACTAGCACGCTATGAGGTTGAGAGTGGTAGCTCAAGCTAGAGCTGGATTCAGAACTACCTGCATTTCTTAGAAAACTGATCAAGTTAGGGATCAGCATTGCTATAGTGCATGGTATGTGAACGCCTTGTCTCTCAGTCTCAAGCTAGTGCAAATCCCGACATTTCAAAAATACAATCTCAGCTCACTGTGCGTAATTTTTATAGAGCGAATCCCTACTCGTATTCTCGTCCGCATACCCCACTTCCAACTCACCGGATCCAACCCTTTGGGCCGCCCCACTGACCCCTTACATGAAAGCGGTCGTACACCCAAGGAAAGAAGTCCTTCTTCAAATGATAGAATGCCCGTCTTGGAACAGCCTGGTCTATCCCGAGCCACTGGTTGAAAGTCTCCTTGGGTTCGCCACCGTACTTGAACTCCGCAAGCAAGACCTTCTTTTCTCCCGTCAGGAGCGGACACGAGGTGTACCCATCGTACTCTGGCATAGCTTGCTTGCCCTCAAGACCACGCAGGATATTCTGGGTAAGCACGACAGCCTGAGACGTGATCGCTGCGACTGTCTTCGAAGTCGGCAAGCTGGCAGCGTCGCCAAGGGACCAAACGTTATTCCACTTCTTGTGCTGAAGCGAGTGCTGATCGACATCGACGAACCCGGCTTCATTACTCAATTCGCTCACTCTGACAAATTCATGTGGGACGTTCCTTGGTGCAACGTGTAAAAAGTCAAAGTGTCGGTGTACTTTGCCATGTCCATCAGGACGCACAAAGGTGGCAGTCTTTCCATCGATGGCGACGAGATCGTGTTCGAACAAGCCTTCGACGCCTCTCTGCTTCCGTAACTCATCGAGCTTGGCGCTGTATTTGGGTACGCCGAACATGGTTGGCAGTCCAGTCGCAAAAGTGACGTTGATTGCTGACTTATCCGATCCACTTTGGTACAAGCCTGCCCTTCTCCAGTGGTCTAATGCAAGCCACATGATCTTTTGAGGTGCGCCAGCGCATTTGACTATTCCAGCTGGTTGGGTGAAGATGGCAGAGCCTCTTTTCATTCTTTGGATGTTCTGGAAAACTTTGTCGCAGTAGTCGTAGCTGTAGATGGATGCTACAAGACTGTTTGGGTCGGCCATTGCCTCGGACAGGCCTTTGACACTACCATAGTCGATCTTGACTCCTGGTGCAACTACGAGCTGGTCGTAATTGATCTTGTCACCGTCACTTAATGACACGGCATTGTCGCTTGGGTGGAATGCTGCAACACTTTTCCTGTAAAACTTGAGCTTCTTATCCGCCAGTTCATCCATTGGTCTCTTCAGTTCTTCCTTGTCTTTCAAGCCGCCGCCAACAAGCGTCCAGCCTGGCTGGTAATGGTGCCATGTCGCTGGGTCGATGACTGCGATATCATCTTGTGCAAAATTGCCTTTCCGAAGGAGCTGGTGGCTGACCGCAACCCCAGCAGAACCGTTTCCAACAACGACAATCTTATGGTTCCTGACCACGGTGGCTACGGGTGAGACTGTTGCAAAGTTTCGAGTCGCCATATGCTTACTACTAAGCGCTCGGCTTCCGTATTGGCGTAAAGTATGCATCGTGTTCAGTTGGGAATCTTAGTGTAGTCTGCAGTAAGAAGAGAATTGTATGAGACGGCGGTGCTGTTCAGTTCAGAAGCACGAGTTCTAAGTGCTTTTCTAGAAAACAACTGGTCTGATTACACATATTTTCAAGAGGCATTGAGCTATATCTAGCACAGGGGTTTCAATCAGCAGATGGATGCGCGATGAGACGATGAGATGGAGGCTACGGACTATGTTTCGGCGACTAACATGAACCATCGGCGTTTTCACATGCAGGCTAAACCCCGAACGCTACACCCAAGTTGTACACATATTTCTGGAAGATGCTCATAATAAGAGCATTTCTGGACATCATAGTTCAAGAACAAACTTTTGAAAATCAACATATCGCATAACGAAACATTTCTAGTAATGAAAGCTTTGCGATTCTGCAATCAGATCCGATCCATCAGCCCGTCGAAACGATTACACTGTACACCCAACCACCAAGCCGCCGCGAGCAGGTATCGCTTGTTCCATCAACAAACATCTTTCCAGTGTTCTCCAGCAACTCGTTGCTCAATTTGGAAAACGCAGACCGCCGCTTCAACAATTCGAAAAATATCCGTCGTAGCTATGCCAACGGAGCAATTCTTGCCATTCCTTAGGCCCGAAGACAAAACACTCTACAACAATGTAATTGCTACTTCCCAAGAGCCTACTATTCACAGTTCATTCGAAGAAAAAACTGGTACATGGCAATACATCGTTGCCGATCCCTCCACAAAAAAAGCCGTCATCATCGATGCTGTCCTAGACTACGACGCAAGCACCCGGACCATCAGTACATCGACTGCCGACAACTTACTGGCAACCATATCCTACCACGGATACCGTGTCGAGAAGATCCTGGAGACACACGCACACGCAGATCACCTGACAGCCGCCTCGTACCTCCAGCACCGACTCTCGCAAATCCAGGGTTTCAGACCGCCAATCTGCATCGGCAAACGCATCTGCGAAGTCCAGCGACGCTTTGCTGCAAGATATGAGATCCCTGCCGACGAGTACGAAAATGTTTTCGACCATCTTTTCGAAGACGGCGAGTCATTTGCGCTAGGCCAACTGACCGTAAATATTATGCATCTTCCAGGCCATACTCCTGACCACTTGGGTTACCAGGTTTCCAGTAAGTATGCTATTGAGTGGTTGACATACGATCATCCATGCTAATCCATGAATAGAAAACGTTTTCTGCGGAGATTCCATTTTCCATGCAGACATTGGCACAGCGCGATGCGACTTTCCTGGCGGTAGTGCAAAAGATCTGTATACATCTGCGAAAAGACTGCTCAGTTTACCGGAAGACGTCAAAATTTGGACTGGTCATGATTACCCCTCCTGTCCTGCGCGTTGTGAAGCTGTTCCCTGGATGACGGTTGGCGACCACCGGGAGAGGAACAAGCATGTTTCCATGGATATCGCCGAGGAGGACTTTCTTACGCTACGTCAAGAGCGTGACGCAGGATTGGCGGCGCCAAAGCTACTGGATCCTTCCCTGCAGATTAATATTCGAGCGGGCCGGCTGCCGCGGTTGACGCTTGGTGGTGAGCGATTGATGTCGCTTCCGATCAAGCTGCATTGCGATGCGTGGTAAATTCTGGGTTCCAAAAGGGTGCTACTTGAAGATAGCACTTGCTCCAGTGATCGCGTCATTAGGATTGCTTCTATGTCAGTTTCAGTTTGACTATGTGGGTGTTTTGCTCAGGGGCGGTCGTTTAAGCTATGTATTCATAGAAACACTTTCTATACCCATGAGATCATACAAATTATGCATGTCAATGTCGTCGAATTGGCCTCTTTCAATCGGTATCTCTGCCAGCGATGCTGTCCTGCTGGCCGATGAAGGTGCTACATGAATTACGTTTGGAGATGTGTGATTTGGCCCTTGGAACACGGCGGCTGCGACTTTTTTCATTGTGCGCAGGACGCTTTCAGCCACCGACCAGTGGCGGCCCAGGGTTTTGCATACACCGAGTAGCAGTTTGACTCTGTCGGAGTGCTGCTCCATGCATGATCCAACATTTTTTGCGTGCACTGCGCCAATGGATAGTTGGACTACAGTAGCCAGAGCAAGTGGATATACGAAGAGAGGGCTGTGCTTTTGGGCGGGAGCCTGTAGGGCAGCCAGCATTGAGATGGACCTAGATGCTTCGACGGCTTTAACAGCATGCACATGCTGGCGGTTGCAAGGGCAAAGCAGCTTGGTGCAGTCGGCTCCGGGTACGTTGTGCGTGAGGGAATTCGGGGATATCAAATCACCTCTAGGATAATGCAAGAGAATGATGCCCCATTGGATGATGGTGTGAGTCTGAAACATGAGCTCATCTAGTTCTCCGAAAGTGTTGGCAATCTGGGTCTCGCTCTTGTTACGTGGGAGATGGTGTATGAAAGCAGCCAGCGAATTATCAACTGCTTGGACACGGTCCCTATGTACGCCTTGCGTTCCGGCAATTGTCAAAACTCGACCAAGCAAACGCACTGCCTCAATACGATAACAGAAAGACGAAAAGACCTTTTCTTCGTCTGCAAAGACATTGCCGTGAAATTCAGCAAGCGTTGGTGGGATGAAGCACAGTCCGCCTTCATAGATAAAGTTCTCGCACGGAAGAAGCACATCTGCGTTCACTGTGTTTGTCTCAAAGGCTGGTTTTCGCTGCAGTGCGGCAATGCAACCATCAACGATATAGAGCTCCCACCAAGTCCTCCGCATGCTTTCTTCAACAATGGTTGACCCCCCAGCATACATGGCCGCAAATTCGCGCTTGTGCATGCCAAGAGCCAGAGCGTTCTGGATGGCAGAATCGAGCATGCGTTGGCCTTCCTCTGCGGCATCCTGGGCGAAAAGAGCGACTGCGTAGAGTGACTGTGCTTGCACGACTTCAGGGGTGGATTGGCGTATATCGCCGAATTCTTGTGTCGCACGCTGTCGCAGCTCGGCCTTCGGAGCTGTCGATGAAAAGCAGGCGCCAATATAGTGGACGACAGCTTTCAGGCAGTTGGGGTAGGCGTGTTCCCAGTACAAGTGTCTTGGAAGCAGTACTGGATGGGCGGCGTGGAAATTCAGATAGTAGAGGTCTATCAGATGCTCTTCATCGGACCAGGTTGGGAGCGGCCCGCTCTGCGGCAGTAGCGGGTCCGACGGACTACCGGAACCGAGAGACGGGGCATGGAAACGTGGGGGAGCCTCAGTGAGCGTCGGCGCATTCCCAGGAGGGAAAAGTTGCGATGTTGTGGATAAAGCAAAGGGAGCGGCTTCGGCGATGATGGGCTGCTCGCTGTTTGGCGGCGCCGGCGGCGTCAAACGTGTGACGCCACGACGCCGCCCTCGTCCGGAACGCTTGTAGGTACAAGCATAATTGCGAGTCTTGCAACGCTCGCAAGTGGGTCTACCGCCATCGCATTTGAGATGCGAGCGACGGCATTCTAGACAGGCGAGTGGGGCTGGCCGCGCGTGTGCAGTAGGCGCCGGAGACGGCATAGAGTCGCCCAATGGTGGTGTGTAGGGAGTGGATTGAACGTAATTGAGAGGGCAGTACAAAACGAAGACGCCGAAAGGTCCTAAGAAATCATTCGAGTCCCTGCGCTAACCGGGTTTTGCGTCGTCCGCAGAGTCGCCGAGCTGGCTAGCCCTCGGCGACCTCAGGGCTGACCAACGTTACGATATGGCCACACGGCGACATCCTCAAACTTTGAAATAACGACTATCCTGGTAAGCTTAAAATACTCTATCTATGCAGCTTTCGTGTCACGTCAGCGCTCTGGCTAAAAAGGCAACGCCAACTATGCCTAGGCATGTTGTCAACATGGTCCTATCTTGCCAGGGCAGTAGACGACCTATTTCGCCCTGTTGTCTGGCTTCAATGACATACAGTGATTTTATGAACGGACCAGAATAGCTGGGTCTTGGGTTTGGTCTAAGAAAGCCTCAACAGCTGTGCATGACGTGTGTGGCCGTTGCCAATGATTCTCCAGAGCCTATTCAGTTAATGAGAGGCCAAGGACCGTAGTAGTCAGAAATCCTGATTCAATTTAAGAATACTCGCACCTTGGCTGAGCAGCCTGACTGGTTCGCGGATGCTCAGAACGTATTCGAAGATACAATCGGCTTAGATCAGCATTGTCAATTGAAAGCGACGGGTAATACTCCGAGTAAGCCACTCGTTAGGAAGATGAGATGATAGCTCATACGTCGTCGCTATACTGTTGGACAAGATTAATATTCACGTTGGAGCTGAGTGCCGCCAGAAGACGTTCAGATAGGTAAGATTGTAATCTGCAGCGGCTACTCCAGCGAACAGAAGCGTGACGATTGATTTTTTCATGTTCATAGAAGATAATGGATAATGATTGTTTCACTGCTGCTGTGAATCCTTACTAGGTCCGACACACGAAAACCCCTGCTTAGGATGGATGTTGAGGTTCAAAATACAGCGTAAGCCAGAATTTTCCTGAAGATATGCCTAGTCCCTACATTAATAACTATATATGGGTCCATCACTTCACTGTGGAACTTGCTGAGAGGGAGCATCGGCAAGGCCGCTAATTGGTACTAGTATTCGATAAACAACTAGACGCCTGAAGCGAACACACAAAATTTCGAGACAAAGCAGCCAATCCGTTATGGCATCAACAGCGATTGCATGAGAATGTGTATTGCTAATGACACGTAAACCATGCGGTATGCCCAAAGTACATGAAGGCGGGGTATCTTCATCATCAATCTACACGACGGCTACCCTTCGGTGGGAAGCGTGAAAAAAGCAGTACGATGAAGCCAAGCAGCGCCACAGAGGCATTGCAAATGAATGTGAGATAGCTCTTGCCGACTTCCGCGAGTGCAGCAAAAGCCAACCCAAAGACTGCCGTTGTTGACAGTCGCGCAATATTCTCTACGAGTGTTATGCCGCTGAGGGCATCTACCCGATCACTCTCTGGAAGCATCTGGAGAATAGTTCCTTTCGATGCAGCACCTGTCCCTGCGGCAAACGGTAGCAATATAGCGACGATATACATCTGCCATCCTTTAGACACGAAGATGGCAAGGCCCGTGAGTATGCCATCGAGAATGAGACTGAAGCGCGCATAGAATAGGTCAAATGTATATGTCTCTTGCTTGTTGACAGGCTCGGGATTCGGCGGCTCCTCATTCTCCAAAGGATCTACAATTTCGGTAGTAGCGGACGTTGGTGGCGTGTTTTGGACCTGGACGGTGTCTATTTCGTCTGCTTCTGTTGTCTTCCTGTTGCCGACATCACCAAGCCATTTTCGTCCTGCAGCGATAATGCGAGGGAACACTAATGAGAGAAAGCCACCTCTCAGAGCCGAATACAAGAAGATCAGCGCTCCGTTCTCTTTGGTACCGAAGCTGAATTCAGCAGTCGCGTACATCTGAAGCAATACAGGGATATATCCCGTTGCGAGGATACCGAGGAAGACTCCGGTACCAAGTGTCAATGCTCCAGTTTGAATACGGATCTGTCCATTTGGAAGTTCCCATTTCTGCGGTGCAAAGATTCGAAGGGGCCCAAAAAATCGCGCAACGCCCGTGGCTTGACGGGGCGTTGTGTCTTTGGATTCTCGAGGCGGGTCCATGGCTGGCAAGGACACTGCGACGTATACACAGCAAAGCAGAAACAATGCCAATGTCATGCGGAACGGGGCAAGAATTCCAAAATAATCGCCCACGAGGCCACCAATGAGGAAGCCAACAGCACCTCCAAAGTACATGCAGCCCTGGAGACGACCCAGCGCACCTGTCCTCGCCTCATGCCCAGCAACATCGGCGACTAATGAGTTGAGGCAGAGGACATAGCCGTTGGGACCACCAACGACTGTGATGATTTGAGAGGACTGAACAATCAAAATGCCAACGTTGCCGCCATGCATGATGCCGATATTCTGAACCAGCAACCGAACAGCAGGCCAGAAGATCTGGATGATAAGAGCGAGCTTCACACCAAGCTTTTTGATTGTCCAGCCGGCAACGAGCAGGTTTACGAGGCCAAAAATGGTGGTTGATGAAGAGAGCAGTGCAAAAGATCGGGCAGTGCCGGCTTCAATCTCGCGCTTTGCACATATATCGATGGCATTGGGATCCGGAACATGATGCTCATAGTATGCGTCGCAAGTCATCATGCGAAAGGCGTAGAGGATGGGAACTTGGGTGATGCCAAAAGTCAACGAGACAAGGAATGCGCAAAGCAAAGCGCGGAATAATACCGCACTATCCCGTTTCGTGCCATCTCTTTCTTTCGGTTCTTCCCGTTGCAGAAGAGGCGTCGTTTCTCCTGCGGGCGAGGTACGACTCGGTTCCTGTATGGCAGTCATGTTGGAGTTTGGCCGACAGGTGTCGAAAGGTCTGGTGTTCGGAAAAGTCTTGAGTTGTTTATCTACGAGGCTAACGCACAGTGGAAGCTCGATCCGGTGATCGGCGGGTTCCCCGTTGCGGATATCCTTTCTCCACACCGACTCTTGCGTGGAGGCGATAAAATGATTAATCGCGCATTGAGTGAGGACATTGCGAGGACCATTGAATATCTGTGGCTGTTGAAGAGATGGACATCAAAATCTGTTGAAGTTGCGAAAATCTTAGTGACGTCAGAATGAGTATCCAGCTGTTTCGGCACTGAGTACCACCATCCCGACTTCATTGTATCGATTGTGTTGCCAACTACAATCTGTATTTTGTCAATGAATGATTGATCAGTATATGCGCATATCTTTCAAACAGAGATAAAAACGATTTAAAAGACTTTGAATTCGATTGAGATGCGAGGTAAGAGCTACATCTTCCCAACGCCAATTCCAGCTCTTTTAAAGTGGGGTATGCCATGTCAAATCGCTCATGTATCAATCCATTAACGCCACCCATGCGACTCTCGAAATATTTGTTGCCAACCCAAAAAATAGAACCAACCTCCCAAAAAACGTCATAGACTCTTCATGCAGACGGGAATATGCCGTTGCGATAGAGAAGGGTACTCATAGTGTACAATGCTGAACATGATGTTGACGTCCAGTGTGCCAGTTAGATGCTTGAAGAGATCAAGCAAATGCGAACCTCTCCTCGCAATGAGACATCTCGCGGAAGCAGTGAGGGCAAAGATCCAGCCCTTGCGATGTCAGGCCTAGCGCGGCCGAAGCAGCGTGGAGAGTATCGCGGGTGGAAGTAGGAGCCGTGGCCGAAGATGGAGTAGGGACGCCTGATGCAGCGGCTGGGGTAGAAGAAACGGAGTCTGGACTTGATCAATACGAAGAACAGGCGTGGAGTCGAGAAAGGCGCTGCAGCGTACCTGTGAAGGAAGGCATTTTGATGGTGTTAATGTAGATAGTGAATTGATATCGTGATTTGGTTCGTAGCGGTGTATCTGATTGGTGCTCGATGTAAAATGCGATGGGGTGACGATTAAATCCGCGGTGGCATGCTTCTTCTTCTTATATAAAAATTTCTTCGTGGCCAAGTCCCTACATCACATTGCTAGTTTTATGAAATCATGACCTTGGCGGGCAAAAATTGGCACGCAAGACCCATCCCGACTTGTCCCGGCTGTTTCGAGAATCGGCGTCGGACGACCTTCAGACGATGCGCCACGCTCATCTCACGCGCCAAGTGGAGTGACGATAACGCGTTGAAGGTCCACTTTTAGCCGCTAGCGCGGCTGAGATTTTCAGGGCCCATGTTGAGGCTCGTCATAGCCCATTCTTGCAAACCGGCTAGCAATCTTTTGCGACAAAAATATTCTGCTTGTTGGCCGGTGCGGGCCAACAATGACTCTTTTCGCTCCTGGAGAAAGCGCTTACTGGTTCGGACAGATGGAAGGCGAAGTTTTGCTGATTCAATGGAGTCTCAGTGGAATCTCGAAGGCATACCATCGGTGGAGATGGGCTAGACTCTCGTCTACTTATTCACATGTCGGAGTGTTTCAGATAACGTCATCGCTTCATCAGAATGCGCTGGACCAGTCTCATAAGGGCGTGAAGACTTGATAGGGTCTGGCATACTCGACCCGTCGATCTAATCTCACACCACTGGCTAGTGTAAGCGATTGATATTTCCCGGACTATAAGTTACAGCAACCGGTTTGAAATAACCGCGGCAATATTTCACGGTTCTGGTAATAGGGCTGAAAAATCTCACCACTGTCCCTTTTAGTCTGATACTACACGTGAATGCTGTAACTCGATGGAAGCTTAGTCTCAGCTTGACACTGTATATTAATCCAATAACAGCATTTCTAAAATCAACAGCCATCTAGGAATTCTGAGCTCGTAGTAATTCAGTATTAAACTGCTGGAGGAAATTTCCTTTTCACTAGATTTTAAGGTTATTGCCCCTAGTAGAAATACAGATATGGAGCTAGAGCGCACGGGGTTGACAGGGGTCTGCGAAGGAGTGAGCATAAAGGTTGGTAGTGCTCAGACGAATATTACGCAGCATGATTCTCGTTCCCCTATACACCTATTCCCCTGGAAGAAGAAACTGCGATAGGTGTGCCTCACACCTTTTCTACATGCCATCTCCATTGAAGCGAAAAAAAAAATCAAAAGGGGCTAGCTTGCATAACACCATAATGAAGATTCTTGGGCTGATAAAAAGGAGGATGTACTGGACCAGTGCACAATCCAATGAAACATAGCACATGCACAACAAACAGAGATGATGAAGAAGCAAGTGACCGCAGCACCGTGCATGTCAAAGTAGTGAAATTGAATATGGATACCTGATCAAGAAAGTAAAAAAGAGATGTGCGTGTATATGCGCCGTTTACTTCCACTCTAACATTATCAACCCCCGCCCGGATGTCTCATGGATCAAAGAGAAACGTCGTTCGTCTAACTTGAGAACCCATAAACTCGTGCATACGATGTCGCAGAAACCCATTAAATATCATAGCAGAAAGACAAAACCAAACACTCCATATGCCGTCATGGTATCACATAAGCGAACGTCGCTTCAACTTTCTTCTGCGTGCTTGTTAGTAAAAGCGTCCACATCATGCCCGATACCATCGACTTACGTAGCACCCCAACTGTAAAAACTCTTTTGCTTCTGTGCACTGGTTGCATCTACAGATTGTGGACGCACAGAAGTGTCTGTCTCTGATGTTGTTGTGTTTTGTGTGGCGTAGTATCGCTGTTGTTGGGCGAGAGCCTTCCCCTTTGCCTTAGGGGTAGAAGCCCGGACATTTTGTGGAACAGGCGAGGTAGCCATCTTGCTCGACGCTGGTCGCTTGATTGGTTTTGCTGGTTTGATTGAGGCAGCAGTCGACGGGCGCGTAGGAGCATGGTTGTCCTTTGATGTACGCCGATTGTGGGAATCCTGGCTCTTATTCCCAACCATTTTCTGTAGCACATCTTTAAGACTCGCACCCTTGCCACGGACGCTCTTCGTCTCTCTTAGCTCCGGAGGCGGCAGATTTTGTGACATCAAGCTCCACTTGTTGTGGACATCTTTTCCTAAACTCTTAGTTCGGAGGTGCCGCTTGGGTGTCTGTTGTATGCTTCCATCCCGTTCAGGCGTTTCCACTTCTTGATTTATCGTGGCAAGGCTAGTTTCATCTTCTGAAGGTGCTGTAGATGGAGCGCTCAGTTCCTGGATGAGGGTTGCGCCGCTAGAACGAGCAGATGAGCGGTCCGTACGCTCCGCTGAGATGATGCGGTGGCGGGGGCGATGCATTACGAGCCGTTCACGATCGAGCATGAGCTGATACTTGGTTGCTTGGAGCTCGGCAACTGACTGCTTGAGACGTTCGATCTCGTCTTGGTCCTGAGTATGGAAGGTAACGGCGGCGTCTAGTTCTCCCTGTATTTCGTTGATGTGCTGATCCTTATCCACAATGGTTTTCTTGAACTTCTTCGCCTCTTCTTCTCTGGCTGTGAGCGCGCGCCGAAGTTCGTCCAACTGGATTTCCATGTGCTGCAAATGTACATGATGCACTATACTCGGTCGTGCGGTCTCGGTGTCTTGGTTGAGGGACGTCTCCAGACTCAACTGCTCGCGTAATTCTTGAGTTTCTTGTATGGCAGCAAACATTCGGGTATTGGCATCAGTCAGCCGCTTTTCAAGAGCCGTGACCTCTGCGCAAAGCCGGATGTTGTCTTCTTGAGTGGCATTAAACATAGCTTCAAGCTCATTTTTGTCGTGATCGTTCTCCTCTATTGTTGGGAGCCGGTTAAAAGAATGATTCCCTTGGCTTGTAAACTGCGATTCGGACTCAGAAAGCTTGACATTGGCCTCTTGCAGCTTCTCTTGTGTTTGGGCATGTTTCTCGCGCTCCTCCAGCAGGGCTTTCTTGATCTTCTTTGCCACATCCCATGCCCTCGACAGTTCTGCTTGACGATTGACAACATCTTCGTTGTTTGTTGGGATGGCAGCTAGCTGTTCCTGGAGTTTGGCGATGATGAGATCCTTGTCTTCCTCTCCTGTCGGCGAATTTCTTCCTTTTCGAACTCGTAGCAACCGAACCTCAAGTGCATGGTCTCCTTCATCCCCCTCTACGGAGAATTTTGGGCTCGCTTGCCGCTCTGCAGAAATAATTCGCTCTTTCATCAGCCTTAACTGGGCGTCCTTGACCTCTATCGCGGCCTTATGCTGTCGGGCCATGTCTTCTAACTTGATGTCGCGTTCCCTGATATGCTGATCCTTCTGTTCGTTGCCCTTGCGGAGTGCAAAGAGCTCAATGTCCTTCCGATATACAATGGCTTGGTGATCCCGTCCTAGATTCTGTTTGATGATCTTCAATTCTTCGCGTAAGTTGGCATACTCAGCAAATGTTCCGTTGAGTGTTTCGCGCGCATTCAAGAGCTCCTCCTTTGCAATGCGAAGCTGAACCTCAGTGGCCTTTTGAGCAGTCTTTAGTTCAGTGATGGCGCGTTGCAATCGTACAATCTCCCTGTCTTTGGCATCGAAGGTTATTAGGGTTGGGTCGGATACATTTGACTTTTGCGCCAAGGTAGGCAGGAGGTCTCTGGTTGTAACAATTGAGGTACTTGCGCTGGCTGGGGTTGAGCAGGTTTCAGTAACTGGAGTTTCGAAAGGCGATGTTTGTTGAGGTAAACGACCTGATTCGCCGCTGGGAACCGTGTCCGTTGGCTGTAGACCAACGGCCTGCTGAAACAGGTCAAACGCAACCATGACAAAAACCAACCACAGTAAATGACAAGCCTCAAACTCGTGTTTGGCGCAAAAAAAGATTGTAAGACAGTGCAAAACACTTGTGATAGACGTTTGGCGTCTAGTCGCCCAGGAAATCGGCAAACACCGGAGTAAAAAAACAAATGTGCTGGGAAGAGCCGCGATGATCACTATCGAAAGGGGCAAGCCAAAAGCAAAGTTGAGGAATCCGTGGTGCACTTCGGAGTGGTGTTGTCCTCCTGATCTGAATGCGGTGGTTCGAACAGTGTTGCGTGTGGAGGCGATCAGTCGGTAGATGATAGCCGTTACCGGCTCGTCAACTGCACTAAAGATTAGCGATCCGACATTTAGAATACTAGCAATGGCATATACCTGCCTGGTTTGGAGATTGTCGGTTTAAAAATGGGAGAATCGTACGGAGCACAAACGGGAGGCGTGGCCGCAGAGCCAGGAACGAATGCCGACGACGATGCTGACTTTAGAAGGAATGGCCCTCTGGACAGTAAAGTAGTCCTGCCGCTAAGCAAAAGAAAGCTACCAGGGATGGCGAGTATCGACCCGAGAGCGATCACCAACGGGTAGCGTTGTGCATAGTCTCGGGCTGCCTCGACGGCTGCTGTCATACCAGTACTAGCCGAACCCCGTCAGGTGCCTATGGGCTGGAAAAAGAATGGTTTGGACTGGCGAAACGGCCGGAAAGTGATCCGGGATTAGGGACTTGTCGAGATTTGGGCGTTTGGAGTGAGATTTGTTATATTTGCTGTCTATACAATCGGCCAAAATACCACGCGATGAATGAACAAATCGAAGAAGTCTCCCGACAATGAAGCAGTATATGATGGGCACAGCAAAGGCAGGAGAGAAATCTAAGAAATGGGGCCTGAGTGAGCCCGCACAGGATGCGCATAACGAAACAACCGACACGCAACACGACGGAGGGATGCGTCCACACATGATGTCGTCACAAAAGCAATGGGACAGGCGACAGGGATCATCGCAGCATCGCCGAGAGACGACTGCTCAGACTTCGAAGCGCTTAAAGCCCTCGACCAACCCGTCGCTAATCTTCGACTGTATCGCCCATGTAGGCAAATAATGCCGTACCTCATCAAAAGCCGGGATGTCGCCTGCATTAGCATCTGACCACAGGCATACGACCTTTCCAGAAAGCTTGGATTGTTCTTTGGCGTCCCATGTCACACTAACGTTCCAGGGCTGATTGAATTCACGATGCCATAGTCGCACTTCCCGGGATCCCGCTGCGCCAACGCGCTTGAAGCGGGGATCTGAAACGGCGCCAGCCACGGCTAGGTCAGTAACGGGAACGTCGAACAGAATGCGACATGCTCGTGTATTTTGACCAACGACTCGAATCGTCGCTGTGCTGGAGGTGTTGCCCTTGTGTATTTTGTAATCAAGCCATTTATCGGTTGCGGGTTTGCGATCCAAGGGTGTCATTTGGGCTGTGTCTGGGACAACATTGGCTGGTAGACCCTGCCACTCGCACGTCTTTAGCTCCTTACGCGTTGCAACGTCAGGCGTCATGCAAGTGAATTGAGTGCCTTGCGCACTGGGTATTCCGCCCACAATGCGTTGCACGTAGCCATCCACACCAGTCAGGGATACAGTGTTAGCGCCCGTCTCACAGTCGACTCGCTGAACAAAGTAGACCTTTAGGCGATGGTCCCTGCTGAAAGGGAATGCCACAAGATTGTAAATGACAGTCCCAACACAGACCAGGAACAGAAAGGTAGGGATATGGTAGGTGAAGCGATGGATGAAGGGGCCGATGGGCGCCAGCAGCAGCACGCTGAGAGACGCAATGGCGAGGTAGATGAACAACGTCGAGTTACCATCTGACGGTGTCTGGTAAAGAGCCGATGTTAGGAGAAGGGCGACTTGCCCTACCAAGATGACGACGATGGGTACCAAGAGCAGCAGTTGGATGGTCCAGATCCAGCTCGGTAATTTGCCACTCCACTCTTGTTCCCCAGAATAGACGTTCCCGAGATCCAGTCGCCGGGTGTCATGTCCATGATCGTCGCTCCCCTGGCTGGTGGAGTCTCGCCTGCTGCCGTATCTTGCAAATCCACGGCGATCACCGCGTAACAGAGACGTGGTTTCGGTCGCGTCGTCGTCTACTACTGCGCGGTCATCAGAACGTGCAGCACTGGTACTGCCGGTACGAGGACGACTGGCAGACTCCGAGTTTCGGCGTGAGATAGTTTTTTGGTCGACAAAGCGTGCATATGCGGACTTTGTCGGTGCGAAGAAAAGTTCCAGGTACGAAAGGAGCAGGGCGATGAACACAGCAGCAAAGTAGAAGAGCATAGGATAGCCAGCACCAAGCTGGTAATTATTGACGAAGACGGTGACCATGGTTAGAAGGATGAAGGAACCAATGAATAGCCAAATCAAGGCGTACATGCGATGAAGAGCAGAGGGTCGCATGGCGTCTGCTCCACGGGATAGAAACCACGCGACGGTAAACCAAGCAGAGAGCATCATACTATTGCATCTGTCAGTGACGATACCGGTACACGTTCTAGAGAGCTTACCTCCAGACAGCAAATGGACTGCTGTAGATGATCAAGGCATTGAATCGTACTATAAGGTAAGCCAGTGCGACCACAATGGCACTAGCAACGATGAAGATGATGGGAAACCGGAAAACACCTCGCCATCCATAGAGGCGTACAGGATGATCGTCATCTGGTGAGTATACGTATGCCTTGCGGGCGAACAGATAGTTTTTATCAAGTCTTGAAAGCCCCACTGTAAGGCCGATAAGCGCAAGAGGCGCGACAACCAACATAGTGACGCACAGCGCAAATAAAGTATGAAGCTGGAACACGACGAAGACTCTGCCGAAGAGATCGAACCAAACGCCGTCACTACCAGTGCCTGCGTTGACTCTGCCATTGTCGACAGCCTCCGGGCCACTGAACTGGGTACCGGTCACTGAGGCCAATCCGGCAGTCGAGGCCAGAGCCGCTGATAGCATGTGCCAAAGCGAGTTTATGGATGTTTCGCGCGTCGAGTCTTCGACCGTGTGGTACCGCGCTCGGGGCTCCATGAAAGCAATGTCGAGTCCACGAAGACCAAGGTCCCCATGGAAGACCCTGTAGTCAGTCTCACTGCGGATAAGGCCTTTTTTGAAACCATCTCCGCTTACAACCGTTCCAAAGGGATACTTGGATTTTTTATAGAAGCGTGTGACTTCAGTGTCTGTGCTTCGGAAGAGAGTAGCCCTGCCACCAGCACCAGCGCCCTCGAGATTGACAAAAGTATGAGGAACTTGGGATATAGGGTGCTGCATGAATGCCCTGGCGCCATTCAAGTAGTCTTCCTCGCCATTATTGAGCAGGAAAACTAGTGTTCGCTTGGGCCAGTTACGAGGTTCGGTAAAGTAGGAAAAGAGCTGGAGTACTGTCACAACACCCACTCCATCGTCAGTTGCCCCGTAGCCGGAGCTTACGGAGTCGTAGTGCGCATTCACAAGAACGCCACCGTTGTCCGGTCTGCGCTCAGTAGAGTTAAAGGGCTCGTCGTCTTCGGAACCGCGGATGGCCACGATCAGGTTGGTTCCTTCGAAATAGACAGAAGTGGTGCCAGATGAGAAAGTAACATTTGCGGTCAAGTCATCAAACACTTCAATACTACCAGGCTCTGCATCCTTCTCGGCGATGATGGCTTGGATGCGCGAAACAAGGTATTGGCGCACGTGATCATTGGCATGGCTGTTGTATGGATGGAAGTAGCGGGTGATTTGCTGGAGGTCCGCCCAAGCTTGGGTAAGATTGATGCCTTGGGGAGGATGGGAGGGATAGTCCGGCACCGTCAGGTGCGTAACAAGCAGTGCAGCAAACAGGCCCACGTAGATGGCAGTTGTGAAGAAGATGACGGGCGCAGGCGTGAAGGAGAACGGGTTATATCGGGCCATAGCTGTGCTGGCGGAGCCGTGACCTGACAGAAGTTTGTTCGCGCAAGGCGCTTGTGGTGGGCCTGTATTTGCCCGAACAAACTTTTGTCGTCGTACTGCAGGCTCGTTGTCGATTCTACTGTATGGGCGGTGATGACGCAAGGTGGAGAGTCTGGGACGGTGTTGAGGTATCTTTGGTCCATGATGGGCGGGGCGCGGGTCTCGTGCATGCATGTGCAGACGAAGGTCATAGCTCCTGCCGCGTCAGCCAAGGCAGGAAGGGATCGCTCATGTGGAAGGAGCTACCACTGTCCCAGTCCCACCTCACTTTTTTTGTAGTGCTAGGACAAAAGCTTATTCGGGCAAACACAGGCCCACCACAAGCGCCTGGCGCGAATAAACTTCTGTCAGGTCACTGTATGTTCACTGTCAAGGTATGGATACTTGGAGACACCAAAGATCTACTGCGTGCTTGGTGCATTCGACACACGTACATGCCGATGCACTCTGTTCACAGCTAACAGTAGCCTGTCCGACGAAATATATCGCCCCTCATGACCGGGGCTGAGGAAGCAGTGGTCACTCAATCCCACGATCGTCCGCTGCTTGCTCCTGACACGTGCAAGCAAGAACTCGATACAGATGCGGATACACACGTGCACCGCATAGATCATGAACACTCGCCTGCCCTTTGGACGGCGCCATCGCTTCCACCTCTCCCCCAGCTCGTTGCCTCACCAACGATATCTTCCGGCAGCTGCCTCGCTCTCAGCACCCAGCTTGTCGCATACATTCAAACCCTTCTCGCTCCGCCTCCACATATCACAGTCTCGATAGGAAGCGGCTTTGGCCTTCTTGAAGCATATCTCATGAGTGGCCCCCATGGCTTTCATGTTGTTGGTGTCGAGGTCGAACCAAGCCCTAACAAATACCTGCCTTCTTCTCACCACCGCATTGTCAATGGCACTCGCTTCCTCGAACCTCTTGCCGCCCAAGCCATGACCTGGCTGTTCGTATACCCGAGACGCGTTGGGTTGGTTCAGGAGTATATGGCGGAATATGGCGAGGAAAATGTGGAGAAGATAATATGGGCTGGACCGAAGGCCGACTGGGACGACTACAGGCCATGCTTTTCTGGCTGGCACCTGCAAGAGCAGGAAGCTGATGCCGTAGGCGGATATGCATGGGAGTTGATTGCTGTGGCAAGTAAAACACCAGCATGCGATTTGGAAAAAAGATAAGAAGAGTTACTATCTGGTTACACACGCCCCGGAGACGATCAAAAGTCTCTTCATGATGCGGGCCTAGGCAATCCGATATTTTGAACTCATAATCTCCATATCCAGGCAGCAGTGGAAGAAAAGAAGCTGCATACAAAATAGAGACCTCGCATTGAACGAGCTGTCAGAATTGCGGTAAGCAAAGGAAGAAGAATCTTGAAAACCCATCGAAGAAAAACGAACAAAGACTCTACGGAACAGTTCCTCAGCTATTGTTTAATGCAAGCCATTTACCCACATCATAGCCACAAAAATAAATAAAAAATAAATAAAGGCAACATCGACACTGCCTGGCTAGCCTTCCTTGCTCAATAGAAGTTTCTGTCCAATCTGCAATCCACCTTGCGCGTCAGCGTTTCGCAGAAACTCGCCTACCAGCGGGTTCATGCCGTTTTGCACAGCACGCTCTACCCACTCGTCCATGGGCAGCGATTCCAGGCTGTCGCCAGCCTCACCACTCAACAGGTTCCGAATGCTCTGCATCGGAATAACCTGGTCGCCTGCATGATGCATGTATTCGACTCGAGCATCAGCATTGGCACCTGGGGCCGTTTGCAGGACTGAGCGCACAATGCCCTCGGTGACATTCTGGAGAGAAACGAGATCTACGTAACCGGTCCAGCGACTTGAGTCGGGCAGTGCCTTGATCTGGGATCCGAATTCGACGAGGTTGGACATGATGTCGTTGCCTGCATCGTCGCCCATGATGGCTGAGGGGCGGTGGATGAAGACAGGCAAGCCAAGGTGCCGGCTCGCTTTCTCCAGGAAAACTTCGCTGACCCACTTGGACGCTGCGTAGCCATTGGCAAGACCTGCTTCGCCACCTTTGCCGGGCTTGAAGGGCGCGAGCGACTCAGGGGCTAGTGTATCCGAATGATTGAACTTGCCCGCCGTGGCAGTAGAGATGTAGTGGAACGGAATGCGCCGGATTGATGCGAGCCGGACGAGCTCCTGTGTAGAGGAGACATTGGGACCCCAGAGCGAGCGGTATGTTTTAAGGAAGGACACGTCTGCGCCGTTGTGGATGATGGCGTCTGCTGAGGCTGCTATCGATTCGGCCTCGACTTCTGATAGACCGCAGCGCGGAAGTGAAAGATCGCCCTTGTGCAGCACGACCTTTGGGTTGCTTGCGACCTCGGCTAGTTTGTTGATGTCGCGCATAGCGATGCAATGTACCTTGCCAATATCAGGAGATTGGACCAGAAGTTCGACCAGTGAGCTTCCCAATAAGCCTGTGGCGCCGCTGATGACCACAGTCCTAGGTGATCCATCA
Organism: Curvularia eragrostidis; assembly: GCA_020744315.1. Taxonomy (NCBI): domain Eukaryota; kingdom Fungi; phylum Ascomycota; class Dothideomycetes; order Pleosporales; family Pleosporaceae; genus Curvularia; species Curvularia eragrostidis. The sequence continues at coordinate 89,443 of JAIRCK010000004.1, read as the reverse complement.
CCTCGAACCGCGACTACCGGCTTCTGCTGCGTATTCATCTCGAGAAGGTCGCTTGGGATCGCAGTCTCGGCCTCCCAATCGGTCGTTCTATCGGCATCTGATGAGACATCCTGTATCATTGTCGCCATAGCACCTAGCGTGCTGTTCTCAAATAGCTTTATCAAGGGGAGACTGGTTTGAAATCTCTCATTGATTAGCTGTCGCAGCTCGATAAGCAGTAACGAGTTGCCACCGACGTGGAAAAAGTCGGAACCAGCATCGATACGATGTACCTCCTGAACCTGCTTTGGCAGAGTGTCTTGCCAGACTTGAGCAAGTTTGGATTCCATATCTGTCAGCTCTTCTGTTGATTGCGATTCCCGCACTACGCTTGGAATAGCAAGTGTCTCAAGAGCCCTCCTGTCAATTTTGCCAGATGAGGTCAGTGGCATGGAGGGAACGGGAATGATGGCCGCAGGACGCATATACTGCGGCAGGGGCAGTGAAGCGGCGAGATTGCTGAGAAAACTGGCCTCACTCTCCGCTGAGGCCTCCGAGGGCGACAATGCCGCATGCGCAATGAGCAGCGCTGGGTCTCCACGTGCTGTAACCACCACCATCTTTACACGTCCGTTGGACGCATCTAATATTGACTGCTCAATGTCTTGTAGTTCAATGCGCTGACCTCTGAGCTTGATCTGCGTGTCTCCCTCCATGCGACCAATAATTTCCAGGGTCCCATCAGCTCTGAGGATGCCCCTATCGCCAGTTCGGTACATTCTAGTCCATCCATTGTCGATAGCAAACTGTGTTGGCATGGGGTCTTTCAGAAACTTCTTCTGCGACTCCTGGGCATCATTCACGTAGCCATATGCCACTCCTGCGCCCGCAATACAAACTTCTCCGGACCACTCGACGGGTAGGACGCTCAGATTTTGATCCATTATGTAGATGCTATAGTTTGGAAGCGCCCTGCCGGTTGGTATGTCTAACAAGTTGTGACTGTCTGCTAGACTGAGATCTATTTCGCACGCAGACATGGAACACTCAGTTGGGCCATAGGCATTGAAGAAATGGAACTTGTGTTCAAAGCGGCTGTTGAGCTGTCGGAAGGCCTGCAGCAGCTCAGGTGGAAACTTTTCACCACCGGCCGTGGCATATGTCCAGCACGTCATCTGAGAAAGATTGGTTGCGCCGTGTCGGAGCCAAGTCAGATATTCGGATGGCGTTGCGCTGGTGTACGTGATTTTCTCTTCTAGCATAATCTTGGTTACAGCGAGAGGGTCTTTGCGGAGGACTTCAGGAACGATAACCAGAGTTCCTCCGTTGGCCAGAGCCATGAACATCTGGTTCATCGACATATCAAAGGCCACTGAGCTCTGCTGCAGGACGGTCTCACGTCCAAAACCATGTGTTTGCACCAAGACCTCTACATGGTTGCGTAAGCTACCGTGAGACAAGGTCACACCCTTGGGAACACCTGAGGTACCACTGGTGAATATTATGGCCGCGGGATCGCTGGCTTGAGTGGGGACTGGATGGCGAGCTGGTGTCTCATCTGAGAGAAGAAGAACGTTAAGAACGGCAGCCGATGATGAATGCAACAGGTTCTCAGTCTGGACAGTCGTTGTGTTGTCGACAAGAATGACCGAGCATTTGGACTCATCGATCACAACGCGGAGTCTGGCCGATGGGATGTTGCAATCTAGAGGTACGTAGACTGCGCCAACTCGTAGGATAGCAAGTAGAGAGAACACAAAGTGAGGGGCGGCCTCTTGGAAGACAGCTACAGCAGATCCTGACTTAATGTTTGCCTTGATGAGGGCGGACGAGATTCTTTCGACGTTTTCATCGAGCTGTTGGTATGTCCACGATCCGCCGCTACAGTCTCTGATTGAGATTTCATTTGGGTGCTTGTCAATCATTTCGTTGATGCGATGTACCAGAGTCTCTGGCCATTTAGAGGACATAATGGGGCCTATAGCAAACTTTGTTAGCAAAATAAAATTTCTAGGCCTGTATCGATGACACTTACCCTTTCCTAGCTGAATCGCGTTGTCGATGTCTTGACCGGAGAACAATGACACCTTGTTCAGCTGTTTCTCGCAGGATCTGGACAAATCGCTCAACAAAGCAAAATACATATCCAAAAGCCGCGAAGCATCGCTTTCAGAGTAGAGACTTTGCTGCACCAACAAAGTGACTCGAGTTTCACCTCCTGGGTTTTCGATAATGTCCAAGGACACATCATAGCCAGATCCTGGAAGCTCGATTGACTGGACTTCAGCGTTGACATTGTCAAATTTTCGCTTCTCGCTCACTCCTTGGCGATAGTTGATAAATGCTTGAAAGAGAGGAGTGACCTCTGTTGATCTCTCGCTGCTCACGTTCTCAAGCAAGACATCGAATGGCAGCCTCGAATTAGACATTGCGAGATATGCCTTCTTCCGCGTGTTTTTGAGAACCTCTTCAAATGATTGCTGGTTTTCTAGATGGAATCTGAGAGGAAGCAGGTTCAAATACATGCCGATGCTCTTAGCGACTCGGTCATCCCAGCGGTTGGCGTCGGCCATGCCGATGCAGACGTCGTTGTTGCCGAAGATCTTGAAAAGGAGGACTTGGAACACGCTCAGGTGGAAGTGGAACAAGTTCGCCCTCCGCTCACGGCACGTGTTTTGGATGTGTGCCGCGAGTTGAGGGGTGATGACTCGGCTCACTGAGTTGTGACCGTATGCGGTGAGAGGAGTGCGCTTTGTTGCAGCAGAGAATGGAAGCAGAGGGAGAGGCGAACACGGTTCTGCGAACTCTGACTGCCAGTATTCTACCTCTCCCTTCATAACTCCTGATGCTAATTCCCGATGCAGCTTCTCGGAATAGGCAGAGTATTGGTAAGCTGGCTCAATCATCCGGTCTTCTCCATTGTAGGCATTCTGCAGGTCATCTAAGAGGACCTCCAGACTGATGCCATCCATGATGATGTGGTGAGATCCTAGGAGAAGATAGTTCTTGGTGGGCGCTAAACTGAGATAGATGATGCGCATGCATTCGCCATGCTCGATATCATAGATGTGATTCTTGAGGCTCTCCAACTCCTGTGTCACTTGAGATTCTTCGGTAAGAAGCACATGCTGTAGACGTAGGTTCGAGGTTGTCGAGATACCCTGCACCGGCTTCTGGTTGTCGTCCACAAAGAAAGAGGTCCGGAATGATTCGTGGCGCGCCGCCACCTTTTCAACTGCCCTTTCAAGGCTGTTAAGTCTAACAGTTCCATTGATCGCCACACAGATGGTGCTGTTTGCTGTTGTCTGGTCTTCCATAAGGTGCTTTTGGAACCAAAACCGGGACTGGCCAGGGGATATCGGCAAAATCTTTTCAAAAGCTGGTTTGGTTACTTCATTTGAGTCTGCTGTATGAACAGAAGTGGCAGATGAGATATCTTGCTTATCTAGATCGTCGTCTCCGAGGTGACTCGAACTAGAAGAGGCTGTACTCGCTTGTGAGGTTCTGGACAACGATGGAGCAGTGGTCTCCGGGATAGTCGGCAAAGTCGAATCCGGAATAGCTACTTCTGAACTCTGTGAGATACTGTGGCCTTGAATAGGCATCTCGCGTGAGGGCATGTTCTCTACAGCTTGGTCAAGCAGCTCCTGAACTAGACCACCGGACAAGATTTTGAATACAGGGACTTCAATTTGAAGCTCCTTCATAAACCAGGAACGAATTTCTACAGCAACCAAGGAGTCGACGCCGAGATCATCGATTCTTGACGCAAGAACTTCAGACATCTCCTTGTCAGCCGGGATCTGGAGTATAACACGGAGCTTACGAATGAAGCCATCTGTATAAGGTCAGTTTCGCGCTGCACTATCTCCCGCCACAACTTGAACGCTTACCTTGTACAATGTCGCGAACCTCTTCCTCCGTGGTTGCTTCAACTAGACGACTCTTGATAGACGCGTCAGCGGCTCTTATTGTGCTCCTGCTATCCCCCGCTTCATCGTTTTGTAAGCAGTGTTGAAAACGGGGAAACTTAGGCCACCGGATCATGACGTCGTCTAGCCCGGAAGTTCTCAATGCCGTCATGACTTCGGGGTTTCTTCCAGAGAGCGGATGAGATGCCAGAACGGCCTCGCCGAAGCAGAGGTGGAACTCCCTCTCGGAGAGCAGCAAAAAGCCAACTTTGAACGAAGCCTCGTGTACGCTTCCCAAGAACCCATGGTTGCGATTGATATATCCTACACCCATGACGGCGCCAATGTGCAAGATCGACGCAGCCAGCCCTTGACTGCGACGCTTGTTCGCCAGCGCCGTCATGAATGAGTTGGCGGCACTGTAGGCTGCCTGTCCACGGTTTCCGGCGATGGTAACTGCTGAGGAGAAAAAGACAAAGAAGTCTAGAGGATCAGCGGAGTCGCGGAAGATCTCGTCCAGATAGATTGCTCCGTTGATCTTGGGTCTCAATACTTTGGTCATCTTTTCCAATGACATCTCCGAAAACGAGACATCGTCGAGGACCATAGCGCCATGAGCAATACCCGCAATTGGGGGGAGATTCTGGCGAATGTGGTCCACAAGAGAGGATAGACCATTCTTGTCGGTGATGTCGCTATTTCATGCATGTATCAGTAAACACTTTCTTTTGCATACTTTTGAAAACGTAACTTACTTTGCAAAAGTTTCGACTCTGACCCCAATCTTCTTCATGCTCTCAAGCCACTTGCTGTCTATTTTTGGTGTGCGGCTCGTGAGCACTATATTTCGGGCTCCGTGCGACGCCATCCATGTGCAGGTGGACTGCGCCAAGTCACTGGTCAGTCCAAACATGACATACGTCCTGTCTCCTTTGAACTGGACGAGATCGTTGACTGTGGGAACCTGTGCAGAAACAATAGAGGTGCTGCCCCAGTCTAAAATGGCTTGGGTGGCCTCATTGACCTCGGATTTATCGAGAAGCTGTTCTAGTGTAATGGACGGCAGCGTGGGACTTGAGTCATTCAAAGGGACGCTATTCTTCAACACCTTGTGAACAACTTTGCTGAGAATTGGCTGTATGTCGACGACGGTGAAACCTCGAGCGTGCTGTATTGCCTGTATTCCCGCCAGTGTCGTCCGGATGCATGATTCGGGCAGAACAGAGGTAATTTTCATACCCAGCTGCTTCTCTTGGGCATCCTTGGAGCCATCGATGAATACCGCGGTTGCAGCAGGCAGTAGAGATTGGATCTCTCGCATCTGAGTGTAAGGGCCGATCACGATCCAGGGACCTTCAATGGCTCGCGTGTATGAAGTCGTGAAGAAAACGGTTACGTTCATGGAAGGCGCAGCCTCCATAATGCTCAACGCCAGTTCTGGCGCTGGCTCATGAATGAGCAGTTTTGAATCTTTTCGGCAGATGGACAGTATGTTCTCAACACACAGCATGTTTTCTAGCTGGGACAGGAGCTGTGACTCACTACCAGATGGCACTTGGACCTCGATCACATCCTCTTGAGGGATCAAAGCGTGTGAGCTGTTGTTAGGCGCAATGGAGATGACGGACTTTCCCGACATCACGTTAGTGCCTAGAATCAGGTAGGTCTGTTCGAGAGGCGCCACAAGTACTGGCATTAACAGTGAGTGGCTGACCTTGACTAGAACATTCAAAGAATCTTCCGTGGCAGTTCGCGGGATAGACATGGACATGCTATCTTGGAGCAAGCTATCATGAACGAGGCTCGGCTTGGAAGAACCAAGGGAGAGATTTATCGGGGTAGTATTTGGGTTGACCGGGTGGTATATGGTTCGCCTGGCCGCGTTGTATCGATTATTGATGTTGTTTTCATGATGCACGCGAGCAACCATGAGCTGCCCGTTTTCAAGAGCAAGCTCGTGCTCCTGGGTCCACAACATTTTCTCAATGCTGCCGTCCTTCTCCCATGTAGTACCGTGACGCAGTCGAAGAAGAGTTTCCAGAAGCTGTCGCGGGTCAGGCTTAGAGCCACTGTCTAGGTCGAGAACTTGCGCAACAAGGTCGGGGTTTTCTAGTAGTACTGTTCGGATCAAACCAATCGACATATTCATGTATGGTTCATCGGATCTGCATCCTCTTGTGACCCATAGGACTGTTCCTTGCGTTTCAAACAGCCGCTGCATTCCCTTGAGTGTCTGTTCTGAGAGTCCGCGGAAAACAGGCTCATCCAGTTCCGCCAAGCACAGAATTGCACTCCGAGGTGAGGTCTTAGCAGTACCTGCCACATCGCCGAGCGTCCTATAAACGGCATACTTCACACCAAACGGCCGGGTAAGCCTAATTATTTGATCGATGATTTGGCTTGTACCCAATGTCTGGCCACCGATGATAACAAGGTCCCACTCTTCTTCCTCAGTCGGCTTATAAGTGCCTAGTGAGGAAAGTGGCTCACGGAGTAATGAAACGCGCTCATCGATCGCTTGTGTGGCCCAGACAGTCAGCGTTGACGGGAAGACATCGATCTCAGGCGTAGCTGTATCGATGCCGGAGAAGCCACACTCGAGGAGTAGCTGGTGCCACTCGAGTGTCGACACACCAGGTGATAACTTTCTTCCGTCGTCTTGACCGAGCCACCAACCTGTGGTAGCAGACATCATGAAGCCCGTACGGCTAACGTCATTGTTGGTGATCTCTTGCATGACCAGATAGCCTCCAGGCTTCAACAGTCGACGCACATTCTTCAGCGTCCGGCGGAGATCAGTAGTCGCATGAAGGACTAAGGAGGCCACTACCAGGTCGTACGAGTGCTCTTCGTATCCCTGCGCTACAACATCCTTTTCACAGTCCAGTGGCTTGAAAATCATTTTATTTTCGAACGCATGGAAGACCTGCTGTGCGGTCTCAAAGAATCCTGACGAGATGTCGGTGTAGGTGTAGGAGGAGAATGAGCGCCCGATTTCATTCATGATGACCTTGGTAGCTCCGCCCGTGCCAGCACCAATTTCGAGAATCTTCATGCGGGCGTACCGATGCACGATTTGCTTCACAGTCTTGCCGAGGAAATAGGTCCACTCCTTTAGGCCCATACCAATCTCGTAGAAACGATCCAACAGGCCATCCTTGGTCATATGCTCGAGAATCGTCGTCTCTCCCCTGAGGACAGCCGGTAGATTGTCACCAACCGCGCGGGCGAGCTGTAGTTCTGTTCTGTGGGCCCATCTGCATCACAACCAAGTCAGTATTTCTGGCTACGAAGCAAGAAGAAGTGATGTAATAGCGAAAAGAGAACAAGGGTATTGTATTAGGAAAGGGAAATGGGCAGAACTTACTTTACTTTCAGAGCCTCAATTTCAGCAGAAGTATCGTCAAGCCATTTCCTTTGAGAGAACTGTCGCGTTCCAGTGGTAGTGATGACGTGCTCATAGAATTCAAACATGCGCTCAAAGTGCCACTCAAGGTTCATGGTTTGGCGTACGCTCTTTGGGAAGAGAGCAACAGTGTTTCGCATGTAATCGAGGACTACCCTCTCCATGACCTCTGCGAACTCGTAATCTTCGGCTGTGGACCTGTGACCACCCATGGCCAACTCGCAATCTGGGTTGAGTGGCGCCCACCTGTGCTCAGTGAAGAACTTCTTGTCCGTCTCTGCCGTCGGCTCAGCAAAAGCGACAACTTGGATACCCTCCATCTGTACTAGGCCAGATCCATCGTGAGTGTAGATATCCACGTCGCCGCGCAGTTGTCTAGAGGTCATGGGGTTCTCAGTCAAGTGCGAGCAGGATTTTACGGTGCTGGATTGCGGTCCGAAGTGTTGCTCGCAGAGACCGACATTCACACGGAAATTTTTCATTCCTGTAGGGACATGTAGTTGTTGAAGACTGCCATCTCCTGGGAAGCAATATGCCAAGAATATGCCTTGTAGTGCCGTGTCCAACATGGCTGGGTGGAGCAGCATCTGTACTGGCTCATCATCTTGTGCAGGCACCGTGATTGTTGAAGATGAGTAGTCGAGCTTTCTCTCGATCGAAGAAATTGTCCGGAAGTCACCGCTGTAGCTGTAACCAATTGGCTCGAGCGATGTATAGAACCGGTCCTCGGAGATGCTAGTGAGATTAGGGGGATCGCCTTTTCGACATGGCAGCCATCGTGCATGTGCTTCGCCTGTTATTACTCGAATTTTACCAGTCGCATGCGTGGACAAGACTTCTACTTCGGCATTCGTGGATGCGTGATAAGAAAAAGAGGCAAGGTAACTCTTGCCTCCCTCTTCCTTGGCGATGCTATGCAGTGTGAAGAGTGTCTCGATTCCAGCATCATTGTCACCAAAGACAAGCGGTTTGCCAAGGCTGAAATCCTGAATCTCAATCAGGGCAATGTTCTTGTCGGGTGAAAGAGACCTGGCCGCCTCCACAGCGGTGGAGATGTATGCAGTCGCCGGATAGACGACTTGCCCCTGAAGTTGATGACCACGGACCCATGGCATCTCGCTCAACTTAAGCAGATTTCTCCAGTGGATCTCATCTTCCGTCACATCCGTTGTTCTCGTACCCAACAGTGGTTGAGGAGGGTTCTTTGCGCTGGCCACAGCTCTTGACATTCGAGACTCATGCCAGTACAGCCTATCATGGTCCCAATGGTATGCAGGAAGATCTTTCAAGATACTCCGCTTGGATGTGCAGGATGCTGCCAAGTCCAAAGAATGGAAATTGACTGTTGAAGGAGAAAATCGAGACCACAAAGCGCCAAGGGCGTCGCCGAACGCATCGACATCATCCTTCCCACGGTGCAACAAGCCCACGTATGGCAGCGTTTCTGAGTCATTTTTGGCGCAGACTGTCTCTAATACCGGTCCCTTCAGTGCTGAATGGGGACCAACCTCGATTGCAAAATCGAATGGGCCTTCTGCAGTAGCGATAGCAGCCTGAACGGCCTGGGTAAAAAGCACGGGCCGAAGCAAGTTGCTCACCCAATATGGCCCCGAGAGGTCTTGATAATCACCCATGTGACTATGCATCTCCGTATCTTCATAGGTGCTGGAGAGCCATGCAGGGCCTGTGACATTGTGTTGAGGTTTGATGTCACATCTCTTGAGTGCCTCGAGAAACTTATCCGCTACGTTTCTCATGTGAGGGGAATGATATGCCTTGTCTACTTTCAAGACTCTTGCGAATTTCCCCTCATCTTGGAGAATCTCCTTCGCCTGCTCGATGGCGTCTTTGTCACCTGAAAGCGTGACACCCGTGGGTGAGTTGTATGCGGCGACACATAGACGCCCCTTGAACATAGGCAAATCGCATAGTTCGTTTGCATCCTCTGCAGTCGCACCAGCGGCCATCATTGCTCCAGGCTTATCTGATGGATAAGCTGTTGAACAGTAACCCCGGTAGTACGCGATTTTGACAGCCTCTGCTCGGCTGATGTAACCTTTGGCATAAGCTGCAGAGATCTCGCCAGATGAGTGTCCAATAATCGCGTCGAAGCTCACACCTGCGCTGCGGAGAAGATCGTACAAGATGATCTGGATTGTGGTTGTGAGAGGCTGGGCATACGCGGCTTCATTAACACGAGACTCAGATGCATCGCAGGTAAGTTGGTCCACAAGTGTCCATCCGGGCTTCTCCGGCTCAGGGAGGTGCTGGAGTTCCTCATCTAGGCCTTCGACTATCTTCCTGACAAAAGGACTCTTGATCAGCTCTCTGCCCATTGTAGGCCACTGTGCACCCTGGCCAGTGAATACACCAAGTATGCGGATTGGACGGGACATCTCTTTTGAACGAATTCCGAGCCCGGAATCAGTATCTCCCTCCGCAGATGTAGATAGAAGCTCATCAATCTTAGCCCTGAGGTCCTCAGCAGATCTGGCCGCTATGCTAGCTCGGACTACATGTTGAGATCTCCGAGCATATAGAGTGTAGGAAAGATCGCCGATATCCACGGTTGGATGTGATCGGAGGTATTCAGAGTAGTCAGACAGCACTCCCTTCAGCGCACTCCCAGAAGCAGCTGAGAAGTTGAAGGGAGTAAATTGAGGAACAACTAGAGTCTTGCTTTCCCCTGTGAAAGTGCTAGTAAGAGGCACGAAATTCTCAACAATGACATGCGAGTTCGTGCCTCCAAAGCCGAAACTGTTGACACTTGCACGTCGTGGAACACCGTCTGCAAGTGTCGGCCATGGCTTGGGGCTCGTTGTGAGCTCCAGATTAGTGTAGAATGGCTCAACAGCAGGATGAAGCTTGTTGAAGAGCATGTTGGGCGGAATGATGCCATGTTGAACGGCGAGCGATGCTTTTAGAAGACCAGCTAACCCTGCCGTACCTTCGGTATGACCGATCACAGTCTTGATGGACCCAACATACAGTGGTTCACCATCACTGGTTATGCTATCGCCGGGGTGGAAGAAGGCTTTGCTGATAGCTTCAGCCTCCTTAGGATCTCCAGCTGCAGTTCCCGTTCCATGCGCTTCAAAATACTGGCAACGCTGACTTGGATCTTTCGGGTCCAGGCCGGCCTTCAGATACGTTTGCTCAATAAGATCGATTTGTGCAGCGGCATTTGGCATGGTAATTCCCTTGGTCCGACCATCCTGGTTGACTCCGCTCTCTCGTATAATGCACTCGATCTGGTCTCCGTCTGCAAGCGCAGTACTAAGACGCTTCAAAATGACTGCAGCCACTCCCTCTCCGCGGGCATAGCCGGTAGCATCAGCATCCCACATGCGTGACCGACTATCGGCTGAGAGCATATGCAGGGAACTCTCGGCGATATACTGGCCAGCTCCTAGGATCATGTTGGCACCCGCCGCAACGGCCACGTCCGAGTCGCCGCTTCGGAGCAGCTGGACTGCTTGGTGAACCGCCACTAAGCTAGAGGAGCATGCAGTATCTATAGTCATGCAAGGACCATGCCAGTCAAAGAAATATGAGATACGGTTTGACATGATGCTCCGGGCCGTTCCTGTTGGAGCGTATGTTGGCAGAGTGTCGACGTCTTTGTGCAGATGATCGTGATAGTCGGCACACATGAGTCCAACATAGACTCCAGTGCGAGAACCGACTAAGGATTCGAGCGGAATTCCCGCCGCCTCCAGCGACTCGTAAACCACTTCCATCAGCAGACGCTGCTGCGGGTCAATGGCAGCAACCTCGACGGGTTTGATGTTGAAGAAGCCCGCGTCGAAGTGGCGGTGGTCTTCATCGAGAAAATACGATTCTCGCACATCTGTTGTTGCGTGATGGGAGGGATTCGGATGGTAGAAATTGTCAATGTTGAACCGTTCTTCCGGAATACGCTGGAGGAGATCACGCGGCTTGAGTAGTAGCTCCCAGAGTTTGGATGGGTTGCTCGAAGAGCCGGGAAAGCGCATGCCGCTCCCAACGACGGCGATAGGCTCTCCAGTACCATCTGATACGTTGCGAAGAGTGGACATTTTGAAGAAATGAACCTATGATTTGGGATTGTTGTTGAAACTCTTTGATGCTCACAGCCCGCGTGAAAGGAAATGGCAATGCAACGATATCAAGATGGAGTGATTGCTGAAGTGATATCTATGATATTTCTTTGTATTCACATATCTGCTAGTCTAGATACGTCTCTACAGTCAGTGCGACAGTGTCTCATCCAAGCTCAGGGTGGCGTTCTGGATTTCGGCTCCCAACGCCAACATCAGCCATTGGGGGCGTTCGGAGTCAAAGGCAGACCTGCTTGCTTCGAACTCGGAGCTAGAATCGTAAGAGCAGGCATCCATAATTGGGGCTCTGCATAGAGACAATGGATGATAAGAACATTCGGAGCGGATAAAGATGTGTCGAAGGAGTTGTGGGCCTTATCATGCCAGTATGGACTGCCTAACCTCGGGACTTTTATGTGTGCTACCGAACGCCCGAAGAGAATGTTGGACTGCAGTCTCGGTAACAATAATTAGTGGGCTAGACTGTGTCTTCCTTCGGAGTAGTTGGTAAGAAGTACCGAATCAATAAGAGATAAACAAGCGTTCTAGTGGATTCCCTTCATGCAGGCAGCCGTGAAATAACCCTCGTGAACACAAATTTCTGCTCATCCTGAGAACTCAGATACAGCCAACAACAATAAAGCGCAGCAAGGTCAATATTTGCGTGGAAGTCGCCATTTCTTTGAACCAATAAGGACCAGAAGAACAGCCACAATCGCAGTAAGTTCTATCTGAAAATGACATCAAGACCATACCCTATAAGGCAGTGCGCCCATGGTACTGACCTTTTGTATCAAGATTCCCTCACACAACACCATGCGGTACGGACCACTTATCAGTGAAGCCATCTGCAAGGGGCTAGTCTTCTTTAATGTCGTCTCCATCCAAGCGCGTCTGACCTCTCGTTTCACTCCTGCCTTCTCCAAAAACCTAGAGGAGAAGTTGCCGGAGCACAAACGGGTTCTCTTCACTTGGGCGGGTGTCTCGGATGGGCAGCTGAGGGCATTCTTCGTCAGCCTCAACGTCTTGCTCTCGGTCTTGTTATGGGTACCGGGCTTGCGCACTATCGGACTTTGGATTGGCTTTGGCCTTTGCTTCCTAGGGCTCTACTCCGACTTGCAGCTGAACGAAAGTTTTATCCCGCATACGACTCTTTTCATTCTGTGCAGCAGTGCGCTATATCTGGCGGAGTAGAAAAATTTGTAAATGAGGTAGCTGGGTGTGGCACCGAAGATAAGATGTTCTGCGCAGTGGTTGTGCTTGATAAGATAGAGCTGCGCTATCGTAATGCCTCACATCAGTTAAAACCTTTGTGATCTATAAAAACCTCTTAGTCGGTCAAAGTTACATGGCTCTATATCGAATACACTATCCTAGTCTTTTTTTTTGTGCTTCTCTACTTTCACTATGTCAATTCTAGTTTGAGTTAAAGGAGCTGCTTCAGTAGCGAAGTTGGCCTGTAGTCTCTGTACAATCATGGTTTTCATTATTAATTTAAGATTGATATGTGCATTTATAATCCTTCTTTCTGCTCCTGTTCTTCTACTTTCCTCTCATCATCATCTTTCTCGCCATACACGCCCACCCTTATATCTGCCTCCTTCCTCGCCACTATCACAGCGCCTTCAATGCAGCCACAACAAAGCAAACCCAAGCCGGCAAATCTGTAATCCACCCCCTCACCCAATTCATCGTCAACCACGCCTCCATCGAAACCACCACATTCCCCTTAGGGACATCCTTCTCAATCGTCGCGATCCTTCTCAGCGCCGTCGGCGCAAAAAACATGTGCGCAAAGCTGAAAAACAACCCCCACGCATACCACCTCATCGAGCCAGCTTCAGCTTCTTTGCTGGTGATAAGCAGATTAAGCACTCCGAGAAGGTAATTGACCGGGTAGAAGATGATCAGCACCCATTGCCAGCGAAGACCGCCCCGCGTCCACCAGGCGGCGAGCGCGGAGTTGGCGAGCGGTCGTATGGGGTCTTGAACCCATGTGCCGAAGATGAGATGCTCGTCTAAAGCAAACATGAGCGTCATGGAGGATATTAGGGCGGGGCTCAGGCGGAGAAGTCGAATGCTGGATTCCGTGAGGGTCATGGTTGGCTCGTTGCGAGGGCAGGTAGGTTAGAACACGGTATCTTTCTAGTTCGCAGTATGATGGCTTTACTTTTGAACTAAGTGACTCTTGAAAATCTGGACGCTTGAGAGGGTTTTTCTAAGGGGTTTCGTTGCTGCATGCACCAAACCCTTGAAGCATGTCATTTAATTTTTGTCACCTATGAGAAGATGCATGGTACGATGGTGGGCGTAGTATGAAAAAGTCCCGACTATAAGAGTTCACCTGACAAATTTTCAGAATCAGGTGACGGGGCGTATTCGCTTCGGAGGAATCCTCCGAAATTTCATTCTGAGTGATTGATATTGGACCTACGCACGTGTCTATCATCATACCCGCACATGTACGGGAAGTCTCTGAAAGACTCTGCAAGACGTGGTTATAGCAGAACATCGTTAGTTATCTTTCCCAAGCTCGACCATAAGAGCCACAACTTATCTAGTCGCCACAAGATGATATCTTCGTTATCTATCAATTTATTACGCAGCAGGAGATATATCTACTCAAAAGACCGCTCGGTATTGTCATACCTCGTTATCATTCATACTGGCTTGTACACAAGCTCATGAAGCCCGCGAATTTCCTCCCTTAGCGCCTTCGTTCCTATTTTGTCTGTCGGACCCTCTCCGCATGCTTCGCTTTTCAGCACCAGGTCAAGGAGCCGTCGAGGAAGCGCAGTGCTACGAACATGAACATCGAACTTCTCACCGCCCGAATCAGTATCGCAGTCGCTTGGACAGCCGAGCAGGCATCCTATCTTTTCTATCATCCGAATCACAGCCTGGATAAGAACAATGACCTGTAAATCTGGATCGGATGGTATGGAGAAGTCAATAATGTTGAAGAAAGATATTGCGAAAAGGTTGATCTGGCGCTGTTTATCGAGCAATGCTGCTCGAATAGCAGCGAAAGAATGGCGGCAAAGGTGCATGAGATTGGTGTGACAGGATAAAAGTAGAAGACTGGTCGGCATGTCAAGATTGGCGCTGTATGACGAGTCGGACAACACAGGAAACTCGGCACCACCATCTGATCGAAGTTTTTTCCGCCATGGCCAAGCTGTCACGTCAGATATGTGTCCTGTCAACTCTTCGCTATCAATTCCTTCTATCAGGCTCGGTTGGCTGGTAGCCAGAGTGTTGGAGGCGAGGTGGTCGTTGGGATCGTACATGACGGAGGGAGCCGGCTCAGTAGAACCAAGCATTTCAGCAAGTAATCTATGGTATGTCTGTAGGCTGTGCATCATAAAGACTACAGCGTCACAAAGGGTACGATTCTCGTCCAGTGGTGAGGCCAAACCTGTCAATCTCAGGCTTGGATGAATGTTCGTGTAGTTGTTTGCCATAGAGATCACGGCACTCAACTGTCGGGACAGTTGCATATTCAGATCTGATAGTTCCTGCATTGTTTCCTGACGCATGGGTGGAAGGCGAATAGGATCGTTGATTGGCTCAGTAGTGTCCATTGTCACACTTTCATTTTCGACGAGAACCGGCATGGATTGGTCTGAGGATAGATCCAAAGTGGAGTTGGGATATCGTTCGGTTGGTATGGTCCTCGAGTCATCTTCTAGTGCGGATGTCCCAGGAGGGGAAAACTCAAAAGAATCCAAGTACTGCACCGTGACACTTGATAAGGTCGAATCGATCGTGGCATCATCGAGTTCATGCACCATCCAAGCGTCATTGCTCAGGTTAAAATCGACAGACGTAGCTGGTTGAGATGGAGGGGTAGGTAAAGGCGGCGAAAGTTTTGGTTGGGACGGGTTGCGAGAGATGCTACTGCTTTCTCCAGACTGTTCCTTGTCTGCTCGCCTCGGCCTGCCCATGCGCACCCCTGAATCGATGATGCATGTTGCACCGGCTTTTTGACATCTCTCGCAAGGAGTCTTAGAGTTCGTGCTTCTTATGCACCGAAGCTTTTGCCCTCGGCACCTATCGCACGCGAGCTGCTGAGGTTTTTCTCTCCTCGGAGGCTCCCCGGTCCCCGAACCAGGTTTAAATCTCGACAAGCAGCTGGAAGTGTTGATTCGTGGCATTCTTGACATTACAGGAGGCTCATCAATCATGGAAGGATAAATACATAGTAGGAAGGTGATACACAAGCAGGGAAGAACAACTTGACAATGGTGCTCTTGTGAACTTTATGGCACAGCTTGCCGCGGTGTAGCTGCTTGTTACTCCAGAGATAGAGAAAATAAAAGAAGCTACTGACTCAGCTCCTGGCGGTTCGGGGGCCTGGCTGTGTGGGGTTGACAATATGCAGGGTGAAACATTGGGTAGAGCAAGGATGATGATAGGACAGAGTTTATCCCGTCCCCCAGGTCCGGGGCTTATTCTCAGGTATCGGAGCGAAAGGCTGCTGCATGTCAGAGAGTTGGTGGTTAAAGGGAGGGGGTGGATTGATAAGGGTCTTGGATGCTGGTGGTACAATAACCACGATTTTCTATTGGACGAAAGACATGTTCCATATTTGCTAACAAGGATAGCAGCTCGTGCCGATCTCCGGTTATACTACGTGCTTTGTTTCCAATGTTTGACGGTTGAGGTAACCCGTAGTCTTCCAGACCTGGCTATGATCCCTTGTCCAATTAGCGTCGTCGTCAGCGGAAGGCCTCACAGGAAGTGGCGCAATATCGACCCAACATCCTCAACTCCCTCAACATCGGTCCGGTTCAGCGTGTAACTTGTAGCTTAGAATCGCAACAACTACGGCTCAATTGCTACACAGGAGGCCTAGCTGCTTAGCATGGCGGAACCGTGTAACGTCGACGAAGGCAAACAAAGGACATTTGGGCCTTGATTGCAACTCAAGAGGTCAATCAGCAAAACCCAAATTAGCACAAGAGTTGAGCTTGTGGGATGGCTTAAATAGTTTGCGAATAGGAGCTACGAGCCTGCAATAGAAATGACACGAAGTTGAGACTTACGGACAAGTACAAAGGCGGTGGGGAAGGTTACATCCCTAGCAAACCAAGTCGTCGAGTTGTAGAACTACGCTAACCCCTTTGGGTGGAGGCACTGAGTGCTCTCGTGACAAGAGCTATGGAGTGCACCTTGGGGGCCGAGACAGATTTGAATTCCGCGTCTCTCGAAGACCCCGCAAGATGAATGTGGACTCCTTTGCTTTTCCCCACGGCTGCAGTCCAAGATAACGCTAGCGGTAAGAGCAAACCATCCAAAAACCCTGCGAGGTCGGGCGTGAATTTACCCATGAAACCCTCCGCGCAGTGTTTCCCTAAGAAGCAGCCATCACCCAAACTCCTGCCAACATGACAATCGTACGTTGTTCCGCTTTAAATAGCCAGTCACCTGCAGCTCCTCGCATACAATTGCACTCCCAAACACCAAAGGGGCGCTTTACCTTTTTACAGCCAAGTCCTAAGGCAGCCCACTGCCTGCGCCTCATTCAACCTTCGACGCCTGCATTAGCGTACAGCCTGAGCCCATTGCTTCGTAATACTACCGGTACTCAGTTCCGCCAACGTCATCGCACACAAAATGGCAGAACAAGAGGCCGCCGCGTCGACTCCGGACTCTCGAGCAGCTTCGGTCGATGTCTTCGATGGGACTTCGGAAAAGGACCCGCCCAACTTTGAGAAAGGACCGAGGTTTTGGGCCATCATCGTTGTCCTGTCCCTCATCAGTCTTCTCACGTCTCTGGAGGCCACAGTAACGTCGACAGTTATGCCATCTATCATTACCGATTTGGGTGGAGGCGACAACTTCATCTGGGTTTCCAACGCATACTTTTTGACCATGTAAGCTTCCCCGGTCACGCGACGGAGATATGACCCCCTCAAACTTGGATGCACTCAATCATGATGCTAACAACATGTACAGGACCTCCCTGATGCCCATGTTTGGCCAACTTGCAAACGTGTTCGGCCGTCGGTGGCCATTGATCATATCTGGGATTCTTTTCATGGTCGGGAGCGGTGTTTGTGGCGGGTGAGTTGCCGTTCCCTCACGGACTAGCTGTGAAGCTATTTCGTCTTATGGGGTCAGAGCCTATGCTAACAACAGGGATTATGCGCAGAGCCACGAACATCGCTGCCATGATTGGTGGTCGTGCAATACAGGGAATTGGAGGTGCAGGTATCGGCGTCTTGTGCGAAATCGTCATCTGCGATCTCGTGCCTCTCCGTGAGAGAGGTACCTATATGGGCGCCGTGTATGGCATGGTTGGCATCGGAGCCGCCCTCGGCCCTCTCTTTGGCGGACTTATCGCCAGCTACAGCACCTGGCGGTGGGCATTTTACATGGCCCTGCCGATTGGGGGTGTTGCGGTCGTTCTACTGTTTGTCTTCCTGCAAGTCAGGTACGATAAATCCCAGACATGGGCCACCAAGCTTTCGAGCCTCGACTGGTCCGGGAACCTCCTCTTCATTGGTGGTACCATCCCGGTACTGATTGCCCTTGGCTGGGCAGGAGGGGAATATCCATGGTCATCTTACAAGGTCCTTGTGCCGCTCATCATCGGCCTGGCTACAATGGGGGCCTTCATTGCGCTGGAAGGCAACGCCCGCCTTACGCCTAACCCCATTATGCCCCTGCACCTCTTCAGCAATTCTCTGAGCGCTATCGTCTTCCTCCTCACCTTCCTCCACGGCATCGTCACTATGTGGGCACTCTATTTTCTTCCAGTCTACTTCCAAGGCGTCCTTGCCCAGAACGCCTACCATGCTGGCATCTACCTGCTGCCTACCATTCTCGCGCTCCTCCCGGGTGCGATTCTCGGGGGTTTGCTACTTAGCAAGTTCGGTCGGTACAAGCCTATTCTCGTCGCCTGCTTCGCCTTGATCATCGTTGGCTTTGGCCTCTTCACGCTCTTGAACGAAAAGTCAAGCACTGGCGCATGGGTCGGCTACCAGGTGGTCGAGTCCTTTGGGGCGGGTCTCGGGATGGGGGCCATGCTTCCCGCGCTACTAGCCCCGCTGACGGACAAGGACACGGCGTTGGCAACGGCCACGTGGGGCTTTATGCGGAGCTTCGGCGTGCTGTGGGGTGTCGCCATTGCGGGAACGATCTACACCAACCGAGCCGCCCAGCTAGCCAGCGCGGGCGCCATCAGCGACAAAGGTGTGGCCGCCCAGTTCAGAGCCGGCGGAGCATACGAGGCTGCCACAGTCAAGTTCCTCAACTCGCTCTCAGCCCAGACGCGTGCCCAAGTCATCTCTGTGCAGAGCATCGCGCTCCAGCGATCTTGGCAGATTGCCATTGCATTTGGCGCTGTTGGGTTCATTGCTGCTGCTGTGATGAAGCAGATGCCGCTCAGGAAAGAAAACACCACTGAGTTTGGCATGACAGAGAAGAAGGGAAAGTCTGCCGACGAGGAGATCGGAGGCACAACAGGTTAGACGCCTACTACTCCATCTTGATCCCTGAACAGTGGGGAGGGCTAGTGATGGAATTAACTACAGTGAGCAATTAGGAGAGATAGATGAAGCATCTCCTTCATGTAATAGGAATAACATTCAATGAGAAACCCTATAATGCGTTTCCCTTTTCTTCATGGCAGTTTTAGCAATAACGTGATTCCAAAGGCGCGCCGCCAACAGGCAGTGTCGTATTCACATGATTCTACTCACAAGGTGGACCGCTAGCGTGGCCTAGAACAGTAGCGCCGCGCTAGGGGCGGCTCGAAAAGGCTACACTAAATTTACCCCGGACGACGCACCCTACATTTCCATTCTTCCTCGTTTTCTGCGCATTGCTGCAGTCATCCAACACTGTCTCCACCTCTGCGGCTGAGCAAGTTCACACTTTCGGTAACGTCTAACCGCATCTGACAACCTTCTCGCGTGGCCCTCGTGTCACCGTGATGGTATTCCTGCCGATTGGTTGACAAGAAACCTCCGAGGAGGGTTTCTTTCACCTGACTAATCTACCGAACGACACCATGGTCGTGCATAGCCTTGACCAACCATAACAACAACAACGCCCTTGCTCGGGGCCTCTACAATCGCTTCCTCATTCCTTCTTGAGCCAAACTCCAACTATGCTCAAATCCGCTGTTAGGCGCTCCGCCTGCGATCAGTGTAGGGCAAAGCGAGTTCGGTGCCTTCGGCCTCAGGACAGCACGGCGCCCTGTGCCCGCTGCCGCTATACGGGGGCGCGATGCGTAACAGGCGCCTCCGGACATCCTGGAAGGCCGCCCAAGCAGCGTCCTGCTCTTCCCTCACCTGAGCACCACCACACATTGACGTTACGAGATATGCACAACGTCGACATTCATGCACCTGCCAGCGCAGTGGTGCCTGCGCCTGCAAAATCGACCAATCCCACCGCGCAGGTATATTCACCAAGGGATTTGATGGCCTATGAGCAGCAGCAAGACTTCTGGCTAGCTCCTTGCGACGTCTCTGCTTCGCTAGATCAAAGTCCGGCACCTAGTCAAGATATTCTCGCCCTGGCGGACCAGCTGAATAGCCCATCACAGCTTCAGGGCTTCCTCGGTGCAGACGATGATCTCAACGCGATGCTTCTCATGGGCGAACACTCTAACACTGCCCTCGACATGGAAATTGATCCGCTCCTTGGGAATGGCGAGGATTTACTAGCTCAGACTCCCCTTCAATGCGTCAGCGCGACAAGCTCTCTGACGAGATTCAGAGAAGAAATAGATCAGCGTATCGCCACAGTTGACACATACTACTCAGACACCTCCAAAGTCCCAGAACGCTGCAAGGATGCGGGCGCGGGTCGAGATGTTGAAAACCCAGCTACGTTACTTCTTACGTGCAGCAAAGAATTCACCGACATTATTCAGAACTTGACACCGACAGCCCAGTTAGATAAACTGTCCGGAAATACTCTCAGTACAGAAGTTGTGCTTCTGACTTTGTCCAGCTATCTTGCATTGATGAAGCTGTTCGATTGCGTATTCCACCGCATCTACCAATACCTCTGCCAGGTGCCGCCCGAGTCATGGGAGTCCATCAAAGTCAAATCAGTACTCCGCATCGGCGGCATCTCATCGCTCCAGGACATGCCGCTGAAAACATATGCTATTGGCATTCTCGATGCTATCAAGGCCCAAGTGCAAACTTTAGAGCGTTGTATGGGGATTCCAGCCGAGTATTGTCTCTCGGGCGAGGCAACTACCTCACTCACTGCATCTGCCCCGGGAATATTTTCCAGTCCCCCTCGAGCACGGTTGTTTTGGGCCGTCATGGCCCAGGAGGATGTCCAGTCACTTCGAGGTAGCAAGTCATACATAGAGTCGATACGAGCCAGTATCAAGGATTCAATGGCATTCCTCAATGACTAAGAAAATTTGGAGTCGTTTGTAATTGCTGAACACTCTTCCTGTCAATCGTGTAACGGATATACTAGCTTCTGAGCCGAGACTTCTTTACGTTGCAAGGCCTCCATGCCATCAATCACTTTTGCTAGTCCACCCCGATTCACTTGTATGGGATGCGGTCTTAATTTTCCAGACTCAAGCAACGCGGCAAAGCGCTTGATCCACTCGTGAAGCCACGCGTGAAGCTCCGGGTTTGCCTTGCGATAATACCCTCCTGGTAGCTGTAGCTCAAGCCCTGCCACCTCTAAGCCCATGACCCAAGTCGACTTGACCGCCTTCCGCATTGTGGCCATCAGATCTTCTGGCAGTAGTTCAAATCCAATATATCTACCACCACCGCGGCCAATGGCCGCATAACACTGGCGGATGGTCCTCGCTTCAGTGATGATATCGAGGGCGTATTCCAGCGTGTTGTTGGTGTATGCACGGATTTCTTCTCCGCACGTCGGCGAGTGATAATCAAAGGCTCTCTCGGCGCCGTACTGCTGCACCAGCTCAAAGTTCTTAGGAGAGCACGTTGTGACGACTCGATAACCCGACCTGAGAAGTATAATGAGTTAGTCATCATGTACTCTATGCGCAAATAGTGCTAATGAAATTGAGTTTCACTCACATCTTCAGTAACTGAATGGCAAAAGTACCACTGGCCGTGGAACCGCCATAGACAAGGACAAACTTCGGATCCTTGATCGGTTCCTCGGGCGTGCCCGACAGCTTCATTTCCCACCAAAGCGCCATTCCCACACTGCTGGCTACGGCGCAGCCGACTGAAGCCGCCTGCTCCCAAGAGAAGTGCTCAGGAATGCGCCATAGGTTTTCAGGTTTCTCAGCGACGTACTCAGCAAAGGCACCTGACCAAGGTCGGCGGGCTTGGGATGCCATCTGGGCGCCCGCAACGCGGTCGCCAATCCTCAGGCCGCCAGGCGTATCGGCCACAGAGTTGCCAACGCGCACGACGATTCCGGCGAAATCGCAGCCGTCGACGGTGTTGGGACAATGTATCCGTGCCGGCATTTTGTAGTCGCAGTGGTTTATTGCCACTGCATTCACTTTGATTAGGACATGGTCAGGCGACATTGGCGGCATAGGCAGATCGTTGCGGACTTCGAAGGATCCGGGTATGGTGGCCGACTGCACCACAGCCTGCCGTAGTGGAGGAATTGCTGGAGGAATCATTGTAACCATGGTCTCATGCTCTGTGGAAAGATTCAACCCTCGTGTGATGACTCCGTTGATTTCACGGTACGCCTAGGCTGCAGCTTACTGCTTTTGACTTTGATAGAACGCTTGTCCGGTCTCTTTCTCGATCTCGACACAAGGGCCCCCAGAATGTGATTTCTGGTTTCTTTTTTGGTAATTCGGGGCTTGGAGGAGAGCGCGCGGTCGGGACTTTTCTGGATGCTCACCGAATGCTTTTTGGGAAAACTCGGGACTTTCTGTGTTACATGCATTGCTAGTACCGAGAAAAGAATCTGAGTTGAGGTTGGCACCGTATAAGGAAAACGAAGTAAGAGAAGAGTTTCGTCAGCTCTGGACTTTTCTCAGGGCAACTTGTTTCGCAGTAGCTTGAATCTAGGAACATTTTCGAGGATGTTTAGCACAATCGCATTCAAGGCGCTTACATTAGCAGCCTTCATTTCTTCAAGCGCTGCAAACCTCTATCAGGTTCCTCTTGGTTCCTCGGAATTTCCTCCTGACCATGACTTTACACCAAAATGGGATGACGAGTCGTGCACTATCAGCAGGAGTACTGCATACGAAGTGCTCGACGGCCCCAACAAGTTTACCACATCGCCGTCTGATCCCATCAACTCTATTAAAATTGATCCCTTGATCAACAAAACGAACTGGGAGCAGTGGGAGTTCGACGGCATCTCCCACACAGGCATATCCCTCATGATGGTCATGTTCTCCCGAGACTATTCCTACTACTTCTTTGGCAAGGGAAACCTACGTATGGAAATGTTCATGACTACTCCAGACGGCAAGCACCACCAAGAGCTCGAATATCTCAAAGAGTCCATAATACTCGACTGTCCGAGTTACACATACGGCATCTGGAACAGCTCCGACAAGTCATACTCTTTCTACACGACCAAGGATCTCAAGTATACCAAGCTTGTGTTCGACTCGCCAGGAATACGCGGTACATACAAGCTATCAGCTACCACACCTCCCGTCCACGCGGACGGCTCAACCCCTGACCCAGAAGGCAGCAACAGACCTGACGCAACTGAACTCTCACCCGACCTCTACTACAGCGTCCCCGTCGCTGGTGGCCAAGTCGAAATGGACACCGTCCTACGATCCGGCAAAAGACTCACGTTCAGCGGCCGCGGCGGCTCCGCCCGCCTCTGGGCCAAACAAGGCTGGCTAGGCCTGAGTGAAAGCTGGGTCGCGCTGCGCGCATGGGCAGGACCCTACACCATTGCCTACTGGCACGTTGTGTCGCGAGTAGGCAGCCACCGCAACCGAAAGTTCTCTTCTGCACACCTCTTCTACAACGACGAGCTGCTCGTCGGCACGCGCGTTGGCAACGTCTCGCAGATAGAGGACTACGTCTGCGACACGTACAATTTCGACGGCGAGGTCCAGGGCACGTACGACGATAAGAATACCGGTGCGGTGTTCGAGTTTGGCTCGCCAGCTCGCGGCAAGAAGTGGCGCTTCGAGACGCAGCACACCATGATGTGGTACGAGTTGGGTGTTGGTGAGGGCCTCGGCATGAGTGACTTTGCGGACCGCGTTGTTGGCGGCGAGGTGGGTGCGGAGCAGTATGAGGGGCGTGGGTTGACGGAGCAGGCAAAGTTCCCGGAGCATATTCCTCAGTGGGCTATTTTCCTGCTGTATGGGGTTGGGTTCTTGGGCAGTGGGAAAGACTATGTTGTGGACTTTGTCAAGTATTGGTTGCCCTCGTGGTAGAAGATGGAAGGCACTGGGAAAGAGGCGTGATGGTTGATGAAGGATGCGTTACTGACAAGCGTTAGGGTATGCTGTCGGGTGTTGCTGGCAGGTTCGAATTTACCTACCTATAGATCGGGTAAGTACGTTAGTAGAAGTTTATTGTCTTGCAATGGGAATCGCAATGCTTCTGCCAATATATTACTTCTGTTCTGAATACTTATCTTACTACGTCTCAGGACCAAATATATGTTTATTCTTTTACGTCTTGTGTCAAACATACGCTGGAACCGGTTTCTCTCATGAAAAGTAGCTATGGACCGGCAAGTATCTCAGAAACCCAAAGATTCTTCAAAACTACCACTGCACCTAAGTAGTAACTCATAATCGACATTGAAAACAGGATACCTAACTATTCACTCCCAGGCCACATGTCTCTAACTCTCCATCTACCCTTCGCTCATCCCGTCCAGTCATACCAAGCAGTAATATACGCCACCTCGCCCCCCTTCTCCAATCTCATCTTTCTCATAAGTCTCCTCTCACCATCCAGCACACCAAACCCCCAAATCTGCTCCATAACCCACCCCTTACTCTGATGCACAATAAGATCGAACAAGTTCTCTCCTTTAGATCCCATTTCATGCACAAAATCCCGCGTTAGGAATGGGTCTAGCCGCTTTCCGTCATGCCCTGTCGCCGTTGCCAGATCAATCATGCGGGACCGAGCGGAAGAAGTGCCAAACAGGGTTGAAGAGTGAAATGTTTCGCGGCCGTCGAGGAAACGGATTTCTTTTTCCTCGCTGAGCCCCGCAATGGCAACAGATGCGGCTTGCGTGAAGATGAGTGTCTTGGAGCCGGAGTCGTCGACGCCGTGGGAGACTTTTAGGGTGAGCGTTGTGACACTGACCAGCTTTCGTATGATCCAGGGGATGCCTTGGAAGGCGAAGGCTTGGTCGAAGGAGTCGGAGAGACTTTTGTTCTGTGGAGTGTTACTGGTGTGTTAGACTGGTTCGGAGAGAATCTTCTTTTTTTTTTAGCTCAGTAAGGTAGATTACCAGTAACCAGGAGCCGGTGAGGTTCTGCATTGAGACATGTGGAGGGGTTGCCATTTTGTTGCGGATGCGGATTGACTAGGGTGTAGATATTCTCGGGCTGTAAAGTGTAGGTTGCGTAGGTATTTAAGGTACCTACTTGGTCTTTGTTCATATGTTAGCCTGATGGGATGAATAATACGAAGATAAGAAGTAAAGATGGAAGCCTTTGAAGGAAATGTCTAGCAAAGACTCGAGGAGCAGTTCATCTGTGCAAGTTGTGAAAGAGGGCGAGTAGCTTGATCGGAAATGTGGAGTCTCACTGGTAAAAGTCCCGAATTCGGCTTTGCACATTGGGGTTCAGCAGTGTCGAGTCAGCACCGAATCGGTACATGTGCGAAGGAATGGCAATTATTCGGGCGCATGAGATGAGTCCGAATCAACTTGATATCCACCAGCCTGTACGCGATAACGGTATCGATGGACGCCTTGACACAATAGGCGTCCAAGTTTGGGGGTTCTTGGTTGTGCAGCTAGTTTCAAAGTAAGAAAGACACATGTTTTCTCTCTATTTCTCAACTGCAAGTTTACAGTGCCAGCAAAAAAGCGAGCCTTCAAACTCTGCATATCGGTCTGACGCACTTCTATCATGTTTAAATTCTTCAACTCGTTCATGTTCGACTTCGAGCTGACTCGGCTTCTCGGTAGCACAACGGCCGGCGGCTGCGATACCTGCGAGTTTCTAACCGCCGTGGGAAAAATCAAGAACAACAATCCCGAGTCATGGCACGATGCCTGGAAAGAGCAAGGGGACCGGGCTGAGGCCATTGCGGACGAGGCTGCTAGGAACGGCTTGCATACCTTAGCGAAGAACGGATATCTGCGCGCCTCAAACTATTTCCGAGCAGCATCGTATATGTTCTCAAATGATGATTCGAGGGTCGTTTCATTGTCAGAAAAGTCAGTGGCGGCCTTTGTGCGCGCGACGTCCTTCATGGACAGCACAGTCCTGTTGGTAGACATTCCGTATGAGAACGACATCTCCATGCCTGCATACCTGTATCTTCCTCACCGGGAGGCACGACTACCCGACAAGATACCACTCTTGTTGTACTTCAGCGGAGCTGATTCGACAAAGGAAGAGCTGCATTTTCTGTTTGGCTACTCAGGTCCGCAGCTGGGCTACGCCGTACTTCTCCTTGAAGGTCCTGGGCAGGGCTTGCTATTGAAGAAGTCAGGCGTACATCTGCGGCCAGACTTCGAAGTTTGCGCGGACAAGGTACTAGTTTTTCTCGAAAACCTGGCTCAATCACGGCCAGAGCTGCAGCTGGATCTGGACAGAATTGCCGTGGCAGGGGCTGTCACTGGCGGATACTTTGCCCTGCGCGCCGCCACTGACTCCCGTGTCAAGGCATGCGTATCTATCGATCCGTTCTTTAGTATGTTTGAGCTTGCAATGACTCGTGTACCTCAAGCCTTCGTACAGCTGTGGAAGGGCGGCTGGGTGACTGACGCTTTATTCAATTCGACCGCGGGTCTGCAGAGCTGGATGAGTTTCCAGACGCGATGGGAGTTAGGCCTAGGTATGAGCAGTATGGGTGTCAAATCGCCTGCTGCAATGCTGCGACGCTTTGAGGACTTCTCTCTAGACACCAAGAGGGACGGGAAGATCTTGGAAAGGGTCACGTGCCCTGTGCTTCTCACAGGGCCAGACGGGGGTGCTGAGATGTACTCTTCGGCAGCGACTGGCGCCAGCAAAATCCACAAGCTGCTCACCATGGTACCGGAAGCAGACAAGGAACTCTGGATTCCGGCGGAGCCAGCAGACGGTGGATTGTCGGCCAGCATTGGAGCCTGGCCCCTGTTGGCGCAGAAAAGCTTCCGTTTTCTAGACAGGCATTTTGGGATTAATCGGAACACAGTGTCGGAAAGGAAGAGGTAAATGTTTATGGTGTTTGCAATGGTAGAACAGGCTAAAATTTTACACCAATAAATGGTACTTCTGAATAGTACATTTTGGCTGAGATGACTTGATTTGACAAGACATTATGGCACTTTGGTATGACAAGGCATATTAACATTTGGGTATACAAACGCAAGAGTGAAGCTAGGCTGCGCTGCTTGTAAGCTTTTAACGCTCAATTGACACATATAGCGGATAGAACCTGTCTCTGAAGCAAGCCTCCTAATGCACTGATTGAGATTCACATCTTTCAATCATCTTTCATATTCTCTCGATACATGGAAACGCTCAATCGCTCCTAGCACGAGAAATTCTGATGTCATACTACAGTATTGAAGCACTATCGATTCATTTGATTACCGTTCAGATTAAAAGTTGTAGCGTTAACATCATGTATCACACTATTCCTGGACATATTCTAGATCTCCTCCTGCTTTACATGCGACACCTTTTCCACGCGCTCCTCATCGCCAACCTTCTCTATCAGGTCGGCATGGCTCATTCCATGTGAGAATAGACGGTCAACATCTTCCAGCTCCAAACCCTTGGTCTCAGGGAAGAACAAGTAGATAATGGGCACCCACAGAGAGTTGAGTACGGCGAAGATGATGTAGGTGCGCCATCCGATGTTGCTGATCGCGGGAGGGGTGATTTGCACGATAATCTAGTGACGTATTAGTTTGATTGTATTCCTCCTAGAACGGAAACTCAAACTTACATAGTTGCAGATCCAGTTCGCTGCCGTGGAAATAGCAGAGCCGCGCTGGCGCAGGCGAAGAGGAAGAATTTCAGACCTGCCATTTGTTAGTTTCCGCTACTTTGATCAAAAGTAGAACAGTACTTACGGATATACCCAGACAGTGGCTTGGAAACCAATGGTGAACGCGCCCTGGAACACAAAGAGCATGGCAGCCGCTGCGATACCCGCACCGTGGGCCGAGGCAGTTTTGAATTGCACCTGGTAAATGAGAGCAGCTTGTACGGCCATGACAGCAGCCATAAGACTAATCATAGACAGCAGAAGCGGTCGTCGGCCGATTCTGTCAATCAGGAACCACGGAATGAATGATGCGACGAAGAACCAAGTCTGCAAGAAACCACTCATGAGGGCAGACATATGTGCGTCGAATCCGATGCTCTTTTGGAAGAGAGTACCAGAGTAGTCTAACACTCGTCAGTAAAAGCTCGCAGCACATACACCAACGTACTCACAGATGATTGCGTTGATGCCACCAAGTTGCTGGAACATTTGAATGCCACAGGCAATCAAGAAGCGCCTCCTTGACTTGATGGGGTCGCTCTTGACAATATCCATCCATCCAGCTTGTCGCGACGCCTCGTAAGCGACGGTTTCAGTGATAACAGAGTGTAGTCTCATGACCTCGGGGTCATTCTCACTAGAATCTTGAATACGTGCCAAGACTTTCAAGCATTCCTCTGGGCGGTCGTGCGACGCCAACCATCGAGGTGTTTCTGGAATGAGAGTGATGAGGATGAGGATGCCGGCGAGAATGATGGATTGGAGAATTGTAGGCACTCTCCAAGCGTAGCTTGAGGTGTGATTTACGAAACCGTAGTCGATCCAGTAGACCAGGAAGATTCCAAAGTTCAAAGTCGAAAGCTGTGCGCAGACGTAGATGCCGCGACTGGCCTTGGGACTGAACTCGGCTTGCATGACGGGCACTGTCGAGTTGATTATGCCAAGGCCGACGCCAGAGACAATGCGGCCGACAATGAGATGCGCTCGTCCGTACGCAGTAGCTTGGAGAAGAGCGCCGATGATGCTGATTACAGCGCCGATAGCAACACTCTTGCGGCGACCGAGTTTCTCGCCAAACACCGCTGTTGCCATAGCTCCGATAAAGCAACCAACTGCAGTCATTGGTTAGTGTATCTATTTTCCAACGTCTACTCAGTTACTCACTCTCGAAAATAGCCACGATAGTGCCAATCATCCCCGAGGATGGATGGTCAAATGTGTCATTGAAAGCCGGTGCACCAACCAGTCCGCCCATGAGACCATTGTCGTAACCGATTAACATGAACCCGAGAGACGTGAGAAGACTAACGGTGAGCAAAAGCGCTCGACCCTTGAGTTCAGGCATGGTGAAGGTCTTGACTGTGGTTTCGATGTGTCGTGTCCACCGCTGACGGGCAATGCAAGCTGACAGCCAGCGTGAAATTCTCTACAATATATATAGACGCTCAAAACGGTCCTTCTAGAGCATGGACGTCGTTTCCCCATATGCGGAGCCGTCCCCATGGGCTCGGCAAGCCATGCATATCCCGCGGGATTTGGTGTTTTACGGGGTAAAAGCAGGGATTCAGTCCACTTGCCGTTGTTCGTCTCATCCTCAGCTATGGGGTTATCGATTCGCCTTGAAGATTGAGTCAGCGGCCATCGATCGCGCTACTCGCCCTTGTGAAGCTTGAAGGCTTCCAGGCCATGATGCGCACGTGCGGACAGTCCCCTAGTACGTTCTAATGCAGTCTGCCAACCATGTCACCAACCACCGGAGGCTTTTTGTGTTTAGTTCGGGCCTAAGCCGTATCAGCTTAGCCAACCCTTGTGTTCTTGCTTTTAAACCAAATAATCTGTCCGACGCAGGACCGAACCTCCGCTGTGCCCTTGTAGATCGCATGACGAACACGAAATCAAACGCCGCATCCGATCGGTGAATGCAATTGAACCTGTCGGCGATTAAGTCAAAAACCGTACCACTTTGCCGTCTGCGTTGGCGGTCTCTTCAAATACCGATCGAGATTTCGTCACTGGTGTCGCTGGCGAGTTATAAGACAGTCCGGGGTAGCTACAACGGCTTTCCGGGGTAATTGCTTTGAAGCCTCTAAAACTCTATTGGACAGTAGTTGACCTAATACGTCTGGCGCGTCTCACTGTCTCCCCAAAGATGAGTCCTGTGCCTAGCTGGCTGCGGATTTACGATGAAGCGGCGAGAGACATCTTCGGGCAAGAACCCAGGCTTGAGTTACTGCTAGAGGATGATGAGCGCCCCTTTGCACACGAAGCTGGCGTCTTCATACCCGAGGAAAATTGTCTTTTCGTTACCAGTAATCAATATCAGCACCCCGCAACCGGCAAAAAGCATATTCACATTTCCCGCATCCAGCTGCCATCGAAGCCCGACAGCACCGATGCAAAATGTTCGGAAATTCACGTAAAGAATGTCTACATGGCTAATGGAGGCGTCAACTACAAAGATGGCGTTCTATTCTGTTCGCAAGGAACGCTCGAGGCGCCAGGAGGCATAGCTTTTATGCCATCAAAGCCTCAAGGCGATGCAGGCAGTTACGAGGCAAAGCTACTTGTTTCATCGTTCTACGGAAGGCCATTCAATTCGCCCAACGACGTCGTTGTGCATTCAGATGGCTCGATATGGTTCACAGACCCAAATTATGGCTGGGAACAGAGCATACGACCTCAACCACGATTGCCAAACCAGGTCTATCGCTACGACCCAGCAACTGGCGGCATTCGCGCTATCGCAGATGGGTTCAATAGGCCCAATGGCATATGCTTCAGCCCCGATGAGAAGATTGTGTACATTACCGACACGGACTGGATACATGGGGATGGCTCAACGGACGATACGAGAGTGTCGCATATGTACGTTTTCAATTTCCTTACCTTTATCACCAAGCTGTAGCATTGGGCTCATTCACTGGCCATTGTAAATCTTGGTTGCATATACTAACAGGCTCCATCTAGATATGCCTTCGACGTGCACACCTATTCTGGTCAGCCATTCCTGGTCAACCGTCGACTCTTCGCCATGGCCGACACTGGCGTTCCTGACGGCATCAAGTGCGACTTAGATGGCAACGTCTACAGCGGTTGTGGTGACGGCCTGAACATCTGGTCGCCCGGAGGCGTGTTGCTGGGAAAGATTCTGGTCGATGGTGGCGTCGCAAACTTTTGTTTCGGTAGGGATGGACAGGTCTTCTTGCTGAACGAGCACAGGCTGTGGAGGGTGCAGTTGAACAAGTGCCGCAAGGGCGCCTTGCTGGGGCTTTGAACGACTTGGAGGTTTGCATCTGATGCCATT
This sequence comes from Curvularia eragrostidis, assembly GCA_020744315.1. Classification (NCBI taxonomy): domain Eukaryota; kingdom Fungi; phylum Ascomycota; class Dothideomycetes; order Pleosporales; family Pleosporaceae; genus Curvularia; species Curvularia eragrostidis. The sequence continues at coordinate 58,679 of JAIRCK010000004.1, read as the reverse complement.
TAGCGACGCGTCTTTCTCTCAGAGTCCGGCTGGCCGCCCTGGGTCTTTGTTGTAGCAGATACCGTTTTGCAAAGTTCAGTATGATACAAAGATTGTCGTTGGCGTTATTTCGCAAGGTCGGTTTTTATGTTTGTTAGCACAAATTGAAAAGCAATGCTCAAACTCAAAGTTTGATCTCTGAGAGTTCACAGAAGAATGATAAAGGCACATCTGGTGCTGCGAATGTTCCTGATAGCCGAGCGGGTTGAGAGAAGATAGGAAAGATAGGTAACTGACATATACTGAGCGAAGTATAGATAAGCGTAAACCTTCTTAGAGTCACGCTAGGCGCAACTGCCGAATCAGGCATTGTATGATCTCACGAACATGGGTTCTGGCCGTGTCGTAAGCCGCATGTGTAAGCCGGTATCGACGTCAAGATTCCCGTCATGTGCTATCTCTAGGATCGAAGACAACATTTTCCTATGTATTGGCGTCATCTTTAGCTTACATCCCTCTATCCGCTGTGGAAATGAAGAAGTTTGCCAGTGATAGTATTGCAAGTGATTGCTTCAAGACTTTCCTTGTTCGGTCTGATGGCGGAGCCCGTATTTCATCTCCTCTCTTGCAGAGGACGATATTCCAATACAGCAAAGGAGATTTCACAATTTGAGCTTTGCGGGCTTTTTAAGTTGGCACGGGAAGGGCACGAATTCTTACATAGTTCTCTGCGCCGAAAAGAAATCACAATACGTGTCTACCAATAGCCCCGTCACGTGACTATACATATGATGCATTTACTAACTTTTGCTATGACACGACGTGCGTCAGTCCTTTTTCACAACATTACTCTTACCCAAATAGTGGTTATGTTTTTGTCAACCCAGCCCACATCTACCATTCATGACGATGCCGGATCTCCAGTCAAAGAGGAGGAATTCAAGCCCAACACAAATTCCTAGCATAATCGCCAGACCTAGTCACGACAAAAGACTTCTCAAAAGTCACTCCACCGCTATGTACTTTGCCCACACAGCTACTACTGGCTATATAACATTATAACCTGGACACGATCAAAACCATACCAGTGATGCTGAACAATACTATACTTATATTCCCGTATACTTACCTAATCCATATCGTACATATCCAACCATCTCCAACACAACCACCTACTCCACCACATTCTCCTGCACCGCCTTCGTCCTCTTACTATGCAAATACTCATAATCCGGCATCGCCGCCCTGACCAACCTCGCCATCTCCTCTGCCTCCTCCTTGCCCCACTCCTTCACCCACTTCTCCATCTCACCCTCAATTGTCTTGCCCTTGGCATCCAAGCCCTTGACAATGCCCTTACTCTTCGACAGCGTCGACAAGAAGCGCGACTTGCGCGGATCTTCAACGGTGCGCTCCTCCCACTCATACACGACGGCATCGGGGTCCAGGCCCGTCTGCTCGCACAGCAGGCGCACGGTCGCAGGGTCATTCATGACGTCGTCTGCGTCAATGATGCGCGGGATAACATGTGAAGTGGCGCTCTGCGCAACGTACCAATCGTACAAGGCGCGTGTGGGTTCCAAGTTGAGCGTGAGTTTGCTGACGGGGTCGCGCGGACGGCTCACAAAGTCAACATCCAACTGTGCGCGCACCAGCGACGGGAACATGAGCACGGGATGTCTGATTTGGAAAATGGGCTGGAACTGCAGTAGGAAGCTGTCGGGTAGCGATGTGGGGTTAGTATGTGGGACGTCGCCAGCAGGCGCGCCGCGCTGGTGAAGGATCAACGGGTCGACCTTGTCATCTTTGTAGATGTAGTTCATGAGTCTCTCCGGGCCGTAGAGAAACCGAACATGCTCTTTCAGCAGCATCTTCTTTCCCTGTAATCATACGTGTTAGCATTGGTGGGGGAAGGGGGAGAATATTTTGGACGGCCCGTCCCGAGCCGAGAGAGCACGCAATCTTGAGGCGTAATTCGCAAACAGAGGCAGTGAGACTACATATACTCCGAAGCGAAGCATATCCCCCGAGGCCATATATTCCCCGAGACAACCCCACCACATAGACTTCTCTTTGTTTTTTACACCTTCCTACCCTTCTACCTTGTTCCGAAAAGAAAAAAGAAAAGAAGAGAAAGATGATAAGAGAAAGAAAAAAACACTCACATTCCTCTCCGCCTCCTCCATCTCATCCTGCATGGACTCGAATCCCGCCTCAAACAAGCTCTCCAACTTGTTGCGATCTGCTTCCGGCCACGTACTCCACGGCCCCCTCCCCAGCTGCGCCAGAATGCTGAATCCAGCATCAAACAGCTTGTAGCCCGAGTACTGGAACCCAGGCTGTTTAGCCATCATGTTCTGGAAGAGATTCGACGCCGAGCGCGGGATCGTGAGATGGTAGATTCCGCGGAGAGACGCAGTAGCAGGGCGTTCCAGCGCCGTCTCATTGTCAGCCTGCTGCTGCTGCTGCGTGGTGATAGTGCCAGGCATATTCTCAATGAGATAATTGCAAGAAAGAAACAAGTCAAAGAGGTGGGTTGAAAGGGAGGCAAGATGTGTATCACAGCCGATGATGTCCTTTGCAAACGAGATGGATGAATGAATGGAAACAAAGAACGAACAAAAACCTCACGCATATTTATCTCCAAAAAGACACACGACACCCAATCCTTCGTTACCCCATCAAATAAACAAGTCGACGTAACTACCTTAACCCACAAACCCACCTTTGAACAACCCCATCGACACTTGCATCGCTCAATCTTGCTTGCGGAACCTGCTCGGAGCCCGAAGGCTCCGTGCAGCCACGCCCATCACAATCCCACTCAACCGCTGTCGTAAGAAAAAAAAGTGGCTCCACTCACACATCCTCCTTGCTAACTCCACTTAAGCCGTTCCATCCGCTTGTTTTGCCCCCCGCACAAGTAATCGGTGTGTGCTGAGATCAGAACTAACCCTGGCCAGCGGCCGGTCGGTTGAAAGAGCGAGAGGCCGAAATCTGTTGCACTACTAAACCAGCTAAAAATGGAAGGCGCATAGCATGGAACAGTGGAGACCCAAGTCCCCCCATGTGCGGTGTGACCGCCCCCCAAGGACCTAGGGTTGTTAAAAAGAAGTGGAGATATGAATAGACGTGGGAAGGAGGGGCGTGAAGCGGATGTTTGAGCGGCAAAGTGCAGACGGGGGACTTGCATTAGCCTGAAGAGAGAGAGAAAAAGGGTCGGGTGTGTATATGTATCTCCAAAAAAAACCCGGCTATCTACAGTAGGAAGCTACGAAAAAGATACAAGCCATGCAGCAAATAAACGTCATGAAGAGAGGGGTGGAGGGGGGGTATACCGGTATCGCTTCAATCTCCTCGCCCCGTTCGTATAAAAAAAACCCCCCACAACGTAACCAACAACGCCCAATCTGCTGATTGCAAAAAACCCTCCTCTCGACTTTCAGTATGGCTTGGGAAAGGGGGCATTGCTAAAGTCCCGCGAGGTTATTACTTAGGAAATGCTCCCTTAACAAGACAAGGGCCATGTTGGACTGGCCAAGTGATGCTCGAATCTGCTGCCAAGAAGACGGCTATCTTCTCGCGCCGAGCAAAAAGAAACCCCATGAGTCTCGCGCAGGGATCGCGATGGGGTGTGTGGGAGGGGTGTCGGTGTCGGCGTCGGCATCGTCTCAATCATATACATATATCCATGTAACTAATCAGGCCCACACAAAAAGCTCTCACCCCTCTTTCCCCCCATGCGTATGTCCGTTTTCATGATCGTGGTGCCCGTTGAGGTGAAGAATACGCTTCATCCCATCTACGCCCTTTTCAAGATGCGGATGTCGTGCAATGAAGCCTCCATGATGGCCATTAAAAGAAGGACCGGTAATAACACGCTTCCTGCCTGCAAGCGGGTCTACTGCCGCCGCCCTTGGAGGCCACTCATCGGCGTCTTTCCAGCCTTGCACCAATGCCTTTGTCATGTCTGCCAGGTTGATGGGCACAGAAGGGGTGCGGGACGAGACGACGATTTTCTGGTAAATGTCCGGGTATGCTTTTGGTGTAATCGAGGCGCGGATGGGATTCTGGTCGAGGAGCCGGGGTGCAACGGGTACGACGTCAGACGTGTCTAGTGTTGTCTTGGGGGTGGATTGTGATTCGGAGCCCGCAGGCGCCGTGGCATGTTCTTCAGGCGAGGAGCCGGCTGCAGATGGTGGTCGATTCGCCTGTCGTAGCCGACTTGTGCCGTACTTCCTGACGCACGTCGCGCCTGTCCATACGTCCCTTCGCTCTACCCAGATGCGAAGGCCTTCGTTCTCCTTCATCTCACGCTCTAACCGCTCCCTCCGCCGCCTCTTGCGCGCCTCACGTGTACGCGCAACTACGTCACCGATGCTCTCTGGGCTGTCGAACTTGTAGGGAGTAACGCCTTCGTCCTCGTTGCCTGAATCCCCCGATTCAGACTCGCCGTAGTATCGTTCTCGAAAGTCGACCGCATCGCGTACTGCCTCATCAGAGGCTGACCCTGCCGCCGGCACATCCGGATACTCCCAGTCGTTGCGAAGGCGCTCGTCGAGGAAACGGCGGGCTGCCCGCGCGGCAGCAAGATTGCTCTCCATGTGGTAGGAACACGATGACAGCAGGCGCGAATGCGGTTGTTTCCAGCGCCAGTCACAGCAGTGTCCCAACACTAATGACGCATGCAAATGATCGAGGGACTAGATGACTGTGTCCAGCAGCTGCGGGGTAACTAACTCATGAAGAAAAAAATTCGGGGCAAGGCTAGGAGGGCGACACAGAAAAGAAGTAAGCAAGGACAGTGCGTGCAAATATCACAAGGTCAAAACTGGATTCTTGGGTGCGCGCGGGTCATTGACGTAGAACGAAATGCAGGGTCAAGGTGGGGTGGGGCGGGAAGAGGGGGGAGCGTGGCCGACTCGTAACCAAGAACTGCTGACGCGAGCCAAGTGAGCAAAGCCATCACAAGCCTTTGACTCACCAGGATTCCAGGTCCTCCAGTTTGCTAATTATACACATCCGCCGGCGATCACAAATTCAATGACTCGGACTACGCATTCAATACCGTACGCTCATGAAGTACAAGGTTCTGTGAAGAGTACAAGATAAACGTCCAAGTGACTTCATCAATACGACAAATGCGGAGGAAAAAAAGCAGCTGAAAACTTGGCTCAGGTGATCTTTGTATCTGGATCACTACCTAGTATAGGTACTGAGCTGTTCAGCTTGTATGTTCAGCTTATATACTTTGAGCTCAGCCACTAGGCTTGAGCTGGCAAGACTTATTTACATATGAAAGTAGCCAAATGGGTTTGGATTAACCGCGTACGGGTGCACAACAACAAGTGTTACTGAAGAACTGCTGGTGATCTGTCTACTAAACTAAAACCCCATTTTGAACATGGAAACGAAGGCGCCCGCTAATATGACGCACTAGGTAGGATATACAGTACCTCCACGATAGTAAACCCCTAACCTTGACCCTTGTTTATTGATACACAGCCACACCAGACAGAAACTCTACTTTCCTCCCTTCGCAGATGCCTTCGCCTTGCCCTTGCCCTTACCCTTGGGCTTGACGTCCTCCTCTTCATCCTCCTCACTATCTTCGTCTTTTGTCTTCTTCTTCGCTCCCTTCTTCGCCGCAGCCGCCTTCTTAGGCGCCGCCTTCTTCTTCGGCTGCTTGACGTACTTGTCTTTAGAAAGGTCCACATCCTCGTCATCCTCCTCCTTGATTTCCTCAATCACTTCGCCCTCGTCCGATTCTTCAATCGCTTCTTCCAGATCTGGCTTCTCCTTTGCTTGTTTCTTCGGCGCAGTGACGGACGAAGCTTTCATGAACGGTAGCGGATGCGATTGCTGGTTATATCTGAGAAGATGAAGTTAGCCAACGAGCTTAGAGTCTGTGCAATGTCCGTGTCTTGACTTACAGTCGTGTAAACGTTGACTTGGCCTGAGTGTCAATCTTGACCTTTTCCTGGTCCATGGGGCCGACTCCCAGCTCCATGATTGCGTCAAAGTCGTCCTTCGTGAGGTAGTAACTATCCATTAGCTCAATGATATCTGGGACCGCTTCCTTGCCCTCCTTCTGCAGCTTTTGGACGAGATCGGTCCAGAGCATCGGGACGTATTGCTGACGAATCTCGTGCCGGTCACCAGAAGATCGCAGCCGCATGTGAGCCTGGATTTCCTTGACCATTCGGCTGAGTTTGTTGGCGGTGCTGTTCCTGCCCAGCCATGACGTAAAACGTGTCTGATTACCAGCAGTGCTGCCAGACACAAAGCTTGCAGGCCGCACGAAACTGAACACTGCGTGTGTGGGCATCAGACTCCATTGCTGCTGAGAGCCATGAATCATTCGGTCCACGAGATCACCATCGCTAATGCTGTCCGCGGCTTGTGATACAAGCTCAAGATTCTTGAGGTTCTTTTCCTTCCCAGAGTAGTTAAGCGATAGAATGGGATTTGTGCCAATGTAATTTTCCTGAAGCATCAGAGGGCTAAACTCATGGTCGTTGAAGTAGAGCTCAATCTTGTCGTTGAGTGTAGCCTTGCTACTCGAAGCAAACATGCCGCCTCCGAGGATCTTTTGTGTAATATCCCATGGCTTCAAAACGACATGCTTCTCCCAGTTCTTCGACATTGCTTTACCCTTGTCAAAGTCCATGGCCTCTTGGTCGATTTTCGCAGTGGATATCATGTTGACGACTTGGCGGATATCGGAGTTGCTGCCTTCAATAAGGGCATTGACCACTGGCACAGGCATCTTGAGGCCCTCTCGGAACGCAATCGTCATGATGCGTGATCGCACCTGGTCAACGGTAGGTTTTCGGAAGGGGAGGTCGTATGTCACGTAGTCGAATGGCTTCATCTTGGGCTGCCTTCTGTCGTTGCAAATGAGAATCATGGGAATTTCGGTCTTTTTGCAGACAGCCGCGAGCGCACCAACACCACCACGGTCGCCGGCGGACATGCCATCCACTTCATCCATGATCAGCACAAGCTTCTTCTTGGAGTCTTCGACTTTCTTTCCTTCTCCGGCAAAGTAACCGTGGAGAGAGGTGGTACTGAGGACACCTCGAAGACCGTCTTCAATGAGCTTCTTGCTTCGGGTGTCACTGGCATTCCTCTCGACGATGTCGTAGCCTTCAAGCTTGGCGACGAGATGTGCCGCGGTAGTCTTGCCAATGCCGGGTCCTCCGTGGATCATGACAGCACGGAAGTTCCCACTGCCATCTTTACCAGCAAGCTTGAAGCCGGTCTTGAGGTTTTTCGGGAAAGCTTGTAGCCATCGTTGAAGCTTCTCGACCGATGCCTTGTTTCCGCATATCTGAGCGAGTGACGTGGGTGCGTATTTTGTCGTCCACAATCGAGAGTCCACCTCTGGGCCCGCGCTCTGGGCAGCAGCAGTGACAGCAGAAACCGGCTTCTTTCCTGATGCCGCCGCCGCTGCCGCTGCAGCTTTGAGTTCCTTTTGTCGCTTCTTCTCCTCTTGCTCAAGCTCTGCAGCTTGCTTTTCGATCTTCTCCTGCTCTTTCCGTTGCTGTTCAGCATACGCTGCCTGGGCTTTACTGTCGCCCTTGTTGCCTGCTGCTGTTAATTTTTCAATGAGCAGGGTCAGGCCGTCTTCGTCAATCGTCTTGATGTTCATATCGCGAATCTTTTGCAGCTTGCTAGGTCCAGCGTCTTGACCCAAGACGACGTAATTGGTCTTCTTGCTTGGAGCAGTAGTTACTTTGCCGCCGTGGCGCTTGACCAGCTCCTGGCTCTCAGTCCGGCCCCATCTCTGCAGGACGCCTGTGAAGACAAAACTCAGTCCAGCAAGACAGGTGTCTGAGCCTTGTGGCATATCGCCAGACGAACCCTGTGCGGGCCCAGCATCGCCGCGGCCCGCGTTTGCTTGCCAATTGAACTTTGCATTTGGGTCTTTGGGTGGAGGGGTTGGGGCGCGCACGGTAGGTATGCTGTCGTAGATGGCCTGGATGTCAGCGCTGTCTTCGGCCTCTTCCTTTTTCGCTTTCTTCTTAGCGGGCGATTTCGCTGGAGCGGCCTTCTTCGGCTTCGTGGGCTTGTCTTCTTCTTCCTCCTCATCTTCGTCTCGCTCAGGGGATTTGCGTTTCTTGGTGGCAGCCGATGTTTTCTTTGGTTTGCTTGAGACCGCTTGTTCCTCCTCGTCCGGCTCAACAAAGTCATCGTCCCCATCCAGATCCTTCATGTCCACGTCTTCGTCGTCAGGATCAAAATCATCATCGTCCTTGATTGTTTTCTGTTGCTTCGCCGGGGCCTTTGGTGTTCCACGATGTGGCAACTTTATGGGCAGATCCTCATCGCTCTCTGAAGCCTCCTGATAATCATCCTTGCTCTTACCCTTGACGTTGTCTTCGAAAATGTCACCCGCATCGTCCAGGTCATCATCTGGAAATTCGTCGTCGTCGTCCCTCTCTGCATAGGATGTGACAGGCTTCTTTGCACGACCAGAGGTCTTGCCATTGGCCGCCTTCTCATTCGGCTTAGCAGCTGCCTTCTCGGGTGTTGTCTTGGGTGCCTCGGCGGCTTTCTTCTTGACGGGTTCCGATCGCTTAGGTTTTTTGGAGCTACCGAAAAAGGCAGATGTGGTAGTCTCTTCAAGTACAGGCTCCGGTGTTGGTTCGCGTTTGGCCTTCTTCGCAACTGGCTTCTTTGGTGTCGCATTCTTCGGCCTGTACACTTGTCAGTCGGCTGTCAGCAACATTGCAGTGCTCTGCCCACTTTGACTCTTCTTCATCGTCATCAGAGTCCTCTACAACCCTACTCGTGCGGCCCTTTTTCTTGGGCGCAGCCTTCTTCGGGGCAGGCTCATCCTTTTGCGAACCCTGGCTGGGCTTGGGGGGCCCACCACCAAAGAAGCTGCGAATATCGGCTGGCATATTGACTCTGTACAAAAGCACACGACAATTACAGCACCATTGAATTGTCGCGTTGGCAAGTCAAGTGTGTCGACAAAGAGCGTGAAGTGGTGGTAGAAAGAATGGGTTCTGGCAGGCAACACGCAACTGACGTTCACGACGCGCCTTCGCGCGGTCATTAGGCAATTACGCAGTTCGCGCGCGCGGGTCCGCCCGCAAAGCCACACACACGCCGCAAAGCATTAGCCACAGCTTGGCAGACAGAACTTCCATGTTCCCCAACTACTACCACCGACATTGAACGGCCCCAAACGCAAACCCCCCACATAGACAAACCACACACACAACATGCCACCACCAAGGATATCACCCAGCCTACTGGCTCAATTCAGCCAATTGACCCTCTCTGCATCACGCCCCACACGTACGAAAGACACAAACACATGCATCTCGCACAGTCAAAAAAGTTAACCACCCGCACCAGCAGTACTCCAAAAGCCATGCCACTTCCTCCGCAAATCCAGCATCCCGTCCCCCCGACTCTTCTCCTCCACCCCGCTCCGGGCCTCCTACCTCGCCCCGAAAGCCGGTGAATCACGCAAATCGCGCAAAGGCCGGTGCCACGTGCCGACGGGCGGCAGCATGCGCGGCACGACGGTCGTCTGGGGTGACTACGGACTACGCATGCGCGACCACGACCGGCGCATTTCCGCCCACCAGCTGCGCATCGCCGAGGAAACCATCAAGAAGCGACTTCGCGGCATGAAATTCCGTCTCTACATGCGCGTCGCGGCAAACATTGGCGTCTACACGTCCGGCAACGATGTGCGTATGGGCAAAGGAAAAGGAAGCTTTGATCGGTGGACGGCGAGGGTTGCAGTGAGCAAGATTATTTTTGAAATCAAGGGTGATTTGCATGAGCAGGTGGTCAAGGATGCGTTTAGGCTGGCGGGCAATAAGTTGCCGGGCTTGTATGAGTTTGTGAGGAAGGGGGATCCGCCTGTTATGGGATTGACAAAGGTTGGGTTAAATGGGGTTACGGTGGAGGACTTGAAGAGGCCAAGGAGGAAGGAGCCGCTGGAGCAGATGGCGGCGAGATTGCCGGAGGCGGAGGCGGCGGCGGCGCCCAGGGCGTCGTTGTAGATGGGGAAGGATGCGTGTATGAATATCGAAATGATTGCGTGAACTGAGGACATGAGGGATTTGGTTGTGTTACGGTGGTTGGCACTCTTAGAAGATACGACTGGATTTCTCGAATGGTACATGTCCCATCATCCAAACAGCTCTGGAAAATATCCGTTACAAGGCGACATTTGGAGAAAACGCTGTCCACCACTAAACATCTGCCAAATCATGACATTACGATCAGGATCAGAGAGAAGTTCTAGAACATTTGCCCAGCATTAACCGTCTACAACATCACATCCACTACCATCAGAATCATGGACAAGTTCGACACCACTGAAAGAAAATCTGAAATTTTGGAATCATCATCCAGTCCGGTATCTAATGTGACTGAGACACAAGGAGATGAGATAAGAAAAACAAAACAAAACGCTCATAATCATGTCCTCAGGATATAAAACTCTCTTACGCCTTGTACAAAGTATCCAAAAACCCCTTTGCCAAATCCTCAACGACGCTTTTGTTGGGCAAGCTGCCCGCAACACCGTACAGCGCAGCTGTATCGCCCTTGACTGCGCCCTTTGCGCCCTTGCCCTCGGCAATGCGCTTCCTCTCCGCTTCCCGGACCTCCTCGGTAACCTCAATCAAGTCACTGATGAGCTTGTCCGCGGCGGCAACAATGGGCAGAGTGACGGCAACGTGGATGGCGGGTGGAGACTGCAGAGCGTTCAGGTGCCATCCCTTGGCCGACATACCGTCGGCAATGTCGTAGATATCGAGGGTGTTTGAGAGAAAAGCTACAACGGAGACCATGGGCCGGCCAATGACCTTGAGGTCAGACGATAGCTCGGGCTTTTCGCGGATAGCAGACTCGATTTTCTTCATGCCGCCGACGATCTTGAGGCAGGCGTCGAGGTAGCCGTTGGCACCCTGCTTGACAAGACTTGCCCAGCATCCTGCAATCAGAGCACCAGGGCGGGAGCCTGCAATGGACGGTGATGCGTACACGCCACCTGACCAGTCTGGTGAAATAAAGTATTGATACTTGCGGTAGGCGTCGGAGCGGTAGAGCACAGTCGAGCTGCCCTTGGGCGCAAAACCGTACTTGTGGGTGTCGCAAGAGATGCTGGTCACGCCCTTGAGACGGAAGTCGAAAGGCTCGTGATCGAAACCAGCCTTGGCTAGCATGGGAACGAGCAGGGAGCCGAGACAGCAGTCAACGTGCAGCGGAATCTTCTTCTTGTATGCAAGTTTGCTCAAAGAGGAAATGTCGTCGATGATGCCGTGAGGGAAGTTGGGCGCCGATCCGACCAGCAAGACTGTGTTGGGATTAATCAATCGGGAGACGGACGGGATATGGACCCTGTAGCTCGGTGCCTTGCATTCGACAATGTGCATTTTAATCTTGAAGTATTCACAGGCCTTGCGGAAAGCAGTGTGTGCGGTCTCGGGGAGAATCATCTCAGGCTCGGTTACTCCACGCTCCTTGTAGGCTTTGTTGCGCGCGGACAGGCATGCCATGAGGATAGACTCTGTGCCGCCGGAAGTCGTGACGCCCACGGCGTCATGGGGAGCGTTGAAGAGAGAAAGGATCTGGAAAGTGTTAATGATGTGGTTGACACATTGCCGCAAGTCCGACGTACCATGGCTACAATTTCAGCCTCCATCTTCCTGACACCAGGGAACACGTCGGGGTGGATTGGATTCGACACAGTAAACTTGCCAAACGCCTCCGTCTGCAAGCGTATCAAATCGTCGCCGCCATGGTATACTGCACCGCTGACTCGTCCGTCTTCCCAACGGGTATGGTCCATGTTGGCGAGCTCATCCAATTTGGCGCGCACCTCTTCTTCGCTCCATCCCTCGGTCGGTAGGCTGGTCAGGCGCTGCACGCCAGGTCCACTGGGTACAAGCTTGCGCTCTAAGCCGAGAATCGACTCTGAAACCTGGGCCTGAACCTTTTCGCGAACGCCGGGAAGTCGCAGGAAAACTCCGTAGAGATAGCGGCGGATACTGGTATAAGCATCAGCGGCGGAGCCAAAGATGCCGCGACCTTTTAGTTGGTAGAAGGTGATGCGTGACCATCGCAAGATGAAGAAGAAGAAAACAATGTTGCGCAGGCTGTTTGCAATGTTAGAGGACAAGATACAAAAGCTGTCGAAGAGCAACCTACACATCAATGTTGAAGGCGAGGAGTTGGCCGTTTGGCGAGTTCTTGCGCGCAATAAAAGTGTCGCGCAAGAGACTGATAGGTAGTTGCGATGAGCCGGGCATGGTGGAGATGTTAGGATTGAAGACTCAGCAGGATCGAGGGCATAGCAACTGAGGCATTGGCGGATTCGCGCGTTGCTTAAAGCCTGCCAACTGCGTGAGGTCATCTGGTTCACATGCGTTTCCGGGGTGCCAAGGAAGCCGAAGCCGAGGACGCCTATTACAGAGACGGATCTCGGGTTCGGCGGGGCATTGGCAGTTTGAGGAGTCCCTGAGCGGGCGAACCGCCAGATAAGCCAATAAGATGCCAGCGACATGAGGGTACCCTATACTTGCAGGTATTAATCACTTTAAGGGTCTGCCAACGCAGCCTGTCATGGAGTCATTGATTTCATTGGTGCTTATGTTCAGCAAGTAGCTATCGCAGCGTATGCCAGCGGTAATGCGCTCCTGCGGCAAAGATGGGCATGGAAGCACCACAATCATCGCAGCGGAATGAGTCTCCGTCTGCCATGTCCTCGTCGGACTCCCAGACCTCAGCGCCCGAAATGTCAACCTCTTGCGAAGGGGTCGGTACGTCTTCGGAACCGACTGCGGCGGGAATGTCACTCGAGCAGTAGTCGGCCCTGGGCCATAAGGCCGAGCGATCACTTGGAGTTTTCTGCATGGACTCGACAAGAGCCGGTGCATCTTCTTGGACTCTCCATTGTGGCGGTATATCGTCTTGCACAACACTGGCCGGTTCTTCCTCAACCCGCCACTGCCGCAGTACCTCGTCTTGGTGCTTGAACATTTTGCCAATGTCTCGCCCAACACCGCCTTTCTCGCTCGCGGCATCTACCATGTTGGTGGCCGCAACATTTACTAGGCTGAGATTCCAGCCGCCCTTTTCGGGGTGCAGCCTTCGAAACAAAGGCAAAAGTGTCTCGCAGAGCAGTTTTTCAGTCACCGACGCTACATCGCTTTTGAGGTTGAAGACAAAGTTGGGCATGGGAGCAGATCTGGAGATGCGTGCAAAGGACCGATTGCGGCTGCCATCTGGATTCTGAGGCGGGCGGGGTCGCGTGGATAGGCGTATGGTTTTTGGATGAGCCAGCCATCGCTTCACGGTCACGGGAGGGGCAGGAGATGCGTCCTGGATGTGGTCTTGGTCGTCATCGAGCAGATCTGTGTGCATCCTGTTGACTAATCTCCTCGTAAGCACACGCAGCTCCTTGACTACTGCGTCCAGGGTGTCGAGACGCATATAACTATCTTCGATGCTGATCTGTCGGGGAACCTCACGGGCCTGTGCGACTTTTGTTTCATCACAACCATTGAGCAAACCCCATACCCGGGCTCCAATGCCGTGAGACACTCCTGGACCGCCCAAAAGCCGCTCAAGCGTCTCTGCACCCATGCCTGGGTGCATCCTCACATCACGCACAGAGACGTCTTCTTTGGTACCTCCATATATCAGGCCGGCGTCAAAATCAGCCGGGCGCTGCAGTACATGGGCACGGAGCTTTTGTGCCGTCTTGAAGCCTATTCCAGGAATCTTGCTGATTTCATAAGCATCGAGGAAGCGTGTCACATTGTCCAAAGTTTCGCTGTTGGCGTCGGAAACGTAGGGTGGGACCAAGGTTGTTTGAGCGTTGGGCTTGTGCGTGTTGCCGACAAGCTTTGACAGTAGCTTGTTTGTCGAAACACCAACCGTGGCAGTATAGCCCATTTCAGACTCAAGCCTTGCCCGTAGGTAGTGCGCCAGATGGCTACCCAGAGCCAATCGGAGATGCAAGGGATCTAGCGAAGTGGTTCCTGCTGCACGTTAGCGCCATGAACAGACGGCTATGGCCGCACAACGGATACAGGCATGTTGGTGGCAGGATGATAGGCATCGTCACAGGTCTCAGTAGACGCTCAATAGCCGCGAGGCATGGGCAAGGCGGGCATCAGCCTTGCAGCGTGGATGTGAATCGTGTGCTGGGCCACGTGCCGTCTTGCTTACCCAAGTTTTCACTTGCCGTTTCGGGATATAGATGGCCTGTCAGCCGAGTTGCGTCGTAAGAGAAGCCCACTGTGGGGTCGTCCTTGGCAAGACAGAAGAAGGCGCTGCTGAGGTCATTGGCATTGAGGATGGCGACGTTGTAGTCGACCATGTCAGTCACGTCGAGGAAGACCTGATTACCGTGGTTCAGCTTCAGCACTGCAGCGCGGGCTAGCGGCGTCTAGACGCACCTCGTCGAAGCCTAGACGCTCGCAGCGCGAGCTCCAGCAAAAGGAGCGGAGAAAGGCATACAGCTGCTTGGAGGCATCGCGAAAAGGGGTTAGGTCCTCGCCGAGGACGACGACTAGGTCCGGACAGGCTTTTCGTGCGTCGTTGATCAGCTGCAGTTTGTGCAGGCCCTGCCAGAGTCAACCACGGGATGACGGGGCGCAGGGGGCGCAGGGCACAGGAGCAAGTACTCGTCTGCGGGCCTCGTAGTTGCAGGTGACGACAATCTGCTTCTGCTGCACGGCCAGAGGCACCTTCTTCAGGGCGGGATTGCGATGCTCAAAGACGCTGGCGTAGAAGCAGTCCTGTGGGGACGGCGGCGGACAGGGTTAGTGAATTGCGCAACGCCGTGGCCGCAGCGGGTAAGTGTAAGCAAAACGCACGTAGTCCTGGAGGATACGAACGACACGGTGTTAGCAGGGCGGTCGAGGCTGTGCCAGGGGGCCTGGTGCTGACGAACAAAGTGGAGGACAATGGCGCTGGTCTGGCGGCCGCGGGCAGCCATGGTGGACATGGAAGCGCCCGCGCTCAGCAGGACGGACGAGGATGAAGCAGACGCCGCAGGTGCAGCAGATGCAGCAGATGCAGGCGGCGCCGCGGCAGGCTGTTGCACGCGTGCTGCAGTTTGCGGGCGCGGTGTTTCGGCGGATGCGTGTGCGGGGGCTGGCGGGCGTATGTGTGTGGACGAAACGGCTGCGTGCCAAGGCGAGCCGTTGTGTGCGTATTGGCGTGTTGCCACTGCGCTGCAGGCTATCTTTGGACGGCGCTAGCGGGGGTGTATTTTGGGAGCTGCGGGCTGCGGGCTGCGGGCTGCAGGCGCTTCGTGTCCCACGTCTCCTCCGCGCTGGGCCCTCGCTCGCCGCTGGCTGGCGCTGGCTGGCGCTGGCCGGCGCTGGTTGGCGGCTGCCACTGCGTGCTTAATACATGTACCCTCATGCCCCTCAGCCCGCCCACGCCCGCCCTCGCCTTTTCCCTCTACCACGACGACCACGCCCCCATCACCTGCCCGCGTCCCACGGCACATGCCGGCCTGCAACACATGATGCTCTCGACCCTCCACCCAGCACACCCCTCCATGGCCCCGTCGTATCCCCAGCCGTCACCTGCCATGCAAACCATGACCACCTCGCTGCCTATAATACCGCCGCCGCGCCAGGCCCCCGCCCGCCCCAAGCTCTCCATCAACACTGAGCAGCCTCGCATCCTCGGAAAGGGAGCCAGCCTGCGCCTCGACACCCTCAGCGCCGCCTCGCCCACCGTCCGCAACACCTTCGCCAACGCCTACGAGCGCCCCTCGACCGCGCCCACGCTGCAGCGCCCACCAAGGCCGTCGCTGTCGATAGAGAGCAACCTGGCCGCGTCGACCAGCCACAGCAACAGCGCCACCACGCCCAGCTCAGCCTCGACCCTCTCGTCCACCCTCACATCCGCCTCCAACGAGTCGGCCTCGTGCACCATACCCTACAAGCAGCCCCACAACCTCGCCTCCATCCTCACAAACAGCCCGGCGCGCTCCATCATACCGCGCAACATGTCGTCCAGCCGGCCCATGTTCCCCGCCGAGAAGCATGTGTGTTTCCGCACCCCGCTCGAGGAGGAAATCACCACGACCCGGTACACAATGGCCCACTCAGACCTCGAGTCGTCCGTCTCCACCCTGTCCACCGTCTCGTCTGTCGCCTCGTCCACAGCCACCACGGCCTCGGACACGTCGGCGTCGCACCACTCGCTGATTGTCAACACGTCCAACAACTCGTCCAACGCCAGCATATCGCCGCTGCAGCTGTCGCTCGAAAAGCCCAGCTCGGCCGAAAGCTCGCCGCGGCAAAAGGGCCCGCGCATTGGCGAGAAGCGAGATTCGTCGTCTTCAGAAGACGACAGTGACTCTTGTCCCGAAACCCCCATCGCTGGCCGACGGAAAAGGACAAGAGACTGGCGCTGGACGCTCGGCCCTCTGCCCTCATCCGACAAGTCTTCGTCGTCGGCGAGCGACGCCACTGCCAGCGACGACAGCAGCTGACCACGACGTTGAAGAGTTACGATGATGAGCGTTAGGACCGACCACGAGCACCAAAGACAGGAACATGGTGGAGGGCGTTTATGAGCATTTTTGGTGTTGTCTTTGTTTTCCTTTTTTTTTTCCCAAGATACCACTTGCATACATTGTCCATTGGGAGGCAATCCACAGCATCGCATTTACTCTGCACACTTTACTATACTATACTAGATTTCTAATACTGCATTCATCACCTGCTCATTACAGAGAGGGTGTGACAATTCTACATATTGTACATGACTTGAACATGCACCGATCGCCGTGATGACTCGAGCATGTGACGGCATTGCGTATGTAGTCTGCCGATCGGGTGGGCCCGGTGGGCGCAGACCAATACCACCGGGTTCTCGATCCTACCAACCCACCTACTCTGTATGCACCTACTTTACTAGCCAAGCCCACCCCAAGTGGTTCCCATTTATCATGCCCAAAACAGTAAAACACATGCAGCCATTTTCCCTGCTGGCCCTGCATCTGATATGAGATGCAACAAGTGGAGTGAGGGGATAGCAAAAAAATAGCAACGAAGCTATGACATCATATGTCTCACAATCTCACGACAGCCAACGCGTCAAGCGTGCACGGAGACAAGGTCACTACCACCAGTCCACATCATACTAGCGTCATGGGCGCAACCACGCGTGCTCGACCTTTGCGCGCCACTCAGACTTAAAAATAATGCATGATGCAAAGAGAGAGATAAGCGAAAGGTTATGTCAGTTTGTCATATATGTCCATTCATGCAAACTAAAACACATGACACCCTTTTTTTTTTGTAAAACAGAAAAAAGTCGAAACAAACTGTTGCAAGGATGTATGAAAAAAAAAACGCTATCTATACATCTATCCTTCACACATACAATGTCCTACGTACCCGCGCTCGAAACAAACGTGAATCCTCAACTCCCCCCACCTTCCTTATCAAGTGACACAAGGAGAGAAACAAAAATGTCTATCGTCATGAAACACTTTGACCCCTCTCTCTTTCTCCCCGCCAGCTTGCCTACTTGCTTACATGTGCGCGTGCGTGCGCACCCCGCCGTTTCGTCAAGGAGTAGGCCCGAACACGCCTCATGTCGCTGCTGAAACAAGCGTCTTACATAACACTGTGTTTCTGGTTACGAGGGAAGTCTTGGATAGAGGATTATCGCAAGGCACGTATGCACATGCAAGTACGGTATGCAAGAAATGTGGCCAAGTAGAGGCACTAAGTATAGTTTGATAGATAAAGTCAAGTGGGGAAGGAGGCAAGTTGGTCAGTTGGCGCTACTACCTATTCCGGCACCCTATACGGTTAGTTATGTATATATATATATTAATGTTGAACATGAGCGTAAAAACACACACGACTGTGTATATAGTGATCTCAAAGAGAAGAAAATATCTGTTTCCTGTTTCTTCCTTTACTCTCTCTCTCTCTCTCTCTCTCAAACCAAAGTGTCAGAAAAATAGCAGTTCCCCATGACACAAGGCAAGAAACGGAGCCGTTTCAAACATGCGTTTTACATGCAACGTAACGCAACGCAAGCGCGAACTAGACCCTCTTCTTTTTTTCCGCTCGTTTTGGTTAAGAAGGGAAAGGAGAGTATCCTATTTAGGAAGGAAAGACTGGCGGTGAAATTATCGCCGTGTTGAGGGTTACATGGGTATCTTTTTGGCGATACGAAGTCGAGAAAAAAAAAAGATACAGATAAAGAAAAAAAGTTTTTCTTTGGAAGGGGTTTGCACAGAAGGTAGGTTTCGCGACCGATGTCTCTCTCTCACTCACACGCATACATCTCGACGATACCATATACAGTATATGCGATCTTGGCTAAACAAAACTCCCCGGTCTTTGCTTTTTCTTCTCTAGTCTCAACGTCTTTCCGACCCTTGGCTACCTAGCGTCGATAGCTTTTCCTTTTTTTTTTCTCACTGCGTTAGGCCCGTCTCCCTCCCCTCCTCTTTGGGAACTATTTCGGCAAATGCTTGTTGAGACGATTATTCGTCTGTCGGCAAAAGTTTGTTTATCCACTTGGCGACCGCCTTAATTTTCTCTCTTATCGCTTTTCTTTCTTGTCTCCACCATGGGAAGCTTATACTAAGCTTTTCTCGTACCCGTTTACATCCATGCGCCCATCCCGTACTTTTCTATCGAAAAACAAGATTACCTATCTTTATTCTCGTATTATACATCGGCGCACGTACTTGGTATGTACAAGAAAAACGGATTCCGTGCGCTTTTTTTTTTCCTCTTCTCTTCCTATCATCCCCGTCTCCGAATAATTATTTAATTGCTCATTTCGCTTTTTTTTTCACGCTAGATAACGGGGACATATGTATGTCCACGCAATACGCGCAATCTTAATATTATGATTCGCTCTTCTAGTCAAGCCGCAAGAAGCTAGCGGGGCTTGCGGAAATGAAGGAAAGGAAAAATACGCTAAAAGCAAAAAAATATGTGATCGACATGAACCCATGTTCCGTTCGTTCGTTCTAAGATTAGCTCAAACGCTTTTCCGCTTGGAGTTTGCCGCCGTTTAGTTCGAGTCTGCGGGCGTGGGTCTAGGCCAAGCACGCTGGCTTAACGTTTATACGACCTCAAAACATGGTTGGTGGTCCGTTAATAATTTGGGTTGGAAGATTAATAAGACATTGAGAGTTGAACAGTGCTTGTTTGAATGCAAGGTTTAAGCTTGAGAGCTTTTGCGTTCTGGCGATGGTTTAGGGTTTATACTCTGGTAACATGGCAGATGTTGGGATAAGATATCACATTGCAGTGTTTCCTTCGTAGTTTCAGTCTAGCAAAGCTACGGGTCTACGTTCCAGGCTCTTGGTACCATGTGGAGAGTTCCTGCTATACACGCCGCGTAGGCCGGTGTGGACTTGGCATTGTTAGGGACGTAGCGGTTTAGCTATACGCTAAGCAGACAGAAGGAGAACAAACTAGGCAGAGATGCTATACATGGCGGACGAAAGCAGTAACACCAAGGATGTAGTAATACAACCGCTATTGAGAGAAGATATGCAAGGGCAGACATTACACTCGATGCTTGGCTTTTGGAGAGAAAGAGTGTATGCATAAAAATTTCCTGATATCATATCTGAGCCTGTGTAACCCAACTCGAGCATAATGCGGGCCGATGTAAAACTGAAAAAATACAAACCATCACCAAACTGCATGTTATCAGAGCATACAAACGGGGCCAACATTAGAGATGGAGATACATTCGGCCTCCTCGAAGCAGACACAAAATAAGGAATTATTAGGCATACTATGCCAACGGCGTAGCAAGACATAATCTTACATTCGCCCTCTCTCTTTCCCATCGAGCCAGCCCCAGTTTTCAGCCCTGTCTACAAAACCAAGTCGACAGTTCAAGCTCAAACAGACATATCAGAAAAAAAAAATACCCAACAAGGCAGCAAGACAAAACCACTCCCATCTCCTCACCCCGTCTGCGCCCCAGCTGTAAAATCCCACCGCCTTGTCCCCATCGCCCACAACATCGCGCCAACCGCCCCACCAATCAGCAGTACCATGCAGCCCACAAAAACAATGCGATGCCTCTTCCTTTCCTTCAGACTCTTTCCCTTTTCCTCGTAACCTACCGTCATCGCCGCACCCGCGCCTTGCGCCTTGGCATCTGCGCCGCGCGAGAACCACATGCGTTCCGCGTTGGCCAGGACCCGCTGCTGTTCGGCGTGTCTGCCGGGGTGGGGACGCTGATGACGGTGATGATGATGATGGCGATGATGGGTAGGTGACACTGATGCCCGACCGAGTGGGTACTCATGTGTGAAGCGCTTCGAGTACAGGGCGTCGGATCGGCCGAATGCGAGCGACGGCGGCTTGCTGTTGGTGTTGTTATCTACGCCAAAAGGACTTGCGTTTCGGCGTGCTTCTTGCGTAGCCGCCTGACTGGCCTTGAATGCAGCGTATCGCTCGTCGAGCGTCCCGTCTTTTGCCCATTGGGCGATTTCATCGAGTTTGCTCGTGAGGTCTGGGCCTTCGAGATCGGTGGTTAGTTGGTGGTAGGTTTCCAGGTCTATTCTGGAGACGTCGACGTCTCGGGCGCGCAAGGAGGCCGCGATTTGCGTCCAGGGATTTTTGGCGTTGGGCGCGTCGCCGTAGAGGTTAGCTGGGTTGGGTGTGAGAAGCCAGGCTTGGGCCATATTGATGTAGTCGGCGAGAGTGACGTGGGTGATGCGGACTCCGCTTTTGGCAGTATTCTTGTAGAGCAGAAGAGCGTCGTGGCGAGCGGCTAGACCTTGCGGGTACCAGTCCCCTTTCTCGAGACGCACGAATTCGGGATTGAGGAGGGACGACAAGATGGCCATGAGTGCTTTGTCCCGGCCAGTGTAGGCAGGCTGTTGGATATCCTCAGATGTGTCCGTCTCATCGGAAGGTGTTTTGTTGAAGTAGAGTTTGTGTTCAAGCACGACCTGGATCCTGTCGATGACGCTGCGTGGACCGAGTACTAGGTAGTAAAACACATGTCAGTATCATTGTTCTTTTGACAGCTCGAGAGAGTCCATACAGTATGGCACGGCATCACTAATACGGCCGAGTTTTAGCCCTTGATGCTCAGACACGACATCGTAATCCGGCTTAGTCTTTGGTGTCGGCACAACAAGGCCCGATATAAACCCCATCGTCTTTGGGTTCTCCCTCCTAGGCAAAGACAGCGTCGAGAATTCGGGTCGATATCTGGAAAGAGAAGAGCGGGCAGGCCGCCAGCCTTCGCCATGGGGGCCCAGATGATAACCTGCGGGCGTAACTAACCTTTGAGGATATTCAATTGGCGAAATGGATATCGGTGATGGTTGCGTGGCTCGACCGCCACCCCAAGTGGCAGTGTTCATATCTGTGGATTCTGCTGTGGCATTGTCTGCTGCTCGTAATTGTACTGGTGGTACTATCTGTACGTCCTAGCCTTAGGGTCAACGCAGCCTCTACCTACAAAACATATTACATACCTTTGTATTCTGCTCCATTGTGTTTTCGCTCATGGGAGGTGGCATGGTAGCCATTTCTTGTAGGAGCAGAGTCAATGATGTGAGAGAAGAAAAGATACCTCAGAACATTAAGAATCACATTGGACTTAGGACGAGATGATGCAACGTTGCATAATAGATATAAGGGATCAAGGGTGATGCATTCATTCATGTGATGCGTGGCCAAGGCCGGCAGGGGTTGTTCGAGGCTCTAGTACTGACATGTATTTGAGGTGTCGTGGTTTGGTTGTACCACGTCCTGGGGCCAACAGACGCAGCCAAAACGTATTCTAGCACGTAATTAACCCCAACGAAGCCCTGGTACCAGAGACAAGGAACGCACATTCTCATGTACATGTTCGTCACTGGTACTCCATACTTGTATACTAATAGGTAGCCCTGACGGCATCATGCATAGCCGGTTGCTTCGGATGGTGCTGTAATGGCTGTCATTAATGCTGGCCTGAGCTGTCATGACTTAACGCTTTAGCATCTTCTACGGTAGCCCTCGCAATCTTCTTGAGCATCGGTTTGAGATCCGCTTCACGAAACTTTTCCCATCGATCCAAGCCTTCGCTCGCGTCAATTGACAAAGTTTCGTATCCCTGTTTGATCACAGCGTGAACTTCTTGTGGACTTAGGTGTTTGCTGCGAGATTTTCCTTTTTCTTCAAGCAGGGAATGGTAGTGAGACGACACGTTGATGAGTGTTTGCATCGAGTCAGACTGGCCAGACAGACCAAAGGCATCTCGGAACTTGATGAGAATGTCGCCGCTCTCAACGAGTTTGTAGAATAGATCATCGTATGCCGCAGAGTCGGGGAGGAAATTCTCTCCGCTGGACAAGGCAAAAGCCAAGAGGTTAACCAGGAGATCGATCATGCCGTTCGACTTGTAGTTTGATTTGATGTCACTTTCGTAGGTCGTGAGGAAGCGGACAAAAGACAGCAAGGTCCTCCAAAGCTCCGACCAATGGTACGTGATGCGGACTTTCGCACGACTAAGGTACGAGAGCAGTCGCAACAGCACACCGAGGCATAGACTGAGTATGTTAGCCAGTGAATGGAAACAATGTCTGCAAGACTTACACGTAAAAATCTACATCTAACCGCCTGCGGAGATTGTGGCTGATACCATCAGACATCATGTCCAGGATGATGGCTGCAGGGACTCGTTCGCCCTTCACTACTGGGAGATAGGGCTGCCTTTGGCGGCAGAGGCGCACCGAAAGCTTCGTATCATCACTGCACAAGCGCTTGCAGAGCGATTGGTCTTCGACTAATATTTGCAAGATAAACAGGTTGAGGTATGTGTAGGAGGCGGCCCTGGTAGACCGATGCGCATGCTGAAACATGTAAGAGGTCAAAGAGAGAAACTCGCTGAAAGGCGACGGCTGGTTCTTGTTTCCCAGCCCGAACATGACCAAGTTGTAGCAGAAGACCTTGTTGGCGTTTGTAAAGTCAAAGGCACAGAGTAGTACTCCAGCCTCCGGTCCGGGTCTTTGATAATCATCAGCAATTGTCAGTAAATTACAGTAGTATGGACTTACAGCGCAGCAAAGAGTGATTTGGCCTCGTCCTGCGGCGGGGGCACAGGTGATGCAGGCCGAGAGTTGGGAGCAAGCGCGCCCAAGCCTATATAGCTCAACGTCGAGCCCAGCGTCCAGCCCTCAGGCATGTCGTCCTGGACGGCTACATATGCGTCCCGCAGAGTCTTGCAAGTGCTCCCGAGACATGCTATCATGTCTTGTATAACGGCGTCATTAACAAAGTCTTCGAGTCGCAGTCTGTATGGATTCTGGAACTCGAATTTGTTATAATTGGAGAGCAGGCCGAGGAGGTAGAGCGCAGGCAGAACATCTGTACTGTTGTCGCAGTCGTGGGTATACTGTTGACCGGTAAGGACACATGAATTGGCACAACGGCTGTTCTTGCTCACATACCTTGACAAGTGCGGGGAACAGGTCGCGGTGAGTGAAGTAGGATGGGAGAGCCGTCTGAAATCCAGCGGCAGTCATAGAGAGAGCAGCGCGGACAGCCTTTTGGCGTAGCGATATGTCGCGCCCATTGCGTATGGCCGTGTCGAGCGTGGCTACAAAATCGGTCATGACCGCGTCGGCATCGTTGAGACCAGCGAGGACCGAGATGATGTCGGAGCTTGGGTTGGTGTACTTCTTAGCAAGGGCGGCGTCGAGGAAGACTGTCAAGGTCTAAGCGGTAAGCGCATGCGGCTTCTGTGTGCGTATGGCGTGGCGTACCTCGAGGGCGATGTCGTCGGCCGGGGCTTTGGCTTGCTTGATGCGCAGAATGGCCTGGCGAAAGAGTTGTTGGGAATGTGCTTGCTGGTGCAGCATCTCGTCGGGCGCTGTTGATGCTAGCACACGCTTCAGACCGGCGGGCTCTGGCTTGTGCAGGAAGAACTCGTGCCAGAAGCCCTCGGAGGGCTCGACAGGCTCATCGTCGGTTTGCTGGCGATTGTCAGCACAGTGGCCCAGCGCATTCGGCACCAGCGCACCTTAAACAGCGTTTCGTAGAGGTGGATGATCTTGGGCTGGAATATCTGCGGCCGCGAGTCCTGGGTCAAGGGCGACGGCTCCATGGCTGCGGCGAAAGGCTGAATTGGCGTAAGACAATTCGAGGCTACACACAATGCAATACGGCGGTTGGAGTCGCGTCGCGCAGTCTGGAGGCGACGTATAGCACTAGCGGGCCGTGGGGCGATCCGTTGCCCCACCATGGCACACGTGGGAGGGACATCAGAGTGCATATGTCCCATCACTCTCAGGTACAACACGCTAGTACCGCCAGGGTACCTAATATATGCATCGGCTCCGGGGCAGCGCAGCCACCATGAACATGTCTTCGCCGCTTCTCGTCGGCATATCCGGCCCCTCTTCCTCTGGCAAGACGACGTTGTCCCGCCTCCTGCGCGACGTCTTTCCCCCCTCCAAGCTCTTCATCCTGCACCTCGACGACTTCTACCTGACCGATGCCCAAATTCCCGTGAAGAACGGAGTCCAGGACTGGGACTGTGTCGAGTCGCTCAACCTGCCGGCGCTCAAGCAGGCCCTGCACCACATCAAGTCGCAGGGCAAGAGTCCAGACTGGCTCGTCAGCCAGGAAGACCAGAACAGCGTCGGCGAGCATGGCGTGCCTGACGCCGAGATTCAGCGGCTGAGGGAGCAAGTCGCCAGTCTGCTCGAGGCCAGGCCCGAGTGGAGTAGCAGGCGGATATGCATTGTTGATGGCTTTCTGCTCTTCTCCCAGGACATGCAAGATATACGATCCATGTTCGATGTGCGTCTTTTTCTGCGCACAAGTTACGAGACGGCAAAGCGACGGCGCGAGGCCAGGAGTGGCTATGTGACCCTCGAAGGCTTCTGGCAAGACCCTCCAGGCTATGTAGACAACATTGTGTGGCCCAACTATGTCCACGACCACAGCTTCTTGTTTGAGAACGGAGATATGAACGGGGAGCTTGACAAGAAGGCCTGCCAAGATGCCGACATTCATGGCATGCCCAGGGAGGCCGAGGAGAACATGGCCAAATGCCTGACCTGGGCTGTTGGGGTCCTGGATGGTGTAATAAGAAAATCATGATATCTCCCAACACAAGTCCAGAACAGCTCATGAGCGAAACGTGTATTAATTAGCTAGAATCAGTGTCGAGAGAAAATGCCGGCATCGCCGGTACAATCCCATCCCAGGCCGTTCCAACTACAAAACGCCAGTGCGCCATCCAAACAATGCCCCACATCCATGCAGTAGAATCATAGTACACTAGTGTCAGAGCAAATCAAGAAAAGAAAACAGGGTAGACCTTCTGCGCTCTCACAGTCGCTCCCGTTGAGACTGGCGCTCTCCTACGTGCTGGACTTGACCTTGTCGATGTAAGCTTGTCCAGGGCTCTCATACGTCGGCACAAAGAACGTGTTGATTTGTGCGTCCTTTGAAAGCCACGTGGTCATCTGGCTGAGTTCTTCACGCAACCGAGTAACAGCCTGATGGTCCATGTTGGTTTGAGCGATGAGTTCAGGCATGGTAACTGAAGCACATATGTTAGTCGTCAAGCCCTACACACGTCATCGACACTACTTACCGAGAAGGCGCAAAAGGTGCTCGCCGCCGTAGATGTCGGCGAGCGGCTTGCCGGCGAGCTCGTCAGTCGGTTGCTGAATGCGCGTCCAAATATCGTAGAACTGCTCGCGTTCAAAGCGGTATAATAGGAGACGTCCAACGCTCTTGTTGAAGTACTCTTTCAGACCTGCGATGACCTCTTCAAGAATGTCACGCTCGGTGCTGCTGCGGGCTCCAGTCTGGATTGCGTACTTCTGATACTCATCAAGAATAACACCCGCTGGATGCGCTGAAGGAAGCTGCACCAGTTGCAGGTTCTTGGTAATGTTTTCCCAATCATCGACCAGAAGACTCTTCAGCCTGTCGGGCATGTAAATCCTGACAGCCAGCTTGTTCTGGAAGGTTTCCTCCTGTGACTCAGTTAGCTCGCATTTCAAAGGCCAAGAAGCCGCCTGGGCGTTGGGATACTACGTACCTTTTCAAGGTCATTATCGCGTACCCTCTTTTGGCCGCGAGGTGCAGCAGTGACTGAACTCTGGCGCTCTTCGCTGCCACGGACGGAGCCTTGGGCCTTCTTCTTAGCAGGCGCGGGCTGAGCTCTTGCGGCGCGTTGGGCAGCCAACATTTCGTGTCTCAAATTGTTAGCCAACTCCCGGTTCTCGGGCGTGAGCTTGCGAAGCCGATCCTCGGGAACCCAGTCGTCCCAGCTGCCGAATGTCAATATTTGGCCTCAATCATAGACAGCAGAGCGCGGATGAGCAAAGTAGATATTTGCGAGATGGTATAGGTCCATTGCGGAAGCAGTGGTACCGTGGTTGAGATAGGGGGCTGAAGTGCATGTGGGGAAAGGCCGAAGTGACTCGACTTGGGCAGTCTGAGATGCAGCGCCGGCTGGGAAATGCGAAATGGACAAAGTAGGAGATACGTACGTATTTTTCCAGCCCTTGTAGTGCACCCGGTACTCGAATCCATTTTTCTTCTCGTCACCCTCGACGGGCCGGACTTCGAGAACCTTGGCCTCGTACAGCAGTTCGTGATGGAAACAGAACACTTTTTCATCTTTTCTGAATGTAGCCTCTGGAGCAGCTGCAGGCGCCATGATTGCGATGGGATCTGTTGGTTTTGATGTTGAAGTGTTTGGCAGGCAGAAGGGAAGGCGTAAAAGGTGCGCGAGATTCACAACCACGTATCGCGTGCCCCCTGTAAGTCACACTCGCTGAACGAAGATGACTGCCGCTACAACGTAGATGATGACTTCACTGAGAATCAAACGCCAACGGATGAGCCCAGTGAAAGAGAACCTGTCGGCGTTTGCTACAATGTAATCGCAGACGCTCCTCACGGGAGTCTTTTCTCGCACGGGCCAGCACGCGTCGCGTTGTCTGGTGCTCGCCCTTCTCCCAGCATCCCACCAACGACACTGCCCCGTCACTTCACCGCCACTAGACCAACCATGCCTTCGCAAGAAGCCAAGATTCTGGGAGACTTTCTACTAACACCCGCTCCCCTCCGCGACTTCATCACACTACGCGAGTTCACCGACATCTTCCCTCGTGCCCACCGTGCCAACCCGGCTGTTCAGGATATCTACCGCGAACTCCAAAGACTGCGCGACAAAGACATCGAGCTCGTCCGCCGAGACATTGCCGAAGAGGTCAAGCGCTCCAAGCAGCTGAGGCGCGAGTATGCGCGCGAGAGGCGCCAGGTGGACGAAGCAACTGTCGCAGGACTAGACCCCGTTGCGCTCCAGATGGAAGAAGAGGTATTGCTTACATTGACACTTGCGACGCCATCTCCAGCTTACATGGTGAACAGCTGTCCGGCGAGGGTCGTAAGAAACCGCACACACTACAGACCGTCCACTCCGACATCGAAGAGGCTTGCCAGAGTCTGGAGGCACAGATTGCGGAAATAGAGCAGCAGAACGAAGACGTCTTGCGCGAGGCTCAAGACGTGGTTGGGGCACTCAGCGACCTACGGCATGGCCGCTTCCCTCCATCAACCAGTGGTGAAAGTCTCGGAGAGGAGGTGATGGTAACCCTTAAACAACTGGAGACTGTTTGTGGGAAGCCAGCAGGGTGAAGAGTGTGTCGGTAATGACTACCCACAATCTCTCCTGGAACATAGACCAGTGGTATGCCTCGTAATGTTGCTTACCCACAGGAGACACAGGATTTGCAAAGGCGATATAGCCGTGTCTTCTTTCCTCGCCAATACTGGACACACCCTTGGATGCTTTGCATGGACATTTCTTCAGAAGATCCAGCTGCGACAGTGTTTTCTGGGTTCTGCATAGAAACCTACACATGGTCACAGACGCACAAGCATGGTACTTGAAACCTGAATCTTACTTGGTGCCGTCATTTTGGATGCGGAGTATAGCGGCGGCCACTAGGCTCGGTATCCGGACGCTGATGCGGACCCCGCGTCTCAAGATCACCTCGGGCGAGGCATCAGCGAACTAACAAAAGTTCCGTATGATCCAAGGCGGTTCGTGAGTGACTGAATCTTCATTGCATCCTCTAGATAATGTGGAGTCGTGTCTCTACTCTATCCTTACTCGCCAACCTCATCCTTCTCCTTTCGGCGTTCGGCGACTGTCCAGTCACTACAGTTGCAAAGCTGGTCGCGTCGACGTCAATATCCTTCTTACATGGTCTTTCTTAGTCAATGCCGTTACTCCATTGTCCAGGTTCACATCCCTGCCAACTTTGAACTCAAGTGAGACGTGATTGGCTGCGCAAAGCACCGCAATTAATATACTTATATGAACAACCTCAATATCACAAACACTATAACTAGCGGCCACTGAAAGCATGTCCATGAGCGGCATCGTCTATACGTGTCCAGATGGCTATGAAAGACTTATATGGCGGCGTGGTAGAGAGCATTTAACAATCTGATCTTGCAACTTGTTCATGTATTTTGAGCAAGGATGATATTCTCAACTCTTCTTGTGACACTGGCGTCGCTGGCGACATGGACCAGACCTGTTGCTGCCAGCCTGAGAATCACAGCCGATCACCATTCTTTTGGCGGTGTCAATTATCCACAGCTACAGTTCTTTTCACCAGAGCACAGAGACAATACTATCAAGGAAATCGTCAAGAGCGGCGCTAGAGTCATACGGCTGTTTAGTATGTAACATTGTACTCGGATTATTCATCACGTGCTAACCACCCCATAGTTCGTCCAGATGATCTCCATCCAGATGTAAGAGGCAGGGCTCTGAATAAAGCAAGAGACCAAATTGTTGACTGATTCACGCAGCCTGAGGGTGAGCTAGGCGCGTTCGACAAGTCGCTGCTTGATCAATTCGACGATACACTGGCTGCCATTCACCACCTTTCCAAGGGTAAACTTACCCTATATCTTATTTAAAAGCATGCTTTGGCTCTTACGTATATTAACAAAACACAGGTCAAACGAAGGTCATAATTGCCCCACATGACGCGCATGCACTACGAGGAGACAACGGCGTACCCTGCGACGCCTATTGCAAGGATCTCAAAGGCTATTTCCTTGACTTTTACAGTCAAGAAAAATGTGTGTTCAACGCCCAATTCATTTTTATCAAAACGAAAACAAGCCGTGCTGACCATTCCACCCCTTTCCCTAGACCGGGATCTGTACAAACAACGTCTAGAAGTCTTCTTCAAACACTATCCCTCCAAAAACTTCGACGGCCGCTCATGGGGCCAGTTGTCTGAAGTCATTCTCGTAAACATACCCCTTTTCTAAGTTTATGTATAAATCCATGTCATTTTTCTAACACACCTTACAGGGCGTAGACATTCAGAATCAGCCCTTCAGCGATATATTCCCTATTCCTGCTGGCGAATCCTGGATCTGCGACATAGCCACCCATTTGAAATTTAAGCTTGGTCTTGATGCCTCCTCCATCGCCGTTATTAGCGGCGGCGTCTCAGGCGCTCAGAAACCGGGTCTGTTCCAGAACTTTCCTGATAGCGTGTTCGAATGCAAAGCCATTGACATTATCGGGATCCATGGATACTTTTCTAAACAGGCAGACAGCACGGCAGGAACGCCTTGGGCCGAAATGTTTATACCTGGAAACACGCTTACAAGTCGGGCCAAAGGCAAAAAGAAAGGCGAGGGCAAATTGTTGCTCGTTGAAGAATGGAGCTATATGCACAACGATGATTTTGGATTGTTTTACAAGCAAGAAGCCGTTTTTGACCAGGGAAATGCCTTGAATTACAGGGGAATACCTTGGGTACGTTAAATTTCCTCTTTACACGATTGCCTCTATAGCCATCTCAAACAAGAGGAAGCACTAACGAGTCAACGCAGCTATACTCGCACCTCACCACCGTCCACGAGGGAAAATCAACGGGAATCAACCCCCTACGCCCCACCTATACCAGCTGGACCGCCCTCAAGCAAGTTTTGAAAAACGCCCAAATTACCCGCTCCAACTTTGACTGGTCGTCGTACCTCCCCGCTCCCTTCACCATCCTACCCCCGTCTGAAGACGAAGAAACCGCACAGAAACTTAGCTCCATGCTGACCGGCTCCTCCAACAAAGAATGGAAAATCCGACCCCTCGGCCTGTCCAACATGACCTCGATCCCCCTGAACCCATTCGTGCTCGAGCAAGCCGATTGCACCTTTGGCTGCGAAGGCCACCTCTGCGACGCCCAAGATGGCTGCGCGCCGGACCTACTCTGCAAAAACAGCATCTGCATCCGCAACACCGAATCCCAACCGGGTAAAACGGGCGACATGTGCAACAGCAAAAACCCCTGCCAATCGCATCTGCTCTGCTCCGCCGGCAAATGCAGCGAGTGCACCGCACGCAGCACAATGCCTCTTACCCAGGGAAACAAGAACCGGAAAAGGAGTCTCCCCAACGAACCCATCCCGCTGCCCACTCCAGAAGACGCCGCCTCGTCGACCCCCAAACCAAACTCTCCTCAGGGCCAATGCTACACCGACTCCCTACCTCACCTCTTCGCCTCGCTGCCCTCCCGCATCGCAGCAGCAGGAACATCCCCGCCACCGCCCATCTGCCTGCCGCCTACGCACCACCCCGCACCCTGCACACAAGCTTCACATTGTTCCGCACACGAATACTGCTCTTGGGGCACATGCACGGCATGTACGTCTTCCGACGCGTGTCTCGGCGCGCCGTGCCGCAGCAATAACAAGTGCAAGACCGGGTACTGCAACGATCACGGCCGCTGCGATTACCTGGAGCATCGTAAGAAGCTTTATCTAGGGCCTGGCGGGGCGCGGATGGGCAAGGGCAGGCGGATTCCTGGGGTGCCGAGGGGACATGAGAGTGGACCGGCGAAGGTGAGGGATGAGGCGATGAGGGTGGTGATTCCGGTCGAGGGAGCGAAGAAGACGGGAATGCCGGGGGTGGCTACGGCATAGAGGTGCAGTCTGTTTTTCCTGGGGTTTGGATTGCGTTTTATTTCTAAGGCTGGGCACTGTTTGAATGTAAAAGACGAATAGATTTTCATTATCTCCTTTCGTTTCATATTAGCCGTACATGGATAAGACAATGTTGGGAGAACTTTGGGGTTTTTCTTTTTCTTTTTCTTTTCGGCATTCGACAGATACATTGTCCTTTTATGCACAAATCTTCCTCCAGCAAAAAAGGAGAAGGGGGTATCGCAGTCTCCATAAACTCCTGATTCAAATGACCGTATGAATCCCTCAACTACAGATTCATATGCTTCTTCTAGACTTTTTATTGTCCTTCTCGTCACCATTACACTTCATATCTTCCAAGGCGTGTTGGGAGTTTCTGATACCTGTCCGGGTAGGCTCAGGTCAGACATCTTCTCTCTCGTCCATCCTGAACTGGGGACGAGTGGAGGATTCCCGGCATCGGAGGTAAATCTCCTCGATGCTACGGGAATCTACCCAGCTGAGCAGATGTGCTAGTGTCGGTTACCGGCAAAGTAAAATTTTGCCTTCCTATACCATCATCCAACCGCCTTCCGGTACGCAATGTTGTCCTCGATCAACTTTTCCAGAAATGCTGCTGCTTCCACCAGGATCTGACTCTTGCTCAACCCACCACCGCGAACTGCAGGCACAACTTCGTTCAGGTCCTTGTAACCCTGCTTGATCAAGTCGCGGCGCTTCTGCTCGGAGAGGATATGGTTGTTTCGTTTTTGTTCTTCTGTTAGGTTCTCACGGTGTGCCTTTTGGGTAGCTGTAGAGGACCGCTTCCGCTTGCTCTCCTCGACCATTGAGGCCTTGCGAGCTTTTCCATTGCGCGCAGCCTTCTTCGGGGTTTCCTTTCCGGGCTGGGCTTGGCTCTTCTTGCGCTTCTTTGCTGGTCGGTCGTCCTGATCTTCCTGCGATGCGGAGTCGTCCGACTGCTCATCGTCCTCATCGCGTGATGCAGCAGCAATGGCCGAGGATGTATCGTGGTAAGTGGCTGGGCTGGTTCGTGTTGCGTCAATGCCTGCTACCGCTCGCAACAGATGCGTGTGGGTCTCATCCACATCGTGTACCGACTGCCTTGCAGCGCTGCGTTCGGCCGAGCGGCTATTTGGACCTGAATAGCCGGATGAACTGTTGAACGAGTTGTCGGTGCCAAAGGTGTATGACCTCTTTAGGTCGATTTTTTGCAAAGGTGGGCCATATTCTGACTGCTGGTGCTGTGGGGCTTTGCCTGTCCATTGTGCTGGAAACTGGGGGTCCAATACATGGGTACTGTGGTTCGGCATCAACGATGTCATGCGCTGGTTCAAGAGATTGTGTGGCTGGATGCCCATTGGCAAAGAGGCCTGATTCATGTCGGACGCGACGTTTGCCAGGAAATTGGTGTTCGCTGCCGGCTGCTCCGGAAAGCTATGCATCCTGCCATTTGTATACGAGGGCTGCGCATGGCTGAAGAGGGTCGCAGCCGCCTGGAGCTCATCGTCAGTGTTGCCGAGAAAGTTGCTATGGAGAGAGGAAGACGAGGCGTGGGGAGGTTCTTGGTGGAAGGCACTCTGGAGACGGGCTTGGTCTGGTATGGTACTGGTGACGCGGTGGACGGTGGGGGGTGCAATAAATTCTTCCCAGTTGTTGTAGTCGTGGGCGCTCGCCTTGTCGTCAAGGGCGGGCGGCAGGGCGTGAGGGTCGAGCAGGTCGAAGGGGTTGGTCGAGGAGAAGAAGTTATCGAGCTGCTGGTTCTCCGTGTCGGTGAGCAGCGACTGTCCATTATTGTCGTAGTGGGGGTCCGAGTTGTCGAAAAAGTCGTCGGAGAAGGTGTCTGCGCCGGGGGTCAGTGTCGTCGAAGCTGCTAAGGTGAGAGACGGAGCTTGCATACAGCCAAATGGCGGAGGGTCCTTGTCGTTCATGGCGGGACGAGGGAGGCCTGTGGCCGTAGAACCCGCGAGCCCCGCGAACGACTGGTGCGACAGTGTCGCCAGCTTGGAGGCCTGGAGGGCGTCTCTCTGGCCCGCTGACTGGGGGTTGGGGGTGGAGGACTGGCAACGGCGGGCACAGGGCAGCCTAGCGCATTCGGCGGGACAGTCCAGTGGCCAGGCGTGCGGGCAAGGGCGCGATTGAGGCTACTGGGGGTCTGTTGGGAAGTGTTGGGCGCGGTATGACGTGAAGGATGGACGGTCGCGATGGCTGCTGGCTGCTCACTCCTCGCGGCGCAGCGGGAGTCTGGTGGTTTGCAAGAGACGGCGCGGCGGGCGGGCAGTCGTGGCATGCCCAGCGAGATGTCTAGCTGGCGACGGCGACAGTCGTGGCTCGCGGCGATTCCTTGGGAGAGGGAGCAGTGGTGGGAGAAGAGTGCATGTGCGCATGAGAAGTTCCATGTTCACATGCCAGACCCAGACGGTGCCCGCGCCTGCCTCGCCCGCCTGGCCTGCCCGCTAGTGGCCGAACGCCTCGCTTGCTCCTGCCCTTGCCCACCCGACCCCGGTCAGCCAAGCCTTCCGAGCCGGCCGGGGGGGGGGGGGCTGCTGGAATTCACCACCACGCTACAAAAAGGGCATCTCCTCCGCCCGTGTGCCTTGCTG
The DNA here is from genome assembly GCA_020744315.1 of Curvularia eragrostidis. NCBI lineage: Eukaryota > Fungi > Ascomycota > Dothideomycetes > Pleosporales > Pleosporaceae > Curvularia > Curvularia eragrostidis. The sequence continues at coordinate 25,114 of JAIRCK010000004.1, read as the reverse complement.
CCGCCCGCCATCCTAATGCACCCGCCGTCGCTCATTTCACGCGCCTCTGACATGCTCTTGACAGCATAGTCTCCCTCTCTAGCCTGCGCCGCCAGCCAGGGGAACCCCGCGCCAATCCGGGGAAAACATGCCCTGGCATAGACACCAAAACTGTCACTGATCCATTGCATGGCGCGGACCCATCCTGATCGTTTACTTCTTATTGGATATAAACATAACGTGACACATGTTCCTGCCGCCCGTTCTCACAGCACGCTCCTCCGCTTTGCCAGCTTCTGGTACTGCCTCCGTGTCCTCGTCACACCGTCCTCCATCTCGTAGTTCGATGGCATACTGCCCCGTCTCAATCCACCGGCCGGCCGGAAGCTCTCGACGGCGTTGGCCGTTCTCAACCTTGTCGGTGTCTGGTTTTGTTTCAGGCCTAACCCGCGTTTCACGGTTTCCACGACCGAGGCAAAGAAACCACCTGCCCCTCTGACCATCTCTGATGTGGCATTGCCAACCGGGCCCTGACCATGTTCGTGTGTGTGCACATATCCGTGTCCTTGTCCGTCTCCATCGATCATCTGCGATTTCTCACCGGGCTCCATGTACAAATGGCTCCCCTCATGCTTGACGAACCAATTCACCATATACTGCTTGCCCTGGGGTCCGCCGCCACAAGAGCCTGCGAGCACGTGTGAAGGCGGCGAATTGACAGCCAAAGCAAAGAGGTTAGGAGGTTCACTGAAGTCGGTCACGAGGCCGCGATGCAGGACAAAGTAGATGAGCACGAAAACATTCATGGCAAAAACCAGCGCAAGAATGACGACCCACGCTTTAGAAGCTCCGGGCATGCCGCCAGATGCGTACTGCTGGGCCTTGAGCGACGCATTGAAGTATTGCGTTTGGTATTCGTCTAGCGCGGGATGAGTATAGTCCTGTGACGATCGTCAGCGATTTTGTTGCAGATCAAGTGAATGCCGAGGTATCTGCCAGTCCAATGGAGTCACAGCCTGCTCCGCAAGTCTCACGCGACTATTACAGGATTCTCCAAGGGGAAAAGGCTCACGTACCCAAGTAGTTATAAATGGCGTATCCACCATACTCAAAAGCAACGTACAGCTCGATAACACCGCCAGGGCTTCTGCCATGCTAGGCAACGCACGGCTCAGCTCGACCTGAAGATTTTCTGGGTCGGGATTGCTTGGCTTGAGAATCATCTGTGTTAACAATCTTGATGTGCTCGCATTTGCGTCCATGAGACCCGTGCCCAGAGAAAGGCTGTTCGCCCAATCGGTGCCGACATCTCGCCAGTTGGCCACGCCCAGTGTGTTCTTGCTAGGTGTGTCTCCAGTCTCCTTAAATACCATCTTGTCTGTTGGATCTTCACATAGCGCCTCCATGGTTGCGCCTGATCCCGTCACGTTATGGCGGGTACTGCAACCGGGCCTAATGGTGACTTGGAGTTTGCATACTGAGTAAATGCCCGTTCCGTCTACGCCCATGTCGTCAGGGCCGCCTTGGCCGAGGATGTAGATTGCTGGTCGACCCCATATGTTGCTTGTGTGGTTAAGTATCGTGTTGAAGGGAGCAGGGTATCTACCAAACACGGGAGGCCAGTTGAGCGTTGTTGGATCGCTACTGTTCCAGCCAAAAAGCTCGTCTACCACTGTCTTGTTCCGTGTACTCGCCTTGTCTCTGATACCCGGAACAGTGACCCATGAGGTAATATTAACAGTGTCATCGTTTGGCCATTCGCTGTACACAATAGGCGCCAGCTCCGTTGCGTTCATATTGACACAGAGAACGTTGACGACAGGCGAGGGCACTGCCGCACGCAACGAATACGTACCTTCAGAGTTAAGTTCTGCAGGTTGCAAAATGCCATTCCGCTGGTCACGAGCCGCTGCAAACACGCCCGAGTGCGGCATGGCCATGGTGATGTTATTGATCACTCTGCCGTACTTCTTCGATACTTCCGTCGTATTGATAATGTCGATCCACTGCCCGGTCACCGTCGTATTCTCATACAAGAGACCGAATCCCTGCGGCCTCAGCCGCAAATCTGAAGTCCCATTGCCATTTCGAGCAGAGAGATTCCAGTCAGACAGATATCGCTGGAAATTATGGTACCCCTGACCTGCGTGTTCCATCTGAATGCACGTTTCGCCTTGGTGCGCCTGATCCGTGCGGACTGGCGTCTGGCACATTTGCTTAAGGTAATTGATGTTGGCGAAGTCGCTCTTGACCCGGCCAGCCAGAACGAGGCCATTGTCCCAATTCCCGTCGCGCAGCATAGGCTGCACTAGTGCTGCGGCAGCAGAAGAATACAGCGTTGCTAGTATGGCGCTCAGCAGACTCAGGATCCCCAGAAAAGAGAGGCCAGCGTATTTGGCAGACTCCCAGGATGTGATGAGTGTGCCGGGCTGGACGACCCAGCGCCACATGCTGAGTTCAGAAAGCGTCACACCGCGCCCGTGGTCTTGCATGAAGGCACGTCGACTGAGTACCTGGCCGAGGAACGTAACGAAGCCCGTGACGAACGACAGTTCGATTAACTTTGCCATGACGGTCGTAAGTAAGATGGCGTTGGCGGGTGTAATGGGCCCGTGGCTTGTTATCCGCCGTCCCCAATGGGGTGCACGAATTGCGAGCGCTAAAAAGATGCCGGAAAAGACGCAGGAGAAGAGGCAAATGCTGAAAATGGAAAGGTTCAGCCAAGTAAACTTTGGATGGTAAAAGTCCTTGCTCGTCGGACACTCGTGGATGGGTCGAAAGTCATTCTCGTAAGCAGATTTGATAGAGGGAGTTGCACCACCACCACCGCCTCCACCTCCCCCTCCTTTCAGTCTCTGCATATCCGTAGCATGAATATAGTTCTGATAGTCATTCACACTCGTGCTACTGCTGTTGTTTCTTCCATTCTTCAAGATACCCTGGCGAAAGTCCTCATAGGACCCTACTACATCGGGACTGTTATCACTTCCCTTTCCAACATCAGGACTGACTCTGTCCCGCCGTAAATCCGGCGTCGACTCTGCCGAGCTCCTTGGGAAATGCCCAAAATACGGATCGGTTGCACTCAGCGGTGGAAACGCACTACCTGGGCTCTTTGTCGGCGGGCTTTTGGGCCCAGGACCAGCGGCTCGACGCGCAAAAGGCTGTATACTGACACGCCTGGCTGTTTGTGGCGCAGTGCCAGAAGAAGCAGTGTTGGTAGCGATTCCTAGCCCGGCCTCTTGTCCTCGCTGCTGCTCGAAGCTGTGTGCAATGTCTTGGTCTTCATCTTCGTCTTCTTCTTGCACAATGCTTGGCGTCCGGTTGACAGCCGTGGTGGCATCGCTGTGATACCGTACATAGCCGGGTCGCGCAGACGAAAAGCTAGTGAATCCGAGCGAGTGAGAGCTGTTGGAGAGGCCGAGCGAGGGCAGTGCGGGCGTGCTTTCGGAGCTCTCTGAGAGATCCGGTGTCTCGTGTATGAGTGGTCGACAGTCAGCCATTCCTATCTCTGGTTTTACCAAACTTCCCTACGCCTGTTCCCCTGGTCTCCTGTGCTGATTTCTTTTGCGTTTCAGACTGCCTTCTTGCTGACGCCCCCAAAAGCAGCTGCGCGCATCGGCCGATGTGGAGCTGTGTACGAGGCTGGGTTAGGTAGGGGGATATGATGCTGTGTAACCGGCGGTATTATGCGACGCGGCACAGTAAAAGCGATGGGACGAAAGATCATAAACTGAACAAAGAATAGGGTTTCGAGGAAAAGGGAGTCAGTATGAACACACAAAAGACAGCCTGACGAGCGCCTGAGGGAACCAGGCAAGCGAGATTACTATGAGTTTTCCCAACTTCCCGTCTTGTGCGGCTTCAGCTCTTTCTGGGCAGCTGTAAGCTGTGCGCTTGTGGCGCGCACGATAGGGCCCCCAACCATCCTTCCAGGCCACATGGTACTGAATCAATATTTGCGACGGCTTGCCAAGGTTGGGGTCCCAATTCAGCCGCAGGAGCGGTTTGCTCTTTGCATTTTGCGAGTATCTCTACGGTCCATGATGACCTTGTCATCCCACCCAGATGCCTCTGAAGTTTGCTGTGCGCACTGGGCCATGCGGAGCAAACAACCAGTGTCTGGGCGAGTTTGATAAGCGTAACCGGAAGCAGTAGGGGCACAATATTGCTTGCTTACATACAGTAAGAGTGGGTGTGGTGGCGGGGGAGTTGTACAGCTAGGGTGTTGGTGGCGGCCAGTACCGCGAGCCTCTTCGTCGCGAACTTGACGTCAGACGCTTCTATTAAAGGGAGATGAGAGTAGGCGCCTGGACCTCAAAAATGCATGTCTGTTTTCGAGAAACGATAATGACTCTGATAACACGTTGAAGTTTGCAGAGACGCAGAAGTAATAGCTACTCTCGCCCACTTCTTGCGAGAAGACCCGCCCTTGGCGAAAATCTTACCCAATAGCTTGGACGTGCTCATCAACTAAGCACTTCCAGTCCTCGCTTCCGTAATAGACTGTAAACCCATCGTCAGACGTCAAGTTTCCACTACTCGGCAACGTGTCACCCAATTGCCAAAACAAATCCGCAGCCATGCCACTGTCTTTGAGCCCCAGACTTGTATTCTGCCAGCCCCCTTCCACGGGGCAGTGATCCTGCTTTTTAGGCACACCGTATTCCTCTAACAGACAGGGCTTGTTGAGGCTCCGGCAAATTTCAGCATGGGCTTTGATCCATCCATCGCCGAAAGAGTTACTAACGAGCCATGCGTTTGGGTAGAGATGGAAAGTGCCAAAGGATATGTTTGGTAAGGCGAGATTGGCGGCCCAGTCTATGCCCTGTATATGCCAATAAGGCCAAGAGATGCCTCCATTGAGTCCAAAGCCTTCGTCTCCGATTGCGATCATGTGCTCGGAGTCGAGCGAGCGGATGTAGTCACTCGTCTGGCGGATCCAGTTTGTCAGCGTGGATGTCGGGCACAGAGTACAGCGCGGCTCGTTGGCGAGTTCCCAAGCGAATATGGCGCTGGAGTCGCGGTAGCGCGAGATGACCGCTTTGATGTACGCTTGGTAAATGGACTGACATTGTGTCTTGGTGTACCATTGGGCATTACTGTTGACACCGCACGCACTGAAATACGCTTGCATGCCACCATAGTCTTTCCAGTTGTTTACAAAGTTGATAATCAGCTTGATCCCATGCTTTTCAGCCGACTTGACTACAGCGTCGAGTCGTTGGAGGCCGTTTGCACCTGTGTTGATGGTCGCAGAGGACCCGGAGAAGGATTGGAAGTATACCACGTCTGGACCAGGGTTGCCTTGAGCGTCGTTAAATCCCCAGATTCGCAGTATCTTTCCGCCCGAGGTAGCGAGGTGGCCCATGATGATGTCCACATCAGTGTCATTAGTCAAGAAAGGCATCCAATAAGAATTGGTACCAGCGTAGTATTTGGTTGTGCCATCAATGTTGAACTTGAGGCCGTCAACTTTCGAAATGGAGGATCGGGTTGAGAGCTTAACTGGGGTCGCTACTACAGCCGCAATTGCGCCCAGGAAAAGCATTGAGGTCATTTTCATCATCATGGGCTGTGTGACTGGTCTTAAAGTCCGGGTAGAGGTGACCGCTGTAAAAGAAAACGTGGGATGTCTTTCGGCAACTGCATTCATAAAATACAGGAGCCAAAATCACATGTCCCGCTCCATGAGGTCACATTGTACGGCAGTCGTGTAGTGCACAAGCTCTAGCCGTGATGCGATATAGGAGCCCGGATCATAGTATGGCCACGATTGGTGCATTAATGGCTTGTCGTTCTGGGTTTTGAGGAATGTGGACAGCACGTGCGGAGAGAAGATTATTGAATTTGGCCTCGGCTAGGTATCCTTGTTCCAAACTTGGAGGCCACATCCGAGAACAGGAATCAAGCCGGAACGCTTGTCATCGTCAATATCACTAAGTTGAACTAGTGATGAGAGCGACAGAGATTTCTGCGACCAATATATGATAACGAGGCGGGACAATTGTCATCAACTCTTGGCAGGGACGACGACGGCCCGGCCCTCCTAACTATGTTAGCGCGACATGAGTGTTCCAAACTTTCAGCAAGCTTCATGCCAGTGCTTTCTAGTAGCACCGATTAGCTTAACAGGTTCCGGACTGTTGGGTACATTGATTGCAAAACCAACTGTTCTTTCTGTCTGCTGACTAACTACGGATATCGGCCTTAGCCAGGTTCCATACACGAAGAATCCCAATGTGTGTGTGCGTGTTGTGAGGCGGGAAAGCCAGGGAAAGGACGCGACGTCTGAGATATATATTTGTTGTGCCTAACCTAAAATACGATATCAGCCTTGCCATAGTAGAACATTACCTGGAAAAAAAATGTTAGTGACTACAGTTGGCGATCGCACGGCTGCCGTCTACTAAATAGTCGAAACGATATCTTTTCGCTTATGGTGATCTATCATGACAGCAAATCTGAGCGTCGTAGCCTAGAAAAAGAGTCCTGGACAGTCTAATACACTATCGTTTCAATATCATTCGTTACTCATGGCCAGGCGACTAAGAATGGAGCGGCTTATCGCACCAGCACGAAGTCCAGATCTAAGCTACGGACGACAAATCGAAAATGGGCGAGTAAAGGACACTGGAGAGGGACCGGAGCCATCCAACCGATTACTATCGCTCTCTTTTTCAAGTTTGCCTTGAGAATAAGTCTGCCGCATTGCGCGTATAGTCAACGTCCGCATGCATGCCGACGAGCGAGGGTGCGGGTAGGCACCAAAGGTCCATCTTCATACTCGAGGAAAAGAACAAGGATAGTAACGCGCAGAATGCTCCGATGTGATAGCAATTATTAGTGCCCAAGAGCAGTAGGCCATCGTCGCATCCCAATGCCCTCGTATCGAGCACCCAGGCAAGGGGTAAGCAAAGCGATCCTGACCCTTTCATTTCCACCAGAGTGGCTGTGAGAAGGGCCTGAGTAATACGAAGACCCAGCTATCGAAGCTGAGAAGAGGTCAGTCTGTTGGGAATCTCACACACAGTCAACCTGTTTTTTATCACATTTCTCGCGGTATGACGACATCGATCATGGAGGACGGGGGGAAGCACCATCCTAGTGTGGGGGGATTGCGAGCAGGGAAAAGTAAGACCTGAGATTAGCGGTGAAAGACGAATATGAGGGGTCGATCCAATGGTCGGGCGCATGTTCGGCGCTCACGATCTCTTCGGCACACGGGGGGTGACGGCGCCAATGCGGAATCGACCGTATAGGCAATCCTATCCTCGAGGATGCAGTCAGCCTTGACTTGTTGGAATCCGCGCATGTGTGCGTAGGCTGTACAACGCGCACGTCGGCCTTGCGTGGCAGCGTGTGGTGTCTGTGTGGCAGCACTGGAAGGCCAGAGATCTGAGCTTAGTGCTGTCGCGTGGCGCCTCCAGAGTCCTAGCAGCAGCGTGACGATTATGACCACGACTCTGGGACGACCTGTGCCTGTACTAGGCCCACGTGAGTCGTGGCGCATTTGGCGCATGAAACAGCCCAAAAGTGCACGGCGTAAGTTGCCGTGCCGGCCTCTGCCCCACAGCATCGCCCTGGTGGTAGCCATGAAAGGAATCATGAGGTCGTCCTAAACGGAGCCAGGAGGCGGTCGCTCCAGGGTAGGTTTCAGAGTTTGATTTGGAGCGACTTGCCCCCGAGAAAAAAGGTATACAGAGTGCAGACGCAGTCGCAGTGGTCAGTTGTGACGCACCGAGTGTTCCCCTCTCCAGGATGGCCCTGGGATTTGCTGCACGTTGAGGCTCGGGCCGGTTAGGGCCGGAAATGTCACCTAGACTTCCAAGTCTGACCCCGGGTCCGCGCACACGGTTGATCGACCAGGTAGCGGCCGAACGCATACAGTATCGAATTTTCCGCGCTCGGCAGCGGCGGAGGGTGGTCTTGGACAAGGATGCTGGCACCTCCTGGATGATTTTCGTGTTGGTCAGACATGGCAGTGCGGTATGCGTTGCTTTGGGTCCTCAAATGCGGCTCCAAGAGCGATGGTGTCGGTTGAATTTGGGCTCCTCCTGAACAGTGATGACGAGCTGCAGTCGAATTAGCAATGGCCCTCGAATTTAAAAAATACTGAGCAATCATGTTGCCGAACGCTACCGAATGTCCGTGCTTGGGCATTCAAGTGTTGGGCGTACGGCATCAAATTCGACCGCGGGGGCTGATTTGGTCGTGCCCGAGGGCTCACCACCAGGGCAATATGGCACAAGAAGCCACATCTCGCAGAGCGAAGGTAGAAAAGCAATAGGCATGAGGAATTGCCCGTTTCTACCTGAGTCTGCTGTCTGCCAATGATGCCAGTTGATATGACGCACAAGCATTTCAGCCACCGCCGATTCCGACACTCTCTCTGGCCCGAGCCCTGCGAGCACTGTCACAGTTCCTCACCTCAGCCTCTCCAAAAACAAAGTCCTGCCAAGGCTAGATCGAAGCGGGGGGTGAACCGCGGTGCCCTCAAATCTCCTGCTTCTCTTGCTTTCCGTGAATCCAGAGGCTGGCTGGCATTCTTTGGGTGTCGCTGTCCCCAGGCCATACTGTCACCATGAGCATTCGGATAAATGCGACGGTCCAGGAGGCCCGTACAGCTGCCAACCACAGCCAGGAGCAATGGGACCGTTTTTACGTGAGTAGGCTCTGGTCGCAAGAGTATGCTGGGCTAATCACACTAGTTTATAACAAAAGACGAGGCCAGGCAGCTTGCAGAGGCGCATCCAGACTGGAAAAGATGGATCCTCATCCCCGCGAACGAAAAGGAACAAATGTTGGAGAGGATAAATGCTCGCCTAAGAGCTGAAGGTATCCCGCCAGTCGAAATGATCATTTTGAAGTGGCGCGTGTCACAACTCCTGCGGGACATCCAACGGAAGTACGGTACGTGCAATGGCAACTGCCCCTCTGAACGTGGCCCAGCGGGCAGGGAGTAAAACGCTTGTCAAATGTCCACTGGCTGACCTCGACGACTGCGCAGAGGCAGGCAGTATGCTACAAGGAATACCAGGGACGAATTCAGGGTCAGGGCCAAGCTCGCCAATCCATGTGCACACTGCCCAGGCACCTTCAGACAGCAGCGTTCAGTCTTCGAGCCCACAACGAACCGAGTATTCGCCAAGCGAGACTCGCCCGTACGACCCAATACGAGATGTTTAGAGTCCACGAAGTCCCGGAAGGAATCCTGTCTTTTTACAGCGCATGTTCAAAGGCCGACAGAGGAACCTTCGACTGTGATTGGTATTCGAGCCTGAGTCCAGCAGCAACATGGCCCGGTGTGGATAAAGCGAAACAGCGAGCCCGGGAGAGCGCCTCACGACAAAGACTGAGCGTACTGAGGCTTGCCAAAGATACTCTTTCGTATGGCCGTCGCGTCAAGGCTCCGGAAAGCCCTGGAGGCCATGGACATCAAGCCGAAGCGGGCCTCGTCATACGGCTGCACGATTCAACACAGCTGCACCTAGTGGGACTGGCATATTGTTGAGTGGTAATGCTTTGGTACGTAGCCGAGGCAGTGCTTCAGGGTTTGTGCTTTCAAGCCCAGCTCTTGCATACTTTCAACATGTCTCGCTTTGTTCGTGTACCTACACTTTTCCACGTTTTTCAATCCTCTCATGATGGCTATCCATAGGTGATTGGTACACAGCCTGCAACTATTCCTTAGCGTAGTTGCTTTCCGTCTTCATGCCTTGTGTATCTGGTCAAATGTAGAAAGAGTCGGAATAACCACGGTTTCAAGCCGTATGTCGTATATTTTCCCAATTCGCCTTTGATTTCGTTTTCTGTGCTGTCTTCTTGCAACACTCTTTCATTTCTGACAGATGGATATGGCCGTGTTCTGTCTAGGGTTCGTGTGCCGGGCTCGTAAATTCGCAAGGCAGGGGTAGTGGACGACATGGATATGGTGCGTGTAGGCGGCGCGATCTTACACGACGTAACGCGAGGCAACATATCGAAGGGCGCATCGGTAATGATTTGGATGCTAAGAAGACCTTGCTACTGGTTGATTCCACCCACCGTGTTGGCGTCGTCCCGCGAGTCCACCAAGTCGAGCGAATGAGCAATGCATGATCGGTGGACAATCGATGATGTAAGCCGGCAGCTTCGCCCTATCTCCCAATCAAAGTTTGGGGCTTGTAAGAGTTGATCGAGGCCACGCGGGAATGACTGTTGCTGGCTTGTTGATGCAGAGGGTCAAGGGCCGTTGGGGCTTGAGAACGGTAGTGCGTGCGGCCGTGCAAGGGGCACTGGTGATGGAGGCGCTCCAAAGCTTTGGTACTCCGCAAACCGATGAGCAAGATGAAAAGCTGATGGCAAAAGTAGAGTGACGATAGGATGGTGATGATGGTGATGGACAGGAACAAACAAGTCCCACGTGCCTGCCTTGAAAGCCTGGTACCCTAGTATTAGTACTGCCCTCATCCATGTCGACGGCTGCCCTATCCGCACCCTATGCTTCCAAGCTCTTGTAAACAGCAGCCTTCAACAGATCCATTGTATCCGCCCTGTCCACTCGAGTCCAATGCATCTACTACGTCTTGTTGTCACGCGAGGTCACTTGGAGTGCAGCAGGCACTAGAGGCGCTACGGCCACGAGTGCTCTTCTGTACTGCCCGGCTTCTCTCGAGCACGCCAGACCTAGCCAGATTCTCACCGGTCTTGTTTTTACGGAGCCTCACTCGAATCTCGACGACGACTTCATCCTCAGGCACGCGTCATCTCGGATATGGCCCCTCCGCGGGCCAGCGAAACCATCTCTACACTCTTGGAGAAGCTCGATAGCGGAAGATAGCTCTGCCACGACGTAGCCAGGCATATTGACACTCTTCAATGGCTTTCGGCTGGGACGAGATGCTCTGCTTGTGTTCGCTCGCTCCATCGAGCTGTGGCCTATGGCCTGAAGGAGATGGCTCGTAGCCACCGGCTCACAGCTACCCTTCCAAGAAATTTGATGGCGGTGACATCTTCCCATTTGGTACGAGATTCGGCGTGCAAGTTCGCAGGATAGCTGTGGACAGGATGCAGATACCACTGAAGGTCTCTGCTGGAGTCCGGTGGAGCTCCCTCTGAGTTGGGTTGTTGCTCGGAAGCGGCAATTACGTGCATTAGCGGAAGAGGACCTATCAACACTTGACAGTAAGTAGAAGCCGCCAACGTCCGTGGAATACTGAGCTAGGTTATCCTTGTCAAACGACAGAGTTACGCGACTCAATCCACGAGATCGACCTTGTAGCCCTCCAGCTCGCTTTACAACAGACCGTATGACGACCTAGGTATGGGACGAACCCTGTGCCCTTCTACACAAAAGCAATTCACCATATGCGCTTATTCGCTTCCCACCGCCCCACCTACCGATCCCACTCGAGACGCGATATCCGCTCCGCTTCGATTACGATCATGGCCACCCAAGAGCACTCGCCAGCCTGGCTCCTACAATTACCTAGGGATGTTAGCTGGCTTGTTGATACATCTGCTGCGTTCTCCAAAAGTCGGTGTCTCTCAGCATGCTACACCTTGACCTACACATCCAGAGTGCATACCTAGAAGCTGTAATATGCATGTCCACATATGGTGATTATATACACAGCCACAACATGGATGTGGGAAACATGGGAAACATGGGAAATGCAGGAGTAATTGGGCGTCGCTCAGAGCTCGACCATGTGGCAGACTACTGCCCAAAATCACCCTGCTTCCTGCGACCATCCTGGGAAAATATACACGGTTTCTTCTTTCCACTTCTTTTTTTTCTCTTGGATACATCACCACTAGAAGCTTTGGCAGGTCAGCAGACCTACACTTGCCGCATCGTGCGCAAAGCACGCTACGTCACAACTTTAGGACCGCATTGGGTTGAAACATGCTCTGGTGCCTGACCGTGAACAACGGATATTGACGCTTCTGAGATAGAAAGTAAACGGTCACAGACTTTAATCACGTTAAGTATCCAAGACTTGACATCATTCACATCACAAGGAGAATGTGATTCTAAACGTTACCAGCATCGTACGACGACGCTCACCCGTGCACACTACGTCAAGTAACCCAAATTATAGTTCATGATATGCAATAACTGTGGGTTCAAAGAATTCAGGAGCATCGCTTCATCGCAGGTGGACATGGCGTCCTGGTATCATTGATATCATAACCAGCCAATGTAGCTATCCAGGGCTTTTCGGCCTACCACACATCCGTTATATGATCCACATCTATCCTTTTCTCCTAATTTTTTTTTGTGTTTGCAAGAAGTGAACCTTCAATTATCCTTGCATGCCAAACCCGGGCTCAATGCCGGCTTGCCTCAGGGCTTTGGCTCGCCGTGAGTCCACCTCCTTTTTTTCTGCTTTTTGTGACGCTGCCAGCGCCCTGACTTGGTCTTCTTCGGCAAACTTGGCACCTCTGGGGTACTCTTCTCGGTCAAGATCGACGGTCGCGCATATGGTGACATTCTCGCCTCTAACAGTCATGACGCCCGGGAGTTTGACGTCATTTATCAGCCACCGAGGAACAGAAGGGTCAGAAGAAGGTGTGGCTTCTGGGTTGCGTGCTGCTATCCGCTCGTAACATTCTGTGAGAACAAGGTTTGCTGCGGGTTGTTAACGAACGTGGGACGAGAAAGGAGCGGGTTGGCAAGTGTGGGACGTACCGAACTGGTCGTATGAACGTAGGATGCCAATGTACTCTTTCTCGTCGCGGAGTAATACATCAACCTTCTCTGTACAGTGTCAACGTGCTGTCCCAGAGTACACCGTGCAAGAGCGTCGCATACTGTCCACCATGTCTAGCAGCATAGCCGATGTCAAGAAGGCTTGCGGTGGTAGGTCGACGGGTAGTATGGGCTGGGGAACGGACCCGCGCGCCCCGCCGAGTACGTTGAGTCCATGTGGTTGTTGCTGTTGTGACGGCGGTGGTGGTGTGGCACTGTAAACCCCCTCGTAGCCTGTAGGGATGCGTTAGCATTGCGCCGTGCAGCGTTTCAAGGGCGGATCGACCTTACCCATACCTGGCGACGGACCACGAGGAAGCTCGGAGATTTGCGGTTGTAGTTGACCGGGCGCTTGCATGGAGCGCTGAAGCATGGCGTTGAAGTCTGGCCCTGCGGCCGCGGGGCCTCTGGGCGGCTGATGGTTGTTGAAGGCCATGGCGCGGGGATTGCTCAATGCGGCAATGGTGGTATTTCTGGAGAGTACTTTAGCGGTTGCGGGAAGGCGATGCGTAGAGAGCTATCATGGCGAGGTGTTGGAATGTTGCTTCGCGCACTCACCTTGGCTGTTTACGTAGTTGAGGCAGCCCGAAATCGCCAACCGTTCGCGTATGCCAAGCCTGCGCTAGTCATGGACAAGAGGTTGCGGCGCATGTTATCGACTTGTTCACCTCTCTATATATATTCAAGCAGTTTTTACATCTCAATATGCCTTTCTCTCTGCTAAATGGTCATGCCGTATAACACAACTCCAAATATCGTTTGCTCTGAGCGTCTATTCAGACCACCACGTATCACTGCTTACAACTCAATGCACCCTTGGACCTCAACAGTAAAATATGACAAGGCAGTTAATTATTAGCAGGAGTGAGTATCAACCAAACGAAGAGATACGCGAGTTAATTATGCATGGTAGTTCATCCTGCTTGTCTGGCCGTCATCACTGTCCCGTCGAGACATTGATTGTACCAGATAACATCGGACGAATCGGAGCAGAGTTACGCCGCACTGTAGGGCGTAAGTAGGAGTTCTGTCCAAGTATCTCATATATCTTTCTTGCTTATCCCTATCTTACTGTCTGTCCTTTTGTTGCAACACAATACTAGGCGACTAAGACTATCTTGACGGCGTTCGCTACAGCCCCCCTCCATCCTAGCACCACGGCGAGTTACTTAACCCACGTTCGTATTCCAGACATCTATGGCTGCTATGTTCAAGTTATTTAAGAACAAATGGGTTCATCCTCCAAAAGAGGTGCACGAAGACTTCACTGGAAGAATCATCATTGTAACCGGTGCGACATCTGGCATAGGAAAAGAGGCAGTCTTCAAGTTTGCGAGATTGGGGGCTGCCAAAGTCATCATGGCAGCACGGGATTTGGACAAGGGCGAGTCAACCAAGGCTGGTTTAGAAGCTCGTCTGGGGCGGAAGGACCAACTCGAAGTCTGGAAGCTGGATATGATGTCGTATGATAGTGTGGAAGCCTTTTCAAACCGCGCGAACGAGCTTGAGCACCTTGACATAGCTGTTTTAAACGCTGGCACTCGCCGAGTCGCTTTCCATCAGACAGCCTATGGATGGGAAGAGGACATCCAGGTTAATACGCTTTCTACGACGCTCTTGGCCATCTTACTCCTGCCGAAGCTGAAACAAGCAAAACAACAAACGGGCAGGATTCCAGTCCTCGAGTTTGTGAATTCGGGTACCCACCAGAGAGCCGTTGTTCCCCCAGAAGTTCGCCAGGAGCCTAGTGTGCTCGACCATTACAACAGGAAAGATAATCACAAAGAAGGGAGCCAGTATGGCTTATCCAAAGCCTTCCTCATGTACGCCACCATGAAACTCGCCGATGACATATCTTCTGGCGACGTCATTGTGACGAGTGTGTGTCCCGGCTGGGTTCTCACGGACTTGGGCCGAGATCATTTCTTTCCTGGTGTGCACATACTAGCCTTCTTGTTCATTTTCTTGTTTATGCGTACACCTTCGCAGGGGGCGAACACGATATTGAGTGGGACAGTTCAGGGAGAAAGGGCACATGGGCGGTTTTGGCAGCATGACAAGTTCCAGCCAACTCCACCCAGTCTGCAAGGCACTGAAATGCATGAACTCAGGATGAAAATATGGAACGAAATTGTAGCTACACTGCACAAAGATGTGCCAGGTGTTGCAAGGGCGATAGATCTTGCTTTGGCAAAGCCATGAGAATGCCACGAATGTATGGAATGCACACGAACTAGCTCCGCATCAACAATGCTTGTGAGATACAATATATACTGCATTATGATACATGCCACTTCATTACCGACGTATTTAAACTGCAGGGTTTCCTTTTACATAACGTCCCGTGCGAAATGTGGCGTTTGTGCCTGAAAGCTATCTTGAATGTGGCTGCGTGGGGACAGGGCTGAACCACGCGATCTCCCATGCACCTCCGCAAATGACGTCGGCTTGCGAATTCGAGAACCAGCAACGCCTAGAACATGCGGCGCGTGTTGCCAGCAGCGCTGCACGCATCAACTCGTCCAAGATATACAAAGGGTAGTCACAGCCGTTCAGTCGGCTGCCGGTAGATGCCCAACTTGCCCTTTCGCCGTAAGCCCTCTGCCCACGGCCGCGAGTCCATCCTCCGCTTCCTCTTCCCCCGGACACGAGCCCGCGCGCGTATTCACCTCTCCAAGCTCCGCCACGAGACATTCCCGTCGCTTAAACATCGGGCCCAGTCACGCATATACAGATACCTGGTCTATCGCCAGTCCCTTCGGCTCCGGGGCAGACCGAGCATTGCCCAGCGTCTGCGAGGCTACACTCGACGCCTGGCAGGCAGTAGTTACCTCGAAGATGCTGCAAGAGTACGACGTCAGCAGATAGCGAAGCACCAAGGCGACAGGGCATTGACCGACTCTGCAATGTCGTATCAAGAGGGCTATGAAGCACGGGAGCCGGGATCGCGGAGACGAAAGCTCGCCGGCTATCTGAAGGCGGCAAACGAGCTCAGGCAGACCTATACGCAGCAATACACCTCAAATTGGAGCAACAAAGAGGCACAGTACGACTATGAGGACGACACGCCAGGAGGGTTCCCCGACGCAGCCGTCGTTAGGAGCGGTCGCGAGGAGATGGTTCTGTTCCCCAGCTATGCTCGCAGACACGTCAAAAGGAGGCCAGAAGCACAGACAGCGACAATGCAAGAAGCGGGGGAGCAAGGGCGTGAAGTACACGAACGCAGCAACCCAGGAGATGCCGACTTCTGGCGAGAGCAGTGGAACAACTACGAGGACGACAATGCGGTAGTTGATGTCGATGTTCGCGGCTGGATATATTCGCCACACAAGGGGCCTATGACGAGGAAACAGAGGCTTTTCATTGGCCTTGCACGGCAGCTGGTTGGTGTACAGGCTCCTCCACAAACATCTGGCTCGTCTGCAGAGAATAGCCGGGATACGAGCCCACAACGCCCTGGCTTCCGTGAACGAGCCCACCTGCGCGATGCCCAACACGATGAAGCAATCGCTGCCAGAGAAGCGGAAGAAATTCTGCGGAGAGGCGAAAGCGAAGCAAGAGCCGCTGCACGTGGTGCCTACAGTGAGAGACCTGCTCGGCAGAACAATGATATAGACCTTTACCGGACGGAGAGTGGCAACGTTATCCGACCCAACAACGACAGAGTCCACCAGTTGGCTCATAGCACATCGCAGGATTCGTTGCGCAGTGAGGCAAGCATAAAGCCCCTGCAAAAACGCAGCTCCTGGAATCAGCCTTCTGAAATGAGTCCAGCAGAGCTTGCCGAGGCCAACGCCCGTCTCATGGCTCGGTTACGACACTTTCTTGCCATACCTATGGCGAACACACCTATTAGTGTCTTCTTCTATAATGACACCATCTCAAAGCAGAGGACAGTGTATACAGACGCTGCAGGACATTTTAGCATAAGCGCAGCGTTGGACTTTGTACCCACTCACGTACGCATCTTGGCATCAGATAAGCTCTCAGCAACAGAGGAAGTTATAATTACTGCTTCGCAAGGTATCAGCGTAATAAGCGACATCGATGACACCATCAAGCACTCGGCCATTGGTAGTGGTGCTCGTGAAATCTTCCGGAATGTCTTCATCCGCGATCTTCTCGATCTTACCATTGATGGTGTCAGAGAGTGGTACAACAAAATGGCGGAAATGGGGGTGAAGTTTCACTACGTGTCAAACTCGCCCTGGCAACTTTATCCTGTTATTTCTAAATACTTTTCGCTAGCTGGACTACCTCCGGGGTCATTCCATCTAAAGCAGTACAGTGGTATGTTGCAGGGCATTTTCGAGCCTGTTGCCGAGAGAAAGAAGGTCACACTCGATAAGATTGCTAGGGATTTTCCAGAGCGCAGCTTCATCTTGATTGGAGACAGCGGTGAAGCTGATCTCGAGGTCTACACTGATTTCGTTCTTGAGAACCCTGGAAGAGTGGTCGCGGTGTTCATTCGCGACGTGACCACAACAGACAATCCAGGGTTTTTCGATCCATCGGTAGGACCTTCATCAGGCAGCCGCTCTTCACCTCCACCGTCAACGCAAGTTGCCAGTGGAGATAGCCCAGCTGCCTCAAGTAAAGCTCGTTCATTCTCCGAGGAAAACGATCCAGAGCTCAAGGCTGCAATTGCAGCATCATTACGCGACATGGATGCAGAGAATAGCAGACGTGCCAAATCACTCTTCCCAGAGTTGAATCATGAGCAACGACCGAAACTGCCACCAAGGAGACCTTCTCCTCAGGATGCTTCTCAGCAAAGACCAGCAACAAACCTGATAGATTTATCTTCGGAGGACGATGCAGAAGAGTCGCCTGCACTGAAAAAATTCAACTCGGAAATCAGGGCTGACAATGAGAAACATCGTGCTTCGGCTGCATCGACTGCTAGTACAAAGTCTGCTCCTCCGCCTCCTAGAAAACCCGTCGCCTTGAGGAGTCCCTCGAGCGAATCTACACTGTCCAAACCAGCTCCTGCTACTCCAAAGCCACAGCCACCTAAACCCCGGTTGTCCTCAGCGACTGCAAATCAACCAAGTCCGCTGGCACAGCAGCAAAACTTACCTAGAAATGCAAATACATCAACACCTCCGAAGCCTCCCGTAGGCCCCAAACCACCCATGAGACAAGAAAGCCAGGCGCCAGAAGACCAACAATCTTACGCTGGCATGGCCCGCGATAAGCTGTGGTCTGTCTACAATAACCTACCTGCACTGAGGTCGACAGAGGCGCCTAGCTCCAACGCATCTACTCTAGACGTCTCGAGTGCCCGAAAGGGTCCCCCTCCACCGCCACCCCGTCGAGGAAACCGCGACGCGGCTACCAACGCAGCATCGTACGTGGGATCCAAAGCCTCCTCGGCCTGGCAACATGCACCGTCTCTACCATATCACGCTCGACCGCAACCAACTTCAGCACAAACGTCTCAGCCTTTTTCGACCGCGGCTTCGCGCCAAGGCATCAATCGCACGAGCACAGGAAGCACACTTGGCGGACCTGCTGGTGGCGAACAGCAGCAGCAGCAGCAGCAGCAGCAGCAGTATGGAAGCAAGAAGGAAATGCTCTGGCGTCAGAGATGGGCGCACGCCGAACACGTACTAGGTGAGCAGGGCGTGGTGCTCAGGTCGTGGCGTGTTGGCGGGGATATCATGGATGAGGCGGTGGGAATCATACGCGATGCTGAGAGGAGGTTCAATCGTGATGAGCACAAGCTGGATCAGAGTGTGAGGGGTAGTGTGGGGAATGGAGGGGGTGGTGTTAGGAGAGTTGATGAGAGATGAGGAGGGAGAGAGGGAGGGAGGGAGATAGATGAGTGGATGTGTTGTAGAATAGAAATCAGGTGAATATTTATATCATATCATCTTTTCTTATTTTATTGTTTTGATATTCATGTGCATCCAGCATGTTTTGTTGTTATGGTGTAATTTTTGTAAAACATCCTTATGAAAGGGCGCGAGCTGCAAAAAAAGGGCTTCGGTTTTCTTTCGCCAAGTCTGTCATTTTTTTCCTCTTCTTTTCTGCTCGGGTAGCAAAAAATAAAAACAGAATCAAAGTAAGAGAGAAGACGAAGGAGGCTGAATGGGGAGTGAGAGAAAGCTAGTTCACCACGCTAACTACACCTAGCGCATTTCGTTGTTTCTAGGCTGGATGGGGGAGGGAAGTCGTGATGTCATGTTTTTTTGCCCTTAATTTCCACGCTGGAAACTTGGTTTTTAGACCATTGGAAAGACGTATGGGATTCTTAAAAAAGGGGGGACGGGTGATTGGGAGTGAAGTATTGATTGACGTAGGGGGTTTTTAAGGGCAAGAATAAAGAGGCGCTGTTGGCTGCCGGGGTGGGGTTGCGAGCGTACACTTACATACCTACATGTACCTGGCCTTTTTTTTTATTTATCACTGGCTAAGTGATTGATTGGCTACTGCGCGAATAGTGTTGTTCAAGTGTTTACATCTTCGTACTTGTTCTCATTTTCCTGACGTAGAGGAAAATGTATGTCGTATCTTTCTTTTTCTGGCATTATTTTTTTTTCTCGTTCCGCGTCTGCGAGAAGCAGTTAGACATTTTGTTCGAATTTGGCTGACTATGTGACCAGGCCTTCTAGTAAGGGTAAACCGACGGATCCCAAGCTGAGGGAGAAAGTCAAGGAAGATGTTAAGCAGGAGACGAATAAAGATGGTGGAGGCAAGGGACAATGGAGTGCGTGGAAGGCAAGGTCTCTCCCTATTTGTGCTTTTCCTACGATACCGCTCGTTCGTTAGTTGGCGTGGATGTAGATGCTAACATTGGCATTTTAGGCTAGTAAGTTAGCAAAAGAGTACGAGAAGAGAGGTGGCGGGTATGAGAATGAGCCTGGGAGCAAGAACGAGCCCAAGAAGGGGGTGCCGCAGGAGAAGTCAACAGGAAAGAAGAAGGCCGAGGAGAAAGAGAAAGGGGACGAAAACGAAAATGGCGAAGGGAAGGAAGAGAAGGAAGAAGAGAATAGGAACGACGAAGCTGCCAAGTCTACACAAGACGAAGAGAATGAGGACCAGGACGCGCCTCCAAGTGCACAGAAACAAAAGACAAAAGCCAATATGGGTGCTAAGAAAACGGACAATGCAAAGGCTGGTACGAATGACACAAAGAGTGCTGGAGCGAAGAAGAGAGATACAAAAGTTTTGAAAGGAAAGGGAAAAGAGAGGACAGAGGGAGTGAGAAAATCTGCTAGAGTAGCTGCCGGGAAGAGAAAGACGTATGACGACGAAAACGATGATAGCAGTAAGGAAGGGGAGAAGAAGACGACAAACCCCCAGACGAAGAAAAGTAGATCGTGAGCAAGAAGCTGACGGAAAGTGGTATTTTTGTCTTGTGCATAACGTTTGATTCCGGACCACGGGCGCAAGGTTGGGCAATATTTTCTCTGCCAAATTAATCAAGTTGCATACCCTCTTTCACTCATCGTCTCGTTCAAGTAAGGTACCACATCAGCTCATCTCCCATACACGTAGCATGCTCACCTGGGCGGGCTCACTGCATCAGCAGGCGGAGATAAGTACCCCGGGATTTTTTCTTATTTCCAAGAACATGGGTGATGTGCTTGTGTGTGTGATGTGCACTCGATGATTCAGGTCCAACCCGATACACTGGTTCACCGTGTCTCTGTATACACGTGCGAGCCCCGTCTTTTGTTTTTGGACCAAGGGGTTTGACGTGCATTTGCCCTGCTTGAACAGCCAAACGATGCAAATCTCGGTACCAATCATCTGTGTGATGACGGTACCAAAGTCGCGAGGGCACACTACTACCACGTGTTTGACAGGTGCGTCTGGCTGGGACCTAGCATCGGGGCCGATCGCCAAGGCTGGCTCACACCGATGTCGAAGGGGTTGTGATGATGCTGATTGCCGCGTTCTCGGGAAAAGTTGGGATGCCGGTCTGGCGTGCTCTCGCGCGTTAGTGATGTCAGTGTGTCAGCGTAACGCCCACGTGTCTGGCTGGAAGACAAGTTGAGCATGTTAAATTTGTACCACTGCTTGAGCCATACAGCGGCGGGTAGGGCGTGTTTCCTTGGTGCTGCTTTTGTAAGACGGGTCCTTATCAGCGTGTGACGTAGAGAGAGGCGTCCCTGGAATCCGGCTTTGCGAGCGCCCCTGCACGATGAGACATGGCCGATACTCGCTGGGGTTGGGAAAGGCGTTTGTCTGCGCTGTTCTCCGTGCATGGCATTGATCGAGACACGAGATGAAAGCTGGGGCTGGTTGTCGAGGCGTGCCCCGGGATAGCGATGGCCCGCCTCGGCTTGGCGGAACGGCCATGCAGGGACATGACGACTTGAGGCTAGAGCAGACAACGACACGACAACCACGGCGAGAACAAGGGCAAGCAAGAGTCGGTGAGAGAGGGCGTCTTTGTCGTGCGGACAGAGACTAGGACAAGTGCCCGGGTGGTGACTAGGGAGGCGGGTTTGCGGGGAGATGCAGCCCTAACGGAAACTAAGGCATGCATGGCACTGACACCCAGAAGCCGTGCGGTTCCAAGGTTCTCGGCCTGCCGCCGTGGGAGACTCCTTAAGCCTTTGCTACCGTCGAGTTCTGAGCGCAACGATCGACTGCCCAAGCTCCGCTGTATGGCCCAGCCGGCCACCTTGCCCTGCTCCAGCCTACCGTAGCCAGCACTGCCAGGTGCCCGACGGACCACGCTCCCCACGACTCGTCTTCTGGAGCCCCTACGCAGTCGCAATCGCATTCGCAGCCAGCCGGCGCCCGATATGTCTACCACCAGCTCGCACTACAGGACTCCCACCCAAGCTCCGCCTCACTATCACGACTACCCCGCCCAGGCCCACGATGCGCTGGGCGGACTGACAGCCTGGCAGCCAGACGCTGTCGCTGCAGCCGCTGCCACTGCCACTGCTGCCACCCACGACTCGTACGCCCTCGGCCCATCAACGGCCGCATTTCTCCACTTCCCCCAGCCCGGAGTCGATTCCGCTAGTTTACATGCCCCGTCGCCATGGCCTGCTGCCTATGTTCGGCAGCAAGGCCCCCACGAGTGGCAGCACCACCAGCACTCGTCCGATGAGACGTATACCGACCGCGCTTCGGTGCCGTACGGCGAGGGCGAGGGGAGCGCGCCTGTGCCCCATCACCAGCTTCCCGCCATTTCTCGCCACTACCAACACCAGCCCCATCACCATCACCAGCATCACCAGCCAGTGCTGAACACGGAGCCTGCGCTGTCGCTGGCTGCCCACGGCCATTACCACCCATTGCGCATCTCAGCAGTAAGTGCACAACATACTTGTTGTGCTTGCTCTTCACACAGAGCGCAGCTAAGACTTCCCAGGAGGCCCCCACCACCACGCCTGACCCACCGTACTCGAACCTTGCTCAGAAACTACCCCCAGTCCCCTCACCATCCCACCCGCATCCCCAGGCTGTCTTGCTGCACACAAGTCATGAACCCCAGCAGCCATTGCACCATGCTGCTGCGTGGGCAAACCATGCCCCGTACCCAGACCACTCCAGTGACTCCATTGCATCAACCCTACCCGGAACTCGACATGACAGCACTATTACCGCGACTCCATGGCCCATGGTTGAGCCAGGAGAACCTCAAAGTGTCCCGGCCGTCTACGAGCGGCCCTCCAACTTAGCACAGGACTGGCCCGTTGCAGAAGCACCCACCGACCACCAGCTCTACGCCCAGCAGCCTGCTCCTGTCGAGCACATTGAACGAGCTAACACCCAGCCGCTGCCACATCATAGGCCGCCCCCCAAGAAAAAGGTAGCCAAGGTGCCTTCGTCGTTTGTAGAGCGGCAGGAGAAGCTCAAGGTGTCTAAGCGGAAAGGCCCTCTTCAAGAGAGGCAGAGGGAGAAGACGCATACCATGCGCAAGACCAAACGGATTTGTGTCCGCTGCAGGTTCTACAAATCTGGCGTATGTGTCCACATTCCTTTGTGTGCTCTCTATAGGCTGATGCATCTAGTGTGACGAGGGAGACCCGTGTGAAAAGTGCGAGAAGATTACCGGCCACGCCAGGTCCTTTCGTGAGCCATGCTACCGAGAACACCTCGAAGATACCAGTCTCATCCGGCGCTGTACGTGCTCGTAGCCAACTGACCATGGTCAACTGCTTACTGTGCAACAGGCAATGGTCGTGAGCACCAAGAAGAGGCCGAGTTCCTGGGTTATGACTGGATACACAACAGTCAGTTGTACGAAATGGAAATCATCTGGAACCTTCCGGCCTATGGTCCCATACCAAATGCGCAGCCATTGCGCATTGCCTTTCGTCCGTACAGCCCAAAGCGTGGCCCACTCGACGTTGCCACATCTGTCTGGTCCAACAGGGACGGACAAGTGCCTACTGTTGAGCAACCAGCATACGCCGTATACGACACAGCAAACCTCGTCGTGACCGTCGAAAGGTACTTCTCTAGCCTCCAGCCTGCCATTGAAGAGTGGATCTTTGCTCGCATTAGCCGCGACGAAATCGCCTATAGCACCTATCAAGAAGTCATTCGCATGCGGAGAGTAACTGGAAGCAAAGCTCTCGATTTAGCCATGCGGCTGCAGTGTCTTTCCGTGGTTTCCCAGGGCTATGGATCTGTCGTCTCACCCAACATACCGGGGATACGCGAATATGACTTTTCAAGGCTAGGTCACAGCGACTACGAGGCATATGACCGAGGCTCTTGCGACCGTCCGCTCCCCGGCGCTATTACTCACCAGATGGATGTTGCCGCTGTCAAGTACTTGCGGAAGCTGGAGAAGCTGTTTGTCAAGGAACTAGCTGCACTAATCTTCAAGCCCAAGATCAAGCCATGGTACGAGCTGTTCTTAACGTTCTACGTCATCTTCTGGAACCTCGAGTACATTCATCACGGAGCCCAAGACTACATTAAGTCGAAGAATGGCACGGTAAGTCATTCACCATCACTATGGAAGAGCTTTTTGGCGCCGTTTCTTGCTTTTTCACTAATCTCATTACTAGTTGCTTGAAAATCAAGTCAGCAACGTAGTCACAACGCAGATCAAAAAATGGGAGTTTGCCTTCCCTGTCCTTCTCTACCATTGGCGCTGCATTCTCCGAGGCTATTCACCGTTCAAGCTAGCACGTGATAATCCGGACGAATTGCGCGAACGTGGTCACATTGACGCGGAAGGGTTCCAGTATGTAACGTCAATCGCCAATTTTTTCGATCGCAACAACCCCGGTAAGTGGCCGTCGGCCCACTCCCGCTCTCTACTACTGCAAGCAATCGGTGTTGACAGGTCGGTTTCCTTCTTAGATCGCTTTCAGCCACCACTTACAGGGTTTGCCTCCGCTCATTGGTCAACTTCGAGTGAATGGATAGTCAGACTTTTCAAGGAAGCTGGAGCCTGAGTATAGGGCCCCCCCCTCCTATGCTCTCCCGAGTCATTTCGTCTCCATTTGTTTTTTGATACCCAGTCATGTACCGACGAGGGCCCATGAATCGTCTTTGTAACTACATTTCACAAGGCCCCCGCAGCTCGACGAAAGAATATGATTACAAATGCAAGTTTTGCGGAGCTTCGGTTTTCGGTTGAGAGGGATGAGTATAGGGAAAAGAGTGTCTGAATGAAGTAACTTGTAAGCTCTATGATTTCTGTGGATCTACTGCAGCCAGATAGTCTAGTTTAAACAGAATGAAGCAAAAAACAAACGAGTGCGTCAACGTGGAAGCGAGAGAAGGTCGAGAAGATAAAACAAAATACAACAAAGCAACTGAAGTGACATGGCAATGTGAATTCCCATAATGGACAAAAGCGCAGTTAGTACACGCCATACACGCCGGTTCCCTGCAGCCAATCATTTTTCCCCAGAGTGAGCGAGAGGGAGAGAAATCGAGGGAAAAGTAAAAAAACAAACAGAAAAAAGGAAGAGAAAACGTACGATGTTGAAAAAGGAAAGAAAAGGTACCGGAACCGCATGATGGGTTGATCAGTTCCTTCGTGGACACACACGCACACCACCCCTTCTCCTCCCTCCAACTGAAGGGAGAGAGAGACAGAGATAGAGAAACAAGGAAATCGAATCGAGACATTACCACATGCTCACCCCTCTGTCTGCGTGCAGGCAGCGCCCCAACACCCATCACTCACCATTACGACGCATGAGAGGAAAAGCCCCCATGCATCCAGCCCACTCTAGCGTTTTCCGCCCCCCCACCCCCTCCATCTCCTCACCCTCACACTCTCCAGCAAAGAAAAAAAAAGAAAAGCCACGTCGTCCCTCTGCCTCGGAACCCCTGCACGTCATGCGGGAAGGGCCAAAAAGCTAGCTGGGGGGGGGGGGGGGGGGGGTTGGGCCAAGGGAAGGGGGCGGGGGGAAGAAAAGACCCCCCCCCAATTTTTTTTACCCCCTTTCGTTTTTTTTT